>OZ024742.1:225592734-225670234 GCA_964016885.1 Eledone cirrhosa
TTCATGTTTTGTTGTTGTTCCTATCTATTTGTTGCTGTGCTGATAAGCGTTTTGGCATTGATACACTGGTTGGATGCCCTTCCTAACACCAGCGTTACTTTACAGCATGGACTGGGTGCTTTTATTTGTGCCACCAGCACTAGAGAGGATGTCTTACTAGACTCAAGGGCCCGCTCTACTCCTCCATTTTACAGCATGGTCATAAAAAAAAACACTTAATGACACGACACACACCAACACTCATGCATACAAACTACAAACACACACGCCACTCACACCAACACTCGTGCATATAAACAGACACACCACTGACATACATATATATATATATTACCGGCAGTACTCATACAAAATCAAAATCATGTCAACTGTTCTTAGTTGGTTTTATTCAATGAACAAATATAATTATTTCTGAGGTCAGCATACGACCTATTTTCATCCCTAAAATAATCTTACATTCATAATATTCTTTTCCATCCAAAACTGAAATCTACCTTCCTCTACCCATAAATTAAGGTTCTTTTACTACTAGATTACTATCTTGACCTTCACTATCTCTCTATTGGTCAATTCAAAACCTGTTCCCAAACAGACCTATTGTATTAAATCTTTGTTTTTTTCAATAAACAAATATCATTATTTCTGAAGACAGCATATATATATGTGTAGGTATGTATATTCCCTCTGATAGTTTGTATAAATATTTTACATAGATCTATAGAATATGCATACCAACACTAACACATATATATCCTAGAAACGATCGTAAAATGATGAATTTTTTTAATATAAGGAACTGTTTCTTTGTTTATTCATTACTTTATTAATTTATCTTGACTCTGTTTTCCGTTAATTTTCACCGAAAATAGTTTTTGAATACATCTTCTCTTTTCATGATATCCGGATTACATTAAGTTCTTCATACGGATTGGACACTACCGTAAATTTTTGGTAGATTTATCTATATATATATATATATATATGTGTGTGTGTGTGTACACACATATATATATAACTTTGATAGGTTTCGGCCAGTATTGGCCCAGGCCATGTCAAACTTGATACCACCACCTGGCGAAGTCTTACAAATCAGAGTTTGGGCACCATGGCCCACTCAAGCAGAGAGTTATTGTTTATGGAGGCATATCCGGGTGTAGGAGGCTTATCCGGGATTTCTTGAAGGAATTTGTCCAAAGACTTCTTGAACTTGATGGGGTCTGTCTCTGCTTTGATGTGTTTTGGTGTAATATTAAAGAGTGCAGGGCCAATTGAGGTGACATAATTGTGCCGTATTGTTGTTATGTGATGCGAGTGGGATTTTTGTTGTGAGCGGATAACGAGAGGCCCAAGCCTTGGGTGTACACTAAAGGTGATGCCAACATCATTTGGGCTAAGCTGATTGAATATTTTCCACATCATGCAAATAATGCAGCACACACGGCGACGTCGGAGAGAATAAAGGTTGAGCTTTTCTAATCGACTCCAATAGTCAAGGTCTGTCATGCCATCTATCTTTTTTGTAATATATATGTACATATATATATATATATATATATATATGTGTGTGTGTATGTATATTTATGTACATATATGTGTGTGTGTATATATGTACATATATATAGTTATATGTATATATATATGTGTATGTATATATGTATATGTATGTATATATAATATGTGTATGTATGTATATATATATATATATATATGTATATATATATATATGTACTCAGTAATAGAGAAGACCCGCCTTACCTGAATACAAAGTAAAACCTACTACAGTCAGTAGGCATCTCTAACAAAACACCCCCACCCCACCATCCCCACCCCATCCACACCGCCCCTTTCAATGTAAAGTTATGTTGGTGCCACAACATCCAGGCCGAAATAAATGAGATCGTGTAGGTGTCACGACAAAAAAAACACACACAGTCCACGCTGTAATGTGGCCGTGTAGGCAACACGGTAAAAACCTCCCAGTCCCACACTGTAAATGTGGTTGGTGTTAGGAAGGGCATCCAGCTGTAGAAAACCCTCCAGACAGTCCACGCTGTAATGTGGCTATGTAGGCAACACGGTAAAAACCTCCCAGCCCCACACTGTAAATGTGGTTGGTGTTAGGAAGGGCATCCAGCTGTAGAAAACCCGCCAGACAGTCCTATGCGAGCAAGACAACCACTCTTGCCTCAAGTGGGAAAACTCCCGTCCAAACCCATGCAAGCGTGGAACATGGACGTTAAACGATGATGATGATGATGATGTAATATGTGTATATATATATATATATCATCATTATCATCATCATCATTTAACGTCTATCTTCCACGCTAGCATGTGTTAGACGGAAGTTGTCCCACTTGAGGCAAGATTGGTCAGGTGACCGTGTCTTGCTCGTATAGGACTATCTGGCAGGTTCTCTATGGCTGGATGCCCTTCCTAACACCAACCACATTTACAGTGTGGGCTGGGAACTTTTACCGTGTTACCTACACGGCCACATTACAGCGTGGACTGTGTTTTTTTTTGTCGTGACACCTACACAATCTCGACCTCATTATCTCATTAGTTTGGACTGGATGTTGTGGTACCAACTTTACAGAGAAAGGGTGGTGTTGGTGGGAGTGGGAGGATTGAGTAGGGGTAGTGTGTTGGGGTGTATATTTGGTTAAGGGGTGCCTACTGACTGTAGGTTTCGCTTTGTACATAGGCAAGGCGGGTCTTCTGTATTACTGCATGGCGCCAAAGTTCTCGGTCCAGTGATATTGTCTTAGAGAGGTGCAAGTGTGTAAGGTCGGAATTTATCATGTCGTCCCAGGTTTGTCTGAGTCTACCTACTCCATAACTTCCATCAATTTTGATCGCCCTGCACTTTTTTATACAGCTGTCGTCTTTCATACGCATCATGTGACCATACCAACGTAGTCTTCTGTCAAGTAAACAGCATCTGATCCCTCTTATTCTTAACTTCTCACTTAGTTCATATATGTTTTGCCGTTCGCGTATATTACTATCCCACATCTAACGGAGCATGCATGCTTCATTCCTTTCCAGTCTGCGCAGGTCCTCTGCACACAATGCCTATGTCTCACTGCCTTGTAACATTGCTGTTTGTATACAGGCATCATACAATCTGCCTTTCATTTTTAGAGAGAAACCTTTTGTGGCCAACAGCGGTACTTTTCCCATCCCGTTTTGACTCTGGCTACTGTACTTTCAGAGCACCCTCCACCACTGTTGATTTTGTCACCCAGGTAGCGGAAAGTGTCCACTATTTCTATAGAACCATCTGGGCAGTAGAAGGAACTAGTATCCTGTGGGTACTTGCTACTTATTACACCTGAACATCGGCCCCATATAAAATCTACGTTCTTAGATAGCTTATCTGTGATCTCACTACATCTTTTATGTACCCATAGTTTGCATTTGGGACATAAAATGGAATTTCTACCTACTCCTTTCCTACACACTGAGCATAGCCATTTCCCAGAGGGCACCTGTGCCCTATTTTCCTTTCTACATACTAGAACTTTAGTCTTAGACAAATTAACTTTAAGGCGTTTTGATTCTAGGCCATGCTTTCATGTTTGGAATTTCTTCTCTAATTCAGCCATAGATTCAGCTATGAGAGTTAGATCATCTGCTTATAGAAGTTCCAATGGGAAGCCAGTCTTGAACTCCTCTGTTATAGCCTGAAGTGCAATAATAAATAGGAGGGGTCTAAGGACAGAGCCTTGATGAACGCTAACTTTTATGCTAAATTCTTCACTCTATTCATTGTTAATTCTAACCTTGCTGACTGTTTCTTTATACAAGGCTTGTATAGCTCTCACATGCCATTCCTCTACACCTAGTTTTCTAAGAGCCCACCAGATAATGGAGCGGGGTACTCTGTCAAAGGCTTTCTCCAAGTCAACAGAAGCTAAGTAGAGGGGGTTTACTGTAGCTAGGTACTTCTCCTGTAGTTGTCATACAAGGAAAAGAGCGTCTGTGGTACTTTTACCTGACACAAACCCAAACTGCATTTCATCTAGATCAATTTGATCTCTGATTAGTTGTGCTATAACTCTGTGACCTTCATGACCTGGTCAACTAACTTAATGCCTCTATACTTTCCTCTAGAGCATCTCCTTTACTCTTGTAGCAGTTAATGATGATGCTGCTACGCCAATCATTTTGTATGACCCCATTCTGTATTACTTGGTTTAATATCCGGGTGATCATAGTATGTCCCACCATTCCGGATGTTTTCAACATCTCAGCAACTATATCTGAAGGCCCAGCTGCCTTGCCTGTCTTTATATCTTTGATTGTCTTACTTATTATACTACCTTTAACTTGCACCGTTGGTCCCTCTATTTGATCGATTTGTAGCAGACTATCTTTTTCCCATTTATTCTCCTCATTTAGTAGTCTCTCGTAGTGACACTTCGAAGCTACCTTCTTATCAGTGTCAGTGAGGGCAAGTACACCATCATCATTACGGACACACTTCTCTCCGACAATATCACGGTTTTCCTTGACACATTGTCTTGCAATCCTAAACACCTCATGTGTTTAGTCTTCACGCTGTAGAACATGCTTGAACTTTCTATCCTCTGCTTCCCTTCTTGCAAAGTGCATATATATATGTATATGTATATGTGAAGGTGCATGAAGGTGCATTAGAGGGTCAGGCTTACAATCGTGAGATTGTGTGTTTGATTCTCAGACCGGGTTTTGCATTGTGATCTTGTGCAAGACTTTATTTCATGTTGCTCCAGTTCACTCAGCTGTAGAAATAAGTTGTGATGTCACTGGTGCCAAGCCGTGTTGGCTTTTGCTTTTCCTTGGACAATATCAGTGGCATGGAGAGGGGAGACGGGAATGCATGGACGTTAAATGATGCTGATGATATACATATATATAAATATATATATACACACACACACACACTCATATATATATATATATATATATATATATATATATATATATATATATATATATATACACATATATATATATACAAATGCATACTGGTCTTCTACACACAACCTTGCCCAGACTTGTGCCTTGGAGAGGAACTTTCATGGTTATTCATGACCGAAGGGGGTCTTTAACCTATATATATATATATATAAATATATATATGTGTGTGTGTGTATTGTATATATATATATTTATGTGTGTATATGTATATATATATATATATGTATATATATGAGTGTGTATATGTATATATACATATATATGTATATAATATTGAAAGAGTGAAGAATAACATGGTCAACAGTACAAAAAAGGGTTTTATTTACAGTATTAACAATTGTTTCACAATTTTTAGACAATCAGTGAAACAATTGTTAATACTGTAAATAAAACCCTTTTTTGTACTGTTGACCATGTTATTCTTCACTCTTTCAATATTATTACTCCAAGATAAACTTACATAGGAATTCAAGAGAAGTCATAAATTCGCCACCTACGGAAACCTCTTGTTGGGTCAAACAACGACATACGCTAAAACTATCCACAATACGGAGTATTCACAACCTCTAACTGGATTACCTATAACAATATTTTGTTATCCCTTATATATATATAAGTGTGTCTCTCCCCCTCCTCTCTTTCTCTCTCTCTCTCTATATATATGTATATATATAATATATATCATCAGCATCATTTAACGTCCATCTTCTATGCTAACATGGGTAGGACGAGCTATCCTTTTGTGAGGGATGGTGACAATGGGGATAATGGTGACGATGTGGATGTAGTAATAAAGATGGTGATAGTGATGATAATTCCCATGTTTTTCTGACTAATTATTCAATGATTTATTTATTCCAGATGCCCAGACCTATCGGCTGATTGAACATGTACTTGTTGATCAGTCTTTACCTGTTGAAGCTAGGATTGTTGCACCTGAGTGAGTATGAAGTAAAATTACTTTAACCTGTTGATCACCACGTATATTTTACATAGCTACAGTTGCTGTGCCAGGTTTTTTCAATAAAATGTCTTATTTTTAAACAAACATTTATTAACAACACATATCTGATTGATTGACCAACGTCACATCAATAAACTAGTAACTCCATCTAGCTTTGAAGTTATGGACTTTTGGAAAAGAGTTCAAACATGTTAGGATGAGTCATCTCGTCCATGGCATTGGAATGCATACATGTTAGGACAAGTTATCTCGTCTACAGCACTGAAGAGCTTAATTTACATATGTATGTACATAAGTATGCAAGAACACATGCATACATGCATGCATGCTCGTCTGTACAGATGGACGGACAGAGCCATAACCCTCAAGGGAACAATAGGGGCACAATTATGTTTTGGGCACTTTAATGCTGATGGAGCCCATTTCCTTTTTATGTCTGGATGCAGTTAATTTCTACTAGAGAAAGAGTGATAGAGAGAAAGCGAGAAAGAAATATAGAAAACTAGAATTTTTTTCCATACGCTGATACGTGTGTGTATATGTGTGTGCGTTTGTATATGTGCATATGCATACATTTATATGTATGAGTATATAAATATAAACACAGGCACACTTACAAAAATACATACGCACAGACATATATTCACACAAACACACGCATACATTCACACAAACGCACACATACATTCACACAAACATGCACATATACATACACTCACACACAGCATAGTTGTTTCACCATTCCCTTCCTTCCTTTTACACACACATACATTCACGCAGGCGGCAGACATAAAGACAGAGGAGTAGTATGAGGTAGTCAAACTACTCCTCTCTCTTTACGTGTTGTGACAGAATCGCAGAAATTTATGTATAGATGAATTGACTCCAGTACTGAACTGATACATTTTTTTATTGACCTCAAAAGGATGAAAGGGAAAAAGAACTAACTTTGGCAGATTTACAACATAGAGGGCAGAGAGCTAGAATAAATGCTGCAAAGAATTCTCTCCAATGTTCTAACAACTTGCCAATTTACCACCTTTAATTCACCTGGTGATTATTTAGCAGGTATCAGATAGAATGCTTTGAAGTATTCCTTCTGGCTCTCTGTATTCCAAGAGCAAATACCACTGAGGCCAACTTTGCATTTCATCCTTTTGTGGTTGATAAGTAAAGTATCTGTCCAACACTAAGATTGATTGCTTGATTGATTAATTGATCCTCCTCCTCCTCCTCCTCCTTCTTCTTCTTCTTCTTCTTCTTCTTCTTTAGCACAATTAATTATGCCTCATTATGTATATTAATGAGATCTTCATCGTTTTACATCTGTTTTCTACACTTGCATGGGATGGCTTGTCACAGTCTGAGACAGAGCAAGATTGAGAGGACCACACAATGCTCATATCTTCCATTTTATGGCATGATTTCTACAGTTAGAGGCTCTTCTTAATACCAACCATTTTACAAGGTGTACTAGGTTCATTTTATCATGGCACAGGCACTACCACTTTACAGCCAATGCTACCTATCTCTGAGACAGGCTGAGGGCCCTGCATCTTGCTTACTTACACTCCAGCACTTTACAAAATCTACTGGGTATTTTACTATGGCACCTGCACGAAGGAGGTTTTCATATCCTTGACGCAACTGAAGTTTTCTATGGCTGGATGCCCTTCCTAATATCAATCACTTTACAGGGTATACTGGGTACATTTTATCATGACACCCACACTAACATTTATAGAGTATGGGTATATTAGGTATATTTTATTATGGCACTAGCACTAACATTTATAAAGTGTATTGGGTGTATTTTATCATGGCACTGGCCTTAGAGAGGATGTTTTAACCTTGGCTGGGCAAAGGTGGGGTAGTAATGGAGAGAGTAGGAAAACAAAAAGAAATTTACAGCTCACATCTATGCAAGTTGGCCTCCTACGAGATTTGATCTCATAGCAGGCTTCTTGGATGCTTAAATGATGGGGGCCTCAGTCCTATCTTGAACAACAATGTGAAATGAAATATCTTGCTCAAGAATACAACCCTATGCCCTGTCCAGAAATCAAACCCACAACCATTTGATCATGAGTCAAACACCCTAACCACAAGGTCACATGCTTTCACCCTGTATATGTGTGTGTGTTCCATAACAGGCAACTAAAAGACATTGGCATCAGAAAGGGCTTCCAATTGTAAAAACACTACCTTTAAAAGTCCTGTCAAACCCATGCCTGCATGGAAAAGCAAATATAAAAACGATGATGATGTGGTGGTAGTGGGGAGGAGATGATGATGTTCGTGGTAGTGGAGTTAAAACAATGTTGATGGTGTTGGGTGGGGGGTAGTAATGTTGAAACAATGTTGTTGGTGGTGGTGGTGATATTGGCTGCAGAGAGTTAAAATTTCTGTCCACACTGTATCAATTTTTACAGTTTTACAGATTTAAATACATCACATTGTACCATTCAATGTATTTTAGTTTTACTTGTCTTGATTAAACGGGATTAGTGATTAAGCTACTACTATTCACCTTTTAATCACTATTTATATATATATATATCTGGTTTCATATGATTTAGCAGATAAGAACAGTTTTACAAGCTATTCTTAGCTACTTAAAACCTGCAGATGTGCAGTTTTTTTAAGTCTTTACTGTATGGATGTAAAATAGCAGTGATTGTGTACTAGGTGCATTTGTTGAGTAGATCACCAACAATAAAGAGGTTGTCATGCTGTTGATCCAACTGAAGAGTCCTTTCAACCCTTTTTTGGTGGGAAGACTCTTCAACTGTTTTAGAGACATAATAATCTCACTGGTCCTGGCGCCATGTTAAAATTCATTCAAAGCATGGGAACATATGTGAGCGGGATTTAGGCCCTAGGCCTGTTGGAAAGGTCAGTAGCTCCACTTAAGTACTGTGACAACCGATCCAACCATTGCAAGGATATTAAATGAGGATGATGATGATGATGTGTGTGTTGTGTGTGTTTTGAACTCCTGTCAGTTCCAACAAGTGTTCCAGTTGTTTCAACAAGGGAACAGCCTGACTGACATATTAACATGGTTCAGCACTCAATAGACATGCATTCTTAATGTAGTTCTCAGAGAGATTAAGAGTAACACAGTGTTTGACAAGGCTGACCCTTTGAATTGCAGGTACAGTCTTTGTTATATTATAGTGTAAGTGGCTGAGTATTCCACAGACACGTGCACCTTTAACATATTTCTCAAAGAAATTCAACGTGACAGTGTGTAAAAGACTGGCTCTTTGCATTATAGGTACAGTGTCTTATAGTGTAAGTTTCACCTTGAACAAAATCTCCAGCTCCACTTCTAAACAGTGGTCCTGGCTGTGCTTTATAATTTCTAGTAATAAGTCCCCTCCTTCCATGACTACACAAACTAAAACCCACCAAATGTTCAGTTCTGGCGGGATGTTTTTAATTCAAATCTTTTTAGTCCTTATGTCGAGATATATTGGCACAAGAATATATTTCTCACTTCTGAGGGCGACAGTTGAATGTTTCTAGGCAAGATTCTCCCTGCGGAATCTCACTTCGAAACTGCCATACTAATTTGCTCTGGTGATGAAATCTATGTCACTCCAAAATTCTTTCAGGCATTTCTCTACATTTGTGTTGGGAGCTGAATTTTTCTGCTTCCAACAGAAAAACACCTATAGAAAATTGTTCTTCTGGATGTTTCCTGTGGGATGGCAAAAGCTGCCCTTCTTTCATCTCTTGTTGTTGTTCAAGTTGTTGCTGCTGGTTTTGTCGTCATTATTTTTGCTGGCGTAATGGCAGTATTAGTAGAGGGTCGGACGCCATGATTTGCAGCATAGAGTTATGTCCCTTTACGGTCTGAGTTCAAATCGCGCTGAGGTTAACTTTGCCTTTCATCCTTACGGGGTTGATAAAATAAAGTACCAGTAATGCACTGTGATAATTGCTGGCCTTGTGCCAAAAGTAGAAACAATTATTTTTGCTGGTATTTTTCTTTCCACTGTGGCTATTGTTGTTAGTGTTGTTGTTGTTCACGTTGTTGTTGTTGGAGCTGGTGGTGTCTTGTCTTGCTGCTGTTGTCACTATTGCCATTGCTGCTGCTTTCCTTTCCTTTGTTGCTGTTGATGTAGGTATTGTTGTTGTTGTTGGTGGTGGTGTTATTGTTACTGCTGCTGTTGTTATTACAATTGACAAAAGTATTTCTTTCATTTTCTACCATACGAGGTGGAGGAGGAGGTTATCTCTTTACTTTCATTAACATTTGCCTGTTGCAGATGACAGGATTGCCGTTGTGATGACTTGTTCTTCATGGTTGTTCAACATTGTTGATAAATAAAAGTTTGCTGGCTGACCCCCGCCCCACTCCCCTCCTCCCGTAAGGGTGTCTTTAAACACAATACTCTATCTGCAGGGAGTGGGTAGACTTAATAAAAGATTAGAGAAAGCAAAAAAAAGGATAATATACCATGGAAAATACTGGAGCCGATGTTAAGCGTGGCTTTCACTTAGAGAGTCCATAATCATCATCATCATCATCGTTTAACGTCTATCTTCCACACTAGCATGGGTTTGGATGGGTATTGTCCTACTTGAGGCAAGATTGGTCGGGTGACCATGTCTCGCTCATATAGGACTGTCTGGCAGGTTTTCTATGGCTGGAAGCCCTTCCTAACACCAACCACATTTACAGTGTGGACTGGGAGGTTTTTACCGTGTTACCTACACAGCCATATTACAGCGTGGACTGTGTGTTTTTTTTGTTATGACACCTACACGACCTTATTTATTTTAGACTGGATGTTGTGGTACCAACATAACTTTACAGAGAAAGGGTGGTGTTGGTGGGAGTGGGGGTGGGGGAGTGGGATGGGGTATATAATAATAATTGTTTCTACTTTTGGCACAAGGCCAGCAATTACCCAGTGCATTACTGGTACTTTATTTTATCAAACCTGTAAGGATGAAAGGCAAAGTTAATCTCGGCAGGATTTGAACTCAGAATGGCAAGGGCCGTAACTCTATGCGTCAAAGCATGGCGTCCGACCATCTACCGATACTGCCAATCCACCGCCCATAATAATAATAATAATAATAAGAAGAAGAAGAAGAAGCAAAAAATGCCTTCTGATAAATGTATCAATCCCCACAGACAATACATCTTCCAAGAAAACAGAGAAACTCTCCAAATATAAAGATCTACAGATAGAAATAACTTGAATGTGGAAAATGAAAACAGAAACCATACCTATAATAATAGGTGCCCTATACAAAATACAGCACTACTAGGCACTGCACACATATGAAAAGTACTATTAATACAATAGAAACAACATCAGCAAAAACTACACTGCTCATACCTGAGGTGCACAGAGCTATGCTTGGTAAACCAGTCATGATGCGCAATAAAAATAATAATGGAAATAATAATAATAATAATAATCATTTCTTTATTATTGGCCACAAGAGTTGAACATAGAGGAAAATACAAAGACGGGGACAATGGGGGTTTACATGCAATCGAGTAAACAAAAAATATCAATGACAAAATTTCTCAATGGGCGGGGGGGGGGGGGGGGTCACCTAGGGGTGACGTTAAGAACCCCACAAATCCCAACCCACCTTCACCTCCAAGAGCACCATAGGAGGGCACTCCTCTCTACCTCCATCTGTCCAGCCTACAGGTGCATGCTCAGAGCGGGCCCATTCACATGGGCCATTCTCACAACAGTCTCCCACCTTTTAAAAAATGATGGGGGTGGGAGGGCAACATTTCTCTCTCCACCTTTATCTTCCTTTCCAAGTGGAACTTGAAAAAGTTGACAAGGGCTTGACCGAAGAGGAAAGTGTCTGTCTTCAGATCTTTCAGTTGTGTCCACCACACAACCTCTTTCACTACAGCTATCAGACAGAGGAAAACTGCCTGCTCTTCCCAGTCAAAAGAAGGCGGCGGGACGATCTTCACTATGGACTCGGTCAATAGCTGGATCCCTCCCACACGCGATAACAGTTATTCAACATAATTCCATAAGTCAACAATACACGGGCAATGGACAAGTGCGTGCAAAACAGTTCCGTTGCTCTACACACATCTCAGACAGCTCTGTCTGACAGCACTACCATCCCGATAGAGTTTATCTCGAACTGGCAGGACTCCCCGGTAGCACTGCCAAGCAAGGGATTTCTGGAAATTGTCCATAGTCCCCGGCTCAAAAGTCCTCTGGAAAAGACTGGCTAGTTTGTTCTCAGCAACATCTAGAATCTCTCCGAGAGCATTGTCACACTTACCCACCGCTAATCCTCTATAGAACTCTAGAGTGGAAGTTCCACTGACTGCATTGCCTGCCTGGTAGTGGGCAGTGAGCACCTGGCAACATTCCAGATGCCAGGTGCTCAGTCTTGGTCTCTTCTTGGCATTGACTATGTCTTGATAAGGGCATTATGAATTTAAATACCTTTCAAATACATATACTGTTTTGTTTATGCTCTTATGGTATCATTTGTATGCTAATTGATTGCTAAATGTATGTTTGACCAACTTTGCCTCAGCTAGATATGGGAAAGAAGCAGATTTCAAAGGAAGTTTCACATAATAATAATAAGGGTTTCTGATTTAGGCACAAGGCCAATAATTTTGAGGGAAGAGAAAGTTGATTAAATCGAACCTAGTGAGTTACTAGTGCTTATTTTATTGATCCAAAGAGGGTCTTCTCCCCCTCCCCCTCCTCACTCTCTCTTTCTCCTCCCATTTATTCCTGGAAGAGTCAAGCATACCTTCCAGCAGGTCCTTCCAGAAGTAACCATCTCCAATTGATCCAGCTGGATCCCCAAGTAAGACCAACTAAGTTCATGGATGTTATCCGACCATTTTGCTCGGGGTCTACCCCTGGGTCTTCTGTCAGTTGGATTTTGCTTGTAAAATCTTTCCAGCAATTCTGTCCTGAGACATTCTAACCACTTGTCTTTAATATCAGAGCTGTGATCTCTCAATTCATAGAAGTAGCAGCTCTGCCTGAATCAACACTGATCTCTGAACTACATAAGAAAGATGAAAGGCAAACTTAACCTCGCCAGGTTTTGAACTCAGAAAGTAAAGAGTCAAAACAAATATTCCTAAGCATTTGCCCAGTGATCTCACAACTCTGTTAATCTACCGCCATAAATTTGATGCATAGATGAAAGTCAATTAAATCAATCCCAGTATTTTATTTTATTGACTCTGGAAAGGTGAAAGGAAAAGTTGACCTCATTGAGATTTAAACTCAGAAAATAAAGAGCCAAAGCAGATGTCACAAGGCATTTTTTCCAACACACTAATCACTCTACCAACCCACCACCCTGTATACATTATATTTTACTACCACCCTATATACAATATATTTTACTACCACCCTGTATACAATATATTTTACTACCACCCTATATACAATATATTTTATTACCACCCTATATACAATATATTTTACTACCACCCTATATATAATATATTTTACTACCACCCTATATATATATTTTACTACCACCCTATATATGATATATTTTGCTACCACCCTATATACAATATATTTTACCACCCTATATATAATATATTTTACTACCACCCTATATATAATATATTTTACTACCACCCTATATACAATATTTACTACCACCCTATATATAATATATTTTACTACCACCCTATATACAATATTTACTACCACCCTATATACAATATATTTTATCACCCTGTATACAATATATTTTACTACCACCCTGTATACAATAATATATTACTACCACCCTGTATACAATATATTTTACTACCATCTATATTACCAACACAATAATATATTACTACCACCCTGTATACAATATACTACTACCACCCTGTATACAATATATATTATTACCACCCTGTATACAATAATATATTACTACCATCTATATTACCAACGCAATAATATATTACTACCACCCTGTATACAATATATTTTACTACCATCTATATTACCAACACAATAATATATTACTACCACCCTGTATACAATATATTTTACTACCATCTATATTACCAACACAATAATATATTACTACCACCCTGTATACAATATATTTTACTACCATCTATATTACCAACACAATAATATATTACTACCACCCTGTATACAATATATTTTACTACCATCTATATTACCAACACAATAATATATTACTACCACCCTGTATACAATATATTTTACTACCATCTATATTACCAACACAATAATATATTATGAGCCTATTGTAACTGTGAAATGTCAATGTTAATTTTGTTACAATTGACTTCTAACTTTTCATGATATTCTAATGACATTTATTGTTTAGTTCAGCCCAGTAATTTCTGTAAAAAAACACAAAACATCTGGCATAATCTAATTCTGTTGTCTAGTTGGCCTTTTTGTGTCAAAACATTTTCAAAATTTCTGGCAATGAAAGCTGGCAGCCTAGTGTGTAGGGTGTTGGGCTCATAGTCATAAAGTCATGAGTTCAATTCCTGGTGGTGATGGTAATGGTGGTCATTGTTGTTGTTGTTCTAGTTGTGGTGGTGTTTGTCATTGTTGTTATGGTAGTGGTTGCAGTGGGGATGTTGATGATTACAGTGATGGTCGTGGTGGTGGTACTGATTTTTTTATGGCAATGGAATTTTTTGTGGTGGTAATGATGGTAATGCTCATGGGGTTTTGGTGGGGATGGCAATGATGATTGCAGTGGCAGAGGTGGTGATGGTGGTGGAGTTGTTAGTGATGATGGTTAATCACAGTACTAATTAATATTTAACCTCCTAGTAATTACTATCATTTCAGAAAAGCTCTGACATTATTCAATCTCCAAGAACACATCGACAGAACATTGGATGCAGTGATCACAGCTGAGAAAGCAACAGGTAAAATATTTTCATGTATATTTTTCTAACATGCATGGTTGTGTGGTAAAGGAGTTTGTTTTGCAACCATGTGGTTCTAGGTTCACTCCTCTGAGCAACACCTTAGGCAAGTTTCTGTTACAATGCCATGTGAGTGGAATTCAGTAGATGGAAACTTCAAATGCCTGTCATATTCCCTATTAATCTTCCTCTGACATAAAGGTCCCACTGTGGGATCAGCTGCTATTGCATTTGCTTAACTTCATGGATAGCATTGGATTTGTGAAGATTTAGTTATGTTCAAGTGAAGGCATTGACTGTCTTCATTACATATGCAGAGACTCAATCAGATGCTGGATGGGTGCTACACGAGGATGCTGAACATTAACCAGTACGCACTGAGGATGAAGAACTCAGAGCTGTACGGGAGCCATCCAAAAGTCAGTTCGAAAGTGACACAGAGGAGACTGAGTTTAGCTGATTAATGATGGTTAATCACTGACATTCAGAGCTGATACTGCACTCAATGGTCACCTGTGGGAGCCCCTAAACAGACACGCTGGAAGAGGGAGACAGAGGATGACGTAAGTTGATGCTCTAAGGACATAGTGGCGATGTTGAAGAACAGAGACTGCTGGAGAGAACTCGTCCATGGATCTTGGGAATTTTACCCACCCTAAAAAACATATATATATATATATATATATATATATATATATATATATATATATATATATATATATATATATATATATATATATATATTTATATATATATATATATTTATATATATATATATATATATATATATATATATATATATATATATATATATATATATATATATATATATATATATATATATATATATATATATATATATATATATATATATATATATATATATATATATATATGGAGGCATATGGCTTAGTGGTTAGAGCATTGGCCTTGCAATCGAAAGGATGTGAGTTCAATTCTCAGACCGGGTGATGTGTTGTTTCCTTGAGCAAGACACTTTATTTCACATTGCTCCAGTTTACTCAGCTGTAGAAATGAGATGATAGGGACTGGGTTCCCTATCATTCCACTGCAAAGTGGTCGTGCAGGTGCCACGGCAAAAAAGCACCCAGCACTCACTATAAATGAGGTTGGTGTTAGGAAGGGCATTCAGCTGTAGAAATCAAGCCAGAATCAGTTCCCGTCCCACCCTTGCAAGCAGGGAAAAGCGAACGTAAAATGATGATGAAAAATGATATATATATATATGTATATATGTGTGTGTGTATATGGTATGTGTGTCATCATCATCATCATCATCACCGTTTTACGTCCGTTCTTCCACGCTAGCATGGGTTAGACGGGTTGTCCTGTTGTGGGCAGTGTCTGGTCGGCTGACCATGCCTTGCTCATACAGGAACTGATCTGGCTTGATTTCTACAGCTGGATGCCCTTCCTAACACCAACCTCATTTACAGTGAGTGCTGGGTGCTTTTTCGTGGCGCCTACACGTCCACTTTACAGTGTGGGCTGGGTGCTTTTTTGCCGTGGCACCTCCACGGCCACCTTGCGGTGGGGGGGGGGGCATATTGTTTATATGCTTCAGCATGTACCCATGGGAGGTCGGGTACCCTGTATTACTGCGTGACGCCAGAAGTCACGGTCGTGTGTCATTGACTTTGAGAGGTGTAGTTGGGTAAGGTCGGCTTTTATCACCTCATCCCAAGTCATCTTGGGTCTCCCCACTCCGCGGTTTCCATCAACTTCTAGTGCTCTGCACCTTTTTATGCAGCTGTCATCCTTCATACGCATCACATGTCCATACCAGCGTAACCGCCTCTCCTGCACGCAGCATTTGATTCCTCTTATGCTCAGTCTCTCTCTCAATTCATTTATGCTTTGTCGTTCACGTATATTACTGTTACACATCCATCGGAGCATGCAGGCTTCGTTTCTCTCAGCGCCCAGGTCTCACTACCATGCAACATCGCTGTTCGGATACACGCATCATACAGTCTGCCTTTCATTCTGAGGGAGAAGCCTTTTGCAGCTAGCAGTGGTAGTAGTTCCCTAAACTTCTTCCATCCCGTTCTTACCCTAGTTATTGTACTTTCTGAGCACCCACCTCCGTTGCTAATTCGGTCACCTAGGTAGCAGAAGCTGTCTACTGTTTCTACAGGGCCCTCCCAGAGATTGGTGGTACTTGTTTCCTGTGGCTGTTTGCTTGCTGTTTCAGCACAGCTGCTGCATGTGAAGCCTACATTCTTAATTAAGCTTCCTGAGATCCCGCTACATCTCTTGTGTACCCATTGTTTGCATTTGGGGCAGAGAATGGAGTTCCTACCTACACCTTTCCTACATACTGAGCAAGGCCATTTCCCTGAGGGGATCTGGGTTCTGTTTTCTCGTCTACTTACAAGGACCTTAGTCTTTGTCATGTTGACTTTGAGGCCCTTTCTCTCTAGTCCCTGCTTCCAGGTTTGGAATTTATTCTCTAGTTCTACCATAGATTCAGCTATGAGTGCGAGGTCATCAGCATACAGGAGTTCCCATGGGCATCCGGTCTTAAACTCCTCCGTTATTGCCTGCAGGACTATGATGAACAGGAGAGGGCTAAGAACAGAGCCCTGGTGGACCCCAACCTGTACGCTAAATTCCTCGCTATACTCATTGCCAATCCTAACTTTGCTGACTGCTCCCCTATACATGGCTTGTACCGCTTTCACAAGCCATTCATCTACTCCTAGTTTTCTAAGAGCCCACCAGATTACTGCACGTGGAACTCTGTCAAAGGCTTTCTCAAGGTCGACAAATGCCAAGTAGAGTGGCTTACTTTTAGCTAGGTACTTTTCCTGTAATTGCCTCACAAGGAAGAGGGCATCAGTGGTGCCTTTCCCTGGTACAAACCCAAATTGCATCTCGTCTATATTCACCCGGTCCCTAATCAGCTGTGCTATAACTCTTTCTGTTACTTTCATGACCTGGTCCATCAACTTTATACCTCTATAGTTTCCTCTATCTAGTGCATCGCCTTTACCTTTGTAGCAGTTGACAATGATGCTACTGCACCAATCTTTTGGTATGGCCCCCTCTAGTATTACCTGGTTAACGATACGTGTGGTTATAGTGTGACCTACAGACCCAGATGCCTTCAGCATCTCGGCAGCTATACCCGATGGACCGGTTGCCTTCCCTATCTTCATATCTCTGATTGCCTTACTTACTACGCTGCCGCTGACTTGTACTGCTGGTCCCTCTATAGGGTCTACGTGGGGTAGGGTCTCTTCTTCCCATGCATTCTCCTCATTTAGTAATCTATCATAATGACTCTTCCATGCATCTTTCTTCTCAGCACTTATGAGGGCAAGCTCACCTTTATCATTCCGGATACACTTCTCTCCAATGACATCACAACTATCTCTGACACACTGCCTCGCAATCTTGAATACCTCCTGTTTCTGGTCCTCACGTTGTAAAACATGCTTGAATTTTCTATCCTCTGCTTCCCTCCTAGCTAAGTATACTTGTCGCCTAGCTTCCCTCTTGATCTCTATGTAATGTACCCTGCTCCCCCCGTTCTTCCATTCTTTCCATGCCTGTCTCTTGGCCTTGACTGCTTCATCTACCTTATTGTTCCACCACCAAGTCACTCTCCTCCTGCTTGAGGTCTTACTCCAGCCACAAACCTCATCCGTCGCCTCTAGTAAGTTATTTTTTAGGAACTCCCAGTTCTCTTCTACGTTAAATGTCTCTATCTGTTCTTCTTTACTGTCGTAGGCGTTGAGTAAAATATCTTTAAATCTGTTACTGGTTGAGGGGACTTTCAGCTTCCAGATCTTTCTTCTCCAGGTTGGCCTCTGTTTCAGGGCTCGTCTAGTTCTGACCGTGAGGTCGCTGACAACTAAGCTATGTTGGGATGTACATTCCTCACTAGGGAAGGCTTTTGTGTTTACGACCGTCCATCTGTCACGTCCTCTGATGAGGATAAAATCTAACTGACTAGAGTGCTCCCCTGATCTATAGGTGATCAGGTGGTTGTCGGGTTTTTTAAAGTTTGTGTTACATATCGACATGTCATTGGCGTCGCAGAATTCTAGAAGTCTGAATCCTTCCTCATTCCTTGTGCCAACTCCATGGCCTCCATGTACTCTATTGAAGCCGTCGCAGTGTTTACCTACGTGTCCGTTAAAATCTCCTGCAATGATTAGGAAGTCCTTGTCGTCTGTTAGAGCAGTAGTGTGTATTAGGGACTCGTAAAACCTATCCTTAAGTTCGTCTGGCAGTCCCGATTGGGGTGCGTAAGCTGATATTATTGTGGTAATTGTCTTATTCAGGACTAGTCTGAGTTTAATGATTCTTGCATTTACCCTGTACACTGAGATTACTTTATCTACCCACTTGTCAGCTAATAGTATACCTACACCACCCATCCCATCGTCATTTCCCACCCAGAAAAATTTGTAGCACTGGCTTTTTCCTACAAGGACTCTAGCAGACCCTCCTCTCCATCTAGTCTCTTGCACACAGCATACATCAACTTCCTTTCGCTCTAGCATTTCTACGATTTCTCCTGCTTTTCCTTTCATTGAGCCTACATTGATGGTACCAACTCGGAGTTTTGGGCATTTGTCGACACTCGTAGGGGAGGGTCTCTGGGTTGGCGCTTCACGTGGGTGCTTGGTAGCTCGCAGATTCATATTTCATCTATTGATTCAGAGTTGCTCGTGTATTCCCAGCTCATCCATCCATAACGGTGGGTGTATGTATGTATATGATGTGTATGTGTCCATCAATATGTGTGTGTATGTATATGATGTGTATGTGTCCATCAATGTCTGTGTTTATGTCCCATAACTTAGTGGTTTGACAAAAAAGGATCAATAAAATAAGTTCCAGACTTGAAAAAAGAGTACTGAGATTGATAGGATCGACTAAATCAAAGTGATGCCCCATCATGGCCACAGTCAAATAACTGAAACCCACAAAAGAATATGTATTTTCCTACTAACTCTTAAAATCCCTTCCATTCCTTCCTATTCATTATCATTCTTGTCGAAACTAGTGTTCTGTCACCCCTGATCACCTTGTATTCTTCAGTGTCATCTCTGTCTCTTCTAGGATATAAACTGTCAACTGATGGATATATTTCTCTTCAAGACCCTTCCATTCCTGTCCAAAGAGCTCATGTACCTTCTAACATCACCTTCATATATTCTTTGATGTCCTACCTCTTTCTCCCCTTCCTCTGCCTGCCCCTCTCCGCCTCTTCCTCTATCTACCCCCTCTCCTCTACCTCCGTCTCTCCTCTTTCCTTTACCCTCTCCATCTCTTTTTCATCTGTTTACCTCTCCTCCTCTTCCTCTATCTGCTCCCTCTTCTCTTCCTCTGCCTCTCCTCCTCACTATCTTTTCCTTTGGCCTCTCCATCTCATCCTCCTCTGCCTGCCCCTCTCCTTTTCTTGCATCTTCCCTCCTCCTCTTCCTCCATATATCCTTCCCCCTTCTTTTTCTGTCTGCCTCACAGCATCTGCCCCTCCACCTTTTCCTCTGTCTGCCTCACAGCATCTGCCCCTCCACCTTTTCCTCTGTCTTCCCCACACCATCTCCTCTTCCATCTACTTTTCCTCTGTCTGCTTCACACCATGTTCTTTTCCTCTGTCTTCCTCTTACCATCTCCTTTCCTTCTGTCTGCCCCTCACCATCTCCTCCTTTATTTACCTCTCCTCCTCTTCCTCTGCCCCTCCTCCTTTTCTTCTGTCTCACCACCTCCTCTTCCTCATCTGTCCCTTTCATGGAAGCCTCTCTCTGATTCTTTTCTGGCCATCTATTGTCCTCTCCTCTGGTTAAATGTACAGTCCACCACTATTTTTTATGTTGTCCCTCCATCTCCTCTTCTGTTTGTGTCTCCTTATTTGCTCCATAAAACAGAGATAAGCTCTGGCCTTCATGCAACCTGTGCAAGCATAGAAGAATGGACACAAAAAACAAACAATTAATCTCTTTTAGATACCAACCTACCTGAGACCTCCTCTTATTCTATCATCATCATTGTCATCATTTTACATTGGTTTTCCATGATGGCACGGGTTGGGTTCAATTGGTTGTCACGTTTTGAGGCAGGTCAGATACACACATCCTGCTCATATGTTCCATTTTAGCATGATTTCTATGCCTAGATGCTCTTCCTAACTCCAACCACTTTACTGCATGCATTGGGTGCATTTTATTGTGGAACCAGCATGACCACTATATAAGAGATTGTATTTTAAAGTTTTCATATTCAAATTAAAACTTTCTGTTATAATTTTATGTAAGAATATTTTGTTGAATTATGTTCCAAACACCAGCTTTATAAAATTTATATAGTTTACTAAATCCTTCCAAATTCTCTCTAGTGCTGGCGACAGTTAAATGCACCCAGTACACTCTGTAAAGTGTTTGGTGTTAGGAAGAGTATCTAGCCATACAAACCATGCTAAAGCTTGAAAGTATATTAGCAAGACATTGCCTCTGACCCATTAAAGAAGATAATAGCTATAATTAAGTACTGACTTGGTCTCTGGCAACCTGAGAATGATCAATGAAAGGATTAAAACTTTTCGTAAGTCTTATTGTGAACAAGCATCCAGCTACTCTGCGACTGAAAGCCCTACCTACTTTTCTTACCTTTTACAAAAAGATATAGGATTGAGAGGACTGTTCAGTTGTGTCAAGGATGTGGCAATAACTTGCACCCAATACACCCTGTATAGTGATTGGTGATTGGAAGTGAATCCAGCTGTAGAAACCATAGCAAAACTGGAATATATGTTAGTGAAATGTGGTCCCTCATCCATCTAAGAGAACAGTAACTCTAATTAAGTATTGATGTAGTCTTTAATGACTTGTCCAACCCATGCCAATATGGAAAAATGAATGTAAAATGATGATGATATTTGAAAACGCTACCTTTTTCTTATCTCTTTCATAAAAACATACAGTAACTTAAAAATTGACAAGAGTTTAAACAAGAAACTGTCAATAGATAAGCTACAATAGATAAATTAATTTTTTTAAACTCTGAATTACAAAGTTGTATACCTAATGAACACACACACACCTGAATTTATGTAATGTTGATTTTTGACCAACTTGAAGGTGGGTGTACTGTATTGAATGGACTTTGATATCATAGGTGATATGGAATTTGAGATAGATAGTGGTAGATAGAAAGAGAGAGAAAAAATAGATAGATATGTACATAGATAGAGGACTCTTGATGCATGACAACTTCTATGGTGTTGGTGAGTTACACAATAAACGTCCCCTGAGTACTCTGTAAAGTTGTTGGTGATAGGAAGGGAATCCAGCCATAGAAAGCTTATCATACAAAGGGCCAGGAGGACTCTTCAGCTGTATCAAAGACATGACAACCTCCCTATTGCTGGTATTACAATAAAAGGCATTCGTATGAGTGCATGATTATATGAGATTTGCAATGTGCCAGCCTGTCTTAGTATTTGGTAGAGTGGGGAATGTATGTAAGCAAGTTACAAGTCTCTAGCCCATCTGAGGGGTTAGTAATTTTGCTTGAATACTATCCTTGTCTGTTGACGACCTATCACACCCTTGCTAGCAGAGAACACAGATCATAAATAATGATAATCATCATCGTTTAACCCTTTAGCATTTACATTACTCTATATATGCGATTGTAATTTTGTGGTAAAGTCTTTATCTTACATAATTATCTCATATGATATCAAATCTATGAAATTTTGATGTTATTTATTTTGAAAACAATACTTTACTGTCAGTATGGGTGGCCAGTTATGGCCAGTTTGAACAGAAAGAGGTGAGAGAATTCTGGCCAGATATGGCTGGTTTAAATGCTAAAGGGTTAACATCCATTTGTCCATGCTTGCATGGGTTAGATGGGTTGTCAGGTTATGAAACAATTCAGGTCAGATGGCCATGTCTTGTGCAAACTGATTTATATTTTTGTTTGATTTCTACAGCTGGGTGCTCATCCTAATGCCAACCATGTTACAGTGTAGACTGGGTGCTTTTTATCGTGGCATAAAAACAACCATTTAAGAGGGTGGACTGGGTGCTTTTTTATTGTGTCACCAGCATGACCAATTTACAGGGTGGACTGGGTGCTGTTTTCTCGTGTCACCAACTCAACCATCTTACAGAGTGGACTTCATGCTTTTTGTCATGTCACCAGCACAACCACTATACAGGGTGGAGTAGGAACCAATTGTCAAATCACCAATATGACAACTTTACTGGGTTGATTGGGTGCGTTTGTCGTTGTGGTGCTAGATCACCATACAAAGCGGACCAAGTGCTTTTTTGTCATGGTAGCAGCATTGTCGAAAAGAAGATGGGGAACATGTCCAGTTTTTCATGCTTGTATGCATAGGTTGGACAGGACAGGAGAAGTATATCAGGAAGGTGGGGAAGGGAATGAATATGCAAGCTGGTCATGGATGAGGTGAATGAGAATTTAGCTAGTGAGGGGGTGGGTCTATAAGACTAGGAAGAGGGAATGAGGTGGTGGTAGGGAGAAGATTTGTGCTGACTAGTGTCTTTTATGTTTGTTTCATCCTGTACACATGGGAAGGTGGGTCCTCTACAGTACAGCATAGTGCCAGAGATCTCGATCCTGTGTCATCTCCTTTCAGAGGTTTAATTGTGCAAGGCCAGCTTTTATCAATTCATTCCAAGCTTTCTTAGGTCTTCCTCTTCTATAGTTTCTGTCAAGTCTGAGTGCCCTGTTCCTTTTTATACAGCTGTCATCACGTATCCATACCATCGCATTCTTGCACACTGCATCTGACCCCACTTATGCTTAGTTTCTCTCTCTATTCATTGATGCTTCACTGTTCATGCACACTACTATTAAACATCCATTGAAGCAAGCAAGCTTCTTTCTTGCCAATCTTTGTAGCTCCTCTACAAACAGCATGCAGGTCTCACTTCCATGCAGAATTATTGTTTGTAGTCAAGCATCATACAATCTGCTTTTCATTTTGAGGAAAAAACCTTTTGTAGTTAGCAGTAGTAATAACTCCCTCAAATTTTTACATCTCGTTCTTACTCTGGCTACTGTACTTTCAGAACACCCACTTCCACTGTTAATTTGGTCATCCAGGTAACAGAAGATATCAACTACTTTTACGCAGCCTGCTGAGCATTTTGTAGAGCTTGTTTCCTGTGAGCTCTTGCTGCTTATTGCTCCTGTGCATAGATGACATATGAAACCTATGTTCTTTGTTGGTTTGCCAGAGATCCCACTACATCTCTTTTGTACCTAGTTTGCATTTGGGACATAGGATGGAATTTCTACCCACTCCTTTCCTGCCTACTAAGCAAGGCCATTTCCCTGAGGGTATCAGGGCCTTGTTTTCCTTTCTAATTACTAGGACTTTAGTCTTTACCAAGTTGACTTTAAGACCTTTTGCTTCCAGGTCAAAAATTTCTTCTCTAATTCTGCCATAGATTTGGCTATGAGGGTTTGGCATTGATTTTGTGGGTTACTTGTTTGGCCACTACTTCTCCCAATGCTTTTAGCATCTCAGCAACTATCTCTGACCTTCTTGTGGCTTTCAATAGCTGGTCCTTCTGTTGGGTAAGTTGGGGGTTGTCTCTCCTCTTCCCATTCATTCTCTACATTCATCAATCTCTCATAGTAATATTTCCAGACTGACCTCTTTCTTTTGAGCATCATCATCATCATCATTTTACGTCCGCTTTTCCCTGATTGCAAGGGTGGGACGGGTCTTATACAGCATCTCTCCACTCGTCACGGTCCCTCGTCATCTCCACCGTGAGCTTCAATGATCTGAGGTCTGTTCTCACCACCTCCGCCCATGTTTTTCGTGGTCTACCTCTACCACGTCTTCCTTCAACTGGCATCATTGGTACTAAATGCACAAGTGTCATTTCTGACACACTTTTTCCCAACAGTATCCCAATTCACACTGACACACTGCCTTGCAATGTGGAACACTTTACATCTATGTTCCTCACGTCGCAAGACATTGACAAACTTTCTTCTGCTTCTTTCTGAGCTATGTATATCTGTTGTCTAGCTTCTCTCTTAGCTACCTGGCACTGATCTCTGCTACTCCCATTTTTCCAGTCTTTCTATGTCTGATTCTTGACTTTTATGGCTCTATCCACTGTACTGTTCCACACCAGTTCGCCCTCTGTCTGGTTGGTGCTTTGCTTCAACCACAAGTCTCATCAGTAATTTGCAATAGGTTGTCGCATAAGAATTTCCAATTGTCCTCTATGTCATATGTATCTAACTCGTTTCCTCTATCATCAAATGCATCCCATAGGGCCTTTCTAAACCCATATTTAACAGAAAAGTCTTTTAGCTTCCAAACTTTCCATCTCCATATTTTCCTGCATATCTTATTCTGTCTTATTTTTTATCCTGATGTCATTAATAATTAACATGTGTTGGGCAGCACATTTTTTCCCAGGGAAGGCCTTAGCATTTATTATTGTCTGTCTATCTCGTCTTACAAGTAAGAAATCAATCTGGCTTGTGTGTCTGCTTGATTGGTATGTGTTCAGATGGCTGGCCAATTTCCTGAAATTTGTCTTACAAATGGTTAGTTCATTTGCATCACAGAATTCCAGGAACCTCACTCCCTCTTCATTTTTTTAGCCATAACCATAACTGCTGTGAACTCCACTGAATCCATCCTGATACTGTCCAACATATCCATTGAAGTCACCTGCCTAGATGATGAGGTCTCTTTCATTAATAGCTGAAGTTGTCAGTAAAAGTTCCTCATAGAACCTGTCCTTTTGTTCTTTACTCATTCCTGCCTGTGGAGCATAAGTAGTTGTAATTGTCACCATTTTATTTACTACAGCTATTCTAAGCTTGATAATTCTGTCACTTACTCTCACTACTTCCATCACCTTATCTATCCATTTCTCAGAAAGTAGGATGCCTACACCACCTACTCCATCGTCATTTCCTAACCCATAAAGTTTGTATCTATGTACTTTGCCTGTGAGTAGTCTTGCTGAGGCACCCCTCCATCTCACTTCTTGTACACAGCATACATCCACTTCTCTTCCACAATTTCACCTGATTTACCCTTCAGGGTGCCATCATTTGGGGTGGCAGTCCTGAGATTTGTAACTTGACAGTGGTTAGTTACTTGAGCAGAAGTTCTTTGTACCTGGAAGAGAAACAGGTTGTGTGATTGCTTGATGATGGTTGAGGGGTTCTCTCACATGGCTACTCTGGCCAGCCCACTACCAGGTTCACGTCTGCCCAGTGCAGTTGTTTTTATTCAGAGTCACTGCTCTCCTAGACAAGTTGCCTTCACTATGGCTTACCGAGCTCATGTCTGCTTCATTCAGTGACTCCTATCCTAGACAGGCTGCCTTCCAACTCAAACATCTTAAGAATCCTTGTTTACCTTTCTAAGCATAATTACAGAGTAGTGAATTGTCATGTGACATTAAGCCTACAAGAGGGTATGTCTGAAAAGGTGGGATACGGTGAACACATCGCTGGAGTGAAATTTCAATTTACAGGAAAAGAAGCATTTGTGAAACAGGATGTAAAGTATATGATATGAACGAAAGCTAGATTGTATGAAGCTTTTGAATAAAGTGCAATGTTGTATGGTAGTCTGATGTGGACCTTGACTGCTAAGGATGGCATCAGCACTACCACTTTACAGAGTGTATTGTGTGCATTTATTGTGGCACCAACAAAGAGGTTGTAGCGGTTGTCTCCCTTGTTTGGATTAACGTCTGGACGGGAAGTGGGGCCCTTTCTGTAACTTCCGGTCAGGGCCCTATAAAACTAACAACTTTAAGCTCTCTCTCTCTCATTGCCTTTTCGGCACCAGGTCAAGAGCCTCTCATTTGGCTCTGCCATTCATTTGGCCAACAGGCGCCTGGCCTTAGCCAGGCGTCCTCTGCCAGCCGCGTTTGCCTGGCAATCAAAACGGTAACTACTAACTTTGCTTCATTCTACCATCCTCATCTTTGACATGTCAACTATACTATCTACCATTGTTAATTAAATATTATCTACACCAACAATGTATTCCTTGTTACATTCATACAACCCAGTATTCTCGCTATAAGGTTATTACATCTTTCGCATGACTTTACAGATGTACTGGGTGAATTTTACCATATTATCAACACTAGTGAATTTGTTTTGAATCCTGCAAGACTAAGGATTTACTCAATACCCAACATTTTCCCTATTTCTAATTATAATATATTTATTTTTTGTAAAGTTTAATTTTTATATTTGATTTTGAATTCTTTTTTCAATATTTCTCTTTACAGAAGTATCAACAACTGAGGGACGATTGGGCTGTTCTGAAGTTTTGTTTGAGAATTCTGGGAATGCACGCAGCCTTGCTGTGGAGCCAGATCGATTAGGAGTAAGTATATATATATAATGCCCAAGAAATGCTGTATGTCAATACAGTGCCCCCTCGAATTCTATCAGGAGTTACAGGACCAGACATACATACACACACACACACATATATATATATATTGTTTATTAGAACATCCATCTATAGAAACTATGCCAAACAAAAGAGTTTAAAAGGATTCTTCAGATGTGTCAAGGACTTGACAACTTCCCTTGTGCTACTGCCTTAATAAAATGCACACAATACACTCTGAAAGTGATTGGTGATAGGAAGGGCATTCAGCTGTAAAAACCATGCGAAAACTGGAATGTGAGACATGACTCCTGCCCTGTATGTCTATAAGACTTGAGAACCAGAGGAAGACCATACCAGCAGTGGATTGACAGGTTCACAGACATGCTTCACCACAGCATGACATTGTTACAGGCCTTACACCTTGCTGCATATCACTTTTGATACTGAATTGCCCCTGGTTCTATCATACAGAAATGTTTGCTTTAAAGTGCTTAAATTAAAATTTATCTTAAAACCTCTCATCATAATTTTATGTAAGAACCTTTGTTACGTTCCAAATACCAGCTTGATAATGAGAAAGCTAGTTATGTTACTGAATCACTCCAAATTCTTGGTTATTTTCAAAATTATTTGAAAGTCAGCAACAGTGTCTTTCTTTAGAAATATGGTATTGTAAAGGTTAACCACTGAGCTGTCCAAAAATGGCTGTTAGATGATGATGATGATGATGATGAACAATAGCACTAGCACAACGTGTCAAAACCAACGGAGAATCTAGTGGTGATTAAAGGAGTTGGGGGTTGACTTGGTTGTAGCCAGGGGACCCTCAATGTTTAAGGGGTTCCACATTAATTTTTTGCTATCATGAATAATACACAAGGGCCTCAATGAAACTTTCAGTCAAGTAGCCCATGCAAACTTAATCTGACCCTGGTTTCATAGGAGACCACAATTTTATAATTAACACTTATAGTTATAAATTCTAAATATAATTAATTAATGTTTAACCCATTAGCATTTACATTACTCTACTACTGTATTTTTGCAGTAAAGGCTTTAACTTACATAATTATCTCACATAATATCGAATCTACGAAATTTTAATGATGTTATTATTTATTTTGAGAACAATACCTTAACATTGGTATGAGCAGCCAGTTACAGCCGGTTTGAACAGAAAGAGGCGAGAGAATTCTGGCCGGATATGTCTGGTTTAAATGCTAAAGGGTTAACATTTTAATAAACTGCAAACATCTCCAGTAATTTACATCCATTAACATCTTCAATATTTCTTTTTATTTACAGGTGTCAAGTCTAAGTAACTTCAGTTCAATTAGAGCTAACTGTTGCGTTTATAAAGGTAAGCATTTTAATTACTATTATATACTGTTTGGACAAACAAACTGAGACAACGTAGTGTAGTGAGGACTTTTTAGTCTTGTTGAGGGAGGACATGACAACCTTTTTAGTGTTGGTGCCATGATAAAATGCACCCAGTATACCTTAAAAAATGGTTAGTGTTAGGAAGGGTATCCAGCTCATAAAATGCACCCAATAAGTGCTGCAAAGTGGTTGATGTTAGGAATGGCATCTAGCCATAGAAGCCATCTCAAAATCTTGAATGTATAAGTGTGGTGTGATCCCTAACTCATCCAAGAGGACAGCAGCTCCAAATAAGAACTCACTTGGGCTGGGACAACCACCAAACTCATGCCAGAGTGGAAAATGAATGTAAAATAATGATGATGATAATGTGGGTTTTAGTTTTTATATACTGTGTGTACCACCAAAATGAAGACATTAAACTAATGGTTAGTGCCATAGCTATCAACCAGCTCAGAGCTCATCAAACCATCAAATAGCTAGCGCTGTACCTCTCACCATGCTCAGAACTCATCAACCCATTAAATGGTTGATGCCATATCTATCAATCAGCTTAGAACTTATCAACCCATCAAATGGTTGATGCCATATCTATCAACCAGCTCAGAAATCATTAAACCATCAAATAGTTAGTGCTGTACCTCACAACTTGCTCAGAACTCATTAACCCATCAAATGGTTGGTGCTGTACCTCTCACCCAGCTTAGAACTCATCAACCCATCAAATGGTTTGGTCACCTGGTGAGAATGCCAGTTAACCAACTGGCTCTATAAGCATATAACAGAACTAGAGAAAGGCCACACCAGCAGTGGATTGACGGGGTCAAAGACACTTTTCACTACAGCATGATACCGTTACAGGCCTTACAGCTTACTACATATTACCAACTTCATCTACCTATTGCAAGACCAGTCGTAGATGGACTGATGTTCGCAGGCACACTCCACACCCGATACTACTACAGGCCAGACACTTGGCTGTAGATCATCAACGAGACTGTCTCGCAACAGTTGTGGACTGATAAAGTCACAGACACATTCCACACCCAGAGTATGACACTACTACATGCCTCACATTTTGCTGTAGATCATCAACCTCATTTCCTTGTGTCACCTTTACACTAGAAGCACACTGAAAAAAAAAAGTGAGATTTGAGGTAAATTTGGTTGCTATTTCGAACAGGTTAAGTGACTGCATAGAAACTCCTTCAGTTGTTTATTGGATACAACATACTCATTTATTTACTTCCTGTGGTGTAGAGAACATTTATATATAGAGAATTTGATAGCTATAATGAGGAATGGCTACAATGGTGATGATAGTTATAATTGTAATATTGATAGCAATAGCATTTAAAAAAATCTTTTTTTTTTAATTATTTAGTCATGAGGGAAAAGCAGTGCCCATGATCCTTTTTAGGGTCTCTGTAACTAGTGTGAGGCAGAAGAGGTATCCTCAAATGCTTGCAACAGAGTAGACTCCACTAAAGGCAACTAAAGTCAGATAGTGGTGTTAAACTGAGGAACAATTAAAACTACTACCCAATTAGGTCACAGTGGGCTTTCAACTCAGAATGTAGTAATTGCAATGTAATAGTAATATTTCATTTATTTACGTCTATTTTTCCACACTAGCATGGGTTAGACGAGTTGTCTTGTTGTGGGCAATGCAAGGTCAGGTGACCATGTCTTGCACATACAGAACTGATTTGGGTTTGGTTTCTGCAGCTGGATGCCCTCCCTAATGCCAACCTCATTTACAGTGAGTACTGAGCGTTTTTTGTTGTGTCGCCTACACAACCACTTTACAGTGCGGACTGGGTGCTTTTTGTTGTGACAGCTACATGACCACTTTTCAGTGGGGAGGTGGGGGGCATACTGTGTATGTGCTTCAGCTTTGGCCTGTGCCCATGGGAAGTTGGGTCTTCTATATTATATATATATAGGCACAGGTTATATGGTTAAGAAGATGGCTTTTGAGCCATATGGTTTTAAGTTTAGTCCCCAGTCCTATCATGTCAATTTTTCTGGTTGGAGGAAGTGGGATTTGAACTCAGAATGCACAGAACAGATATACAAGGTGTCCCATTCAGCCATTTACCTATTCCACTAATCCACTGCCCTGGACTGGTACTTTTTTTTTATCAATCCTCAAACCCAAAAGGATGAAAGGCAAAATTGACTTCAGCAAGAGCTGAAACAAATACCACAAAGTATTTTATCCTACTCTCTAACAACTGTGCTAATTCACTAGAAAAAGTACCTATATCTGCCCTACTTAATATACGAATGATCTTCACTGCTGTACCTAATGATGTTATTAAATTATTTATTAGCCTTAGTATCATATTTATATTTAACATAACATTTTTCATGTTATAAATTAAAGATAAAATTTTAATATGATTTTTTTTTACTATGTTTAATACAAAATGCCTTTTTTAAAGCCAGTATTGATTTTCTACAATTATTATATTCAAGCTGGTGTATATTTTGCTGGAAAGGAGAGGTAGTAAGAGTATGTGTGTGAGAGAGAGAGAAGTGGTGCTGGTAGCTGCAATGCTGAACATTTTCTTTTAAATCCAGGACAATTATATTATTTGTGTGTATGTATAGGTTATATATATATATAACTTATAAATATATCATTTAAAATGTTTATATTGATATTTAATACCTGTTGTTTGTTTTTAAATAAACCATGGAATTTCCACAGGGGCAGCTTGTTTATTTAAATGTAATTTAATATGTCTATATATTTATATATATAAGTGATGGCATGTGGCTGAGTGGTTAGAGAATTGGATCTGCAATTGTGAGGTTGTGGGTTCAATTCCCAGACCAGGAGATGCGTTATACCCTTGAACAAGACACTTTATTTCACGTTGCTCCTTCTATCTGGATTTGTGACCGATAGACAGTATTAGCAATTGGAAAGACCAATGTAAACATTGTTTCCTCGGTCCGATTTGACGAGTTGCACCAGACTTGTTAAGCAAATGAAGTCTGGGATCTTGCCAATTGACTGTCGATATCATCATCATCATCATCATCAACGTTTAACGTCCGTGTTCCACGCTTGCATGGGTTTGGACGGGGGTAGTCCCACTTGAGGCAAGAGTGATTGTCTTGCTCACATAGGACTGTCTGGCAGGTTTTCTACAGTTGGATGCCCTTCCTAACACCAACCACATTTACAGTGTGGGTCTGGGAGGTTTTTACCGTGTTGCCTTCACGGCCACATTACAGCGTGGACTGTGTGTTTTTTTGTCGTGACACCTACACGATCTCATTTGTTTCGGCCTGGATGGCGCGGCACCAACATAACTTTACATAGAACGGGGTGGTGTGGATGGGGTGGGGGTGGTGGCGGGACGGGGTGTATTTTGTTAGAGATGCCTACTGATATATATATATATATATATATGTGTGTGTGTGTGTGTGTGTTGAACAATGAAAATAAAACAAAAGTCAAAGACATGTTCTTGATTAGTTCAATGTTTTACAATCATGGTAAATCGATATATTGACTAATAGATAGTGGTTATGTCACCACAGATATCTAGTCTCAATATCCTAGACCAGTGGTTCCCAAACTTTTTTTATCGCGGAACCCCTTGACATTATCACGGAACATGAATTAAACTAGTAGTTGCGGAAGGTTGTGCTGCATGTTCAGCAATTTCTGTATCTTCTATAGAAGATTTTGTTTCTGTATTTCTTGTAATTTCAGTTCCTTTACGAATTTCTTGTTTTCTTAACCATCGATCCATTAAAGGGCTTTGAAAATAAAAATGTTAATAAAACTCAAAAATAAACTCGTTGACAAGGAGCAAACGTTTATTGATACAGGATACAGCACATGCTCACCGTGTGAGACTTGATACCTATGGTACGTTTAAGAGAGAACTTAAATATAAATGAGAGATTCAAATACGTAAGTTTATTGTATAAAGTTATAAATCTGATTATAATTCTGAGTATTACACGGTGCTAACAGTACACCCTTAATAATGGAATACTACAACCCAACTGAACGATTTGGCTGAGAGCTCCGCAGTGTAACACTCTTTGCATGTTTATATGGGGAGTATATACCGATCATACACGTTACAACTTGTTAGTCTTTATTTTTGTAGTAAACTTCAACTTGCGCCTTACGGAACCCCTGGCCTTGCTTCATGGAACCCTAAGGTTCGCGGAACCCACTTTGGGAACCACTGTCCTAGACTCATCATCTTCCTAAGAAACTGAACTATAATTTTTATTTGTGATATTTTTATTTATATATATAAAGAGGCTGAAATGGGATATCAATTAAGCTATGACAAGTACATATAGAATTTTATGTGACTATAAGGAAAAGGTATATATATATACACATTATGTTAGGTTGCTTTTGTGTTCTACTGGTAACATGTTATCGAGTACAACCTGCTGCATGGTTGGGTTGGCAGCGACTAAACCAGCAACCCCACCAAGATTGTTTGGTGAGGAGGGTAATTGAATATCCAGCAGGACAAAAAACAAAACCAGACAAAGGACAGAGGAATTCAGGAAAGTCAACAGCCATCCAATCATACATGTACATATGTACATACTTTTGTACTTTTATATATATTTATGTGGGTATATCTTTTTTTAAATACATTTTAATCCTTTTTACCTTTTAGCATTTTAATCTTTTTTATCTTTTAACTTTTAATTTTTGGGGTGGGTGGGTGGGGGGTCTCTGTAACCTTAGTTAGTGATCTACTTAGGAGAAGGAAAACTCCAATGTAAAACCTGAGGTTCATTAAGTATTCGGTCTTGTCATACTATTTGTCACATTGAATAGCAACTCCATGTTCCAAAAAGTGGAGGTAGTGCTGTGCAAGCTACATCCACTTTAAAATTATTTGCACAGATACTTCTTGTACACTTTCCTTGTTATTTAAGATTGGAACAAGGGGTTGGCAATAACCTAAACATGCATCCATAATTCTAATTGAAAAGTCAGTAAATGGCAGAAAGGGCTTGAGATCAAGGTGCCCTAGGATACCATAGCCTGGGTCCAGTCATCATCCTGCTACTGTGACAAACACAAACAAAAAAACCTAGGGTTGGTATGAATTTTGCTTGGTGGAATCTACGTACTCTTTTGGACAACAATAAGTCTGAGAGTGTAAAACATCGCACAGCGTTAATTGCAAAAGAAATCGTAATTATGATCTGGACCTCAGTGCATTATCTGAGACACGTCTATACAGAGATGGAGAATTTACTGAAAAGCCATTAGGTTACACTTTCTTTTGGAAAGGTTTGCCTGAAGGGCAAAGGAGAGATTCAGGTGTTAGTTTTGCAATTAAAAACTCAATCTTAGATTGTATCCAACTTTCCAAGCTGTGTATCTGAACGCATAATATCTCTCCAGCTCCAGCTGAAGGATCGATTCCTGACAATTGTGAGTTTGTACACAATGTCATATTCCATTGAAAACATTGAAACATTTTTTCAGGATTTTTGGAATCTGGTGAGAAAAGTTCCAAGGGAAGAGAAGCTAGTCATCATAAGTGATTTTAATGCTAGAGTGGGAATATATCATGCAACCTGGTCTGTTTGAAGAAACGTGGCACTGGAAAATGTAACGAAAATACACTATTTCTTCTCACATTTTGTACCGAACACCAGCTGGCTATCTCAAATACTTTCTTGAAGCAAAAAGCGAAATATAAAAACACATGGATCTAGGTCTAAGCACTGGAACCTTCTTGATTATATATTAGTTCGCAAAACAGCTTTAAATGATGTCACTAGTGACCGAGTAATGAGATATGCAGAATGTTGAATGGACCATAGGCTTGTTAGGGGGAAATTCAATATCTCAATCAGGCAAAAAAATCAGAAATACCCAAAAAATCTAAATTACCAAAGAGAATAAACACTGCACTCTTTAAATCCCTTATGCTGTTGAAAAGTTTTCAAGATAGACTTATGAGCATTATTTGCGATGACTGCAAAGACTCTAAAACCTTCTTTTCATATATAAAAGAGGTATTTGGTCCTAGAGCAATGGCGATATCCCCTGTGAGATCCATTGATGGACAACAACTCTTTACGGATGTCGTATCTATACAGAAACATTGGGTGCAACTCTAATCTGATCTGCTTAACAGGCCATCAAATGATAATATGGACAACCTTCCAGTCATCAAAGAAATGTCTTCTGACTGTTCAGTAGACATTTTTTAAAATAACAATAAATCTCCCATTATCGATGGTATCAGTACAGAAATATTGAAATGCTTCAATCACTACTTTTGGATTGTTGGAGAGTGGAGGAAGTACCACAGAACTGGGTCAGTGTTATTTTAATATCACTTTTTAAATCTGCTCCTAAAGATTTATGTAGTAACTTTCATGGGACCAGCCAGCTTTGAGGGATAGCGATAGAACAAGTAGAAAAGAGAAGAAACAGCATGTCTGTAGGATAGATGTTAGAGTATATCTGTGAGGCTGGAATGTGTTAGTGGGTGAGAGCTGGGGATGAGTAAGGGTGCAGCTGCATCCCCACCCGCTCAAAATAAAAAAGAAATTGTCAGAAAATTCTTAAATTTTCAAAAAATATTGTATACTTTGCTCGTTTATTTTAATTACATGAAACAATAAAATAAGTACAATACAATAAAGATGTCATTGTAATGATTGGCGAGTATAAAAATTATGTTTGACCTTTTATATTATATACCTGTCATCTTATATAGCACAATTCTTGTTTTATACAAAGAACACATATAAATCACAATATATTCGTATTCTGCCTTATTATTATTTTCATTATTTTGAAATTGCACTTTAAAAAAAAGGTAGTAAATTTGAAATTTCAAAATAAGTTTGTATTCTTTCATATTATCAATATCATATATGATATTATCTCTCTTTCTCTTGTCCATTTCCTTTTTGTTTTCCACCACTGTCAATATATTTATGTATATGTGTATATATACATGGTACACCCTATAAATTGTTAGTGTTGCTGCCGTCATGTCTGTAAAGTGGTTGTGTTGGTTTTACAAAAAAATGCACCCAGTATACTCTCTAAAATTAGATACTTTTGGCGAAAAATTAGTAATTTTTGTCAGAAAATTATAGATGTCTGTACCTCCAAAAATTTTAGGAGCAATATGCTTATGAATGAGAGGTTGGAATGTGTGTGAGTGAGAATCTTGAGTGTGTCTGTGGGTCAGAGGTTGGAATGTGTCTGTGAATGAGAGATTGGAGTGTGTCTGTGACTATACCAGTTAGGTATGTTGGAGAATTTTTTTTTTTTTCCATTAAGATTACCATAAACATTATAGAAAAAGAGTGTCTGAGTGAAGATGGCATAAAATCAGCCAGTTCTGAGGAGCAGAGGCCATTGCCATTGTAGTAGTGGCAGGAAAGGTATAGGGAGGAAGCAGCACATCTGTAGCTGAGCCAGAGGTCAATTAGTTGAGTTTAAACAAAATAATAAAATATATGATATCAAATTTAATTTCTTTCAGGTAAATGGATATATGAACTTATGTTGGGTTCAAAAGGTGTGATGCAGGTTGGATGGTGCACTATAAATTGCCAATTTTTTCAAGAGGTAAGTATATAAAATATATATATTAATATCAATATACATACTTAGGTTAATAGGAGTTAGGTATTGTATACCCGTGTTCCATTAAGGTATTGGCAGCATAATAATTAGCTCTATGCTTTGGAACAGAGCCGTATATATGATAAAGAACACAAGAGCGTCTACAACATCAAAAGATTTTTATTGGCTTACAATGTTTCTTCCTTACGTAACCATAGGATTCGTCAGAGCTATAAAAGGGGTTTGATTGGTGTTATGGACTCTACCAACCAAACATTCAAGAACAAAGAGTAAAGAGAGTAAAGAGAAAAAGTAGGGGACGATAAGTCTAATTTTGGTGCGGGAGGGTGGGGTGTAGGTCCTTGTTTACTAGCTGCAGTCATATTCATTCCCGGGAGTCGATTGGTTAGCTGAACCATAGATGGGGTGGCGTCGATAGTATGGTGCAGAGGCTACACAAACACAAAGGGCATACAATATATATATATATATATAACGGAGGAGAAAGTACATGAGGTAATTAGAAATGGAAAAAGAGTAATAATAATAATCTATAATTAATAATGTATAATAAGGCATGGGGAAGATTACACTATAATAAGGTATAAAAGTAAGAATAACGTAAAATATAAAGGAGGATAAAAGTGGAAATAATAAAGATAAAAAATATATATGTAAAAAAATATATAGAGAATATATAAAGAAATATAAGCGAGTATTTGGAGGGGAAAACACAATGTAAAAAAACTGATTTTTTTCAAATAAAAATATAATTATGGGGGGAGAAAACGGGATAGAGAAGTATGATCAAATGTGATTAGTTGAGAGAATATAAGATGATAATAGTTATGTCAAGTTTATACATCTTAATAATAAATAATCTGTGTATCAGAGTTACAGAACCTTCAATTCACTTACAGGTTCAAGCCACGTGGCATAGTCCATTGTTTATCTGTGCAGTCATGCGCGTTTGTTTTTGACACCACAGCAGATGCACAAGTTCGTAAATTCCAATGCAGATAGAAATCTATTTTTGCTCACCCAGACATTGACGAAGGATCCAATATTCCTAGTTCAATATGTGTGTGGTGTTATTTTGGTCGTACAAATCAATCACTTGGTTCAATATTATGGAGTATGGTTTTCTGGTCTTCGTAACAGTGTCAGTGGTTGTATATCTCGAAATCACAAGGATCACAGTACTCCGGTTTGGTGTGATTATCGGTCATCCAGCTATGTTGTTGGTGGTTGGATTCAATTCTATTGCCCCGAACGTAGAACTTTGGTGTCGATAGAACATTAACGAGGCAGGGTGAGATCGCATCTGTGGTACAAAACGGTACGCATGGAAATTCTTCGTCTTCGTTTCATCCGGGTCTAGCAGTCACGTGCAAGAACCGCTACGTAGTAATTGTGGGGTTAATCGGTCAAGTCAGCAACTGACCGAAAATTCTCTTAGGAATTCAGACAGGCATTACAGGCACATTTAGGTCAGCAGCTTCTTTATGTGTACGTGTGTCCGACACACACAGACACACATTTATATGTATTTCAACTCAAAAAACTCAATTGATTCACCCACTGATACTACAATCGGTCAAGACAGCAACTGGCCGAAAATTCCCTTAGGAATTCAGACAGGCATGACAGGTACATTTAGGTCAGCAGCTTCTTTATGTGTACGTGTGTCCGATACACACAGACACATATCCATATGTATTTCAACTCAAAAAATTTCGTTGATTCGCCTATTGATATTATATCTGTGTTGCTCCGATGTGCATGTTGTGGTGTTCTGGTCGTGCATAGCATTCACTGTGTTTTACCATTACCTTGGAATGTGATGTTATGGTCATCATGGTTGATGACCATAACTACAGCCATACAAGGTGGATTGGGTATTTTTTCATAGCAGCAGAACTATTGGAGAGCACATGTGGAACATGTCCAACTTTCCATGCCTGCATGCAAGGGTTGGACAGAAAAGATGTATCAGAGGTGTGGAAGGAGTGGGAAAAGTACATTGACATAGTCATTAGACATCTCCTTCCCCTATCCAGATGGGTTGTTACGCTCAGAGACTAGGAAAGACAAGAGACAACATCTTGTTCATACATTCCATTTTTGTGTTGGCTTTGTCTCTCCAGCTAGATACCCTGTCTGGCTTTAACTTATTTTATATCTTTGCATATAATACAACTTATGTATAATATGACTCCTGTTTCTGAAACAAAAAAAAAGAATGAATATATTATATCCTTGAGTATAATAACACCCTAGAGTACATTGATGTGTATGTAAATAGTTTTGTAAACTTGTATCATGTTATCCATCAAAATTTTAATCTCATACATTTATTTCACTACAATATTCAGTTTCTCATGATGTTCAAGAATGTAAAACAACAAGATTTTTAACATTTTATAAACAATTGTTATAAACACATATTTGCAATCTTGCTATTTGAACTGAGTATTTTTAAGCTCAGTAAAAATGTTTGAAAACATGTACTCATGTATAATAGGACACTACTTTTTTGCATTTAATTTTAGTTCAAAATTTTTTTTATTATACATGAAAAAATCTGGTATGTATATATATATATAAAACTTATGTTATAGAATGGTGTTGGAGACACGACAGATTCTTATGCCTATGATGGTAACAGACTTTGCAAATGGAATGTAAAAACTGAACGGTATGGAGAGGTATGTTATTTTTCTTTACGTATTGAAAATTATTTTTATATTAAACTGTATAATAAGCTGCTGGATTGTGAGGTCTCCAACAGTTCTAACAATGTGTGCTCTAATTGATTACATCAGCAGAACAGTCTGCTTGTGAAATTAACATGTAAGTGGCAGAGCATTCCACAGTCACGTGTATCCTTCTTGTAGATTCAGCGTGACACAGAGTGTGACAAAGCTGGCTTTATGAATTTCTAGAACTCATTTTTGCTAGTTGAGTGTACTGCGACAATGTACAATCAAGTGTTTTGCTGACGGACACAATGCGCTGCCTGGTCCGGGAATCGAACACACAACTTTACGATTGTGAGCTGAACACCTTAACCACTAAGCCACTGTTGTAGTATGTTATAAACATATAAAACTAGAAATACCATATGGGATTTAACCCTTTAGCATTTATATTACTCTATATATACTATTGTATTTTTGTGGTAAAGGCTTTACCTCACATAATATCAAATCTATGAGATTTTGATATTATTTATTTTGAGAACAATAAGTAGGAGTGGCTGGTTATGGCTGGTTTGAACAGAAAGAGGTGAGAGGGTTCTGGCTGGATATGGCTTATTTAAATACTAATGGGTTAAATGAAGCTGTGTGAATAGGTATATAAAGAAGGCATGACCTCCACTGGGTTCAACTATGAATGTTCCATTTGTTCAATCAACAGGGCAGCCTGCTTGTGAAATTAACATGAAAATGGCTGAGTGTTCAACTGATATGTGTACTCTTAATTGTAATTCTCAGGGAGAATAAGCACAACACCTTGTTTGACAAGGCTGGCCCTTTGAATCACAGGTACCTTCAATCCAGCAGATTTCCAAAAGGTTTCTACCTACCCAATTTCATTTACAAGACATGGATTTATATGAGGTTATGGTAATTGACACTTGCCCATGATACCCCAGTGTGAGATCGAACCTGGGACCTTATGATTATGAAGCAAACTTCTTAACCATTTGATCATTCTGCAAATGCATTGAATATGTAAACATGTTATATTTACATATTTCTTTGTAGATTAAAGGCAGAAATGTATTGGTGTTAGAAACATAATTACAAAAGGGTTAAATAAATAATTAATTACACACTTAGACAGCTAATTAGCAGAGTTATTACAGCATTAGATTAAATGCTTCACAGAATTTTCTCTGGCTCACTATGCTCTGAGGTCAAATCCTGCTGAGGTCAACTTCGACTCTCAGCTTTTCAGGATGGATAAAGTACCAGTCAAGGTCCAGTGGATTAGCAGAATTCTTAAAGTATTGAATGGAATACCTTGTGGTATTTGTTCTAGCTCTCTCTATTTTGAGTTCAAATTTCACATCATGTCACCAGAAAAGCAAGGACACTTCTATCAAGAGTTGTGTTGGGCAGATAGTATCAGCAATGGAAAGATCAATGTAAATATACATAGTTTCCTTGGTCAGTTCAATTCCCAGACCAGGTGATCTGTTATGTCTTAGAACAAGAAACTTTATTTTATGTTGCTCTTTCTGTCTGGAGCTGCAAACGGTAGATAGTATCAGCAATGGAAAGACCGATGAAAATATTCTTTCCTTGGTCCAATTTGACAAGTTCCACCCCAGTCAGTAAGCAAATGAGGCCTGGATCTTGTTGATTACTTCCTTCTTCCTTGATCAGATATAAGGATTGGCTCTTTTCCTTAAATTTATTAATTCAATATTAATTAAATCTATTATATTTTAATTATTAATTACCAATGTAGCTATTTGATGTTTGTCAAAGTATTTCTGTTTCAGTCTTGGTTAACAGGTGATGTGATAAGTTGTGCAATAGACTGTGACAAAGGAACCATCACCTTTTTCCGGTATGCAATGCTTCATTAAACTATTTCTCAAACCAGTATTTTTGCTTCAAGTCCATTGTTTCTTTTATTTTACATATATCAAGGATCCCAAATTTTTTTAAACCATCATCCCCTTCATGAAATCCTTGACCCCTCATTGACACCAGGCATGTACAAAAATAAGTAAATAAATATATTCCCCCAAACATTTTTGACCATTGACCCCTTCATAGATTCCTTGACCACCTCATCAACCCTTGACTGATACTTTTCTATGGTCAGATGCTCTTTATGATCCCATACCCCATCATCATTAAATGTGGTGAGAGATCAAGGGCTCCAAAGTGGTAGTGCTGGTGTCACGATAAAATGCACTTAGTACACACTGTAAAGCAATTGGTGTATCCAACCATAGAAACCATGCCATATATGAAATGTATGAGCAAGATGGTCATCTAACCTAAGTAGCTTCAGAATATGACAACCAGTTCAGCCCATGCTGGCATGAAAAACAGGCATAAAACGACAATGATGGTGAAGATGATGACGTATCATTAAACACTTATATGCATTAGTTTCATGTCCATTTTTTCCATGCTACCATGGGTTGGATGAGACTTTGCGAGGCAGAATTCTACTGTGGACGCCCTTCCTGACTCCAACCCTCAATATCTTTATTGTTTTGCCTTGTTTTTGTTCGTTGTCTTGTCTTCTCTTTTTAATTTTCCAAAGTTTATATATAAGGACTATCATCGGAAATGTTAAGACCCCCATCCTGCTATTTCAAGTGTTAAACTAATATATTCCTTCCATATACTGTGCCGTTTGTTTTGTTATTTCTGTTTACCTTTTACATTATATATATATGAGAGAGAAGGGGAATTATATATTTATGTATCTGTGTGTGTATCTTTAATTTGATATATATATATATGATACATGATTTTCCTTTTAACTTCAGGAATGGTAAATGTCTTGGAGAGGCTTTCAATAATGTCAGGTGTGGTCCAGGATATGCCTATTTCCCTGCTGTCAGTTTATCTATGTCAGAAAATGTTCGTGCTAACTTTGGAGCAATACCTCTTAGATATCCTTTTATCAATCAGTCAGTTGTATTTTTCTCTTTCATTTATATCAAATCATGTATGGTTTATTCAACAGCAACTGTTTATATATTGGTATTTCATATTAGTTTTTATTGTTTAGTTATGCACTTAACTCTTAATTCCATTTTATTTCTCCAGTCTACTCAACTGGCAAAATAGGAGTTGTAACTGTAAATTCAAGGAGCCAGCTTTGTCACACATTGTGTCATGATAAATCTCTTTGAGAACTATATTAAGGGTGTATGAGTCTTTGGAATGCTCAGTTACTTATATGTTAGATATTATGAGCAGGCACTTCTGTTGATTAAATCGACTGGAGCACTCATCGTTGAAAATTACAGAGGTCCAACAATATGAAGTCGTATTAACAAAACATTCTTGAAAAGTACAAAACAACACTATAGCTTCACAATAAAAATTGAAGTCTTTAATTTAGTTTATTGCGAATTTTCTCAATGATCTGTCCACTAGTAACGGCATTATAAAAATTTGAATTAACAAACCGGTTTTTAGGTATTTTTTTGCTCATTCTTTACATGATATTAATAATTAATGTCCACAAATATATTTATAGTTTTTTCAGTTCCTTCTGCTCCCTCTGGAGCATTGGGTGGCAAGACATCTCCAACTAGCACATACACAAACACCATCATAGACCTAAGAGCAGGCCAGGCCAGGCCCATATCTGTCAGGCCCTCATCTACAGACATCAACCAAGTCTTGACAAGTCTGCCTCATTTCTTTACATCTTCCTTCTGGCTTCCATTTCAGAGAGGCCCTCACTTGTCTCTTCAAGGACATGTGTAGCATGTGGTCCAGCATCTTCCACTGTCTTACGGTGATGATATCCCATAGTTTACTCAACCCAGCTCTTTCTGTGGGGGTCACACCAAGTTTGGCAGTCATTAGAGCCTTGGTATTTATCCCAGATCTCTGCACTATGAGATCAAATCCCACCGAAGTCAACTTTGATTTTCATTCTTTCACAGTCGATAAATAAACTTTTAGTCAAAAGATGGTGAATTGGTTGAATTGTTAAAACATCAGACAGAATACTTTGCAGTATCTGTTCTGGGTTCAAATCTCACCTCCTGTCCTCAGAAATTAAATTATAGTTCAGACTGTCACATAGTATCAGCAATGGAAAGACCAATAGAAACATTACTTATTTTCCTTGGACTGATCTTTTTTCTTTCTTTATTAGACAACAACCAATAAAAATAGCAAGCAGAGGTTAACCTTCTGGGTCTCATGAAGGGCTTCATACCCATCATGTTTGGGTTTTTTTTTAGATAATGTTTTACAGCCAGATACCTTTCCTAGTACCAAGCATTTTAGTTGCCTCATCTGATATGCAGGGATGTTGTCTACCTATTCTAAACCAGATACACACAACAAATATTTTTTTTTAATTAGATAAAGTGCATAGCCTAGTGGTTAGGGTGTTGGACTCACAAGCATAAGGTCATGGGTTCAATTCCTAGTGACATGTTGCTCCGTCTGCCAGATGTTTCAAACAGCAGATAGTATCAGCTGTGGAAAGACCAATAGAAACACTATTTCCTTAGTCTGATCTGACAATTGACCTCATTTGCTTTTTTTACCTTTATTAGAGAAGCAACTAATTCTGTGAACATGTATTTTATTTTATTATTCCTTGACAGTAATGAATATATCAGGTTGAAGGATATAAACCTCTACAAGATCCTCCACATTTAGATCTTGCTCAAGCCCAAATTTTGTTCTGTTATTTAGAAAATTTGTTACCTGTCATGGTTGAAGAAGAGGTAAGTCTTTCTTTTTGTATACAAATGGTGCAGGTATGGCCATTTGTTTAAGGAGTTCACTTCACAACCAAGTGGTTTTGGCTTTCGTCCCACTGTGTAGAACCTTAGGCATGTGACATCTACTGTAGCATCAGGTTGACCAATGCCTTGTGAGTGAAATTTGGCAGATGGAAACTGTGTGAAAGTCCATTGTGTATATATAAATGTGCATGTGTGTATATATCATCATCATCATTATCATTGTTTAACGTCCATTTTTCCTTGCTAGCATGGGTTAGACAGGTTGTTCTGTTTGAGGCAAGTTGGGTTGCGTGACCATGTCTTGCTCACACACAACTGTTTCTGGCTAGGTTTCTATGGCCGAATGCTCTTTCTAATGCCAACCATATATATACTAGCAGAAGTAGCCGGCGTTGCCCGGGTGTAAGTCGACCTTTGCTCTGTTGTTAAAATGTGTGAAAGTTACTTCCCGCACATCACAGGTGCAACGTTGTTGTTGGGGTTCATGCTGTTGTTGGTGTTGTTATTGTCTACACCAAAGGAGGTCATCATGAAACAGGAGTTGTATTTCCACATATTACGGTGGAACGTTGTAGCCGTAGTGTCGTCACCTGTAAGTAGATTCAGAAGAACGTCTGGCGGGTCAGCCAATGCCTCTAGTTGCACCTTACCTCCTGCACAGCACATAGAAGGCGCCTTGCCTGGCGACCTCATTGCCTTGCAGGATGTACAGACATTATCCATTTTGCCAATGGAAACTGTAGGCAGAAGTCCGTAATCCTCAGAGGGGTTATATCTGAAGGCTGCTTTTATCCAGCCTGAGCTCTTGGCAGCAGTAGCTAATGTATGCCGGGAATGCTTAGCAGCAAGCCTGTTGTCTCTGTCTGCTGTGGACTCCTCTGCAAGCTCTTGTTGACAACGAAGGCGAACCCCAGCAAGCCTCGTCTGACGGGATGTTGGTGACTTTATAATGAAGATTATTTGTCGCTGCAAGTGTTAGTAGATTCAGAAGGCATAAATAACGACGAAATGCATTATGAATATGTAATTCCGTTTATTCGTGGTATAAGCATGGAATTAGTATAACGACAAGAAAAGGTTGATCTGTATCGAAGAATTGACGTGTTGACGCAAGCAAGTATTTCCGGAGACTCAATTCTCTCTGAGTTCACTTACGTTATCTGGTCTAAGTAGTCCAGTAACTCGTATCGCTCCGCCGAAGGTTTTGATTGGCTCACACTTCAGCCAATTTACCTCCGTAACATAATTCTTCCACAGAAGGAAAATACATTTAATTACAAAGTAAGTATATATTTATTTACTGCTACAACTCCTCTGCAAGCACTTGTTGGTGACAAAGGCGAACGCCAGCAAGACGCGTTGTACAGGATGTTGGTGACTCCTCCGCCAGCGCTTGTTGGCGACGAAGGCGAACATCAGCAAGCCTCGTCGTACGGGATGTTGGTGACTCCTCCGCCAGCGCTTGTTGGCGACGAAGGTGAACACCAGCAAGCCTCGTCGTACGGGATGTTGGTGACTCCTCCGCAAGCGCTTGTTGGTGATGAAGGCGAACATCAGCAAGCCTTGTCGTACGGGCTGTTGGTGACTCAACCAGCCGGGAAAGACGTCTATCAGTGAGTCGAGATTCGCACTCAACAGGTGTTCCTAGAGAAAGTTAATGCTACTGGTTAGCTAAGCCAAAGGCACTGTGCCAATAGTAAATGAGAAAAGTGTAATATGAACAAAAGGGAATCAAGGTAAGACAATAAATTTAATATAACTACGATTAGAATGTTGTAGTTGCTTAAAAGTGGTAACAGTTAGAATAAATGCAGTGCTTGCTAACATTAAGGGTGAATATTGCATAAAGGATTAACCAATTGTGAATGAACGCATACCTGAGAATGCCTAATTCATCGTCTCAAAGCAGTAGTTGTATCTTTTTTGGAGGTAAGTCTTGAACATTTCCGTGTGGGCATAACGATGTGTAACGAAGCTGTTAGGTTAGAGAGGGGTGATTAAGTACAGAGAGAGGTGACACCAGATTTGCTAGCTTGGTTACTGGTGAATGAGAAGGTTTGGAAATATGATTATAATAACTTACCGAATTTTTCGGCCTATAAAGTGCACTTAAAATACCTAAATTTCATCAAAAAACAGCTCTGCACTTTATACTCCGGTGAGCCTTATGTATAAATAATACAATGGTAATCAATCACGGCTCTAACAGAAGTAATAGATCTAGACTAAAAGTAAGAAGATAGCATTTTCCTGGTTGGCCTTACACGCCGTTGCGTTTTAAATGATACGCCTTGTAGAGCGGAAAATACGGTATCTATTGGAAAAGAATACGAATTCATGACCAAGGTGTGACAAAATTGGCGTCTATACAGTGCCTGAAACAAACTTGTCCAAAACCCTGGGATCTTTCTAGTTAAGTATCCATCTAAAAGGAACCGTTTCTTAGTTACAAAAAATAACCAAAGTGAATAGTAGCTATATTTCTGATATATCATGCCAAAAAGAACAATATATTCAAAAAATGTTCTAAAGTGCATTCAATCTCTCTTTTTGACCGATGTCTTAATAAGCAAATTATCGATTTTTTATTAGCTGTCAGTGTTTATATGCATGCAGGTGTGTACGTGTGCGCAATCAATTGCACTGCATGCAGATGGTCTATGGCAACTAATTAAAAAATTAAAGAACAATAGCAATTTGCAAATACGCTCATAACATTTAGTCGTAAACAGAATAAAAAATGCCATTAGAGGTGGGCTAATAATGGAAAAGACACAAACCCTGGTGAACTTACGTTTAAAAACTCGAAAACTTACTCACTTCCTGTGCAAAAGGCTGTGACAGTAGTGTTTTGAATTAAGTAATTTTTTAGAACCTTTTGTTTAAAAAAGGAAAAAATTGGTACGGACGTAACATTTTTTACAACTTTGTATGTGTCCAATACAACTTGGTCAAAGTATTATTTAGTAAATTTTTTTCAAAAAGCATGAATATTTAAGACTGTTTGAAAATTTTCTCACCGCTTTTAGCTTTTGGCATCACAAAAGACACCATTAAATTTGGTTTCCTTTCAGATAGGGATAATACTGTATTTTCACTTGAATAAGGGGGAATATGAAAAGTTTAACGCTAAGATGTCGACAATCCCCTAGTCCCAATGGGGATTTTTAAATTTAAAGAAGGCGAAAAATGAATTAAATTTAACTGAAATGGCATGCAAGTAGTCTAAATAAATAAGCACTAACTCACCGATAAGTGGGTAAATTCTGTAAAGGTCCGTTTAGTGAGACGGCCGGATTTATTGTTGTTCACAAAAAGCGGATACACACAAAGATCAAAGGGCGGTTCACACATGCGTGCATACCTGTTTGTGTATTTATCGTTGAGAAAACATACTGCTCGTGGTATAGACAGGCCGTCCAATCAATAACGCGCGTGAGTCACAGTGTGTGCGTGCTTATATGGGCATATGAAATTGATTTTGATTGTGCCAGGTGTAAACTAAAAGTGCTTGTGTTCGAATACATACACATTAAATTTCATTGAAATCGAAAGATTTTTGAAAAAAATATTAAAAACATTCTGTCATATATTTTGTTGACTGTACAATTATTTAAGAATTAAGAATTCTACTCAAAGAATCCTGAATATCTGTTTGTAAAGCCTTCCATTTTCCCATAAAGAAAGGCGTAGATTTGCATATTTCCGCAATATTGCGCCATTGATAATTAAACTATGAATAATTGTCTGCCCTAACTCTTAAAGGTCTCATTTAATGCATGATTTATGAGTTTAAAAAACTTTCTGAATTTTTGCAGCCTTGGAGTAACTCCAAATGGATCTATTATTGTGGTAATATCAAATTTCATTGAAATCGGACGATTTTTGAAAATATAGATTTTTGGCTTCTGGGAGCCCGATTTCAAGTAGCCTATTCTAATCTACGGGTCGAGTTTTATATATGTGTCAAGTTTCATGAAAATCGGATGAACAGTGTAGCCTGCAAGTTCGGGACACCAAACAAATAAACAAACAACACCCAACTTCACTTTATATATATAGATATGTGTGTGTGTCCGTAACTGTGTTTATATCCAATAACTTATCAGTTTGACAAAAAGAGATTTATGAAATATATACCAAACTTGAAAAAATATAAGTATTAGTGTCTATATGGTTGATTAACTCTTTTCAAAGCTGTATCTCAGCATTACTGAACAAAGTAAAAAAATTAACATTTCTTTCTATATTTATCAACTAAGTCTTTTGCTCTCTATCGTACTGTAGCATTTTTCATTTTTCCATACAAATATTTCTATAGCAACTTAGTATGAATTATAAGTACACATTTCCATATGAATTGTTAGATAAAGTCTGTTAACACTTGGGTTTCTTCTTATATGACTTATTTTTTCTTCTTCATATTTATATTTATCATACCTACTGCCCAGTTAATATTGGCACTCCTATATGCTCCACATCCTATTTATTTCAGTTTTGAAATACTTGTTTTTGACAGCTCTTATACAATATTTTAAATCAAGAGGGGTTATGACATCTATCAGTGGACATATATTTTTGTTCCAGTCTATTTATATCATCACCATCATCGTTTTTACATTGACTCTTCCATGTTAGCATATGTAGGACAAAATTTTTTGAGGCAATGTTTTACAGCTGGATGCCTTTAATCACTTCTTATGACATGCAGGGATAGATATGTATGTATTCTAATCTGGATACACGTGGTTATGATCATCATCATGCTAGCATGGGTTAGACGAGTTGTCCCACTTGAGGCAAGTCAGGTCAGGTGACCATGTCTTGAACATACAGAACTGTTTATAAATTGGTTTCTATGGTTGAATACCTTTCTTAACACCAATCACATTTACAGTATATGCTGGGTGCTTTTTGTCATGACACCTACATGACCACTTTACAGTGTGGGCTGGGTGCTTTTTGTTGTGATACCAACATGTTCACTTTACAGGGTAGGCTAAGTGTTTTTGTTGTGACACCAAAACAACCACTCTACAAGTTTGACTGAGGACTTTGATGGGGGAAGTGTGTGGGAATTGGGGAAGTAGGTATAGGGGCTTGTGTGAAGGGCAGAGTTTTAGGACATGGGAGGTGTATGGAAGGATGGATTGAGGCAAAGGTGGTGCATATTAGATGTATGCTTCAGCCTGTGCTCATGGGAGGTGTCACGACAAAAAAGCACCCAGCCCACACTGTAAAGTGGTCGTGTAGGCGTCACGGAAAAAAGCACCCAGCACTCACTGTAAATGAGGTTGGTGTTAGGAAGGGCATCCAGCTGTAGAAATCAAGCCAGAATCAGTTCCCATATGAGCAAGAGAAGGTCAGCCAATCGGACACTGCCTACAACAGGACAACCCATCTAACCTATGCTAGTGTGGAAGAATGGACGTAAAACGGTGATGATGATGATGATGAGGATGTTCATGTATATTACTATTAGACATTCATCGGGGCAAGTAGGCTTTATTTCTTTCAATCTTTGCAGGTTCTCTGCACACAGCACTCAGGTTTCACTACCATACAACATTGCTGTTCGTATAACTGCGGATGTAAAATAATGATGATGATAACTGCATCATACCGTCTGCTCTTTATTTTGAGGGAAAAAAACCTTTTGTAGCTAGCAGCAGTAGTAGCTCCCTGAACTTTCTCCATTCCGTTCTTACTCTGGCTACTGTACTTTCGGGACACCCTCCTCTACTGCTAATTTGGTCACTGCAGAAACTGTTGACTATTTCTACAGAGCTCTCTGGGTATTTCAAGGAGCTAGTATCCTTTAGGCTCTTGCTACATACTGCACCTGTGCATCTGCCACATATAAAACCTATGTTCTTTGATAACCTGCCTGTAATCCCACTACATCTTTTGTTTACCCATATCTTGCATTTGGGGCATAGGACGAAGTTTTTATCTACTCCTTTCCTGCACACTGAGCAAGGCCATTTCCTTGAAGGAATCTGGGCCCTGTTTTCCTTTCTACATACTCAGAATTTAGTCTTTGACAAGTTAACTTTAAGACCTTATGATTCTAGGCCAAGCTTCCAGGTTTGAAATTTCTTTTCTAATTCTGCCATAGATTCAGCTATGATGTTTAGATCATCTGCATACAGAAGTTCCCATGGGCAACCAGTCTTAAACTCTTCTGTTATAGCCTGTAGGGTGATAATAAACAGGAGAGGGCTAAGGACAGAGCCCCGATGGACACCTACCTGTACACTAAATTCTTTACTATAGTCATTGTTAATTCTGACCTTGCTGACTGTTTCGTTATACATGGCTTGCGCTTGTAGCAGTTGACAATGATGTTGCTATGCCAATCAATAAGTACAACACCATTTTATATTACTTGGTTTACAATATGGGTGGCCATGGCATGACCCACTAGCCCAGAAGCTTTCAGCATTTTGGCAACTATCCTCGAAGGTCCAGCTGTTTTGCCTATCTTCATATCACAATGTTCCCAAACACATTTCCTCACAATCCACAACACCTAAATACCTCCAAATTCTTGAATATTTGACTATTTTATTGGAAATATGGTCACAAAAAGGTTAATAATTTCTAATTCAGGTGCAAAGTCAGAAAATTTTAGGGATGGGCCAAGTTGAAAGGGTTAATGATGAACTAATAATTTGATTACATTCCTCTAGATTTTTGTTTATGTTCAAAATTATTAAATAAGGTTTTTTTTTTGTAAGAAACATGGTAATGAAAAATTTAATGAATTAATAATTTTAGTAAATCCCTCCAAATTATCTATTGATTAATTAAAATTCAATGTCTTTCATTCAAAATATGATCACAAATGGATTAATGATTTTAGTAAATCCCTGAAAAGTCTTCCTTAGTTAATAAAATACAGTGTATTTCATTCAAAATATGGTCATTAAAGAATAAAATATCTTTAATTCTTTTATTTCATTGGTACTTATTCAATCTTTTTCATATTTTTTTCATTTCTTCTAGTCTGAACGGAAATCCCTGCCTGTTGAAAAGAAGGATTGGCAACCTCCTGCACTTGGTGATTCACGTAGCCGTCAGTGTAATTTACTTTTAGTTGCTGCACACTTATTTAACAAGCTTGCCACATTATTGGTTAGTTAACATTTATTTCTACTATTATTATTGTTATTCAAATCTCACCAAGGTTAGCATTGCCTTTCATCCTTACAGGATCGATAAACTGAAGTACCAGTAATGCACTGGGTTCAATTTAATTGACTCCCCATCCCCCAAAAGTGTTGGCCTTGTAGCTAAAACAGGAACCATTATTATTATTATTGATGCTTTTCACAGTAAATATGACAAAGACCTTAAACCAGGGTTTACCAACCTAGGTGAAATCGCCCACTGCTGGGCGATTTCAACTGTTGAGTGGGCGATGAGCGACTGAACAGAAAATGGTGGCCGATTTGAAATTTTTGTGAATGATATAGCATTTTGAATATTAAGAAGGTATTTCAACATATGTTACCCAACAAAAAAATATTCAAATGAGACATGCAAAGAATCTGTATAAAAAAACAACAGGAGGCTAAATGGGAATAAAGAACCATTAACAAACTTTTACCAAACATTTTTGGTATGTTATTGAATATTTACTATACAGGTGAGCAGTGGAAAATTTTTCCATGTGAAAGTGGGCGATGACACAAAAAATGTTGGAACCCCTGCCGTAGACAGACAGTACTTTCCTGAATATATGTGCAGTACTCAACAGGGCAGTCTTCTGTATAACAATTTGTAATTTTGTGTCTATTTGCTTAAGATACTCTCTCAGTTTTAGTAGTATTGAGCTCCTGTGGCAACTTGAATTATCTTGATGTTGTTAGGTGGTATTGGCCACCTAACATCAATTTTCAAGCCAATGTATTTTATTATTTTTTCAATTTATTTCAAGGCTAATATCAATAACACTGGTCAACACACTTTTTGCTGATTTAGGTTTTGTTGTTTTTAACTAATTTTGAGGTGCTGATTTCAAATATGGCATCCATTTTTTCCTAACCAGTTTTTCATGTTTGTCTTTTGCTCGGCTATCCTATAAACACAGGAAACACGGATATTTTGTATACCCTCCTTGTTGGCCAAGTGGAAACTTGACATCGTAGAAAAAAAGTATTGCCATTTTAAAACTCAGCAGTCCCAAATTACTCAAGGACAAGTCTCAAATATTGGTCAGCAGAAGAAAATGCAAAATTTTGATGACCAGTGTGCTATCTCTTGTAGCTATGGGTGGGGCCAATATGGACTAATCCATAGATAAAAAAACTTGACATGATAGAAAAAAAATATTTTAAACTCAGGGGCCCTAAATTACTCTAGAACAGGTCTCAAACTTAGGTCAGCAGAAAAAAAGCATAATTTTGTTGACCAGTGTAATCTGCCATTTACACCTATTTCTGAACATAACTACAATATCAGGTCTGTTGTCTGGATGGATGGTGAGGACTCATAGTAACTTGGATTTATCTCTGTCATCAAGAACACTTTCTGGGATAAGTTTGAACCACTTATCAGACAACTGATAGCCATACTTTTGGCATATTGACCGTAATTATTTCTTCTTTTATGGGTTTTATACAATTTCTTGTTGAGTAATTACCTATAAACTTGGACAACAGAAGGCGAGTGAGGGCATAATTCTCTTCAGCCACCTTCATACATGGTGGGTACGCTATAAAAGCATTTCATTCACTGAAAGAAATGTATCCTTTGTATATATTTATAACTTTGTGTTGAATATATATATAAAGTCTAATTTAGATTAGGTGAGTAATGTACAGGTACTGTAATTTACATTTATTATTATTAATAAAGTACCAGTAATGCACTGGGTAATTGCTGGCCTTGTGCCTAAAGTAGAAACAATTATTATTATTATTAAATTAAGGGCAGTGGTTTGGCAGTATCGGTAGGGCATCGGACACTATACTTTGTGGCATAGAGTTACGTCCTTTTATGTTCTGAATTCAAATCCCGCAGAGGTTACATTTGCCTTTCATCCTTATGGGGTCAATAATAAAATAAAATACCTGTAACACACTGAGGCCGATTTAATGCCCCCCCCCCCTCCCCCCGCGAAAAAAGGTTGTTGTTATTACTGCTGCTAGTCACAAAAGAGTTAAGACTTTTGATACCAAACTCCCCAAAGCTAGCTCTGGTTCTATAAAACAAAACCAATTTTAAAGGGCTCCTATTTAAATTAAAATCTGACATAATTTTATGTAAGAATCATATGTTAAGTTGCTATCTTAGTAATGAAATAATTAATAATTTTTAGTAAATCCTTAAAAATTCTCAATTAATTAGTTGAAATAAGGTATGTTTCATTAGAAATATTGCCACATTAATACACGGGTTGTTGTTGCTGCTGTGTTGTTCATAAATATTTTAATTTCAAAATGAATATGTCTTTTCCTGTTTTCCTTCTTCTGTGTTCTCCAGAAAAGTGCCTATATCGTAGAAGCTTGCCTGTTAAGGTTCATGTTAAAGGTTTGTGATGCTGAGTCTTGCCTCTCTGAACAGCCGTACATATCAAAATTACTGGATACCATGTGGACCCTTATGCAGGTTAATGTCATGCAATTCTTTTACAACCTTTTTCTTTTATTTTTAGTGGTTGGGAAGGGCAGTACTCATGACCTCTGAATATATAGACTATATAGACAGATGTGATCAGGCTGGCAGCTATATCCATTGGGCAATATGCTAACAGTAGTGCTGATGCCATGGTAAAATGTACTCAGCGCATACTGTAATATTGTAGTGTTGTTGCCATGATAAAATGCACTTAGTATACACTATAAAGTGGTATACCAACATCCACTGCTAATTAGGTTAACCAGCTAACTGAAGCTATCAATTACTTCTACAGACCCTTCTAGGCATTTAAAGGAGCTTCTTTCCTGTGAACACTTGCTACTTACTGCTCTTGTGCATCAACCACATACAAAACCTACATTCTTTGTTAGCCTGTCTGAGATCTTGCTACATCCATTGTGTACTCGTAGTTTGCATTTGGGACATAGGATGAAATTTCTATGCACTCCTTTCCTACACACAGAGCAAGGTCATTCCATGAAGGGATCAGGGCTGTTTTCCTTTCTATTTACTAGAATTTTAGTCTTTGCTAAATTGACTTTAAGACCTTTTGCTCCCAAGCTATGCTTCCAGGTCTGGAATTTCTCTAATTCTGCCACAGATTCAGCAATGAGGGATAGATCATCAGCATATATGAGTTCCCATGGGCAGCCAGTCTTAAACACTTCTGTTATAGCCTGTAGAACGATAATAAACAGGAGTGGACTAAGCTTTGATGGACCCATACTTCATTCTAAATTCCTCACTATAATCATCTACTCCTAGTTTTTCTAAAAGCCCACCAGATTATGGAATGGTCAACTCTGTTAAATGCTTTTTCCAGGTCAACAAATACCAAGTAAAGGGGCTTACTTTTAGCTAAGTACTTATCCTGCAGTTGCCTTACAAGGAAGAGAACATCAGTGGTTCTTTTACCTCGCCCAAACTGCATTCATCTGGGTTAACACAGTCCCTAATCAGTTGTGCAATAACTCTTTCTGTAATTTTTATGACCTGGTCCATCAACTTGATGCCTCTGTAGTTTCCTCTGTCTACTGCATCTCCTTTGCCCTTATAGCAGTTGCTGATGCTGCTGCTGCACTAGTCATTGGGTAGGACACTATTTTGTATTACTTGGTTTACAATACCTGTGGTTAAGGTGCGTCCTAGCATCTCAGCAACTATCCCTGATGGTCCAGCTGATTTGCCTGTTTTCATATCCTTGATTGCATTACTACACTGCTGCTGACTTTTATGACTAGTCCCTCTGTTGGGTCAGTTTGAGACAGACTATCCTCTTTCCATGAGTTCTCCTCATTCAACAGTCTCTCAAAATGGTACTTCCATGCTACTTTCTTTTCAGCATTGGTGAGGACAAGTGCACCAATATCATCTTAGACACACTTCTGATTGTACTATTTAGAATAATTTAACATAGTAGGGTGTAATGTATTTTACTCACATATCCTATAATACATACACAAAATAAAATATTTATTGCATTAACCTATTTAAAGTATCAGGCATCTGTTTCATTTCATTCATTTCATTTTACGTCCGCTTTTTCCCTGCTTGCAAGGGTGGGATGGGAACTGATTCTGGCTTGATTTCTACAGCTGGATGCCCTTCTTAACACCAACCTCATTTACAGTGAGTGCTGGGTGCTTTTTTGCCGTGGCACCTCCACAACCACTTTGCAGTGGAATGATATGGACCCCAGTCCCTATCATCTCATTTCTACAGCTGAGTAAACTGAAGCAATGTGAAATAAAGTGTCTTGCTCAAGGAAACAACACATCACCCGGTCTGAGAATTGAACTCACAACCTTTCAATTGCAAGGCCAATGCTCTAACCACTAAGCCATGTGCCTGTTTCTCTGAGTATATGTTTATTTTACATACAATAACTGGGTACAATAGTACTAGTTTAGAATAGGTACATTGTAACCCTCCATGATAAAAGGCAACTTAAGGAATTGGCACCAGAGAAAGCATTTGGCTGAAAACATTTCCTCAAAAAGGTCCCCATGAAGCTTTTCATTCAGCTTGCAAGGCTGATCCTTGCTTTAATGGGGAAAATGGTTTTTAAATGCTGTTGTTGTATATCATCATCACTGTTTAATGTCTATTTTCCATGCTTGCTTGAGTTAGATGGCTGTCATATGCTGAGACCAGACCGGTTAGGTGACTAAGCCTTGCTAGTATGCTTTGTTTTGGCTTAGTTTCTACAGCTGGATGCCATTCCTAACACCAACCACTTTACAGCATATACTGGGGACATTTTGTCATGACTCTAGCTCTGCTACCTTACAAAGTGGACTGGGTGCTTTTTATTGTTGCACCAGCACTACTACTTTACAGGGTGAACTAGGTCTTTTTGTCGTGGCACCAATACCACCTTATTACAACACTGAGGTGCTCAGTGTCCTTGGTCTTGTTTGGGAGGCATTTGTAGGAGTTTGGGTCATGGAGTTAGCTTTGAAGCAAGTTGTTTGTGTCTGACATTGTGGGGTGTATCTTGCTTCCCTTGAGGGCCTAGAAGGGAGCAGTTATATGCAACCTGTCCAGCCCATGCCAACATGGAAAACAGACGTAAAAAATCAATATTGATTTATTTTAATTTTACTATATTTGTCTAATATTGATTACTTTCTCTCTCTCTCTCTCTCTCTCTCTCTCTCTCTCTCTCTCTCTCTCTCTCTCTCTCTCTCTCTCTCTCATGACATATCTGATGCAATGGCACTTGAATTCAGAAATGCAACATGGCTGCATGTTTTAAGAATCTTGCTTCAGCCTTTGGACATGCTTAAGCCAGTGATCGTTTTGCTTGACCAGTATACCTACGATACAAGGAAGACACTATGCATTGAAATACTTGCCCAAGACAGTGGAGGGTTCACTGTACCAAAATCTTTTCCATGCTAGTGAGATTGGCTTTCACTAGGAAAGCCAAAAAGGGTAGTAGAGAGAACTCTTCAATTGTGTCTAAGACAAGACAACCTCCTTAATGTTGACGCCACAAAAAAATCCCCCCAGTACACTTTTTAAAGAGGTTGATAACTAAACAAACAAAGACAACATACAGTTCAGAGGATCCTTTAGTCATGTCAAAGACATGAATAACCTCCTAGTGCTGGTGCCAAAATAAATTGCACACAGTACACTCTGTGAAGTAGTTGATCAAACAAAGCACAGGGTTAAGTGGGCTCTTCAGTTCTGCCTAGGGCATGACAACTACTCTAGTGTTGGCTCCATGTCAAATTGCATCCAGTATACTTTGTAAAGTGGTCGGAAGGGCATCCAGCCATAGAAACCTTGCCAAAAATGGAACATATGAGCAAAACAAGGTAGTATTTTTTATTAGATGGTCTTGAAAAAGTTAAAAACAAATATTCCTGTTTAAGACTGTCCCTGGTTCTATGAAACAAATCAATCACTTTTAAATCCTTTATATATAAACCTTTTATCATAGTTTTGTTATGTTCCAAACACCAACTTAATAATGGAGAGGTTAGTTATATTACTAAACTACTATTATCATCATCAACATCATCACAGGTTGTACTGGATCCATTTTCATGCTACCAACTGTATATTCTTCCAAATTCTTGATTTTTTTAAAAATTAACTGAAACTCACATAGATAGTATATTTCATTAGAAACACAGCCATGGAAGGGTTGAAAACCAAACAATAATGTGTCTATCTTTTATTTTCAGGATTTTGAATTAAAAGCCTGTCTTGAAAACTTAATCATCACACTGCTAACAGCTTATCGTTTCTCTCCAATAACTGCCGATTTCAAATACCCTGTAAGTTCTTTTGATTATTAGAAATTTATCCTCAAAGATCTTTCAATTACAGACATTTTAATGCTGCCAAAGACCTTTAGCCTCTTCTTTTATACCAAACCACCTCTATATTCTATGATACAAAACTGTTTGTTTTAAAGTGTATATATTTATCTAATAACCTTTCATCATAATTAATGTAAGAACCTTTAATTAAGTTACCGTATATACTCAAATATAAGCCGACCTCCCTATTTTATGTCTGAGAAATGGGCAAAAATACAAACTGCATTTATAGGCTGAGGCAGCTATTCAACACATTATGTTTAGATAGCAGGATTTTGAAATTCTCATGAGTGTAAACATATATTTATGAAGTGCTGTTATTTTGATGTTTAACCCTTTAGCATTTAAAATGGCCGTATCCAGCTAGAATTTTTCTCACTTCTTTCTGTTCAAACCTGCTGTAACTGGCCATTCATACTAACGTTAAGATACTGTTCTCAAAATAAATAATACCAAAATCTCATAGATTAGATATTATGTGAGGTAAAGCCTTTACCATGAAAATATAATAGTAAATATAGAGTATAATTTTTGTTTAACAACTCTGTTATGTAATTTTCCCTTTGATTTATATGAAATTTAAAGCATAGGTAAATGACAAGATATGATGCCTATTCACAAAATTTTAGCAAATTTCAATAATATTAAAACACTCTAACGGGGGTTAAACCCCCTATTAGGGTTTCTGGGGGCACAAACCCCGCTGAAAATTTTTTCCCTTAGATTTATATGAAATTTAAAGCATAGGTAAATGACAAGATATGATGCCTATTCACAAAAGTTTTGTAGTGATATTTTGAAAAAAAATTATTTACAAGAAACAAAATAAGAATAAGATTTAATAATGTAATTTTGATTTGATATATTACAAAAAATAATGTTTTCCAATTTTTCATGTATTACATTTTACATTGAGTAATATTGAAATGCAGTTTTCTCTATAAATTATATCACTGATTTAAAATCAATCATCATTTTCTTTTAAAAAAATGTGTGAAACGCAACAATGCGCAGGTAATTTGGCGAGTTTTGAATAAATCAGGAATGAATATAATGTAATTTATCTACTAAATTTCGTAGCTCTTGATTAAACATAAATGTTCTTATATATAATGTCTTGCTTATTTTAAGATTCACTTCTCTCCGGTTAGCGTCTGTTCGATCATAACACATATAGCCGTATGCTATATCACATCGCTTATATAAGCATTCATATATTTACATCATAACGTTTATATTTACATCGCTAATTTTTGCCGTTATGCAGTTTATATATAATATCATCTTTTTTAAATGTATCATTGATTACTTTACTAATTACAGAAGAGAGTGTAACACAGTCTTCGTTCAATTTCTGTGCATATTATCAATTACGATTTTATTTGATGTATCATATCTACATGAATGTTTATTTGCATATAATATCAATATACACATTACACATGCCAGCAGAGAACCACCGAAGGGTGGTTTTCTGCTAGTAATAATAATTCCTCAGCCAAAGGTCAGAGAATACCACGGATGAAATGTTGTAACTATAATCACCAAGATGAGGACACTGGTCAGATTATGTCAGTGTATAATAATAATTGTTTCTACTTTTGGCACAAGGCCAGCAATTATGCCAGTGCATTACTGGTACTTTATTTTATCGACCCCGTAAGGATGAAAGGCAAAGTTAACCTCGGCGGGATTTGAACTCAGATCGTAAAGGTCAGTGTATAATAATAATAATTCCTCATTTTAGAAATGCAGACAAACAAGTTATTTAATTTTTTGTTTATCTTTAAGAAATTTTATTTACATTTAAATAATTTAAAAAATTTTAATTTTCAGAGAATGTATTTGAGTTTGACCTTGGCAATATTGAAGCATTCTCAGACGCGGCACCATCTACTGTCTCATGTGTTATATCTTTTTATATAATCATTTCTCTGAGTGAACGGTAGATTATATAATGCTTGCATATGAAGTGTGATGTTGCATGATAGAGAGTCATGGGCACCAAATACAGAGGGTTGATGCAGTAGGTTAGTTAGAAATAAGGCTAGCATGCTATGCTGGATGTATAATGTTAGTGTGTGTAAGTGATGAAGCACAAATGAGTTAATGGAAAAACTGGTTATAAAAGGAATGTGATGAAGTGTGTAGGAAAGAGGATTGTGCTGGTAAGGACTTGTGATGTATATGGATGATGGTGGTAAAGTGGACGTAAGCGGAGTGAAACTGTACTAGAGAGAGTAATAGAGGAGCAACAGCAATGAGGGAAAAAGTTAAAGTATGATGGAGGAGATGGTACTGGTGGGAGTAAGGGTAGCTACACATTTGATGGTGAGGGAGTGAGGGATAGTGGTCTTGGGGAGAGGGAGTGATGGTAGCTACATATTTACTGGTAAAAGAATGAGGTATGGTGTTTTGGAGAGAGCGAGGGATGTATTCATATCATAACATGTTCTTATTTGGGTTTCCTTAACTGTGCTACATTTGACAAGATAAAATTTCCTGTCTTTCTCCACATCAAACCCCCAGATGATAAGGGACTAATTGAGATTGTGCCTCATGTTTGGTGGCCAAAGGTTAAAGAGGTAAGGACTTTACAATAATTTTCCCTCCTCCTCCTCATCATCATCATCATCATCACTATGGTAACCCTCTACAACATTGGTTCTCAACTTTATTTTGTCCTTTATATGATTTCTCCCAAAATCAAGGAACCCATACCTATATTTTAAGGACAATCCCCCCACTAATAAGGCATTAAATGAAACAAAATTTGATTGTAAAAAGAGTTTTTATTTATAAAAAAAAGCAAATTTTTTATTAAAAGGCATTGTGGAACCAGAAATATTGTTTTCCTGGAACACTGGGTTTCCATAGAATCCATTTTGGAAAACACTGCTCTACAACTACCTACAGTACCACTACAGACATTTATCTATAGGAATTTGATCCAAACATCTTCCCTATTAACCTAACCAGAACATGACTATGAGACAGCCCTTCATTACCAACAGAGGTTGTAGCTCCCTGAACTTTTTCCAGCTTCTTATTCTAGCTACTATGCTTTCAGAGCAACCTCTTCCACTGTTAATTTGGTTGCAAATCAACTACCTTTATGAAACATCATCATCATCATCGTTTAACATCCATCTGCCACACTAGAATGGGAAACCTTCCTGGATTGGGAAAAATATACTTCTCTCATACTCTTGCTAACTACACCTGTGTATTTGCCACATACAATATCTACCTTCTCTATTAGCCAGCCTACACCACTTGTGTACTCATAGTTTACATTGAGTGCACTGTAAGGAATTCCTACCTGCTTCTTTTTTATGTGTAAATCATGACCATTTCTCTGATGGTATCAGGGTGTTGTCTTCTTTCCTCCTGTCAATATGATTTATTATATTTGCACAGTAAACATGTTTATTTGAACCTATTTTCAGGAGGGTACAGTATTACAGGCCCAAACCCAGAAGGAAGAAGATGATAAACAAGCTTATCTGTCTTCTTGTGAACAACTAAAAAACAAAATTGAAGGTAGGTGTTTATTTCCCAGTTGATTTTTAACCAATATTCTCTTAGTCTTTTTTTGACAACCAAGTGGTTCTGGGTCTAGTCCCACTGTGTGGCATCTTCAGCAACTCTCTATAATTACAAGTTGTTCAATGCCTTGTGAGTGAATTTGTTAGACACCTATGATATATGTTTGTGAAGACGCAGTAGAGGAAGACCACAGAAAACATGGGCAGAGGTGGTGTGAGCTGACCTCAGATTGCTGAAACTCACAGAGGAGATGACGAAGGACTGTGACAAATGGAGAGATGCTGTGCTGAAGAGGACCCATTCCACTCTTGCAAGAAGAGAATAGCGAACATAAAATGATGATGTGTGCGTGTGGATGCAAGCTTAGCTGAATGGTTAAGAAGTTCACTTTACAATCATGAAGTCCCAGATTCAACCCTACTACATGGCATTTGGGACAAGTATCTATATCATAGCCTCAGATTAACTCATGCTTTGTCAGTGTAATTGGGTTGACAGAAATGTGGAAGCTTATGTGATGTGTTGTACCTGTAATTCAAAGGGCCAGCTTTGTTACACTGAATTATCCCTGTGAATTATGATAAGGGTACATATATCTCTGAAATACTGAGCCACAACTTACATATTATTTTTACAAACAGGCAATTCCTGTCAAGACCAACAGAGCTCTATTTACTTTTTTAACCTTTTTCATATACAAAGCTGTTTATATTTATCTAAAAACCTTCCATCATAACTTTATGTAAGAACCTTTATGTTCCCAACACCATCTTAATAATGAGAAAATTGGTTATATCTCTAAATCCTCCAAATTTTTTATTATTTTTAAATTGAAATGTTTTTCATTTGAAGTATGGAAACAAAACGGTTAACTTAAATCCATAAGTCCACACACTCTTCACCACAAAGCAGTCGTTTAACTTGCTACCATTTGTCCTGTATTTTTTGTTTCTATAATTTCGAAAATATTATTCCAGTTTGTATATTATTGAGAGAACTCTTCAGTTATGTCAAGGGAACGACTACCTCTTGAGTGCTGGTGACATGATCAAACACACCTATTATACTCTGTAAAGTAGTTGGAAGGGCATCCAGTCACAGAAAACTTTCCATACAAAATGTTGAGAGGATTTTTAGTTAGGTCAATGACATGACAACCTCTCTAGTATTGGTGACATGATAAAACACATAGTGTACACTGTATAGTGTGAGAACATATGTAAATGAGATATGGCCCCAAACCTATCTGAAGCATCAGTAGCTCCAATTAAGTACTGACATGGTGTGTGGCTACACATCCAACTCTTGCTAGTAGGGAAAATAGACATTAAATCATAATGATGATTTATATTTTAAGCTAAGACATAGTTTCACATCAGATATATTTTGTTTTTGTAGAAATTGAAAGATTACAAATAGAAATGCTGAAAGTGTTATTAATACATAATGATGAGAAGGAGGTATGTATAGCTATTTCATTTTAATAAATTTTCAAGTAATTATTAAGTTTCTTAACCCTTTTGATATTGTATATTTTCTAAAAACTTTCCATCATAATTTAATGTAAGGAACTTTGTTAAGTTATACTCCAAACACCAACTTAATAATTAGAATATTAGTTATATTTCTAAATCTCTTATCCACCATCATACCTACCATCTTAACCACCACCCTACCCACCATCTTACTCACCATGATACCCACCACCCTACCCGCCACCTTACCCAGCACCCTACCCACCATCTTAATCACCACCATCATACCCACCACCCTACCCATCATTCTACCCTTAGTGCTTATGCCACGATAAAATGCACCTCATGCTCTCTGTAGTGTGCAGAAAATATATAAGCAAGATGTAGGGTTCCTGCCCATCTAAGAGGTCATAGTTCCAATTAATTTGGTCTTGGACAACTTGTCCAATATTTGTTAGCAGGGAAAATGGACATTAACCTCTTAGCATTTACATTGCTCTATATTTACTATTATATTTTCACGGTAAACATAATATCGAATCTAACATATCTAACATAAAATCGAATCTACGAGATTTTGATATTATTTATTCTTAGAACAATACCTTAACATAAGTATGAGCAGCCAGTTGTGGCTGGTTTGAACAGAAAGAGGTGAGAGAATTCTGACTTGATATGGCTGGTTTAAATGCTAAAGGGTTAAATGATGACATGAAGATGTATTTAGGGACAGTTTGTTTCATGTCCTCAAAAAATACCTATATGCATATAATTCCTTTAAAAATTTAGATAATACAAATTATCAAGAAAAACAGATGCATTCTTAATTGTTATTTTACAGAGAAATCTTTTTTAAGGTTTAAATAATGAATACATTGATGAAATTTAAAAGTCATTCATAATTCATATTGTATAACCAACGTAACATTCTGAGCCTATAGCACATCTGCAATTTTATTCTGATTCCTTATCAACATGTAATTTAAAGGCACAATGAAAAATTTCACAATTTATGTTAAGCCTTCTACAAACACAAATTGAAAGTAAATGAAAGCATTAACAAATATAACTATACAATAAATAAAAATACAGTAAATGAAAGTATTAAAAAAATCTGATTCAATATTTTTTTTCATTTCATCAACATAATTGTAATCTACATCATGAAAAAGGCATCTCTGCAAAATATCATTAAAAAATATGCCTTAACCCTTTAGCATTTAAACCAGCCATATCTGGCCAGAATTCTCTCACCTCTTTCTGTTCAAACCAACCGTAACCGGCTGCTCATACTTATGATAAGGTATTGTTCTCAAAATAAATAATATCAAAATCTCATAGATTCGATATTATATGAGATAATTATGTGTGATAAAGTATTTACCATGAAATACAATAGTAGATATGTATGTATGGTCCCATAACTCCTGATAGGGGTGCTGTATTGACATATGGTGTTGCTTGGGTATTTTAAGCCTGGCGGAGCCCATCCCTCTCCAGGCTTGAGTACAGCAGATTTCTTCCAGAGAAAGATAGTGAGAGAGAGGAAATGAGAAAGAGATATAGAGGAAAAATCGACCCCAGTACTAGACTGGTACTTTTTTTTAACGACCTCGAAAGGATGAAAAGCAAGGTTGACATCGGCGGGATTTGAACTCAGAGAGCCGGAACAAATACCATAAAGCATTCTATCCGACGTTCTAACGACTCTACCAATTTACCGCCTCTAATAATAAATATAGAGTAATGTAAATGCTAAAAGATTAAGAAAGTTGTCAGGAAACAAATTCAAGGCAGGGCACTAAGTTTTACAATTGTTATTTTTGTATGGAAATTGTTTGTTGAGACGATTATATTTGTTACCAAATTTATGGAAAAGTGTTCCTTACCACAGATATTTCTTACCACTGATATTCACTACCAAAGGATCTAACCTAATTTATATTTAATAAAATCTTGTTTTTTAGGCACAAGGTAAAACATCACGAGATTTATTTTTGGAAAAGTTCCGAGCTTTCTTGAAAGAAAACGCTGGTACCAGGGTAGGTTGAGTTTGGTTTAAACCATATACTTATCTAATAATTATATTTGACAACCTTTAGGTAATGACCTTTTGACCTCAAACACATTAATAAACAACAAAGGGTTAACTATAACATGTTATTCAAAAAGTATCTTTCTTTCTTAAGACATCATTTATATTGCTATACTATACTATAGAATATATCTATAGTTTTTAGTGTTGTCGTGCTGTATGTATCAACAGATGTAAACATTGTGTCTGTATATCTACAATATCTTGTATATCTTCTTTCAATGCTGTACTATGGAATATTTCTATAGATCTTTAGCCAACACTGTATATATAGACAGATGTGGCTGGCACTCCGTCGGTTACGATGACAAGTATTCCAATTGATCCGATCAATGAAACAGCCTGCTCGTGAAATTAATGTGCAAGTGGCTGAGCATTCCACAGATACACGTACCCTTAACCTAGTTCTCTGGGAGATTCAGCATGACACTGAACGTGACAAGGCTGGCCCTTCGAATTACAGGTACAACTTGTTTTTGCCAGCTGAGTGGACTGGAGCAATGCAAAATAAAGTGTCTTGCTCAAGGACACAAAGCCAGGAATTGAACTCATGACCTTACGATTGTGAGCCAATTCCCTTAACTACAAAGCCACATACCTTCACAGACAGATGTAAACACTGTCTTTATACAATATCTTGTATGTTTTGTTCCAAAGCTGGACAGTACCTAAAGAATGTGTCTATAGATTTTAGACAGCACTTTATGTAGAAATAGATGTAAATACACCTATGTTTTGTTTGAATGCTGTGCTACAGAATATATCTATGGATTTTAGTGTTGTTGTATTTTATGTAACATCTTGTTATATACAATATATTGTTTGTTTCAATGCTGTTCTGTTGAATATATCTATAGATTTTAGTATTGTTGTATTTTATGCATAGAGAGAGATGTAAACATCTTGTTGTTATATACTATATCTTGTGTTTTGTTTCATAGCCAATACTGTATATAGAGACAGAATTAAACACCTTTGATTGTATACACAATATATTGTATGTTTTGTTTTAATGCAATACTGCACTACAGAAAATATCTACAGATTTATTATTGAATAATATATGTATAGGTTTGGAAGACAAACAAGGAATTGTAGAGGATGATGGGAATAGAACTAGTGATGGATATTGTGAAGAGAAATTGAATGAGATGGTTGTGTCATGTGTGGAGGAAGGAAGAAATTGATTTGATGAGAGGAATAGAGCCAGTCTGTGATGAATATTCTGAAAAGAAATAGAATAAAATGGTTTGGTCATATGATGAAGAAAGATAAAAATAATTGGATGAGAGGAATGATAGAAATGAATATGGAAGAATGAAAAATCAAGAAAGACAAGGCTTGAGATGATGAAGGCGAAAAAAGGTCTATTTAACCCATATACAGGGTGCGGACGATATTTGTTCGCAAGATTACTGTCTAGGAAAAAATAACATAGTAGTTTTATTTTTTAAGATTTATTTATCAAACTTGGGCCAGTTTGTCTTCATGACTTGTTCTTTCGATCTCACTCGATAAACCCGCCATTGGCTTTGATGACGGCCTCAAGGCGGCCTCAGAACCGGCTACAGGCCTTCATCACTGTCCCCCGACTTAGGCCCCTAAAGTCACTTGTGATCCTGGCCTTCAGATCGCCTTTCGTATTGCAGCTAGATCTGTTGGTGTCTCGTTCCACTGCGCCCCACACAAAGAAGTCGAGGGGGTTGCAGTCAGGCGAGCTGGGAGGCCAGATGTCAGGTGTAGTGTGGTCGACGAAGTTCTCTGACAACCAGGCTTGGGTCTTTTGGCTGGTATGGCAGGGCGCTGAGTCTTGCTGCCACATGTACGGCCTACCTGCAGCTACCTGGTCGATCCAGGGCTTTACTACCTCGCTCAGAACGCGGATGTAGCCATCGGTGTTCAGCTTGAGGCCCTCAGGGAAGAAGTGAGGTGGCATGGCGTCACCTTGACTGCTGACGACACCTAAGACCAATGTTGTCGCTAGAAACTTTGTCTGCATGACTCTGGGCACGTCTTTGGATGAGACAGCGAACCACCTGTTGTTCTGGGAGTTGATCTTCTGGTCTTATTTGTCCTCTCGGCGCGGATTCCAAGAACTTTGTGTCTCTTCCACAAATTTGGAGGTTCAAAATTATTCATAATCAATTATTCTGAAAATAAATAATGGAAATATAGTCACTGTTTTTATGAAAACAAGAGTGATAACGGAAGTAAAATAATTTGCATAAAATTAGCAGTTGAAAATTGCGAACAAATATTGTCTGCACCCTGTATAAACCTGGACTGCTCATTTATAATAAATTGACTATTTATTTATATATATCTATAAATGTATTTTTCAGTTACACCCCATCAATACTTGTCCTTTACCTGTTAGCTTGTGTTTCTTCCATCGACTCATCCAAGCGCTACAATATTACTGGGACTTTTATGCTCAAGAAGACTCACTGAAATATTTACCAAGTTCAGGTATCAATTGAATTTTTCTTTTTCTTTTAACTACATTAATCCTTTTTGTTGTCATATCTATAATGAAGACTATTAATTTTGAAAATAATCAAGAATTTGGAGGGATTTAGTAATATAACTAACTTTCTCACTATTAAGTTGGTGTAAGAGCAAAGATTCTAAAATTATGATGAATTGTTTTTCAATAGATATAAGCAATACAGAAGACTCATCTTCCCACATGAGCAGGGTGAAAAACAAACAGAGAGGTGTAACGACCTTTTCAATCACCTATAACTCTTACCCCCTCAGTATCTCCCACCTCCAACTTCAATGCACTTGTTGTAGCACTCCAGCCACTTCTGGAAGGCCTCCCTCCTGTAGTCCTCCAAAGTGAAGATGTCCAGGGTGCTTGTCACAGCCTCCTTCATCTCTTCCACATCCTCAAAGCAGATACCCCTGAGCTTTTCTCTCAACTTCGGGAACATCCAGAAGTCACATGGAGCCAAGTCTGGACTGTAGGGAGGATGAGGAACAGTCTTTATCCCCATATTGGCCAAGTAGTTGGTCACCAGGATGGATTGTGGCAGAGGGCATTGTCCTGGTGCTGGTGTCACTGACCAGACTTGAAGGGATCTGGTCTCTTGTGACAAAATCTCTTTCTGAACTGCCTCATAACCTCTACATAGTACTCTTTGTTGACTGTCTACAATGGGGGGACCCAGTGGATGTAGATGATGCCCTTGCTTTCGAAGAATGAGATCATCATGAGTTTCCCAGTAAATCTGTTTTGCCTAGCCTTCTTGGGTCTTGGGGACTCTGCCTCTTGGTCTCTGGATCATAACAGTAGATCCAGCTCTCGTCACAGGTTACCTCAGACTCAAGGACTCTTGGATTCAAAGCAATCCACTTGACCATCCTCCTGCTATCATCAATGCGCCTCTGCCTTTGATCTTCATTGAGCACCCTAGGAAAAAAGTTTGTGTATGTTCAGATCTTCAGGAATGACACTGTGCACAGTGCCCTCAGCCATTTCAAATTATTTAGCAATCTTCAGAAGAGATGCATGACAGTCCTCGTCCAGAAATTTGCGAATTTTCTTGACCAACTATGGCTTCCTGATGTCCCTCTCCCTGCCACACCTCTTGTCGTCTCTCACCTGCTCCCTGCTCTCCAGGAACCTCTTGTGCCAGCAGAAAAATGTTGATTTCAATGATTATAATTGATGTTATCACCATTTTTATGTTAACTTTTCCATCCCGGCATAGGTTGGACAGGATTTTTTGAGGCAATGTTTTACAGCTAGATACCCTTCCTGACACCAACTGTTTTAGTTACCTCTTAAAGATACAGTGTATTTATTGTAAACCAAATATGTCAATAATTAATTATTTTACAGAAGCTTACATGCCAATAAGTGAATTCAAGAAACCTGGCCGTGATAACCTAGATTTTCAAAGATGTGGTGGATTGCTTTCTCATTTACAACGAACATTATCTGGTGAGTCTTTGTGTTTGTTTTGTTTTCTTTCATCATCATTTTATATCCACTTTCCATGCTGGTATAGATTGGGTGGGCTGTTATAGTCTGAGATCAGATGCGTCACAGCAAACTCTATCTTGCTCATACATTCCATCAATGGCATGGTTTCTATGGTTAGATGCCCTTTCTAATGCCAAACATCTTAACCCTTTAGCATTTAAACTGACTGTATCCGGCAAGAATTCTCTCACCTCTTTCTGTTCAAACTGGCCATAACTGGCCACTCATACTGACGTTAAGGTATTGTTCTCAAAATAAATAACATCAAAATCTCCTTGATTCGATATTATGTGAGATAATTATGTAAGATAGAGCCTTTACCACAAAAATGCAATAGTATATATATAGAGTAATATAAATTCTAAAGGGTTAAAGGATGTATTGTGTGCATTTTTTAATGGCACCACCACTAATTCTTTACAGAGTGTACAGGGTGCATTTCTTTTTAATACATTTAATTTGTTTTATAAACCTGTGTTTATGAATGTTATGAAGGGAAATGGAATGAGATGGCTGGGTTGTGTTGAGGAAGGATGAAAATGATTGGGGAAGAAGATGTTGGAAATGAATGTGGAAGGAAGTAGAAGTGGTAAACTAAGAAAGACAGGGTTAAAGATGATGGAGGAAGAAAAGAGAATTGGTGGATTGGTGAGTGGACATGTAGGTGATAGAATAAATGGCGTCACATAGATCATTCCTGCTTTAGTTTAACCCTTTTGATACTGAACTGCTTGAAATTACCTCTGGTTTATATGATTCAAAATGTTTATTTTAAAGTGTATATATTTATTTTAAAATCTTTCATCATAATTTTATATAAAAGTCTTTGTTATCTCCAAATTCTGGATTATTTTCAAAATAATTTGAAAATCATGGGCAATGTCTTTCATTAGTAATATGGTAAACTTCCATCATATTTTTAAACACTAGCATAATAATGAAAAATATAATAATAATAATAATAATAATAATGAAATTATTGTGTAGAGTGCTCACTACAACTAATCAAAGGTCCATGTATAGTACATAGATTAATGTAAAAAGTTTAAAGCGTTTATATTTATCTAAAAAATTCCATCATATTTTTAAACACCAGCATAATGATGAAAAATATGGTAATGAAAGTTTAAAGTGTTTTTATTTGTCTAAAAACTTCCAGTATATTTTTTAAACACGCATAATAATGAAAAATATGATAATGAAAGTATTAAAACAGTTCTTGTTGTGTTGATGTAGATAAAGCCTTGTTTGAGAACAATAGCCTTATTGAACAATTGATTTCTATGACAGATCAATAGTGTCTATTAGTGGGTCACTACATGTCCAAGAGTAGAAGTGATAATAGCTGTTTTATTTTCCCTTTACATCACCAGCTGTTGTCAAATGGATTCCATTTTACTGATTAAATTTTGTAATATCAAGTTATTTAGTTCAGATTTAGATCAATTTTGTTTTCACAGCTCACACTTATGTAGGTTAAGCTTGTCTCTTATAAGGTCATTTCACATAAGAGGCTTCTTTGGTATTTTAATGATTGGGCCTCAGTCCTATCATGTTGTTGTTACAGCTCACACCTATGTAGGTTTAGCTGGCCTGCTATAAGGTCACATTTCAGTGGTGGTTTCTTTGGTGTTTTAATGATGGAGGCTCCAGTCCTATAATTTTGTTACCGCTCACACCTATGTAGGTTTAGCTGGTCTCCTATTAGGTTGCATCTCATAGAAAATTTTTTGGACGTTTTAATGATAGGGACCCCTGTTCTGTCATGTCACCATTTTCTCAGCGACAAATGAAGACACATAACTTAATGGTTACAATGGTGGTAGAATTAGCAGCCAAATCTCCCTCATATCACACACCCTACTATCTTAAAACAAAGAAAGGATAAATTAGATATTGTATTTCAAGATACATTGTCTAAATAAATAATGGAGGAGAGGTGGTTAGTGTTGGAATGTCCACAAACCTACATGTTCTTTCTCCTTATTACAGATACTGAAGGAAGCAAGACAAAGAAAGGTCATAAGTCAGATGGAAACTCGGGTATTACAGTTATTTTATCTACAATATTATTATGCTTGTATGTAGGTTAAAAAGGTTATAAAGGAAGGATTAAAAAGAAAGAGAGAAAGTTTTGATGATAGGGTTAATAGTAATAGTGTGAGGAAGAAGAAAAAGAAGATTGTTGAAGGGAAGTGGATAGAAATGGTATGAGAGAGAAGAAAGAGAAGGCCATTTACTTACAGTATGTTACTGGCATAATCACACACACAAACATGAAAACTGCAGCTGGTGGCGATGGTGGTTATGGTTAGGTGGGGATACTACAGACTTGTGGTTAGAATGTCTAAGGAAAGAATCTCTGTACAGATTTTTAATGAGCAAAACCAACCAACAAGGAATTCAGGAGTAGATACCAAGCAAGATATTTGAATAACATCCATGAACTCAGCTGGTTTTGCTTGGGGATCCAACCAGATTAATTGGAGACGGTTGCTTCTGACAGGACCTGCTGGAAGGTGTGCTTGAATACTCTGCTCCTACGACCCTCCCAGAAATAAGGGAGTGAAAAATAATAATAATTTTTTTTTTATATGTCAGCTATGTAACACTTGTGCTTTAACCCCTTCAGTGCCGTAGATGAGATAACTCGTCCTAACATGTATGCATTCCAGTGCCACGGATGAGATAACTCGTTTCCAACAGTTCATAACTTCATTTTACTGAAGAAAAAAAACTGGCACAGCAACTACAGCTGTGTAAAATATACGTGGTAGTCAACAGGTTAATGCTATTCACTATCATCTGCTAAACTGAACCTTTCACAAAGAACTAAGTTTCCAGTTAAATTAGTTTATTCGATGACAATTTCCCTTACTTCACTATTTAGTTTTTTTTTTCTCCTTTTTTGTCTTTTTGTATTGCAACCATTAATCTTTAGCATGCTAGAAATTTTTATGAATTGCTTCCCTTGACACTGCATTATGTATTAAGGGGGGATTACTCTATTGGTGGCATAAGGCACATAGAGCATGCCGAAGATTAAATAATCCAATTGAAATTTGTATGTTTTGTTCGATTAATAAAGCATGGAGTGAAAAAATTCAATAAGACATGGACTTACAGTGTTTAGTTATGTAAAAAATGTTGAAGGGAAGTAGATAGTAATGGTATGAGGCAGAAAAAAGAAAAGGCCATTTACACACAGTATGTTACTGGGATAATCACACACACACACAAACATGATATACTTAGAACTACAGCTGGAGGCAGTGGTTAGGTGGTGATACTACAGAATGTGGTTAGAATGTCTAAAAGAACCATTTGGTAGGAGACCCAGGAGTAGATCCTGAACAAGATGGTTGGATAACATCCATACGAGCTGGAATGACTCTTCCAGCGTGTCTCCTTTACCATCCTCCAGGGAAATGCCTTCTCTATTTTGTCCGCCAGGGCCGCGAGGTGGCTAGCGTGTGGGACCTCATTTGCTTATAATAGTGAGAGATGGGGAAGCAGGAGAGGTGGAGGAAACGACAGAGGGTGTTTGGTTCTTTTAGTTATGATATAATTTTTAATATTTCTAAATAATGTTATGTTTGTACAAGTAATAACAGTGATGATTGCTTGTAGTTCTGTTATTGTTGTACAGGTAATGGCATTGGTTATTGTATTTCTATTGTTGTTGTTGTACAGGTAGTGGCAGTAGTGATTGTTTCGAGAGCAGTGTTGACCCTAGCTGTGGTGATATCCCTGGTGATGCAACATTAACAGAATTACTGGATGGTGTGGTCACTCTCTATCACATCGCAACACACAAACAACTTGGCAAGGTCAGATTTATTTTTGAAAAAAATATTTCCCAAGATCATCATCATCATCATCAATGATGATGATGCTGATGATTGTCTTGATTGATTCTCAAATGGTCAATATTTAACCATTTTGTTACCATATTTCTAATGGAAAATACTTCAAAATTTTCAAAATGATCAAGGATTTGCAAGAATTTAGTAATATGATTAGCTTTCTCCTTATTAAGCTGGTGTTTGAAACTTAACAAAGGTTCTTACATAAAATCATGATTTTAAACAAATTTTATACACTTTAACCCTTTTGTTAACAATATTTCTAATGAAAAACATTGCTGATAATTTTCAAATCAATTTTCAAATAATCAAAAATTTAATAAAATGTCTCACAGTATTTGTTATAGCTCTCTGTGTTCTGCATTCAACTCCCTCCGAGATCAGCTTTGCCTTTTTTTCCTTTTGGGGCTGATAAATTAAGTATCAGTTGAGGGTGGTGGATTAGGTGGTCACAACAAAAAGCACCCAGCCCACACTGTAACGTGGTCGTGCAGGAATCACAACAAAAAGCACCCAGCACACTGTAAAGTGGTCGTGCAGGAGTCACAACAAAAAGCACCCAGCACACACTGTAAATGTGGTTGGTGTTAGGAAGGATATCCAGCTGTAGAAATCTACCCACAAACAGTTCCATATGAGTAAGTCATGGCCACCTGACCCAACTTGCCTCAAATGGGACATCCTGTCTAACCCATGCTAGCATGAAAAATGGACGTTAAATGATGATGATTACTAAATCTCTCTAAATTCTTGATTATTTTCTAAGTTATATGGAAATCATAGACTGTTTTCATTAGAATTATTGTAACAAAAGGGTTAAAATAACAATATTTTCCTGTTTTTCTTTACATGCATATTATGAGACAATATGAATGAATTTATATGTTACACATTGTATGTATATTTTAGATGAGTGCATTACGAGACAATATGAATGAATTTATATGTTACACATTGTATGTATATTTTAGATGAGTGCATTACGAGACAATATGAATGAATTTATATGTTACACATTGTATGTATATTTTAGATGAGTGCATTACGAGACAATATGAATGAATTTATCAATTCATTGATAGACACAGAAGAAAAGTTGGCAAAATGTCCAGATGATGTAAGTACATTCTGTTTCATCATCATTGTCATTCTCATCATTATAACCATCATCATCATTGTCATCACCACCACTATTGTTATCATCATCATCATCAACAACAACAATAACAACAACTGTATTCATAACGTAATCCTATCATAATGTCAATGTTGTTTTACCAGGCTCAGGAAATTAAATATGAACTAGAAAGAGCCAAGTCAGTATTTGAAGAGAAAATTTCAGAACTTGCACGACAGATGGCTTGGGTCATTGCTGTCATATACTCAAAGGTAAAATTATTTTCTTTTTAACCTTTTCTTACCATATTTCTTATGAAAGATAGTCTCTGATTTTTAATAAATTTTAAAGTAATCAAAAATTTGAAAGGATTTAGTAATATAACTATCTTTTTCATCAGTATGTTGACGTTTGGAACATAATTTAACAACGGTTCTTAAATAGAATTATGTTGGATGGTTTTTAGATAATTATAAACCTTTTTGTTACAATATTTCTAATCAAAGACATTGCCTATGATTTTAAAATAATTTTGAAATTAATCAAGAATTTGGAGGGATTTACTAATATAATTAATTTTCTCATTCTTATGCTGGTGTTTTGAATATTACTAAAGAAAGTTGTTTTATATATAAAATTATGATGGAAAATGTTTAGACTTTAAACCTTTCTTTATATTTCTCATGAAAAACACTGCTTATAGTTTTCAAATGATCAGTAATTTGGAGGGATTTAGTAATATAACTAACTTTCTCATTATTTAGTTGGTGTTTAGAGCATAACTTATCAAAGATTCTTACATTTATCTAATCATTTCCATTTATATCTAAACACTATTACAGGTGAAACAAATTGATGTTGCCTGGATATTTCGAGTGGTTCTAAAAACTATAGAAAAAGCCTCTGCCCATGAAATACCGTTCCAATTCCTACCAGAGTTTTATGTAGACACCTGTATTAATACATACAATGCACTGAAAAACTATTTCCATCCAACTGCAAATTTCTTTGATATTCCAGGTAATACTTTTTTTTTCTGATTTTTAAAATATATATATTCATGTACCTTTCATATATATCATCATCATCATCATCATTTTACGTCCGCTTTTCCCTGCTTGCAAGGGTGGGATGGGAACTGATTCTGGCTTGATTTCTACAGCTGGATGCCCTTCCTAACACCAACCTCATTTACAGTGAGTGCTGGGTGCTTTTTTGCCGTGGCACCTCCACGTCCACTTTACAGTGTGGGCTGGGTGCTTTTTTTGCCATGGCACCTCCACGACCACTTTGCAGTGGAATGCTAGGGACCCCAGTCCTTATCATCTCATTTCTACAGCTGAGTAAACTGGAGCAATGTGAAATAAAGTGTCTTGCTCAAGGAAACAACACATCACCTGGTCTGAGAATTGAACTCACAACCTTTCGATTGCAAGGCCAATGCTCTAACCACTAAGCCATGTGCCTCCATATAAATATATATATATATACACACACACATTATATATATATATCATCATCATCATCATCATCATCACCGTTTTACGTCCGTTCTTCCACGCTAGCATGGGTTAGACAGGTTGTCCTGTTGTCGGCAGTGTCTGGTCGGCTGACCATGCCTTGCTCATACAGGAACTGATTTGGCTTGATTTCTACAGCTGGATGCCCTTCCTAACACCAACCTCATTTACAGTGAGTGCTGAGTGCTTTTTCGTGGCGCCTACATGTCCACTTTACAGTGTGGGCTGGGTGCTTTATTGCCGTGGCACCTCCACGACCACCTTGCAGTGGCGGGTGTGGGGGCATATTGTCTATATGCTTCAGCTTGTACCCATGGGAGGTCGGGTACTCTGTATTACTGCGTGACGCCAAAGGTCACGGTCGTGTGTCATCGCCTTTGAGAGGTGTAATTGGGTAAGGTCGGCTTTTATCACCTCATCCCAGGTCATCTTGGGTCTCCTCACTCCGCGGTTTCCATCGACTTCTAGTGCTCTGCACCTTTTTATGCAGCTGTCATCCTTCATACGCATCATATGTCCATACCAACGCAACCGCCTCTCCTGCACACAGCATTTGATTCCTCTTATGCTCAGTCTCTCAATTCATTTATGCTTTGTCGTTCGTGTATATTACTATTACACATATATATATATATATATATATATATATATATATATATATATATATATATATATATATATACATACACACATACATACACACATATATATGTATATGATCTAACACTCATAGCTGAATCGATGGATGAACTAGAGAAGAAATTCCAAACATGGAAGCATGGCCTAGAATGAAAAGGCCTTAAAGTTAACTTGTCTAAGACTAAAGTTCTAGTATGTAGGAAGGAAAATAGAGCACAGGTGCCCCCTGGGAAATGGCCATGCTCAGTGTGTAGGAAAGGAGTAGGCAGAAATTCCATTTTATGTCCCAAATGCAAAGTATGGGTGCATAAAATATGTAGTGGGATTACAGGTAAACTATCTAAGAACGTAGATTTTATATGTGGCTGGTGCTCAGGTGCAATAAGTAGCAAGTGCCCACAGGATACTAGCTCCTTCTATTGCCCAGATGGCTCTATAGAAATAGTGGACACCTTCCGTTACCTGGGTGACAAAATCAGCAGTGGGGGAGGGTGCTCTGAAAGTACAGTAGCCAGAGTCAGAACGGGATAGAAAAAGTTCAGAGAGCTTATACCACTATTGGTCACTAAAGGTTTCTCTCTAAAAATGAAAGGCAGACTGTATGATGCCTACATACGAACAGCAATGTTACATGGCAGTGAGACATGGGCAGTGTGTGCAGAGGACCTGTGCAGACTGGAGAGGAATGAAGCATGCATGCTCCATTGGATGTGTAATAGTAATATACGTGAACTGCAAAGCATAAATGAACTAAGTGAGAAATTAGGTATAAGAGGGATCAGATGCTATTTACTTGAGAGAAGACTGCGTTGGTATGATACGCATGAAAGACGATAGCTGTATAAAAAAGTGCAGGGCGATCAAAATTGATGGAATCTACAGAGTAGGCAGATTCAGAAAAACCTGGGACGATTTGATAAATTCCGACCTTACACAATTACACCTCTCTAAGACAATGTCACTGGACCGAGATCTTTGGTGCCACGCAGTAATACAGAAAACCTGCCTTGCCTAAGTACAAAGCGAAACCTACAGTCAGTAGGCACCTCTTAATCAAATATACACCCAAACTCCCCCACTCCACCCCATCAACACTACCCCTTTCTCTGTAAAGTTATGTTGGTACCACAACATCCAGTCCTAAATAAATGAGGTCATGTAGGTGTCACGACAAAAAACACACAGTCCACGCTGTAATGTGGCCATGTAGGTAACACTGTAAAAACCTCCCAGTCCACACTGTAAACGTGGTTGGTGTTAGGAAGGGCATCCAGCCGTAGAAAACCTGCCAGACAGTCCTATATGAGCGAGATGACCAATGTTGCATCAAGTGGGACAATTCCCGTCTAAACCCATGCTAGCGTGGAAGATAGACGTTAAACGATGATGATGATGATATATATCATCATTATCATCACCATCATTTTACGTCCGCTTTTCCCTGCTTGCAAGGGTGGGACGGGAACTGATTCTGGCTTGACTTCTACAGCTGGATGCCCTTCCTAACACCAACCTCATTTACAGTGAGTGCTGGGTGCTTTTTTGCCGTGGCACCTCTACGACCATTTTGCAGTGGAATGATATGGACCCCAGTCCCTATCATCTACAGCTGAGTAAACTGGAGCAATGTGAAATAAAGTGTCTTGCTCAAGGAAACAACACATCACCCGGTCTGAGAATTGAACTCACAACCTTTCGATTGCAAGGCCAATGCTCTAACCACTAAGCCATGTGCCTCCATTATATATATACATATATATTTATATATATATATATATATATATATACATATATATATATATACATATATATATATATATATATATACATATATATATATATATATATACATATATATATATATACATATATATATATATATATATATATATATATATACACATATATATATATACATATATATATATATACATATATATATATATATATATATATACATACATATATCATCATCCTCATCATCATCATCATCATCAGGTTTAGCGTCCGTGTTCCACGCTTGCATGGGTTTGGACGGGGGTTTTCCCACTTGAG
>OZ024742.1:225675234-225700234 GCA_964016885.1 Eledone cirrhosa
GATTTATAAAAAAAAACCTTAGTTATACATATATATATATAAATATATATATATATATATATATATATATATATATATATATATATATATATATATATATATATACATCATATCATCATCATCATCGTTTAACGTCCATCTTCCACGCTTGCATGGGTTTGGACGGGAGTTTTCCCCACTGCTTGTATAGGACTGTCTGGCGGGTTTTCTACGGCTGGATGCCCTTCCTAACACCAACCACGTTTACAGTGTGGACTGGGAGGTTTTTACTGTGTTACCTACATGGCCACATTACAGCGTGGACTGTGTGTTTTTTTTTTTCATGACACCTACACAACCTCATTTATTTCGGAATGGATGTTGTGGTACCAACATAACTTTACATCGAAAGGGGTGGTGTGGTGGGGCGGGGGTGTATTTTTGTTAGAGGTGCCTACTGACTGTAGGTTTCGCTTTGTAATTAGGCAAGGCGGGTCTTCTGTATTACTGTGTAGCGCCAAAGATCTCGGTCCAGTGACATTGTCTTGGAGAGGTGTAAGTGTGTGAGGTCGGAATTTATCAAGTCGTTCCAGGTTTTTCTGGGTCTGCCTACTCCGTGGCTACCGTCTATATATATATATATCCACCCACACACATTCCTGGCAGCTGCAAACACAGCTCCCCCGTGAAGTGGTTGGTGATAGGAAGAGCATCCAGCTGTAGAAATCTTGCCAAATAAAGGGTTGAGAGGACCCTTAGTTGTGTCAAAGGCATGACAACCTCTCCAGAGCACTTGATGGAATGTGAGACTATACATAAGTGCACAGGCCCCTGGCCTTCTTGGGTGGTCAGTGGCTCCACTTCAGTACTGACTTGGTCTATATAGACCTGTCCAACCCTTGCTAGCAAGGAAAGCAACATTAAAATGACAATGATGATGATGATAAGGATATATATATATCATGATGATGATATCATCATCATCATCGTTTAGCGTTCATTTTTCCATGTTTGTATTGGTTAGACAGGTCATCCATGCCGGGAGGCAAGTCTGGCTAGAGTTAGCAACGCTGTACCTTGCTCTGACAAGGACTGTAAATTTGGCTATATATTTTACAGCTGGATATATATATATATCTTTTGACATATTAAACTCCTCCATTCACTCAGTAATATATTATATTTCAGGGTTGCGGTTTTGGTTACAGATATACCCATTTACCTCATCTTGTTCCTTCCAAGCTACAGACAACTGAGCTAGGTGTAGCCAGCCTTCAAAGTAAGTCTATTTATTTACCTTTATATTTCTCTATAGATATTTTAGATTTCAATAGTTATGTGGTTAAAAGTTAGCTTTGCAACCATGTGTTTTCAAATTCAGTCCCACTGCATGGCACTTTAGACAACTGTCTTCTACTAATGCCTGGTCTTCGCATATACAGTGTCCATTGCTGGAATCGTGACTGGCTGACAATATCTGGTTTGAACATCTGTGATCGCCATGCATGGGTAGCTTCTGTTCACAGTACTGTGGATAAACTGGTAGGAGCCAACATATATGTTGTCTACCATTGGAATCATGACTGGTTGACAATATTTTCACATTGGATGTCTATGGTTTCCATGCATGATTGGCCTGTATTCATGATGTTATAGATATGCTGGTTGGAGCTGGCTCACCCCATTCTGATTGAATGTTAACTTAAATACAAGTACAGTATATTGTTTACTCAGTGAGATACACTTGAGTAAATAGAGGTAGAGGTTGACATGTTGTCAGTAGTCCAACACCTTATTTTCTCAGTCATTATATTTCATAACAAAAGGATTATGACCAAAATAGTCAATGAGAAATCTCCTACATGGTCACCACAATATCTACTGCAGTGATTCTGAATATAAGGTGTCGCCCTACAGGGGGAACAATTTTTCTAAATTTTACATTATATCTTTTTAACATCAAGCATGGTTTTATACTGAAGAGTAAGCATTAAATTTGTTGAGGTTTAGTAGTGAGGCATTAAGCAAAAAAGGCTTAGGACCCACTTATCTAATGTGTCCTTTCTTTATTTAACCCTTTTGATATCAAACTGCCTAAAGCTTATCTTAATTCTACAATACTAGGTTGTTTATTTTAAGAACCTTTATGTTCCATGCACCAGCTTAATAATAAGAAAGTTAGTTATATTTCTAAATCCCTTCAAGTTCTTGATTGGTTTCAAAAGGATTTGAAAACTATAGGCAGTGTTTTTCATTAGAAATATGATGTTAAAAGGATTAAGTTATGCTCCAAACACCAGCTTCATACGAAGAAATTTAGTTATATTATTAATTCTCCTCAAATTTTGATTATTTTCAGAATGATTTGAATATTATAAGTAGTGTCTTTCATTAGAAATATAGTAACCAAATGGTTAAGGCAATAGGCTGTGATTTAGGGTGAATTTGGCTACTATTTTTATCAGGATTGGCAATCCTGTTGAGGCTCCTTTGTTATCTTGTAAAATTGATTTGTCTCGGTTATTTAAGGAGTTGATCTTTCATCTTATTTTTCAGAACCATGTCCTTCAAAAGTATTTCAAGATCTTTTATCTGAAATGTTAAAAGAAGACCGTGAGCGAGCCATCCGTTTTCTGGATACTATGCTCAGTCAACTGAACTGGTCTTTCTCAGAATTTATAGCAATTATGCAACAGGTAATATATTTTATTGTATTAAATATGCCAGAGACATCTTGTATCTATAAACTTATTTATATCACCATCATCATTATTTTGTCATGCATTTTATTGTAGCACCAACACAACCACTTTACAGAGTGTATTGCATATATTTTATTATTTCTCGCTGTAAGACGGGTACGGCGTGGCCAAGTCCTTCCTCATAATGAAGCCATCCAGTCCCACATGGTAAATGTGGTTGGTGTTAGAAAGGGCATCCAGTCATAAAATACTAAGCCGAATTTACAGTCATCATTGGAGCAAGGTACAGCATGGCCAGTTCTAGCCAGACTTGCCTCCCGGCGTGGACGACCCGTCTAACCCATGCAAGCATGGAAAAATGGACACTAAACGATGATGATGAACACTACTACTTTATAAGGTGTACTAGGTACATTTTTTTTGTGGCACCAGCACTAGTCTGAACATAAGTTGATAGAGATGTTGAGCATCAAATTAAATGCCATAGTATTTGTTCCAGTTCACTCCACTCTGAGTTCAAAACCCACTTGAGGTCAACTTTGCCCTTTCGTCCTTTAGGGTTGAATAAATGAATTACGATTGGAGAGCAATAAATTAGCAGAATTGTTAGATGTGATGTCTTGTGGTATCACTTTTGCTCCCTTTGTGTTTTGAAATCACCTACAACATCTCTCGTGCCAACTTGTATCAACCTTTGCCTTTCCATTGGTATTGTGGAGAGGGTAGATTTGTATACACGAGTGGTTATTGTTATTGCTATGCCATGGGCTCTTAATTTCTGAGTAAGTCATAGGGTCACCGTAGTGATATATAGCATGTATATAACATGGAGAACATCTCTCTCCTGGTCTGAATATAGCCAATTTCTTCCACAGAAAGAGCAAGGGAATAAGAAAGAGATATAGAGGAAGAATTTACTTCGGTACCAGACTGGTACTTTATTTTATTGACCTGAATAATGACAAAAGGCAAAGTGACTGGCAGGATTTAAACTCATAGTGCAAAGAGCCAGAACACATACTTTAATCTATATTCTAATAATTTTGCTGAATCACCACTAGACTGCTGGTCTTGTGCAGGGAGTGGATATTTTATTTATTAAATCTAATTGAGTTACTACGTGTTTATTTTCCCTTCCATTTCAGATCCAGCAAGTAGTCAGTAAAACTGAGCCATGGTTTATAGATACACGTCAACTGAAGTTCTGTGCCACATGTTTCCAAATCACCATCTCTCTTCTCCGTGTCGTTGAGATGATTGTCTCCATATCACCAGAGTTCTTTACAGATTATTCTAAGTCATCCAGTGAACTTCTACTCACCAGATTAATACAAGTAAGTTTGTCAGCATTTTGTTAGATCATCATCATCATCCTTAGCATAAACATCTGTTTTCCCTATTAGCAAAGGTTAGACAAGTCATCACAAACCAATCAGTTCTTGGGGACCACATCTCACTTACATACATTCCCTCACTTTACAGAGTGCAATGGGTGCATTTTATCATAGCACCAGTACTAGGAAAGCTGTCATGTCTTTGACACAACTGAAGAGTCTTTGCCTTTGTTTGACAAGTTTTCGTCAACTGGATACCTTTCCTTTCACCAACCATTTTCAGAGTGTACTGGGTGCATTTTATTGTGTCACCAAAATTAAAGAGGTTGTTGTGCCTTTGATATAATTGAAGAGTCCTTAATTTTAAAAGATACTGAAAAGACGTAATTGGAATATGACCTTGTGGTTAAGGTGTTAGACTCATGATCATAAGACCGTGGGTTCTATTCTAGGACCAATCAGTGCACTGTATCCTTGAGAAATACATTTTTATGTTGCTGTTCATCATAGGAACAATAAGACTGGGACCCTCTATCATTAAAACACTGGAGAAACTTCATCTGGGATGTAACCACATAGTAAGCCACCTAAACCTCCATAAGTATGAGCTGAAACTTAATTTAACTGAGGTCCCCATCATTAAAACACCCCAAAATCCCTGGGATGTAACCTCATAAGGAGCCAGCTAAACCTGCATAGGTGAGGGCTGTAACAGTGTAATAAAACTGAGGCTCCTATAATTAAAACACCCAAGAAACCTCCTTTGAGATACAAACTTGAAGATGGCTGAGTTCAACCTGCACAAGCATGAGCTGTGAATTTCATTTTTCATTTCATCAAATGACTGGATGATTCTCAAATATATACATACAAATGTTTATAAATACATACATATGCATGCATTTACACACATCAACAAGAAGCTTGTAAAGGCCATGTTTTTCCTCCTAAAGCACATGTTAACCTTGACAATATTTACGAAACAGTATTTTAGTCACCTCTTACAACACACAGAAATATATATCTATTCTAAACTGGATACACAACACATACATTTACACACATATACGCACATTTCCAAATTCAATTCAAATGACATTGGTCAACCTAAAGCTGTAATAGAAGACATTTGTCCAAAGTGCCACACAGTGGGACTGAACCCCAAACCACATGGTAGCTAAACAAACTCCTTAACCACACTATCATGCCTGCACCTATATAAATGACACATTTTATTGTATATTTATTCTTTGTAATGATTATGTAACAACGACAATGGTAGCAAGATTTTTAAGGTTAAACCAAATGTTAGTCTTGCAGGGCCTCATATCTTAGTCGTGTCTTTCTTATTCTTCCTCTTCCACTACTTCTACATTCATTTCCATCATTCTTCTCATCCCAGTTACTTTCATCATCATCATCATCATCATCATCACTGTTTTACATCCATTCCTTCACACTAGCATGGGTTAGACGGGTTGTCCTGTTGTGGGCGATGTTAGGTCGGATGACCTTGTCTTGCTCATACAGGAACTGATTTAGGCTTGATTTCTACAGTTGGATACCCTTCCTAACACCAACCTCATTTACAGTGAGTGCTGGGTGCTTTTTTTTCATGGTGCCTACATGACCACTTTACAGTGTGGGCTAGGTGCTTTTTTGTCATGACACCTCCACAACCGCTTTGCAGTGGGTGGGGATGGGGGCATATTGTCTATATGCTTTAGCTTTGGCTTGTTCCCGTGGTAAGTCAGGTCTTCTGTATTACTGCCTGACGCCAGAGGTCACTTTCATTTTTCTCAATACGTGACCCAACCATCTCATTCCATTTCTCTTCACAATATTCACCACGGGCTTTATTCCCTTCATCGTCTGCAATTCCTTGTTTGCCTTCCTCTCACTCACCAATACTCTTATGCATCAGACTATTCTCATAATTATAAAGATATGTTCATTTATATTTTAGTTGTTGTGCCAAATACTAAATAGAATTGCAACCCGCAATGGCATGTTTGAAAATGTGATTTCATTGCCTTTACCAGGTAAGATATATATCTATTTGTATTTTGTCATAGTGTGATATTGGATAGTAAAACCTTTTGATACCAACCCACATGAAACCACATCTGGTTATACATACAAAGCTGTTTGTTTTAAAGTGCTTATATTTATCTAAAAACCTTCCATTATAGTTTTATGTAAGAACCTTTGTTATATTCCAAACACCAGCTTAATAATAAGAAAGTTAGTTTATTACTAAATCCTTCCAAATTCTTGATGATTAACAAAATAATCTGAAAACCATAAGCAGTTTCTTTCATTAGAAATATTGTAATGGAAGGGTCAATAATGTATTTAATATGTATTCTATATTCGGAGACTTGTCTGTCATTATTTTCATTACTATTAATATGCTATATTTATATACATGAGGCCTCCTTTCATCATGACTGACCATGGGTTTGCACCTAGAAAATTCCTCTTTAAGCTGCATGCTTGGGTAACAGTCACATATGCATACCAATTTTCCCTCTCCATAACACCAATGTTGGCAAAGGCAAAAGCCAATACAGTTTGGTGCCAATGTTGTCACACAACTCATTTTTTCCATTTGAGTGGAATGGAGCAGTGGGAAATAAAGTGTCTTGCTCAAGGATACAGTATGCTACCTAGTCTGAGAATCAAATACACAACCATACAATCTTAACCCCCTAAGCCATGCGCATTCACATTATATGTTTCCAGGAGGATTTTTCAATCATGTCAAGGACGTGACAGCTTCCTTAGTGTTGATCTACATGATAAACGCAACCTGTACACACTGTAAAGTGGTTGGACATAGGGAGGTCATCCAGCTGTAGAAAGCTCGTCAAACAAAGGGTAGAGAGGAATATTCAGTTGTATCAAAGATAACCTCCCCTGTGCGCTCGATAGAATGTAAGACCATACATAAGTGAGATGCAGACCCATCAGCCTGTCAAGGAACTCAGGAGCCCCACTTCAGTACAACTTGGTCTATGTAGATCTGTCCAACTCTTGCTAGCAGGAAAAGTGGACATTAAACAATGATGACTATGATGATAATCTACTATAATTTCATACTGCAAATATGTTATGTCTATATATTCTAATGTATTTATGTAGAAATAGGTAGTAACTTAACCACTACCATGCCAGTCGATTAATTGATCTCTATCAATAAATCGACCCTCTGAAACGATTGTAAAACAATGAACTAACTGACTACCTATACCTGACTTCTGTTTATTTTATTGTTCTATGCACAAACACACACACCCATACATATATATATATATTTATTTATATATATATCATCATCATCTATCTTCCACGTTAGCATGGGTTAGACGGGAATTGTCCCACTTGAGGCAAGATTGATCGGGTGACCGTGTCTCACTCGTATAGGACTATCTGGCAGGTTTTCAATGGCTGGATGCCCTTCTTAACACCGACCACATTTATAGTGTGGACTGGGAGATTTTTACCGTGTTACCTACACAACCATATTACAGCGTGGACTGTGTGTTTTTTTGTCGTGACACCTACACAACCTCATTAGTTTGGAATGGATGTTGTGGTATATCTATATATATAAAACTGTAGTTGTCTGTGTGTGTGTCCTCATTTTTGCAAAGTCTATACAAATCCACATTTCTACTCCGATTGAACTTCAAACATGCATTTATATATTCCTTGCGGTCTAAAGATATTAACTGCAGCTTTTATTTTTCAATTTTCTGTTGTTAAAGGGGTGTTAGGCACCAGTTATCCATCTCCATCGCGCCCTTATAATATCTGTCTGTATGCCTGGCTGTCTGCATTACGAGATTCTGACGAACATTGATGACATTATGTTCGTTATTTTCCGTTCATTACTAGGGAACATCTTCACGAACCAAAGTATCGTCTTCCTGTTTTCCTTTGGTTGCAACGTTTTTTGAAATATTTACTTCTGTGTTCACAGATTGATTTTTTTTAGTTTCAGAAGATCCCGTTAAGGGTGCAAGCAGTGATTCTTTGCTTAAACTTTAATCTGTTATTTTAAAATATAATATAAACAAGGCAAGCCAGCCCAGTTGCACTTCTTGCCAATAAACATTAACCCTTTGTGCGCCATTCATCTAACTGTAGACCAACAAATACCAACTAAACGGAGCATTGACAAGAACGATGGCGAATGAATCTTCGAGGTAAGCAGTTTCCTCCCGAGCTGTTAGTTCACGCGGGATTCTCTGCTACACCTTCCTTTTCGTAATAATACCGAACAACGTACTGCTGGTCACTCCTTCCTCCAAAAGCCGTACAAAGCGGACATGTGCATCGGGCAGATGGTTCAGGTGCAAATCTACACCAGGCCTACGCGAGAAATTCGCAAGGGACTGCACCGACAGGGATAGAGAGAAAGAGTAGCTTAGTGGAAAGAGTGCGAATGAATGTTTGAGGCAAGTAGCCTACGCCTTACTGCTATGACACTGGAACCTTCTGCCAACTTAACCTGTGATTTTCTCTTTCACATTTACTCCAAAAGGCCAAAACAGAGGAGTATGAAAAGAAGGGGCTCAACAATATTTCTATGAACAATGCACGTCGACAGCTAAACTGTACTTTCAACTTCTTAATTTTCTCCAAATAAAACAAGTTTCCTGTCGGTATATTTTCGTGAGCTTTTAACAGGCACTCACAAATAAATGTTTCTCATTGGAGGTGCTATTACCAATGTTCTTACCCGTGCAACGCTGGGATACACTGCTAGTTTATATATATATATATATACACACACAGTGAAACTCTGTTATAATGGAATTCACAGGGTATAAAAATAATTTGTTGTAATGAAAAATTCTTTATAACGACCAAAACAAATTGAGCGTTTGTTATTACATCGAGGATTGAAAAAAATGTTGTTATACTGAAAAATTCGTTATAATGGTATTCGTTATAACGCAATTTTACCTGTATATATATATATATATATATATATATATATATATATATACATATATATTAATGTTATATCGATATGTTTATACTTTCTACTCTAGGAATGGAAGTTGTCACACATTACCCAATTGTTGCTGCAACTGTGGGAATTCTCATTCGGTTAATTCTTTGTCCAACAGACACAGAGAGAAGGTAAGAATTGGGTTGTGATGAGGTGTGGTGATGGGTTGTGTTATATCTATGGAGTTACTTACTGTCAATCTTTTAGAAGTCAGAGAGAGATGGTGAGATTTAGGATAGAGTTCGGTGGTGTCTTAGCTGTGGGCTTACTTTCTATTTATCAAGAGCAACTGAAATTTTAGAAGATAAAGAGAGATGATAAGGGTGGTGGGTTGTCTTATAGCTGTGGAGTTACTTGCTGTCTATCAAGATCACTTGAAATTTTAGAAGCAAATAAGACAAGAATAGTACTTTTTGCTATTAAAATGCTCAGTAAACATCATCATCTACGTTAGCATCATCATCATAAGCATTATCATCACAACCATCACCTACATCGCAACCACCTTCATTATCATCACCACAACCATCACCACCACCACCACAATCATCACCACTAACTACCATTGTCACCACCATTATCACGATCACTCCTATCACCATCGTCACTACCTCTATCACACCATCAACATTACTGTCATCGTCATTATCATCATCATCATCATATTACATCCGTTTTCCCTGCTAGCATGGATTTGTTGGATCATTAAAGTTCATCAAATATATAATACCAAGTGTACAAGAACACATGAAGCATTTAAAGCTATTTCCCCGCCTACCAGAGTTATTTCCCTTGCTATAGTTCCTTTACTTTTGGGACTACCAAGAGACACCCACAGTATGGTTTTTACAGGTGGTACCACGATAAAATACAGTCAGTACCCTCCATAATGTGATAGTACTGGTGTTGTGATAAAATGTACCCAGTACATTCTATAAAGTGGTAGTGCTGTTGTCACAGTAGAATGTACCCAGTACAGTCTGTAAAGCATTAGTGTTGGTGACCCGATATAATATATGCTGTACACTCTGTAAAGTGGTAGTACTGCTGCCATGATGAAATACACAATATACTATGTAAAGTGGTAGCTCTGGCACAACAATATAATGTATCCAGTACATTTATAAAGTTGTGGTGCTGGTACCACAATAAAATGCATGCAATACATTCTGTCAAATGGTAGTGCTGATTCCGCAATAAACTGTGTCTAGTTTACTATGTGATAATGCTGGTGTCACAATAAAATGAACCCACTACACACTGTAAAGCAGTGCTGGCGCTACAAAATTATTAACCATCTTGCCAACAACAACCCTGAGTACCTTTTTGAATTCCATGTGTCTAACACACGTGGGCATGCCTACAAAGTCAGAAAACCGCACAGCTTCCGTAACTTTCGGAAACATTTTTTCACACTCAGAGTTGCTGAAACATGGAACAAACTACCTGCATCAGTTGTTAGCTGTTGGGACACTGCATCCTTGAAAACCTCCATGCTTCCTGAAATTCGCCAACGTTACATCTGATATCCCCGCTCCATACACATGCACACATGTATCTGTGTGTATATATCATGACTCATACACTGTTCACTTTCCTGACAGTTGTACATTATTCTATGTACTATCCATGCACCTTTGATGAGTTGTAGTGCACTTGAGCACTGTACACAATAATTTTATTATTATTATTACAGTTGCATTTATCTTGCTTTATGTTCATACGAGTTATCACCAAGTCAGAACCAGTAACCTCAAGCGACAACAAGGTCCGCCATGTTCAAAAAAGAACACACACACACACACACACACACACACACACACACACACACACACACACACACACACACACACACACACACACACACACACACACACACACACACACATGCATCTTTAGGTGTTTAGACTTGTGATGTACTTATATTGACAGAATCTTCCTTAGTATATGGGCAGTTCCCATTAGTACTATCTTTTAAATTTCTTCTATACACGGGTTATTATTATTATTATTAATGGACGCACATGTATGAAGACGTACAAGTCTGCAGGGGAAAAGGTTCGTAACTTTAAGCTGTTTTAAAGTATCATTTTTTGTATTTTCTTGTCGTTAACGAAGCATAAGGTACCCACCTTGGTTCTAAGGAAGGGAGACCACTCAATATTCGGGCTTTAAGCCCAAATACTCAGATTTACTTTTAAAAACTTCGAAAAAAATCGCTTCCTCACCAAAAAAAAATGGAAATTTTCGACTTTGAAACGGTAAACAACGTACAGGTCAAAAGTTCAAAAACAGCCACAATAGATCTCATCACAACTACTACTACTACTACAGACATGCCTGTTGTTCATTCCACTGAATGTGAAGGCAAAACACAAAAGTTACCATCACAACCGCTCCCTTCTGTGATATTAGCAGTACCATCTCAAAACGACATCACCACCATCACCATAACAATAACACCGACAGCCTCAATGTAAACACTGATGGCGGTGGCAACAACAACAACACCAACAACAACAACAGCAAGAACGACAACACCAACAAAAGCAACAGAGGCACCACCTTTGCAGCGGCAGCAGCGAAAACAAAGCGCTTATTGAATGTTGATATTAGCGATAAGGACCAACAGTTGGCTCAGGCATGGAGGTTAATTAAACAGGAGAAGTCTTGGGCAAACCTGACCATCCCGGGCAGGGCAATAGTGGCCATGCAAAGGAGGACAATGTACTTTCGATGCATTTAGTGCAGACACGCAAAGTGGAACTTGCCAGCCAAACAGAGGTCAAGGCTGCTTTGAAGTTCATCGGAAGTGACATCAAGTATAAACCAAGGGCCAAGCAGTTCGGTACCATCTCGGTACTGTTCAAAACCGAGGCCCTTGCTATTAAGCACTCGGTGACCCCTTGCAGAACGGAAACGCATTATCATGCACCCGTCCTACATGGACAAAAGGACAGTAAAGGTCCGCATTGTCAGGAATGAACATATGGTGGCTCCTGGGATGCGTAATCGAGGAGGGGACAGGCACTACCCTCCTGGATATCAAAAGAACAGAGAGAGAAGACTGGTCCGGAATGGATTTGGAGATTTTTCTCCAAATAAAACTAGAGGACATCAACAACATACCGGATTTTGCCCGCCTGCAGGTTGGGACAACAATCCAATTAATCACTGAGGGAAGAAGGCCGCAATGCTTCATCTGCGGAGAAGCAACGCATCTGCAAGCCTTCTGTCCTCAGCTCAAAAATTCAGGGAGTCGCAAACCTCCTTTGTTGCCAACACCAACAATGACACAGGTAAGCCCACCAACATCAAAAACAGTCAGACCAGCACCGAAACCAATCCAAGGGGAAAACGAGGAAAGCTCTCCCGACAAAACAATAAATGTACACACAGACACAGATACATTCACAGCCACAGATCCTTCGTCTTCCAGCAGTGAAGATGAAGGAAAACCCAAAAGTGCCAAAAAACAAAAGACAAAACTCACCAAAAAAAAGCCCCAACAAAACACAAAAACATACACAGCAAAAAATACAGACACCACTAATGCAAACACTTCCCCAATAACATCAACACCAACATCAACATCACAATCCCTGAAACGCAAACAACCTAAACAAACACAAGAACAAATAAACACACAGACACCTGAAATTGCAGACACTACACCTACAACAAACACAAACATACCCGAAACAACACCACCAAAACGAAAACAAATAAAACCACACCAACAAAACATTAAAATCTTCGTGCTTCTCAGAAGGGCCAACGATAAATTGATGGCCTTCTTAACACGAAGCAAGGACATCCAAACAGAGGGGGAGATCTTTGAATTGAACACATTTTGCGTGCCAGAAGATTTGCTTCTGGTGCGAATGTCGCTCAATTCCTACAAAGAAATTTGAGAGAGCTTTCCTCAAGACATGGGAACCCCGAACGTGAAACCCACATCAAGACTTTTAAAGGGGTTCCCAAAAGAAACCCATGGAGGTCGAACCACCCGACCTTCACAAGACCCTGGGAGGTAAGTAAACCTTCCCTCTCTCTTTTAGCTTGTCATCATGGCCATATTAAGAGTAGGAAATTTAAATGTTCGCGGCCTGGGGTCACCCTAGAAGCAGGGTTGCCTGCTCAACGACCTCAGGTCTCTGGAAATGGATGTGATCACCGTCAGCAAGACCAGGATTTCCGACGCGCGCACTAGCCCCCATTTTTGACGACTATCAGATCTTCGCATATGTTAGCAGGCCAGGAATGGGAGGTGGGGTGGCAGTGCTGTTTAAGAAAGGTCTGGATCTCGAGGTAAGGTCGATCATCCAGGACCCGGACGGTAAGTTGGTGGTCCTGGATGTGAGCAATAGCAAAGGTGGTGCCTTTAGACTGCTGGCCATCTACTGGGGCCGGACGACCGGACTTCTTTAGGTGCCTGGAAACTTTTCTGGGTACGTCTTGCCCTCTACTGTTAGCGGGGGACTGGAACGGCATCTTAGACGCACGCTGGGATTGTGTGGGAGTAGCTGATAGGAGCGGGGGTGCAAAAGCCTCAAACATCTAATCAGCCAGTTCCAACCGTCTGACAGATATCAACTAGATTTCCCCAATGCGCCAGTGTGGACATGGACCAACTGCATAGGGTCATCTAGATCGTATATAGACAGGATCTTCATTAGGAAAATAGATAGAAATAGTGTAGGCTGCCCAATTTTTAAAACGGTCGCCTATTCAGATCACAAATTTGTGATCTGTTTAGTCGACCTAGATAAAATATGTAGGTTGGGACCAGATTATTGGAAGCTGAACATGTCAATTTCCGGCTTGTAAGGCTTACAGGAACCGAGTCAACAATTTAGTTAAGCAAAAGTTGACAGGGGGATCATCAACAACAGATGCTGGGAGGCTCTCAAAAGAGAGATTAGAGTAACTTCGATAGAGTTCAGCAAAGAACTAGAACTAGCATTAGAGAAAAATAGAAAGGAGGGGTAGCTGGTAGATAAGTTAGACGGGGCTATTTGTAGTGGCATTGCAACTGACGTGCTAGTGGCGAGAATAGCATTAGACCATTTCTTCAATGCGAAACATGAAGGTTGCATTGTCAGAGCTAAGGCGTGTGCGCTGAGAAACGAGGGAACCAAAGCTGTTCGATGGGGCCGTGTGGCAGAGGTGCAGCGTGGTAATAAAACCAGAATTCGGTCTTTGGCGGATGTGTGAGGCCTTTCGCCAGCACTTTGCTCGGTTGTTCGGGGGGGAGTGGTGAGTCAGAGAGAGTAGCGGATTTCAATCCCTACCTTGATGGCTTGCCGCGCATCTCGCCGGTTGACGCTGAGCGCTGCGAAAGGCCGATTACTTCAGCCGAAATTCAGGACGCCCTTGTCGGCTGCATGAGGCACAAGTCACCTGGTTTGGATGGCCTGCCCTACGAGCTTTATGTAAATATGCCAGACTTGTTCTCTGATCTCCTCAAATCACTCTACTGCAACTAGCAGCAGAATGGGAGTATTCCCAGTTCTGTGAGCAGGGGAGTGGTGACGCTAAGGAAAGACGAGAACAAGAGAGATACATTAGACAACTTCAGGCCCATAACTCTGCTCAACACAGAGTTTAAGATTTTGGCCAAGGTGTTAGCAAAGAGATTGGCGCTTGTCATCGAGGATTTGGTTGGGGAGGCGCAAACATGCGCTATCCCAGCCAGGTTCATACACGACAATCTCCACCTCGTGCGATACATCATAGAGAGGGTAGGGTGTAAACCTGGCTTCGGTGGGGCACTGATCAATTTAGATCAATCGAAAGCATTTGATAGGGTCGACCATCGGTATCTGGAGTTTGTCCTCAAAGCAGCTGGCTTCGGCCCTGTCTTCAGAAGGTGGATCGCTGCAATGCACAGCGGCACACGCTCGGTGGTCAAGGTTAATGGCCACCTCTCGGAACCATTTCGGCTCTCCCAATCGGTCTGTCAAGGGTGCCCTCTCTCTTCCCTTCTGTACGTATTGACTCTCGAGCCTTTACTGTGGAAGCTGGAGCTGTTGCAGGGCATCCTGCTCAAACTGGGATGTGGAAAGGCGGTGTCGGCTTATGCGGACGACATCACCGTGATGGTGGCGGACACCTCAGAAATCGAGGTGGTTGGCACGTTATTGAGGAATATGAAAGGTTGACAGGAGCCAAACTTGACCCGGAAAAGTCGGTGGGCTTGCAGCTCGGAACCTGGAGAGGCAAGCCTATGCCGTCCAACAGCGTCGTGGGGCGCTGGACGGACGGACCGGTAAAGTTGCTCGGGTTTGGTTCGGACCAGACCTTCAGGTGGAAAAGAATTGGGACGAGGTAACGAGCAGAGTAGCCAGTCTCACCCAAAAATGGGCTGGGGGGAAGCTATCACTGAAAGGTCACGCGCGTGGAGGTAGTGAATGCGTACATCCCGTCCGTCATCTACTACCGCCTGACCGTTGTGCCTTGCCCCCATCCGCGCCTCGTCAAGTTGGAACGGCTCCTCTTCAAATTCTTGTGGAAGGGACAAGTTCCGTTGGTGAGGCGGTCCATCTGCTGCCAGCACCCTCTACGTGGAGGGCTGGGCATGCCGTGGCTAATGATGCGCAGACATGTGTTGAGGCTGCGACATTTCCAGATATTCTGCCTAAACGGTGAACAGGTGTGGTCGCCGTTTATCAGACAGGCCTTTCCACAGCTTGTTTCTTTCACTGAGCTGCAAGAAGAGACCGAGACTGGGTGACTGGCACCTGGAATGTTGCCAGGCACTTACTGCCCTCTACCAAGTGGGCAATGTGATCAGTGGAACTTCCACTCTCGAGTTCTATAGAGGATTAGTGGTGGGCAAGTGTGATGACGCACTCGGAGAAGATTTGGGCCTTGACGAAGTCAAACTGACCAGTCTGTACCGGAGGACTTTCGAGCCGGGGACGATGGACAATTTCCAGAAATCCCTGGGGGTACTGCCAGTTCGGGATAAACTCTACAGGCACGGAAGTGCTGTCAGACGGACCTGCCCTAGATGCACACAGAGCGACGACACCGTTCTGCATGCACTTTTCCAATGTCCGTGCATTGCTGACTTGTGGAGTTATGTCGAACAGCTACTGTCGTGTGTGGAACGAATCCGGCTATTGGCCGAGTCCATAGTGAAGATTGACCCACTGCCTTCCTTAGGTCAGGAAGAGCAGGCAATTTCCCTCTGTCTGGTGGCAGTTGCGAAAGAGATTATATGGTGGACCAGATTAAAATGACTGAAGGCAGACACTTTTCTCTTCGGCCAATCTCGCATCAACTTCTTCAAGTTTCACCTGGAAAGGAAGGTGAGGGTGGAGAGAGAAGTTCTGCCCCCCCCCCCCCCCCCTCCCAGTACATTTGCTAAAAGGTGGATGAATGTGGCGAGAATGGCCCGGGTGAGTGGGCCTACTCTGACCATGCGCCTATAGGCTAACTAACTTGAGGAGAGGGGTGCTCTCCCTGGGTGCCCTAGAAGTGCAGGGTGGTTCAGGATTGGTGGGGTACCTAAGTCACCCCTGGGTCGTCAACCCTCTATAGGAGAATTTATTTTGTTATATTTATGCATAGTTTATTTTATATTTTTTATATCTTCATTGTTAAATTAGTCTTGCCATTGTGCACCTTTACTCAACCTTATTGTAAACCCCCCACTCTCCCTGTCTTTGTATTGTCCCCTATATGTCGGCCCTTGTGGCTAATAAATGAAATCATTATTATTATTATTATTATTATTATTATAAAATGTATGCAGTACACACTGTAACATAGTATTGCTTGGGCCATGATAAAATACACCCAGTACAATCTGTTAAATAGTAATGTTGATGCCTTAATAAGATGCACCCACTACATTCTGTAAAGTGGTAGCATTGGTACCTGGATAAAATGCATCCAGTACACCCTATAAAGTAGTAGTGTTGATACCATGATAAAATAAAATATACCCAGTACACTCTGTAAGGTAGTAGTGCTGCTACCAGAGTAAAATGCATTGAGTACATGCTGTATATTGGTAGTACTGGTGACATGATAAATTAAACTCAGTATATACTGTAGAGTGTTAGTATTGCTGCCATAGTATAATATGCCCAGTACACTCTTCAAATTGGTAGTACTGATAGCAGGGTAAACTGTATCCAGTACACTTTATAAAGTGTTTGACATCCAGCCATAAGAAACATGCCAAAAGTGGAACATATGAGTAAGATATTGACCTCTGACTTCTCTAGGAGGGCAGTAACTCTAAGCAAGAACTGACTTAGTTCATAACAATCCAGCCAAGCCATGCCAGCACTCTATGTATGTTGGAAGTGACAACAAAAAAGGTAGGCACCAGGCAAGCCATTAGCTTGTAAAACATTGTCTGAATAAAGATTCCAAGATTAGTCTGAAACCTGTCAATGAACCTGCATGGCCAATACTTCTGCAGTAGCAGGTAAAATGACCTTAAAACACTTGTTATTGTTGTTGTGTAAGGGCAGTAGATTAGCAATATCAGTAGAGCATCAGACAACATGCTTTGTGGGGTATAGTTACAGCCTTTTGTATTCTGTGTTCAAATCCTACCAAGGTTAATTTTACCATTCGTCATTATGAGATCAATAAAATGAAGTACCGGTAATGCACTGGTTTCGATTTAATTGACTTTCTCCTCTCCCCAAATTGTTGGTATTGTGCCTAAATCAGAAACAATTGTTGTGTGAGAGCAGTGGATTTGCCATATCATTAAAGCATTGGACAACATGCTCTGTGGCAAATAGTTACAGCCCTTTACATTCTGATTTCAAATGCCATTGAAGTTAGCTTTGCCTTTCATCCTTACAGGATCGATAAAACAATAATTTAATTGGCTTTCTTCTCCCCCAAAGTTGTTAGCTTTGTGTCTAAATCAGAAACTATTATTATTGTGTAAGGAAGATTTTATCTGTTTTGTCTTTTGTATTAAGTGCTATTTTTTAAATTTAATTTATTTCAGGGACGTCCGAGTTTGCAGCATTCTTCTATCCGAACCATTGTTCCAGATAAACTCCCTCAACTTCCTCTTGGGACACGATGAATCTATTGATGTTGATGTCACAACTTACAAGAAACAGTTCAACCTCAGAGACAGTAGGTGTAATTTACTTCACCTCTTCCTTATCGTGTACACACACACTTGAAGCATACATATAGTATGCACCTTTACCCCACCCTATTCTTTCATACACCTCCCATGAGGACAGGCTGAAGCATACATCTAGTGAAGCTCCCAGCCCACACTGTAAAGTGGTCATGATGGCCTCACGACAAAAAGCCCGCAGCCCACACTGTAAAGTAGTCATGACGGCGACACAACAAAAAGCACCCAGCTCACACTGTAAAGGTGTCATAACAAAAATCACCCAGTACTACTATATATATATATATATATATATATATATATATATATATATATATATATATAAATAAACATATATATAGATACATATCATCATCATCATTTTACGTCCGCTTTTATATATATATGTAAATCAATTAAATAAAATATTGAACCTTGATTTTTTTTTACTTTTCATCATCATCATCATCATCATCATCTTCGTTTAATGTCCATCTTCCACGCTTAGCATGGGTTAGACGGAAGTTGTCCCACTTGAGGCAAGGTTGGTCGGGTGACCGTGTCTCGCTCATATAGGACTATCTGGCAGGTTTTCTATGGCTGGATGCCCTTCCTAACACCAACCACATTTACAGTGTGGAACTGGGAGGTTTTTACCGTGTTACCTACACAGCCACATTACAGCGTGGACTGTGTGTTTTTTTGTCGTGACACCTACACGATCTCAATCTCATTTATTTGGACTGGATGTTGTGGTACCAACTTTACAGAGAGAGGGTTGTGTTGGTGGGAGTGGGAGGATAGGGTAGGGCTAGTGGATTGGGGTGTATATTTGGTTAAGAGGTGCCTACTGACTGTAGGTTTTGCTTTGTACATAGGCAAGGTGGGTTTTCTGTATTACTGCGTAGTGCCAAAGATCTCGGTCTAGTGACATTGTCTTAGAGAGATGCAAGTGTGTAAGGTCGGAATTTATCAAATCGTCCTAGGTTTTTCTGGGTCTACCTACTCCGTAACTACCATCAATTTTGATCGCCCTGCAATTTTTTATGCGCATTTCATGCACATCACGTGACCATACCAACGTAGTCTTCTCTATATGTATATATAAGCTGTAGCACTAGAATAGCATGGTTCATAATAAGAGTGTATATAAAAGCATATACAATATTTTTATGTATAATAAACATATGAGAGTCTTGCTATGAATGTTTTAAGCTGTGATCATATCACACCTGTCTCAGAAGCTGGTGAGAATGCTAGATAGCTGTTTCTAATTGTTTATCTGTCATCAGTGACATTTACTCACTCACTACTGAGAGGAGGATTAACTAAAACCTATATGGTTTTTGTGTATGAAACACCAGCTGGAGATGTTCATTTGCATGTATTGTAAACCTGACTGGCTAGGATTAATTAACAGTAGTACTAACATAGCAGCAGTGATGGTGGTGATTGATTGAATTCATTCATTCCTTCCTCCTTCCTTCCATCAGGAGGTTTTGACAGAGACTAACAGAACAGGGAGCATGAAATATGTACTGAGCTAAATATTTGTGATTTTTATTGAAGAATACACAAGTCAAGTAGTTAACCATTTCTAATCCTAAAAAGACATATTTCCCAGTTTGTCACAAGATATCTCCTAATTAGGGACTTATTGTCTTTATTGTTCTTCTTTTTCTTGTTTTATCAGTTAGTCAAGTGAATAGTGAAGAGATCAAACAGGTGGAAGAGTTGATAGAATACCTACAAAGTGAGATTGACAATAAGTCGAAACAACAGATGGTAAACTTACTATTTTATGTATATATATTTTTTGTTTCTTTCTTTCATTCAACAATAATTCAAACAAAGAAATATGTTTATTGTTTTTATTCACATAGATTTGAAAATAGAGAGAAAAGGAATTCGTAACTCAACTATTTACTTGTAATATGTGACAAAACAATAAATTGTAAAATGGGGGGTGGGGGAGTGCTTATATTCGATGTCAATATTTTGCTGATTTTCACCAACTTCAAATTCTACGTAAATAAGGTGTTAAAATGTCTGGAGTCATTATTTCACAATGAAACACTGTTTTTCAACATTTATATCGTCATTGGTGTTATTCATGCATTTACTTGAAAATATTTCCAACAAATGTTTATAATTTGAAGTTTTTAATACATAAATATCCCATACACATACATGCACGCACCCACATGTACATGTTTTCTCTGACTTAATAATACTTTTTCTTTCAATCTTACATAAGACTGAAATCTGATTTTATTTTTTTACTCTCTCTCTCTCTCTCTCACTTTTTGCTCTTGCTCTCTTTTTCTTGCTCTGCCTCTCTTGTCTCTAGCTTGCTGTCTCTCCCTCCCTCTCCAACTCTATGAATCCCTATACAAAGTTCTCTTATTCTGTCTCTTGCTTTCAAAATACTCCTAGTATGTGAGTGGCCAGAAGTAAACAAAAATTCGAGAAACTTGTTGAAACTCATTATGTAATGAAGTTGTGAAAAAAAACCTATACTTTTAACAACACTTAAAAAACATTTTCAACATCAAAATATTAAAACTTCATAAATATATTTAGTATTCATGAGAATTTCAAAATCACGCTATCTAAACATAATATGTTAATTAGCTGTCTCAGTTTACAAACAGGATTTGGATTTTTGCCATTTTCTAAGACATAAAATAGGGGGTTGGCTTATATTTGAGTATATACATTAATTCAATGAACTTATTTCACTTAAAAATATATTGTATATAAAGTCACACCAGTAGATAAATCACACTTCCATTTTACATGCAACATTTACAATTTACCATAAATTTTAAATAGGTTCAGTAAATAAATCTCACCTCCATTTTACATAGAACATTTACCATAATCACCATCAATCACTGTTTTATGTCTATTTTTCATACTTGTATAAATTAGACAGGTTGTCATGTTAAATAGCTCATATAACCATGTCTAGCTCAAACATTAAATTCTGCCTTTGTTTCTACGACTGGATGCCCTACCTAACGCCAAGCACTTCACGGCATGTATTGGGTCTACTTTATCATAGCACCAACACTACCACCTGACAAGGGGTATTGGGTTCTTTTTATCATGGCACCAGTACTACTATCTTATAAAGTGGGCTAGCATACCTTTCATCCTTTCAGTGCTGATAAAATATGTGATAAGTCACTGAGTTGTAGATTGGTGTAATTGTCAAAGAGACAGATGGAATTTTTAATGGTATCTGTTCTGATTTTGTGCATTCTGTGTATAAATCCCACCTGTCTCCAGCAGAGAGTATCAGTAATGGAAAAATTAATGGAAGCATTGGTTACGTGGTCCAAACTGATACTCACCACCTTTCCTTTCTTTTTCATCATCATCTCTTTTCTTTACTAGCAATGGCTGGACAAGTCACCACAGATTGAGTTAGTACTCAAGTGAAGCTACTGAATTTTCAGATGGGCTGGGGGCTAGCATCTTGCTTACATATGTTCCTACACTCTACTGAGTATTCAGATGGGCCAGGGTCTCACATCATACTTACATATGTTCTTGCATTCTATTGAGTGCATTTTAACATGGCACCAAACTAAGGAAGTTGTGATTTTAACACAGCTGAAGGGTGGTCTTGACCCTTTGGTAGGAAAGTTTTTAATGGCTAGATGGCCTTTCTATCATCAGCCACTTTGTGGCATGTGCTGGGTGCATTTATCATGTAGATCACCAACATTAGGGAGGTTATCATGGTTTCGTGGCACCAGCCCTAGTTAGTCTCTCATTGATTTAACCCTTAAGCATTTACATTACTCTATATTTCACATAATATCGAATCAATGAGATTTTGATATTATTTATTTTGAGAACAATACCTTAACATCAGTATGAGAAGTCGGTTACAGCCAGATTGAACAGGAAGAGGTGAGAGAATTCTGACCGGATAGGGCCGGTTTAAATGCTAAAAATTTAACCCTTGCTAGTAAGGAAAACAGGTGTTAAATGTCCAAGTCAAATTATAGATATTCAAATTTTAACATTCTCACTGACTAGCATAGCATTATAACAGCATAACGTAAACAATTATTATTTCTACACTAATATTTCTTTTGAATATTACTCTCTGATAAATATAGCAATGAGAAAAAAAAAGCATGAACAACTTATCTTCTGTCCCAGTCAAAGTGTATGTGTGTGATAAAATACTGTAGTATTGAAAACGTTCAATCATTAACTGATTGAGCACTGAATACTGGTGGATAGAGTGTAGAAATTTATTTTCTAAATATGAAAGTGACAGTTACTTTGAAGTTTCAGCTTGGTCGTTTCATCTATATATTTGTATTCTTATATTTTCAGTCTTTAAAAGATGAAGACCTATGTGCTATTTGCTATGCAAACCCTATCTCTGTTATATTTGACCCTTGTGGTCACAAGTCATGTCGGTAAGAAATTTATTAAATTCATTAAACTTTTTATTTAATCTTTAACAAATGTATAAATAATCATTTCAATAAATTTTTAAATCTAAATTATTTATTGAAATATTACTATTATTCAAATATTTATTACTGTGATGTGTATGGATGATGATTTTTTGATGAAGAAGTGCCAGTTGATGTAAATGGAAGGAAGCTACAGGAGAGAAAGACTTGAGAAAAAAGCCTGGCAGAGGTAGTAAGAGCTGATTTTGAAATGTTGAATGTCACAGAGGAGATGACAAAGAAACATGTGGAGGCTTGTTGTGCTAGAAAGGACCTGTCCAACCCATACAAGCAGAGGAGAGCGAATGTATGTTGATAATAAAAACTGGGTATAAGAGGAATCAAATGTAGTGTACAGGAATGATTACTGCACTGGTACAGCAATGCAATGCATATGGATGATGATCATTGGGTGAAGAAGTGCCAGGAGATTGCCAGTGGAAGGAAGCTGTGGTAGAGAAAGACCAAGGAAGATTTAGGTAGAATTGGTGAGAGCTGATCTCAAAATGCTTAATCTCAGAGGAGATAATGAAGGAACACAAGTAAAGGCAAGTTGTACTAGAGACGACCCATCAAACCAATAAAAGAATTTTTTTTTAAATGGATGTAAAATGATGATGATGATGATGATGCCTACTAATCCTTTAGTTTGCAACTTCTTAGACGTTGAGTTTTATTTCATTCCTATTCCACCATCATCATCACCGTTTTACATGTTTTCTACGCTGGCATGGAAAACAGATGTTTGGATGGGTTATCATGGACCAAGATTAGACAGGTTGTTCTATATTCATATGTTCTATATTTGGAATGCATTCTATAGTTACATGCCATTCCTAATGCCAACCACTTTACAGAGTGTACTAGGTACATTTTATCATGGCACCAACACTACCAGTTTACACAATGTACTGGGTGGTTCATATCATGACACCAACACTACCACTTTATTAGGGTGCATTTTATCATGACACCAACACTACTGCTTTACATTTTATACCTGTTTACATAGTTATACCTCCACCTCACAACATATACTTCACATAGCCATACTTCCATCTCACAGCATCATCATGTTGTATATATTTGTTATTTTCAGGAACTGTATAACCTACCAGATGATGAACAAGAAAGAGTGTTTTTACTGTATGACTCCAGTGACGTCAGTGCGTGATATTGAAAGTAATGCTGTCGATATAGCCACCACAACCACCACGTCAGCCAAGAACAATGGTAACAAATAGTTACAGACTGACCATTCTCAACCATTGCTGTCAATAAATACCTTCGTTGTCAAACTAGCTAAAACCACTTCTCACTTTCAACAGAAATTTTTTTTTTTAGAAAAACTAAAGACATTGCATAATAATTTTTTTTTCTTTTGTTCTCAATATTTTTCAATCCTTTAATTAACATAAAAATAATGAAAAATATGGTTTTTCTAAAGAAATTAAAGAACATACATAAAAAAAAAAAAGTGAAATGAGAAAAACAACCATATATTTTTAACCGAAAATCTATGAATGATATTTGGTGGGAATAATATCAAAGATAGAATATTAAATTTTTTTTATCTTTGGCAAAAGAAATATTGGAGAGAAAACAAACCCTGAGAAAAAAAGTGAAGCTCAAAATAAAGCACAAATTTATTATTTAACAAAGTTCTTTTGGATGATGATGATGATAATAATAATAATATGATATAACAACAATAATAATAAAAGCCCCCCCCCTCTCTCTCTCCCAATACACAGTCACAATTTTTATTTGCTTATAAGTAATAATTGTTTCTACTCTAGGCACAAGGCCAGCAATTACGCAGTACATTACTGGTACTTTATTTTATCGACCCCGTAAGGATGAAAGACAAAGTTAACTTCGGCGGGATTTGAACTCAGTCTGTAAAGGGATGTAACTATGCTAGAAAGCATGGCGTCCAACCCTCTACAGATACTGCCAATTCACCGCCCTTATAAGTAATAATAATACGATGATAATAAACACAACCTGATGCATAACCAAAACTCCAGAACTTACAAATATCTAGAACTTGTAAATAATAGCATTCCTAGATACTGCACACATATTATGATGAGTACTTCCAATACAATAGAAACAGCAATATTGCACGTAATAGAGTAACAGTATTCACTAGAAATAAAACTAATCATGATAATAATAATAGATTCAATAACACAGCTCAAATAGAACAAACTTTACACATAACACACACCTTATACAATAATCACCCAATGTAATAAAACCACACAGTTCACACAACATATACTCTACAAGGTTAACACCTAATAAAATAACACAACACATACTCTACATTATACACAACAGAACAAACAGTAAAATAACACCAG
>OZ024742.1:225705234-225882734 GCA_964016885.1 Eledone cirrhosa
TGTTAAGTTATTATCTTAGTAATGAAATAAAAAATAAAAAATTAGTAAATCAGTCGAAATTCTTCATTAATTAATTGAAATATAGTCACAAAAAGGTTAAAATATTAGAAAATTACATATTTTCCTTATTATATAATAGAAAAAAGTAGAATTATCTCATCATCTTGCATAGTTTGGACAAGGTTTTTTCCTGCCAGATGCCCTTTCTGATGCCAATATAGTAAAAAAAAAAATGAAAGAAAGAAGAAAGTGGAAAGTTTTAGACTTAATTTGTTGCACAGTTTAACCTGGCCCTTTGGGTGCCTTTAACAGAGTCCACTCTGTTACAAGCATTTGAGCTAGGTCTCCCACCAATCCCAAACCCAGAAAAGGTTCATGGGCACTGCCCTTCCCTCTCTGACTAAAACAGTTTTAAAAAATGTTTATATTGTCAAGTTGAACTCATTGCAACTTGTCCAGTTTATTGAAATAAAAAAAATAAAAAAAAATGACAAAAAAAAAAATATTCTTTTGTTACCAAATTTTGAATCTAAAATCAGTGAAAAGTTCTTTATATTCATTGATCTTCCTTTTCTAGTCAAAATAGTTACATGGTCTGTGATGTCTGGCATTATCAATTGATTGATTCAGCACCAAACATGATGCCTTTTTTAACTTGGATTTTATTTCAGCATTTTCTACAACCAACCAAACCTTATGCTATTTATTTATCATCTTTATCATCAGAAACCAGTTTCTACTATCCAATTTGACAAATTGGAAGAGTCATTAGAGCATCAGATTAAATGTCTGTAGTAAGAGATCCATGCAACGTGACAGTCCTACTTCCACTTATGTGACATCACTGACCCTTATACTTCCGGCAAGGGCCCCCAGCTCCATGATGTCACTGACCCTTATACTCCCGGCAAGACCCCACCCCACAATGCCCCAATATTAGTCCTGGCTCTCTGCACTCTTGAGTTCAAATCCCATCAAGGTTAACTTTGTCTTTCATCCTTCTGTGATTGATAAAGTATCAGTCTAGGGAGCAATGAATTGGCAGAATTGTTGGAGAGTTGGATGAGATGCTTTGTTGTATCTGATCCTGCTCTGTGTGTTCTGGATTAAAATCCCACCTCCTTCTACTAGAAAAGCAGTGATGCCTCTACCAGAAGTTGAAACCAGAAAATAGTATCAACAATAGAAAGCCTAATGGAAACATAACATTGTTTCCTTGGTCTGATCTGGTGGTTGGGACTGTTCCCTTTCTAGCAGGGGCTGCAACTGGCAGATAGTATCAACAATTGAAAGACTATTGGAAACATAACATTATTTCCTTGGTCTGATCTGGTGGTTGGGACTGTTCTTTTTCTAGCAGGGACTGCAACTGGCAGATAGTATCAACAATGGAAAGACTAATAGAAGCAGAGTTTTCTTGGTCCAGTCTGATAATCAGCTCTTTTCCCTTTCTGGCAGGAGTTGTGACCGGCAGATACTGTCAACAATGGAAAGACCAATGGAAGCAGTTTCCATTGGTCTGATCTGATGAGCTCTTTTCCTTTCTTTTCTATTTCTTATTTCAACATTTTCTAAAAACAAACAACCAAACCTTATGCTATTTATTCAGTCACATTTATCATCAGAAACCTTTTTTTACTATCCTTTCTTTTATTTACAAAATTACCTCTGTCTATTTTTTTACATTGTGATTTTTGCTACCATCCTGGAACATCATCGTTTTCTGTTCCTTTTCCTTCGCACATTTTTTCCTTGAAGGACAGAAATATTTAAGCAATACTAAGTTATGGTGCATTACTTGAATTATTTTGTTTTTGTATTTGTTTTGCAAGATTCTTTATGTGAAACCATACATTGAAATATATTGTACTTTGGGTGGGTCATGTGCTGTCTATCAAAACACATGCACCAATTGTGTTTCATTTCAGTTTCATTATATATATATATATATACATATATATATATATTTATACATATAAGTATATTTTGGTTTATGGAAAAGCTATTACAACATATATGAACTTTAATATAGTTAAATAAAATTGGTGATATAACCCCTTGAGACAGATGATTCTGCCTATTTTTTCCATCTCAAAGGGTTATATCCTCAATTTTATTGAACTATATTATAGTTAATAGTGTTGTCATAGCTTTTGCATAAAGCAAAACTTACTCTTAAATTTCAATCTTACTGCATGCTCCTTAAGCCTTCTGTTGAGTATATATATATATATATAGACACTTCGTTTCTGTATTTGTTTTGAAAGGCCCTTGATGTGACATCATGTGTTGACAAAAACAAATAGTGTTGTAATTTGGTAGAGTCATGCTGCCAATTAAAACACATGCACAATCTCTATCTCCATAAATATGAATATCAGTTTTAGAAAAAAAATCTCTTTGAAGAATTTCTTTCATAGATAAGGTTGCAAGATATATATATAATTATATGAAGGCGCATGGCTTTGTGGTTAGAGCATTGGGCTTGCAATTGGGAGGTTGTGAGTTTGATTCTCGGACTGGGTGATGCGTTGTGTCCTTGAGCAAGACAATTTATTTTTCATGTTGCTCCAGTTTATTCAGCTGCGACGTCACTGGTTCCAAGCTGTATCGCCTTTTGACTTTCTCTTGGACAACAACGGTGGCGTAGAGAGGGGAGGCTGGTATGTATGGGCGACTACTGGTCTTCCACAAACAACTTTGCTCAGACTTGTGCCTCGGAGGTGCAAATACCATGGTCATTCATTCACGACTAAAGAGGGTCTTTACTCATGTATATATATATATATATGATAAAATAAGTGGCAATATATATATCTGGGGTGAGCTTGTATGCATTTTCACTGGTGTTTCTGAGGTTTATTCTAAAGTGTTTATAGCAGTCATGGGCAAACTGCGGCCTGTTAGGCTTTCTGGATGGCTCACCTAATTTCAAAATTGCCTTGAATTCTTTTTAGTAGTGTGGCCCACTGCTTGAAAAGGGTTGCCTATGGCTGGTTTATAGTCATCTAAAAAGCTTCCATCATAATTTTCCCTAAGAACCTTTAAGTTATGCTCCAAATACCAGCTAAATAATGAGAAAGTTAGATATATTACTAAACCCCTCCAAATTCTTGATTGTTTTCAAAATTATTTGTAATCCATAGGCAGTGTCTTTCATTAGAAATATAGTAATTGAAGTGTTAAAAATTTTATATTTAAATACCTTCGATTATAATTTTTTTAAAGAAACTTTCTTCCAAACACCAGCTTATTAATGAGAAAGTTAGCTATATTACTAAATGCCTTCAAATTTTTTAGTATTTTCAAAATTATTTGAAATACATTGGCAGTGTATTTCATAAAAAAATATGGTAACGAAAAGGTTAAAGTGTTTGTACTTATATGGAATCTAAATTCCTCCAAATTTTTCCTTTTTTCAAATTATTTGGAACACACTGGCTTTGTATTTCACTAGAAATCTAGTAACAAAAGGATTTTAAATAATTCCTTATACATTTTTCAAAATTTGCTAAGAATTATTTTTGTCAGCACACTAACCAAAATACTAAATAGTAACAATGGACAATGGAGAACCAAACTTTATAAAGTCTTTGTAGAAATGAGAAATGTTTTCCAGCTCAGTGATAAATTATTTCTTAACGACCTTAACCACCGTAACGAGATTTTTCAAGTTTTATTAATTATGTGTTAATTGTTTCTGCAGTTTTTGTTTTTGTTTTTCTTTTATCTTTTCAGTTTGTTTTTTGTTTTTGTTTTTTTTATTTCTTCTCAATATGATGAATGAAATGTCTAGCAGATTTTGTGTTAATTACTTACTTGTTAATTAGAAATCTCATTCACATTTCATCGTTGTTGAGAAGGAAAAAAAACCCCAAAAGTTCACTTTTCAACCACATGGTCCTACTGTGCAGCACCTTGGGCAAGTGTCTTCTACCATAGCCTTGGGTTGACCAAAGCTTTGTGGGTAAAATTTGGCAGAAGGAAACTGTAGAAGCCTGTCGTATATATACAGATATGTATGTGGGCTTCTGTTTACTCTTTGTTTGTGTCTCATAATCTAACGGTTCAACAAGAAGAGTTTGATAAAATAAGTACCAGACTGGGAAAAAAATACTGGGGACAATATGATCAACTGAATCAAGGTGACACCCCAGCATGGCCAGTCTTATGAATGAAAGCAGGAAAAGACTAAACATGATGACAATGATGGTGATGTTTCTTCAATTTTCCTTTCCCTTCTTCTCAACATGATGAAATGTGTACCAAATTCTGTGTTAATTAATTACTCGTTAATTAAAATTAAATTTTTTTGTCCAAGTGATGTTTTTTTTACAATCTTTAAGATTGGTTTTCTTTTCGATTTCTTTTTTTTTTTATAGATTTTGTTTTCTTTTACTGAAACCAGTTTTTATTTCTAATGAATGTCTTTCAAAGTTAGTGAATGCCTTCTTACCTCCTTTTTTTTTTTTTTTTTTTTTTTTGTGGAATTTTTCAGATAAAAATTTCAAAACCCAAACAATGAAATAAAAATATTTCTATTTAATTACTTTGTGTAGTTTTTATTATAATAACTAGCAGAAGAACCGCCCTTCGGCCGGTTTTCTGCTAGTATGTATAGTGTGTATATTGATATACACAAATATATATGCACATAGATATAATACGTAAATTGACAATATGCACATAAACTGAACAAATACTGTGTTACACTTACTTCTGTAATCAATAAAGTAATCCATGATACATTTAAAAAAAAGGCAATAATGGAGATGGAAAAGCGATGAAACTGTTGACGGAAAATGTTCATGAATCTTCACTTGAGAATGTCGATGGGAAGCTTCAAGCAGTGAATTTGAAAATAGATGCTGCTGGTATGAATGAATGAATTACATTTACCAATATGAATAGTTAACCTTCGCTATATTGTTGTTTTACTGTATTCACATATAGACTTCTCAAGTTTTTGTAGTGTCCCTTTTCTAGCAGTTAAAAAGAAACTGAAATGCATTTCAACTAAAAGAGAGTGATAGCTGTTTCACATCACTGTAGAATTTCTTTGTAGACACAGTTGTCAGCAAACAGACCCCTTTCATTTAATATTTTTATATTTTCTTTTTTTGTAACTCGTGATAATGCAACATACATCTGACCATGTGAGAAGAATTGTGTTGGTAGATATACACCTATCTTTTCAAATGTCCGCCCTTGTGCCTTGTTGCATGTAAGGGCAAAGGCTGGTTTGACAGGAAATACATGTGGTATCCTTGGGATTAGCAACCTTGTTCCAGCATTGGGACCCAATGCCACTTCAGCTTCAATTACATGATTATGTAAACTGATGAGGATGTAGCATGTACCATTGCAATGCCCGTTTAGAGGATCCAGATTTTTCAGAAGCATGAGGCAACTGCCTTTCTTCAGTTTAAGTATGTGTGTTGGGAAGCCTGATGAGGTACGTTTGTTGATGAACTTGATTGGATATTGCAGTTCATTATCTACTTTATCAGAGCTTCTGTAGATTATTTAATGACCAGGGAATTTGTTGACCATGAACTCATTCACCAATATTTCTGCATTATTTGTTGGAATGATAATGGCTCTATTTGCAAGCCATAGTGGGTTTGTGTAGTTTCCTGGAATATTTGTATACACAAAATCACACAGTCCAGACAGATTACCATATTCCAGACAAAGTTCATTTGGCAGAAGAACTGTGAATGCACCTACAGTTGGAACAGTTGGAATGTTACCTTTCCCACATCAAGAAGGTAGTTTGCAAACTGTCTTTCATCAGAATCCTCTGCATTAATTAACCATTGATTGATTATCATCTCCATGGTTTCCACATAGTTCCAGAGATAGGATCTCTTGATGGTTGCCTCAACTCTGGTATGACAACAATAGTTGGGTCTGGCCGAGGAAGTCCATAGTTAGCATGAATATCCAAGCCATCATGTTGAAGTCTTTGTTGGATCTGCTGTAGAACAATCTGCATGGTTTGCATGGACATGACTTGCTCATGACGTTCATGCATGATATCCTCTGCAAGACAATTCTTCCATTACTCCCAGAACTGCAGAGGGTCATTTGGCACGCTGTACAATAAAATGGTGCAGAAGATCTCTCGCAGCTGAGGACCACGCGTAATGGATGAGGCCTCTTACATAGCTTTTTCTTTTTCTCCATCTTCATCTAACAGACCAAGTTTCCTGCATGCTTCTTGGAATGTTGGAATTCAACTCCTTCAAATCTTTGTATGAAGTTGACCCAGCCTTGTGATGTAGGATCATCCTGAGGTAATATAATTCAGATTGATGTCTACTGAGAGATACTGTTGGACCAAGAGATGTCCCTTTTTTCTTCTTTGCCACTTTTTGTTTGTCGAAGTGAAATATTTAGGAATATCAATGTACAATATGTTTTGTGCCAGTGGGTCTCTAATATTCAGTTGAAAATATTCCGTCAACTTAGTCATTGGCTGTCCCCTAGAAACAATACTTTCTTTCTGCCCTCGCTCATACATGACCATTTGTTCTATGCATTGATATAGGTCTCAATCTCATTTTGGGCATGGACGCAATTTCCTTGATCATCCTTAATAGTGAAAGTGATCTTGTCTGATCCTTTTGTGATGTACTTATATAAGTACTTAACAGCCTTGACACTGTGGACAACCTCACAATTGATGTGGCACTGATATCTCAATGAAAGGAAAGGGTTGTATGGAACAATTCAACGATTATCAACAGTAAATTCTTGACCTTTAAGTTGGATTGTATGGGTGTGACCACCATGCTGTCTATCCCTTCTTCTATACTCCGGAAAGGAATTTTCGGCAACAAATGTGGTTTGTCTGAATGCCTTGGGATAACTTTTTGAGCAATGGCATTGTTGTCCTAGCCCTTCCATACATGGGCACATCATATTAGCTTGTCCACATGGGCCATGAATGTTGCAGGATGTGATGATCTGATGCAGAATTAGATTGGTCTCTTTATCAGAAATCTCACAGTACACTACCTGATCAATGGCATCAGCAGTTTTGGGCTTGCTATCTTCAGCCATTATCAGCAGAATATGAGCATGAGTGAGGCTTCGTTTCTGCCACTCTATTGTAGCAGAATGAGCCACAACTTTTCCTAGGACATTTTTTTTCAGTATGTCATCCATGAGGCTGTCATACTTGATCTTGAAGACTCTTGCACAAATATCAGGACGGTCTCTAGGTTCTTCACCAGGGTGCAAACTATTTTTTATTTCATCCCAGTTAGTGTTAGTTGTTACCGTGATGAAATAATATGGCTTTCCCATGTGTCGAACCACAGTCATCGAATTCTGAAAGCACTCACTGTAGAAGCGAGGGGAACCATAGATTGAAGGAGGAAGAACAATTCTCCGGCCTGCACTTGTTTCAGACGTTAGACTGTGCCCATGCTGGGGTACCACGATTAAAGGATTTTCTTGACCTCAATTTCAGTACATATATTTTAAAATCTAGTACTTATTTTATTGATCTCTTCTATTCTCTTTGAAACGTGTGTGTGTGTGTCTATGTGTTCATATGTATGATGGTACCCTATCGCTTGCGACGAGGATTCTTCCAGCTAGGTTTCTCAAATGGAACTGCCTGAAATTAAGGGGAGAGTGTCTGAGCATTCCACAGACACGTATAATGGAGGGTTTCAGGGTGGGACTACATTGGTTCTTCGACTTACTGACAGAGTACACTTTTTTTTACTTCAGTGGAGAGAAGAAAGGCGAAATAATGTGTCTTGCTCAAGAATACAACACACTGATGGGATTCAAACTCTCAACATTACAATCACGAGACACACACACGGACATAAACACACACACATATGCACACAGTTACAGTAACACGCATATGCACACACACACATAAGCAAATAGATCCACACACACATATACATATATGCACACACACATAAACACACCACACATATATATATATATGTGTGTGAGTGAGTCTATGTACTTATGCAATGGTAAAAAGAATATACACCTGTGGATTGAATCATTGGTATTGTAGTAAATTATCCTTTCCTTATTTCCACATCTTCACATACATACACACAGCCACATATACAGATAACCACACTATCATCTATCTTTCTATCTACCTGCCAACCTACCTGTCTATCTATCTCTCTCTCTCACACACACAAATATGTCTATTCTAGAGAGTGTGTCCATTAGATCTATAATTGCATTTCAAGAATTACGAAGAATTTGCAAGTTACTTCATCCGGGGAGGATTAATAATAGCTTCACTAACCTCAGAAGACGATTTGTGTGCGTTATGTATGTGTGTCTATATATATATATATATATATGCAGTATGGACCAGACTTCACGCATGCGCACGTTGGATAGACATCGCGCTTGCGCACATCGGACCAGACTTCGTGCATGTGCACTTCAGACCTGCCTTCGTGCATGCGCACTTTGGACCAGACTTCGCGCATCGCACTTTGGACCAGACTTTGCGCATGCGCACTTCGGACCAGTCTTTGCGCATGCGCACTTCGGACCACCCTTCGCACATGCGCACTTTGGACCAGCCTTCGCACATGCGCACTTCGGACCAGTCTTCGCCATGCACACTTCGGTCCAGCCTTTAGCACATGCTCACTTCAGACCAGCCTTTGCGCATGCGCACTTCGGTCCAGCCCTCGCGCATCCGCACTTCGGACCAGCCTTCGCGCATGTGCAGCACGGAAAAGCCTTCGCGCATGCGCAGTGCGGACCAGCCTTCATGCATGCGCTGTACGGACCAGCCTTCATGCATGTGCAGTACGGACCAGCCTTTGCGCATGCGTAGTATGGACCAGCCTTCGTGTATGCGCAGTACGGACCAGCATTCATGCATTACTGTGAATAAATAATGAATGAATATTACATAATTTATCTACTAAGTATTGTGGCTGTTCATTAAATATATTTTATTACTTATTTAAAGATTCACTTCTTTAAAATTTTCAAATGTCAACACTTCCGGTTAGCGATCCTTTAAATAAATATTCATATATTTCTGTCACTAATTTTCTCCTAATGCAGTTTATATATAATATCGTCTTTTTATAATGTATCATGGATTACGTTACTGATTACACAAGAGAGTGTAACACAGTCTTCGTTCAATTTCTGTGTATATTGTCAATTATGATTTTATTTGATCATATCTACATGCATATATACTTGCGTATAATATCAATATACACACTACACAAGCTCACAGAAAACCATCCGAAGGGTGGTTTTCCTGCTGGTAATATTAAATGAGTTTTTAAAAAAATGAGTTAATAAATAAATAAAGAGTTAATAAATAAATAAAACGTTATACTTGTTTTACCCTGCAATTTCCAATTAAATCGAACGCTATCATGACTGTGCGTGTGTTTGTGTAAATGTATGTGTGAATGTATGTATGTTTGTGTGAAAATATGTGTGAATGTATGTATATTTGTGTGAATTATGTCTGTGTGTCATCATCATCATCATCCTCGTTTAACGTCCACTTTCCACGCTAGCATGGGTTATAAGTTTGTGTTTGCGCGATTATAGTTAAATACTCATAAATATAGGTGTATGTATGTACACTCATACGTGTCTGTGTGTAGAAAATCATAATCTCTCTATCTCTCTCATCACACAATCTCTCTTTCTATATATATATGTTAGTTGAAATGGTGGAGGCGACGATATACCGGAAGTGCAACTTTGAAAAGAAGTCAATTTTAGATTATTTATTTTTACAAAATTATTTGTTTACGAAATTTAGTACATAAATTATGTAATATTCATTCATTATTTATTCAAAGTAATCCAACTTATTTTACTAACTGGATTAAAAGAAATAAACCGTATGCAGTCTTTTCTTTATTATAGTTTAGATGGTTGTTTATGCCAAATATTCCAAAGATTTCTTGAAAGTTCTACATGTTGAAACTAAAACAATTACCTTGTGAAAGAGTCCTTTTAGCCACAATTGTACCGGTCTATCAAGTGACTTAATCTAAAACTGTGTTAAAACTAAGGTAATTACATTAGTTTCAGATGATTTCTTATGAATGAAATAGTTCTAGTCCTGTAGAAGACATTTCTATAATAAAATAAAGATACCTAACCTCTACTAATGTATTAAATACATTTTTTAACTGTGGTCACTTCTCAATATACTTCAGAATCTATCATCATTATTGTTGTTTTAACGTCCACTTTCCTTGACTATATATATATATATATGTAATATATAATGTGGAAAGTGATGTAAGACTAAACAATGCAAAATGGATGGTAAGATGAAGGTAACAAAAAAGTTAGTTACCTGGTAATTTTGGTTTTATTGTTTTTTTTGTTGTTGCTGTTGTTTCTTTTGTCCTAATATTTTGGGACTTAAAATTCCCTTCTCAAGAAAATTCCCAAAAGAAGAAACCAGAACATTTCTTTCTCTGAAAGTTTGTTTTACTCTGAAGAAGGGAATTTAAGTCCCAAAATATTAGGACGAAAAAATATTAGGCAACAAAAAAAAATAAAAGAAACAAACCAAAGATTACCAGATAACTTACTTTTTCATATACAATGCTTCAAGCAAACTATATTTTATTGTATATATATATATATATATATATATATATATATATAAGTATAAGTTTGAAGAATAGTCAGACAAAATTTATACAATTTTTTCTTCTTAGTCTGTAGAAATTAACTAGATGAATAATCATTTAAATGGAGCTAAGTTTAAAATGTAACTTTGAAGAAATAGCAGATAAATGTTATTGATATTCCTTTATGAGGAACAGTCAGATAAAATTTACCTAGTCTTTCTTCTTAGTCTGTAGAAATTAACTCGACAAATAATCATTTAAACGGAGCTAAGTCTAAAATGTAAGTATGAAGAAAAAAATAGATAAACATTACCAAAAGCTCTTCTAGTCCCGACTATTGCTAGTTTCACGCGTACTTTGTGGAAATGTCAATCGTTGCATTATCCATGAGGCTCCGAGCTTATCAAGATATATATATATTATATAAAGGGGATTGAGCTAACTTGGACACTACCAACTCGTGATCTCTAGTAGACATGACTGTCCATAACAGCAGGCCAATTTCCAATTCTATACCAGTGTCCTGTACCTGTTGGTCAATGTATATAAAATATGGTCTTCCTCTGGATCTTTTGCCAGGAGTAAGTTTCCATAGCAATAACTGTTATACTTCCACATCTTTCCTTCTCCTTCAGTGACCAATAAACCTTAGACTTTGTTGGCCCAATATAGTTGTTATTGGTAGTAGATTGCCATAAAGTTCAGCATATATATATTAGGATAAAATTCACCCACTACACTCTGTAAAGTGACTGTCAATGTCATGATAAAATGTGCCTGCACACTCTGTAAGGAGTTTGGCATTAGAAAGGGCATATAGCTCTAGTAATCATTGAAAACGGATGTAAAATGATGATGATGATAATATATATATAGGCAGGCAACATTGTTAGAACATTGGATAGAATGCTTTATCATATTCATTCCAGCTCCCTGCTCTCTGAGTTCAAATCCCACCAAAGTCAACTTTGCCTTTCATCTTTTCAATAAAAAAAAAGTACCAGTCTAGTACTGCTGCTGATTCTTCCTCTCACTAGAAAAAATTTACTGTACTCAGACCTGGAGAGCAATGGGCTCTGCCAGGCATAAAATGTCCAAGAAACGCTATATGTCAATACATATATGATTCTATATATATATATATATTAGGTGCAGGCACAGCTGTATGGTTGAGTTCACTTCATAACCACAAGGCTCCAAGTTTAGTCCTACTGCATAGCACCATAGGCAAATGTCTTCTACTATAGATTCAGGTTGATCGATGCCTTGTAAATGAAATTTGATAAAGAGAAATTGAGGAAAAGGAACAGGAATCAATATCATCAGCTAAATCTTTTCAAGGTAGTGCTTCTACATGGCCAGAGTCTAATGACTGAAACCAGTAAAAGAACACAAGATGAAATCCCTTCAAGGCAATGCCTCTGCATGACACAGTCACAGTCTACTAACTGAAACAAGTAAAAAAATACATGACAAAATCCCTTCATGCGCCAGCATGACCACAGTCTAATGATTGAAACCAGTAAAAGAATATCAGTGACTGGGTGAGAGGAGTGATTGAAATGAATGCAGAAGGCAGTAGAGGAAAGGTAAGACCATGGTAGACATGACTAAAGATGATGCAAGAAGAAATGAAAGCCAGGAAGTTGATGAGATTGGAGGTGCAGACAATAGGGCAATAGAGAAAATTGCTATGGGGCTCATATGAATAATCCCTGCTTTAACAGTGAAAACAGCCTTTAAAAAACTTGTTGCTAGCATGTCTAAATGAATATCTTTATATATTTTTCATGATTTGGAATAAAAATATGAAAAGTTTTTAAATTGCTTTTATATTTTATTTGTTCCATTTTAGTTTATTTATCTCACATATTTTGTTGGTAAAATATTCTTAAAAAAAACAAAACTGTATTTCTTGTTCTGGAACATTAAATTTTGTAAGATAAGAGATAAAGTGGCATGAATGTACGTATGGACCCGTGACTCCTGATGGAGTCGAGGGGGCACTGTAGTGGCATATATTTCTGGGGCATTTTAAGCCTGGCTGAACCCATCTCTCTCTAGGTCTGAAGACAGCAGATTTCTTCCAGAGTAGGATAGAAAGTGAGAAAAAAGGAAGTAAGAAATAGATATAGAAGAAGAATTGACCCCATTTCTAGACTGGTACTTTTTTTATTGACCTCAAAAGGATGAAAGGCAAAGTTGACCTCGGTGAGATTTGAACTTAGAGATCAGAGAGCTGAAATGAATACTGCAAAGCATTCTATCTGATGTTCTAATGGCTCGGCCAATTTGCCGCTTGTAAAGAGGTAAAGGTATGAAGGCATAAATGGCCTAGCGGCTTGGGCGTTGGGATTTGGTTTCCAGACTGGTTGATACGATGTGATCCTAACAACCAAGATGACAACGTTGTTATATTCACAACTAGTCAGTGTTTAATAATGATAATACCTCTGAAGACAGTCAGAGGGTACAGCTGAAATGTTACAACTATAACAACCAAGATGAGGACACTAGTTTGAATATATCAGTTTGTAATAATAGGTCCTCATCTCAGAAATTCAGACAAAATTTTTCACATACTTATGTAAAACAGTGAAGATGTGTGGCTTAGTGGTTAGAATGTTGGGGGCCTGATTATATCGTTGTGGGTTTGATTCCCAGAATCAATTACATGTTGTCTCCTTGAGACAGGTACTTCATTTCACGTTGCTCCAGGTCACTCAGCTGAAAATTAGTACCAGTGATAGCTGAGGGTTAATCTTTCATTTGTGAGGAAGGGTCTTCTATTCTCAGTTGCTAAACATCAGTAAAACTGGGAGAAGCTCCTGGTTTTTGTCTAACACATAATTATGGAAAGAGGGACATAAAATGACTAATTCATAGGTATGTGTATGTGTTAAAACTCTGTCAGTTTTGACAATGAGTGTTCCAGTTGTTTGATCAATTGAACAGCCTGCTTCTGAAATTAACTGAGTATTCCACAGACATGTGCACCCATTACATAGTTCTCAGGAATATTTAGCATGACAGTGTGTTAAAAGGTTGACCATTTGAATTACAGGTACAATCCATCTGATGGGCTTCTAAACAGTTTCCATCTACTCAATTTCATTTATAAGGCTTGGATTGACCCAAGGCTCTAGTAAATGACATCTGCCAAAGATGTCACACCCTGGAACCTCATGATTGCAAAACTAATTTCTTAACCATTCTATTATGCTGTGTCCCTATTTTGTATTATAACAAACTACCATATATACTCATACATAAGTTTTTAACTATTAAAATAAATTGGGCATGAAAAACCACATGTGACTTATCTACCAAACCTTGCCCTGGGCTTGAAATTCAGTATTCACTAACACACACAAACATGAGAGCACACACTGAATATTGCTGATGTAAACAAATATAACACTATAGTCCTCTATCAAATGGCAATAAGCCTAATGTCTTTTAGATGTTGCATATAGCATATATTGTTGGTCAATTAAGAGTGAGGATTTAAGAGCACCAGGTAATCTGTTCATTCCAGGCACAAAATATAGAAACACATTGCTATGAGATCTAAGGTTCCAGAACTTATTTACAATGACTGGGATTATTTTAGCCAAATATATATTTAAATAAAAATTTATTGCAAAATCAGTTGCAAACAGTATTTACGAAAAAAACAAAAACATGTGGCATATATATTGGTTAAAGACTGAAGTAAAAATATAAATCCAGAGGATGGTGAGCGACTTATCTGTCCTTATGTCTTATAAGTACATTTTATAATATATTGTAATTAATGAGTGGTTCTCAGAAACTTGGGTCACATTCCTCCTCTTGCAATACCAGCTTTCCTCAATTCCTTCATATTTTGAATTTCTTTCGTCATTTTTCAATACAGCACCATATCAACAAGAGAAAGCTTTTCAAACCTCAATCACCTTATAGTTCCAAATTGGATTAAATTTAAAGCGTTCTTTTTTTTTTGTAAGCTGTTAAATTGTGATTGCCCTTATAGTTAAGTATATGTACACAATAGTTGAGTATATTGGCACTTCATTTGATATATACACAATATACACCATAGTTAGGTATATAGGTATTTCATTTGATATACACATAATATACACTATAGTTGAGTATATTAGTATTTCATTTGATATATACACAATGTACTGTATAGTTGTGCATATGGTATTTCATGATTAAGAATCACTAGATTAGAACTAAATATAATGAAATATCAGGACAAAAAAAAACAACATTTAAATGTGAACAGTCTTTCTGTTATCATGGCATCAGCTAATTAGAAAAAAACTTATAAAGACATTTCAATTATAGAAACACACGTTTTTGGTAATTTAGTGCAAAATTGAAATATTTCTATTGTATTTCTATTTTCTGGCTTATAGATGGCTAAATATTTACCTGGCTAGTAATATCTTTTGAAAAAAAATACCCCAAACAAACTTTCATAACACACAACACACATTCACATACATATACAAAGCTGGTAATAGGCTAATAGGGTCAGACTAGATGTGCAATAAAGGCCTCAGACCAGATGTGCAATGTAGGCCTCCAAAGCTGGTAATAGGCTCAGGCCAGATATGCAGTGTGTGGATTGCTGGTATATATGTAGTGTACACAATGTACTTACATGTAAAAGAACTATAATATAAGAGGGAGCAAGCCATCCTAAAATTTAAGACCCATGCTAACTAGCCTACATGCATACACACACATACATACATACACAGGCACACTTATGGAATGTTTTATTTATTCTAACAATTTTATATTTGATAAATGTTTACACATTTATGTTACTCAGTAAATGCTTATACATTTATGTTGTTCAAAAACTGTATAAACAATTGTTTTTCAAATAATTTTTATACATTTATGTTGTTCATTAAATGTTTATACATTTGCTAATAAATTTGTACACATTTATGTTATCTAATAAATGTTTATATGTTAACAGAGAAAGGTTAGTACAAATTGAGGAAATATTTACAATAAACAACTTAATTTCTGTTTTTCACTTATAGCTATGCAGGCTGTTTTGTTTTCTAATGGAAAACAAAATATAAGAATTATTTTACATGGATTTTCTTCAAAATGTTCAATTTGTAAACAAGACATTAAGCTATTTTCGGGGGACAATAATTCCAAGAAATATACATATAAAGGAGACAGCATATAAACATTATACAGGTATACCACTTATTTTCTGGACACTGATGGTCCAACATCTCTTTTAATACAAACATCATTATATGTGGACACTGAAATTTCCTTGTGACCTCCCAGACAAGTTCACTGGGTGACCTTACATACACAAAGACAAGAAACATTATGAAGGCAGAAACACTCTCCCAATCCTCAACTATAACAATATAATGGTATAAATGTTTAACCCTTTAGCAGTTTCATTACTCTATATATACTATAGTATTTTCATAGTAAAGGCTTTACCTCACATAATATAGAATCTATGAGATTTTGATAATATTTATTTTGAGAACAATACCTTAACATCAGTTTGAATGACAGGTTACGGCTGGTTTCGATAGAAAGAGGTGAGAGAATTCTGGCTGGATATGGCCGGTTTAAATGCTAAAGGGTTAAAACTATATCTAGGAAAAGAGCTGACCATTAGATTGAACCAAAGCATCTAATCTAATGGTCAGTTATGTTTCTACTGATCTTTTCATACTATTTGTATCTGGCAGGAGGTGGGATTTTAAGTCAGAATTCACAGAGCCAGATCACATCTCATTCACCTCTTTAACACTTTTGCCAATCCACTGTCCAAGAATCACGAAAAGATGAAAGACAAAGTTGATCTCGGTGGGATTTGAACTCAGAAAGCAGTGAGCAGGAACAAATACCAAAGAATTTAATCCAACATTCGATGCTCTAATGACTCTGCCAATTCATCATCTATAAGTACTGAACTCAATCTATGACCATGTACACACCTGCTAATTATCTTCTCTTGATATTTATCTGTAAAGAGCATGTTACCAAATAACTTATCACTGTGGAGAATACAGTGTCCCAATATGAAGGAAGAAAAGTAATATATATATATATATAAATATATAAATCAGGATGGATTCAATTTCAAACTGGTTAGACCATTACTCAACAGAGTACTTGATATTTGGAGTAGTAGAGTATGGTTATACTATAAAGATTTGGGACCTGATGACTGAGTTCTTGCTGTTTCAACAGTCTGGAATTAGCTGCTGAAACGGCAAGAGCTCAGCTGCCAGGTCCCAACTCTTTATAATATATATATATATATGAAGTAGTGCTGATGTTATGATAAAATGCACTTAGCCCAACCTGTAAAATGGTTGTACCAGTATCACAATAAAAAGAAAGCATCCAGCCCACTCTGTGAGGTTGTAGTGCTGGTGCCATGATGAAAAGCACTCAGCCCTCCCTGTAGGGTGGCAGTACTAGTGCCATGATGAAAAGCACCTAGCCCACCTTGTAACGTGGTTGGTGTTAGGAAGGCTATCAAACTGTAGAAACTATGCTTCCAGTATGCATTGTAAAGTGGTTGATAAAAGAAGGAAGTCCAGCCATAGAAAACATGTTCTGAGTACACGCTGTAAAGTGGTTGGCATTAGGAAGGGTTCTAGGTAAGGGGGATATCAAGGGCAAAGGCAGTTATTGTGTGACATTAAATTTAGTTTTAACCTTTTCGTTACCATATTTTTAATGAAAAACATTGCCCATAATTTTCAAATCATTTTGAAAATAGTCAGGAAGTTTGAAGTATTTAGTAAAATAACTTGCTTTAAGTTCGTATTTGGAGCATAACAAAATTTTCTTACATAAAATCATAATGGAATGTGTTTAGATAAATATAAACACTTTAAAATAAACAGTTTTGTATCAGAGAATCATTGTAGGTTCAGGTGGTTTGGTATAAGAAGAGTTAAACATTTGCACTTTATAATTATAGTTAGGCACAAATTGCTGGCCTTGGGCCTAAATTAGAAATCACTGTTATAGATGATGGTGTAAAAGGAGTGTTTCCATCTCTATGTTTCTAGCGAATAAACAAAGGTGGAAGATTTTGTAGCGAAAAAGAAACACTTTTGTTACCATATTTCTAAAGAAATATATGAAATATCCTGCCAATGATTTTCAATTAATTTGAGTTAACCTAATTTAAAAGGTTCTTACAAAAAATTATAACAAAAGGTTTAGATTTAAACATGAACACTTTAAAACAAATATTTTTTTTTACATAGAACCAAGGGCAGTTTCAGATAAGTTGGTATCAAAAGGGTTAATATCATAATTGTTTCTACTTTTGGTACAAGGCCTGCAATTATCCCAGTGCATTACTGGTGCTTTATTTTGTCAACCCTGTAAGGATGAAAGGCAAAGCTAACCTCAGCGGGATTTGAATTCAGAACGTAAAGGGTCATAACTCTATGCTGCAAAGCATGGTGTCTGACACTTTACTGATACTGCCAATCCACCGCCCTTAATATCATAATGGTATTCTCCAAGGAATCTACCTTCAATTATTATTATGTAAAGTCGGTTACGGTATCAAAACTAATAATCCAACCCATGTTTGGAACTAGCAGCACCAGAAAATTGGTAGTGTACCTGAAGTAAAAAGCTCTTGGCATTAACATTTTACAATAACATTTTAACAGCCAAGAATTTTTACCATATATGTTTTTGAAAATATACAGTTCTGATATTGTTTCAAATATACAGGTTGGGAGATAATTACAAAATAAGGCCCAGAGAGATTCACATCTCACTGGTACCAATTTAGTTTTAATTAGTTGATTAATTATGAATAATGATCACAGCAGCTAAATTGTGGAAGATAGTAAGAGATATATTTCTCTGAGTCGATCAATATGATGACACCTCATGTTTTTGAGTCATTAGTTTTGAATTGGTGACGATATATTTGGAATAACTTGTGTGTAATATCTCTTATCCCAAGCACGGAATATTCTGGAATAGAAAAACAGAACACATATAATATGGTGGAAGACATTAACAAACATATTGAAATAATACAGAGGTCTTTTTTAGTGAAATTACAGACACTTATATTATTCTGTTTAATTACACAGAGAAGGCTGGTGTCTGGTGTTTAGGCTGGTATCTAGAGAGAGGTGTTTAGGCTGGTGTCTGGTAAGAGGTGTTTAGGCTGGTGTCTGGTGGGAGGTGTTTAGGGTGGCGTCTGGTGGGAGGTGTTTAGACTGGTATCTAGAGTGAGGTGTTTAAGCTGGTGTCTGGTGGGAGGTGCTTAGGGTGGTGTCTGGTGGAGGTGTTTAGGCTGGTGTCTGGTGGAGGTGTTTAGGCTGGTATCTAGAGAGAGGTGTTTAAGCTGGTGTCTGGTAAGAGGTGTTTAGGATGGTGTCTGGTGGGAGGTGTTTAGGGTGGTGTCTGGTAAGAGGTGTTTAGGGTGGTGTTTGGTGGGAGGTGTTTAGGCTGGTGACTGGTGGGAGGTGTTTAGGCTGGTGTCTGGAGAGGTGTTTTGGCTGGTGCTTGGTGGGAGGTGTTTAGGCTGGTGTATCATGGGGGTGTTTAAGTTGAAAACCGGTGGGAGGTGTTTAGGATATTGTCCAGTAGGAGGCATCTAGATAGTTCTACTATATTGCTGTATAGTACATGTTTAGATAGTTGTCTGGTGGGAGGTGCTCATATTACTACCTGGCATGTAAATGTGACAAGTCTGCAAGTGTTCTTAACTCTTAACATTGTGTACCACATCAAACCGCATTAGCAAGACAATCTTGAAAATATAAAACAGCACAATGACGATATCACATTCAAAATTAAAGTTTTTAATCTAACACTGAAAAATTTCACACTGAAATACACTATAAACATTTAAATTAACAAATCACATGAAACCACACTAGCAAGACATTCTTCAAAAGTATAAAACAGCACTATGCATTATTTTAAAGATTAGAGTCATTACTCTAATGCTGTAAATTTTCACAACAGCCTTTCCAGTAGTAAAGATACTATAAACATTTGAATTAACAAACTATGTTAGCAAGGCATTCTTCAAAAGTACAAAAACAGCACTATGACTCATCACATTAAAAATTAAAGTATTCAATTTAGTTACTGCAAATTTTCACAATAATCTGTCCACTAGTAAAGATATTATAAACATATGAGTTAACAAAACACATGAAACCACTCTTGAAAAGTACAAAACTGCACTATGACTACATCACATTTATAACTGAATTATTTTTCTAATACTGCCAAATTTCACAATGATCTATCTACTAGTAAAGATATAATAAACATTTAAATTAACAAAGCTATTTTTTAAAGATATTTTCTACGAAACCATTGCTGGATATGTTAAAATTTAAAGACCAACACCAAACTGGAAACTGAAATATTAGTAGTGTAAGACAGCAAATGTAATAAAAACTTACCAACCCTGAGATGTAGGAAGACTAAGTATAACGAAAGACTGAGAAATATCATCTTGCCAGTACCATGTCTAAAATATGGAGACAGGGACTGGAAGAAGGTTTTCATTCTTTCCATAAGAGACAGCAACATATTTTGATCCTCTTCTGAAATTCACATTGAAATAAACTGTATGTTAACAATTTATACATAACATATAGAAGATAGAAACACACTATCATAACATAGAAATAAACACACACACACACACACACACACATATCATCATCCTCATCCAGTTTTTGATTATGCAGGACACAATTAATCCTTAAGTAGGAGTGGGTCCTGCCTGACAGCGCTCCTCAGCATTCTGCTCCATGTGTTTTTGTCCGCCGGTCTCACTTAAGCCAGGCCAAGACTAGCTTGATCCTGACAAATCCTCCACCCAAGTCATTTTTGGTCTTCCTGGGCCTCTTCTGCCTCCTCTATCAACAGTCATGACTTTGCTGATCCAGCCCTCACTGCGCTCAACATGGCCATACAAGCACACGCATCTCGTGTGAAAGACATCCTCAAGGTTGTCAATCAGCAGTCTTTTCAGGAGCTCAGTTGAGCTGACATCATCCTCAGTGATCACACCACACATCCACCGGATCATAGCTCTATCATTTCTTCTGAGTCGATTCATATATATATATATACATATCATCATCATTTTACGTCCGCTTTCCCCTGCTTGCAACGGTGGGACGGATCTTATTCAGCACAGCATCTCTCCACTTGTCACGGTCCTTCATCATCTCCACCGTGAGCTTCAGCGATCTGAGGTCTGTTCTCACCACCTCCGTCCATGTTTTTCGTGGTCTACCTCTACCATGTCTTCCTTCAACTGGCATTTCCTGGCACTTCTTCACCCATCGGTCATCCTCCATGCGCATCACATGTCCATACCACCGCAGTCTTCTCTCTCGCACACTACATTCTATCCCTCTCAACATACACATGCTGGATTGAGCATGCTTGCCTTATTTCTCTCCAGCCGTCGCATATCTTCTGCAGTTGCTGTCCATGTCTCACTACCATGCAGCATCGCGCTCCTCACACAGGCATCATCATCATCATCATCATCGTTTAACGTCCATCTTCCACGCTTGCATGGGTTTGGACGGGAATTTTCCCACTTGAGGCAAGATTGGTTGTCTTGCTCGTATAGGACTGTCTGGCGGGTTTTCTACAGCTGGATGCCCTTCCTAACACCAACCACGTTTACAGTGTGGACTGGGAGGTTTTTACCGTGTTACCTACACGGCCACATTACAGCGTGGACTGTGTGTTTTTTTGTCGTGACACCTACACGACCTCATTTGTTTCGGACTGGATGTTGTGGTACCAACATAACTTTACATTGAAAGGGGTGGTGTGGATGAGATGGGGGTAGTGGGACAGGGTGTATTTTTGTTAGAGGTGCCTACTGACTGTAAGTTTCACTTTGTACTTAGGCAAGGTGGGTCTTCTGTATTACTGTGTAGCGCCAAAGATCTCGGTCCAGTGACATTGTCTTGGAGAGATGTAAGTGTGTGAGGTCGGAATTTATTAAGTCGTCCCAGGTTTTTCTGGGTCTGCCTACTCCGTGGCTACCGTCTATTTTTATTGCCCTGCACTTTTTTATACAGCTGTCGTCTTTCATGTGCATCACGTGACCGTACCAACGTAGTCTTCTCTCGAGTAAACAACATCTGATCCCTCTTATTCCTAATTTCTCCCTTAGTTCGTTTATGCTTTGCCGTTCACGTATATTACTATTACACATCCAGCGGAGCATGCAAGCTTCGTTCCTCTCCAGTCTGCGTATATCCTCTGCACACAATGCCCAGGTCTCACTGCCATGTAACATTGTTGTTCGTATGCAGGCATCATACAGCCTGCATCATATATATATATATTTTTTTTGTTATGACCATGCTGTAAAATGGAGGGGTAGAGAGGGCCCATGAGTCCAGTAAGACATCCTCTCTAGTGCTGGTGGCACGAATAAAAGCACCCAGTCCATGCTGTAAAGTGGCACTGGTGTTAGGAAGGGCATCCAACCAGAGTATCAATGCCAAAACAATTATAAGCACAGCAACAAATATATAGGAACATATATATATATATATATATATACACTTATACATGTGTACATATATATGTACATTTATATACGTGTACATATATATACACACACAAGGGTTAGCTGAAAAGTTCATAGGCTGACTGCAAAGAAGTGATGTTAGAGAGGTGAAATCTTGCATGCATTAAATTCAACTTTTCTTATGTTGAAAAATAAACCTCATTTGGTCATTCCATGAGAGTATCTTGGTCAGCCTATGAAGTTTTCAGCCGACCCTCATATACATATATATGTGTATACACATATATGTGTATATATGTTGTGTCCGTCACACAACTGAAGAGTCATCACCACTACTAATTAAGTCATTGGTTAACTTACAATGGGAAGCTCAAAACTCTAATCACTAAGTCACATACCTTCACTACTAATTAGATCACCATTAGTAATTAAATCACCAAATATTAGATAACTTACCTTTCTTTGTAGGCGTCTTTACACTATCACACTTCTCCATTTTATTGTCTTCAATTCTTTTGGTCTCTGCGACAAAATTCTGAATCTGTTTTTTTTCATCAGCATTCAACCGGAGCAACTTTTCAATAAAATGAGAAATTTCCAGGTACTTCTTTTGGGGTAACAAGATATCCTCAATAACAATTTTTCCTACAGCAGTGTGCTGATCATCGGTTAAGTTCTGAGGATTCTCAAGCCATAAACACGCCTGCTTTTGTGCCACTTCGTACTCTTTAACCCATGTTAAAAGCCCAATGCTGAAAATATATAAATCATGTGTTACAAAAATGTTATTTAAGTGCAAACGTTTGACCTTTTTATAACCATACTTTTAACCCTTTTAATACAAAACCAGTTAAAACTATTCCTAGTTCTACAATACAAAACTGTTTATTTTAAGGTATTTATATCTAAAAATATTCTATCATACCTTTATGTAAAAACCTTAGCTAACCTTTTAGCATTTAAACTGGCTGTATCCAACCAGAATTATCTCACCTCTTTCTGTTCAAACCTGCCATAACTAGCCACTCATACTGATGTTATGGTATTGTTCTCAAATTAAATAATATCAAAATCTCACAGATTCAATATTATGTGAGATAAAGCCTTTACTGCAAAAATACAATAGTATATAGAATGTAAATGTTAAAGGGTTAAGTTATGTTCCAAACACTAACTTAATAATGAGTAAGTTCATTATATTACTAAATCCCTTCAAATTCTTGATTATTTTCAAAATGATTTGGCAATTATAGACAGTCTTTCATAAGAAATATGTTAACAAAAGGGTTAATGAAATACATTGTCTATAAATGTTTCAATTAATTTTGAAAATAACTAAGAATTTGGAATTCATTATGAAGCTGGCGTTTGAGACATAACAAAATGGTCTTACATTAGATTATGATAGAATGCTTTAATATAACCATTTTGCTACCATATTTCTAATGTGCCACTCAATGTGTTGCATTTAATTTTGAAAATGATAACGTTTTAGAGGAATTAAGTAACATAACATTCTAATTATTTAGCTTGGAACATAACCTAATCAAAGATTCTTATATAAAATTATGATGGAAGGTTTTTATATAAATATGAACACTTTAACCCTTTAGCATTTAAACCGGCCATATCTGGCCAGAATTCTCTCACCTCATTCTGTTCAAACTGGCCACTCATACTGATGTTACCACAAAAATAAAATAGTATATATAGAGTAATGTAAGCACTAAATAGTTAAAACAAACAGTTTTGTATTGAAGAACAAGGGCTAGCTCCAGGCTATTTGGTATCATAATCCTTAACCCTTTCATTACCATATTTCTAATGAAAGACAGTGCTTATGGCTTTCAAATAATTTTGAAAATAAAATTTAAAATTGAGGTATTTAGTAATATAACTAAAGTTCTCATTATTAAGCTTCTGTTTGGAACATAACTTAAATATTCATACATAAAATTATAATGTAATGGAAGGTTTTCAGACTAATGAAGAGGCACCAATGCTAAAACTTCAAAGTCACTGTCACCTTTCTCGTCAGAAAATAAACCTTACTATACTCTGCTCACATGTATTAAATGCTCAGTCATGTAAGGTTGAAAGATTCTATGTACACTAGTACACAAAACCTTTCTTTGCATATCTACTTTAGAATAGGTACACTATATGCCTGCATGTTATAAGGGACTAAAAGGGTTAGTGTCAGGAATGGCATCCAGCTGTAAAACATTACTTCAAAAATTCCTGTAACCCATGTCAGCAGTAAAGATGATGATGATGATATACTCTTGCCAGCAGGGAAAACAGATGTTAAAATGTTGACACTGATGACAAGTTTCCTTAGTTTCTATTGACCAAATTTAATCACAAGGCTTTGGTCAACCCAGGGTTATAGTAAGTTGTGGTCAAGTGCTTAAGATGATGATGAATTTGCCCAAGCAGTCACTGAGTGTGACTGAATCCTAAACCCCATCACATGATTCTGGCTGACTTACCAAAGTTTTATCACTGTAGGTGGACACTGGCCGACATTGCCATAGACTTTGTCAATAAATGGAAGAACCTCCCGCCATTTATTCTGTTCACCATATGCCTGTACTGCTAGGATTACAAAACTTTCAAAACAATTTCTGAAATAAAGCAAAAATTAGATAAATTAAAATAACTTATTCAAAAAATGTATACATGTTTATATATATTATTTCTTCTTTTCAGGCTGTTCTCTTACTGCTTTACTAAACTCAGAGGACAGATCATAACTAATGACCTAGAAAATCTTGGTTACTTTCTCTTGGGGCTTATGTTTTCTAGCTGTTCCTCGGAGTATCGTTTTCTGGAGGAATACTATCTTTGCCTGGATCCCCAAATTTTCTATCCAATTTTCTAAGTTCTTGGTCACATAACCAAGAGCATCTATCACTATCGGTATGACCTCAAACTTTCTCATGTTCCATACTCTTTAGACTTCAATTCTAAAGTCCTGGTGAGACTGGCGCACAGAAACACACGGAGCAGGACGTTAAGGAGCGCTGTCAGACAGGACCCACCCCTACTTTACTTCTGTTTGCTAATTATCCAGTGATCTCTTAATGAAATTCACTATGTTGTTTGCAATTTGTGCCAGTTCTAAACTTTCTAAGATCCATATAACAACCTTTTTTGCAATCGCTCCATGCCACTCCCAAATTTCTGTTGCTTTTTATAGTCTTTAAACACCATTCTATCAATGAGGAGCTGATCCTTTATTCCACAGCTTTTCTTTCTGCACATTTTGTTTCACATTGCAGTGAGACTAGGCATTCAGATGGAATAATCGGTTCCCCATGAAAGGGGAGAGATTAAATCACTAATCTAGGATGCCACATATTGCGATACATTCTCCAGTGCCAACCTCACCACTTCAGCCACAAACCCAGGTACTGCCACTCATCATGCAAAGGAGCAGAAAACAACAAAATACCACGATTTAATTGACCACTTCCAATTTGTGTGAGTTACTATAAAGAACTCTGGTGTCCTTGGTCTCTGGACAGATGTTTTCCTAAGTAAAATTAAGAGGAACGCATCTTGCCAGAGAAAGGAGCTCCATGAAGTGGAATGGTTGATGCAGTAGATATCAGTGGCTGTTGTCCGTGACAATGCTTTCGTCATTTGTCCACGGGTCACAGCTGATATGTGCAGGCTGGCCAAAGGTGTAGAGTTTGTACCTTCTTTTTTTTATTTATAATTTATTTTTCTCCTATCCTCACCCCCATCGCTACATTTTTCTTCTTCTATTCCTGTATGTAAATATATACAATTGAGTATAAATAGTACAATAATAGTAAACAAACCACTAGAGAACGACTACAACCAACCTCTGACCTAGTTTACAAGTCACCGTTGACCCATTTATTTTTCCACTTTAATTTATTGAAATGAATGATATTTATAAACAAACTAATATTAATAAAACTAGTAGGATTAGGAATTAATTTTGGTTTAAAATGTTATTTTGATCATTTTTATGACGCATTATAACAACACAACTTTATTAATTTGAAAATGTTCTCATTGTTAAAAGGTTTTATATTTTTATATTTGAGAGTGATTTCGTAGTGTTGCTTTAGTAATGGCAAAGAAATGATTCATTTTAGACTTAATTGTACAAGACACACACAATGGGGAAGTCTGTAAAGAACACACACTCACTGGACCGTCACCGAATTTAGGTGCTTGGCAGGACTTCAGAACATTATGGTTGGCACCCTAATTCGTTTGGGAATTTTTGGGCCAGCTACTTTGGTTAACGCTTTGTTTGTTTTTAAATATTTTTGTTCTTTATTCCTGTTTTGAGAAGAAATGTTAGTTAATTCAAGACTTCAAGGAACGTATTTCAAGGCAATTTAATAAACTTTAATTTTCTCAATGTGAGGATGAACCATTGAAAAGCAAAGAGCAGTGTTCCACCCCCACCTTCACGACGGGCCCGATACATACATACATAGACCATAGGGAAGTTCGTAAATAATAAATATACACACACTTATACATATATACATAAGACCTAAAAAGAACACACACATACACTAGAACTTAATATATACTATGATACAATCAATTAGGTTATCATAGATCTCGAAACAAGGAAATAGAAACATTTCGCCCGACCCATCAAATTCATTTCATACACTCAGCTCATATATGTTTGTGTGTGTATATATAAACAAACACACACACAAGTCAACGAAAGAACCCTAATTCTAACAAACTGTAACTAACTCCAACTCCAATGTACCCAGACCAACCCCAATTCTAACCCTTCTAACTCTAAAGTATGTATATACGCAATGGATCTGGTGAATCGAACGAGATATTTTCGCTTTCTTAATTCGAGATCTTTTGTCAAGGATTCCTATAAATTATTTTCCATGATGAACAAATTCTGTAATTAGAAGCATTAGATAAATACATCTTATAATCGGCAGTCCAATAATATCAGTATGCCTCTTGTAAAATACATCAATATAATCGTTTGTTCTGTGATCCCGGAAGCAACATTCTACGATAACCCACTAGTTCCAAGTTCTAACTCACAAAAATTGCAAACAAAAAAAAAAAATGAAATAACATAATTCCAAATGTTTCAATCTTATGAGATTTAAGGTCTGCTCCATCAAGTCTGCCCTAGAGCTAAACAATAACAACTGAACGGTCAAATGATACATCAATATCAATCTTCTAATCAATTTGTTCTCACCTTATTTCAAATCATCAAATATTAAATGAATAATCCGAAACATTCGTAATACACACACACACACACACATATATATATATATATATATATATATATATATATATATATATATATACACATAAAGATGTGGGCAAGAGGCACTCCCGATTTATTACGACTTTTTAAAAACAAATATATGCAATTTTTTTAATGGATATTTTTATTTGAAATTTAAATAAATATATAACGTTACGATATAAAATATCGTATTGTGAATGTATAGTTAATTCTAACATGTCATAATATTATGGACAAAAGTGTTATTTTATATCGTCGTTAGATGTAAGTGAATTAATAAAGTTTTCTAGGCAATGCGACACATTTCCTAGTTTTCTGTTAAGTTTCGATATCGTATGTTTATTGTACGAAAACTTGTGTTGGGGCATTATTTATAAGATAAACAATATAATAATAGTATCTATTTTACTTTTCATTTGTTTATATACATAGAGAGAGATGGATAGATAGATAATTTATCGATGAAAGTATTCTAATTGAATAAATAATCGAAGTTATTACGAACCTATTATGAGAAAGACGGTTACATTTATCAAGTCCTGCAATACATGTTGTAAGGCATTCTGAAAACTCCCGCAGCATCAGGTAGACTTTAGCCTGATCTATCACATCTTTGCAATCGTTGTGAATTAAATAGCTGTCCACATTCTCTTCAGGTTCACTATCCGAACTAGTAAAGATGACATTACAATGCTTCACAACAGCTGTCATTCTTTCTCACATGCTTTACGGTGAATGACAAGATTAATTCCCCCAGCAAATAACAGCTTGAAATTATAATTCGGAAGTACAAATAGAATCATAATTCTGTGATAGACCTCTGTTGGTTTCAGCAATGAGGCTTCCAAACAGTTTCCGATTACCCAGTTTTCGCCACAAGGTATGGGTTAGCATGAGGCTATCGTAAACGACATTGCCCAAGATGTTGCGCAGTGAGATCGATCCTGAGATCAAATGATTACGAAGCGAACTTCAACCATGCTGCAGTAGCTTTTAACATAAACACAAAACTCATGTATTGGGGTAGTTGGACTGCTGGCTGCGAGGTTCTTGTTTTCACTGGCGGCTCGCCTAACCCAGGTAACTGGTGATGCTCGTAAAGGCGCTTGGCTGTCCAGCGCATCAGCCTCGCCATCACCCGGGGTTACGCTGCGAACGTGCTGGCTTGCCTAAGAAATTATTAGAGAGGTTTTCCAGTACTCCTCGCGGTATCGTTATTTTTTGTTCTGGCAACGGTTCGTTTGTACACTGCCTTATGTTGTATGTGGTCCTAGGTGTGTGTATAACCTGCTTGTGTTTTTTCTTTCTTTTTTCCTATATATATATATATATATCATCATCATCATCATCATCATCATCAACGTTTAACGTCCGTGTTCCACGCTTGCATGGGTTTGGACGGGGGTAGTCCCACTTGAGGCAAGAGTGATTGTCTTGCTCGCATAGGACTGTCTGGCAGGTTTTCTACAGTTGGATGCCCTTCCTAACACCAACCACATTTACAGTGTGGGTCTGGGAGGTTTTTACCGTGTTGCCTACACGGCCACATTACAGCGTGGACTGTGTGTTTTTTTGTCGTGACACCTACACGATCTCATTTGTTTCGGCCTATGGCGCGGCACCAACATAACTTTACATAGAACGGGGTGGTGTGGATGGGGTGGGGGTGGTGGTGGTGGGACGGGGTGTATTTTGTTAGAGATGCCTACTGGTTGGAGTAGGTTTTACTATATATTTAGGTAAGGCGGGTCTTCTCTGTTACTGAGTACCGCCAAAGGTCTCGGTCCAGTGACATTGTCTTGGAGAGGTGTAAGTGTGTGATGTCGGAGTTTATCAGCTCGTCCCAGGTTTTTCTAGGTCTGCCTATTCCGTGACTACCGTCTATCTTTATTGCCCTGCACTTTGTTATACAGCTATCGACTTTCATGCGCATCACGTGTCCATACCAACGTAACCTTCTCTCGAGTAAACAACATCTGATCCCTCTTATCTCTAATTTTTTCCTTAGTTCGTTTATGCTTTGCCGTTCACGTATATTACTGTTACACATCCAGCGGAGCATGCAAGCTTCGTTCCTCTCTAGTCTGCGTATATCCTCTGCACACAATGCCCAGGTCTCACTGCCATGCAGCATTGCTGTTCGTATGCAGGCATCGTACAACCTGCCTTTCATTTTTAGGGAGAACCCTTTAGCAGCTAATAGTGGTATAAGCTCTCTGAACTTTTTCCAACCAGTTCTGACTCTAGCTACAGTACTTTCAGAGCACCCTCCCCCACTGCTGATTTTATCGCCCAGGTAACGGAAGCTGTCCACTATTTCTATAGAACCCTCTGCGCAATTGAAAGAGCTAGTATTTTGTGGGCACTTGCTGCTACTTATTGCACCAGAACACCGGCCACATGTAAAATCTATGTTCTTAGTTAGCTTACCTGTGATCCCACTACATCTTTTATGCACCCATACTTTGCATTTAGGACATAAAATGGAGTTTCTACCTACGCCTTTCCTACACACCGAGCACGACCATTTCCCAGAAGGGACCGCCGCCTTGTTTTCTTTCCTACAAACTAGAACTTTGGTCTTAGCCAGGTTAATTTTAAGTCCTTTTGACTCTAGGCCGTGCTTCCATGTTTGGAATTTCTTCTCTAGCTCGGCCATTGATTCCGCTATGAGTGTCAGGTCGTCTGCGTATAGGAGTTCCCATGGGCAGCCTGTCTTGAACTCCTCTGTTATAGCCTGAAGGGCAATAATAAATAGTAGGGGCCTGAGAACAGAGCCCTGATGGACGCCAACTTTTACGCTAAACTCTTCACTATATTCGTTGTTAATTCTAACCTTGCTGACTGTTTCTTTATACATGGCTTGTATAGCCCTCACAAGCCATTCGTCAACGCCTAGTTTTCTAAGAGCCCACCAGATAATGGAGCGGGGGACTCTGTCGAAGGCTTTCTCCAAGTCGACAAAAGCTAAGTAGAGGGGTTTACCTTTAACTAGGTACTTCTCCTGTAGTTGTCGTACTATGAAAAGAGCGTCTGTGGTACTTTTGCCTGACACAAACCCGAACTGCATTTCATCTAGGTCGATTCTCTCTCTGATTAGTTGCGCTATTACTTTTTCCGTGACCTTCATGACCTGGTCGATTAATTTAATGCCTCTATAGTTACTCCTATCTAGGGCGTCTCCTTTACCCTTATAACAGTTAACGATGATGCTGCTATGCCAGTCCTTCGGAACAACCCCATTCTGTACGACTTGGTTAACTATGCGGGTGACCATGGTGTGTCCCACCGTGCCAGATGCCTTCAGCATCTCAGCAACTATTTCCGAAGGCCCAGCCGCCTTACCCGTCTTCATATCCTTGATTGCCTTACTTATTATACTCCCCTCGACTAACACTGCTGGTCCCTCTATTGGGTCGATATGGGGGAGACTGTCTTTCTCCCATTTATTCTCCTCATTTAGTAGCCTTTCGTAGTGACACTTCCAAGCTACCTTCTTATCAGCGTCGGTGATGGCAAGTGTGCCATCGTCGTTTAGTACACACTTCTCCCCGACAATATCATGGTTTTCCTTGACGCATTGCCTAGCAATCCTGAACACCTCACGTTTTTGGTCCTCGCGTTGTAGAACATGCTTGAACTTTCTTTCCTCAGCTTCCCTTCTTGCTAAGTACACTTGTCTCCTAGCTTCCCTCCTGGCCACTTGATAGTCTTCTCTACTTCCCCCATCCCGCCATACTTTCCAAGCCTGCTTTTTGGCCTTAATTGACCCCTCCACCTTACTGTTCCACCACCATGTTACTCTCCTCCTGCCTACAGGCCTGCTCCAGCCACAGACTTATATATAATGTATAATAAACAATACAATATAATTACCTCATTACCAGAGGTTTCCCGAATACAAGAAACGTCCCAATTCGTTCGTCAGACAAGACAATTTAAAACATAGTGAAATATTTGAAAAATCTCAAGGCAAAAGTTTAACGGGCAAAAAAAATATATACACATATAAGTATGAAAGCACGCGTATAAACACGCGCAACCACATACATATACGTGATATATACAGGGAAGGTGTGTATCAGCCAAAGCAGTGTCAGGCTGAAGATCGGTTCAGATATAAAAATATAAAATATGAAAATGAAAAAAATATGAGAATAAAAAAATAAAAAACACAAGTGACATGTGGTATCAGGTAGTGAAAGAAAAAGGGGAAGTAAAATCTGTAAAATTGTGAAGATTTAATGTAAGTGAATCAAAAAGCAGGGGGGGGGGGGGGGAGTCACTGGTGGATGTGAAGTAAAAATAAAGTTAAAAATAAAAATAAAAGTAAATCAGAAAGAGAAGTCTGTAAAGAAGGTAAGTTAAGGAAAGTAAAGAACAAGAGTTTATGGAGGATAAGTATCTGGAAAGCAAGTGTGATTTCATGGGTGGGCAACTGGTGAAAATTTCTGTTTTTGCATTTAGGCAGGTTTAGCGAGTAATATATATATATGATGGTTGGAAAATCACTGACGAAGGACTATTTTTATCATATGTAACCCATGTGCAACCACGCAGTATTCTTCTTTCTTCTCATGTTTATATATATATATATATATATATATATATATATATATATATATAGTAATAATAATAAATTTGAAGACTAAAATCCAAAGAGGGCTCGATAAGGATAAATATATATCAAATATATAAGAACCGTAGAGCAAATATTTATTAAAATAACAGATTAAAGTTTAAGCAAAGAATCACTGCTTTCACCCTTAACGGGATCTGCTGAAATGGTTTCATGTGACTCCATTATATATATAATGGAGGCACATGGCTTAGTGGTTAGAGCATTGGCCTTGCAATCGAAAGGTTGTGAGTTCAATTCTCAGACTGGGTGATGTGTTGTTTCCTTGCGCAAGACACTTTATTTCACATTGCTCCAGTTTACTCAGCTGTAGAAATGAGATGATAGGGACTGGGGTCCATATCATTCCACTGCAAAGTGGTCGTGCAGGTGCCATGGCAAAAAAAAAAAGCACCCAGCACTCACTGTAAATGAGGTTGGTGTTAGGAAGGGCATCCAGCTGTAGAAATCAAGCCAGAATCAGTTCCCGTCTCACCCTTGTAAGCAGGGAAAAAGCGGACGTAAAATGAAATGATGATGAAATGCTATATATATATATATATATATATATATATTACTCGCTGACGTACCCAGCTTCGCCCGCATAAACAGATGATAAGAGAAAACAGGTAGAAGAGAAAACGACTGTATTGGATGTTTGTCTGATTTACTGTATGAGGTGTGGTTTACAGTATAAGGTGAGACCGTGTGACACCCCCCCCCCCCCCAAAAAAAAACAGTAAAAAAATCTTCCTTATAAACCATATTCTTCGTTTTACCGTTCATGCATAGAATATGAAGATTTCTAGATGATCCCACACGTGAACAACCTACATATAACTGCCCATGGGTAAAAAGCGATTACATGTATTCAATTCTACAACTTTGAAACTCTGAGCTTTATTTATGGCAAAACTGGCTCTAACAGGGAACTGAAGTCTTGAGAATTAGAAAGGCAGGGCGGTAGAGAAAGGAATAAGTGGAAACTTGGGAATAAATGCATTTTCTCATTGATGATTGCCTCCAAAGATAGTCACCTCTAGTTGAGGGTTCATCATCTGTCTGACAGTAAAGCATGTGTCATTGCATAGACGTGGTTGGTCCGCGTTTCTCAAAAGGATGATGGAAGTTCAAATCTTTTATATTATATGTAGATATAGATATATAGATATAGATAATTGTATATAAATGTGCGCGCGCGCGCACTTGAGTGTGTGTGTAAACCAGCGTCCAAATCGTGTGTTTAATTCTCTGTGTATCTGATCAAGTATTTACGTGAAGATGTGTATGTATGTAACTTACTAAGGTGTAATGTACGTAACCTATCGCGCAAGCAGACACATACACACTCATATACAAAATGTGACGTCGTCGTCGTGTTATAAAATATCCGTTTACTTATAGTTGTCTATAGTAGATTATTTTAGATAAAATATTATATTGTTTTAATCCAAATAAAAATAAAAATTATATGTTGTCACTCCTGGGATCTAATACTATTATTACCTTGTAAAATTTGATTTGATTTGGTTGAGCCGTTTGGGATTGCATAAGGAAAAGACAGACAGAGAGACAAAGAATTTTATAGAGAGAGATTTAGAAAACTAAATTTAATAAATGCTTTATTTTATGTAAAAACTTATTGCTTAATAGAATTACAGACATTAAATCAATCCACAGTTGTATAAATAGCATTGCAAATATTGATGGAACTATGAAAGAAAAAGAAAAAGAAAAAGAAAAAGAAAAAGAAAAAGAAAAAAGAAAAAGAAAAAGAAAAAGAAAAAAAGGGGGATACAGAGGAAATCAAGCAAGGAACAGAGGGGAGAAGGGCAGATCTGACTGTATAGGAAAGTAGGAGAAAGGGCTATAAATGCCATAAATCAGGGGAAAAGAAAGGAAAAAAGCAAGGACTATGAGGTCACGGAAGAAAGAGAAGGGGAAGGGAAGAAAGTGATAGGTTTGATGCCTGGGGTGTGGCGGTGTTTGGGCTGCACACCACGGACAAAACTGCAAAGGCATTTCTGCGGACAATGGCCAGTGACACTCGCTGCAACAGCCACCCCACCTCGCAGATCTCCTTCCTCAGATGAGCTGCTGATGAGTCGATTTTACGGAGGAGCTCGGCAGTGTGAAGTCCGAGGAAGCAGCTGGACAAGTCCTACTATCTACTTGTCTTTCTGTCCTTTGCATTGCAGGCCGCATTACCGAGGGTTGTAGCTGAAGCGATTAATTTGGAGGCGGAGAACATGTCAGCATGAAAGACGAACTGAAAGACAAAGTTGACTGTGGTGGGACTGATATATATCTGTATATAAATAAAAAGAGAGGACAGCTATCAGTAGAGGGCATCCCGCATGAATTGGGATGCGGGAAAACTGTGTCAGCTTATGCCGACGATGTCACCATAGTGGCATCTAGCGCCAAACACATGGAGGCGATAAAAACTGGGACGAGCTGATGAGCAGGGTGGCCTCTCTCGCCCAGAAATGGGTTGAGAGAGAAAGCTATCCCTAAAATAAGAACTACCATCCAGCAAAATTTAAGGACTTTGTATGGAGCACAGTCACAAATTCATAATTTCTAACTTCTCATTTGATAAGAGGGATGTAACTTGACAACTGTTTCAATTTAATATTTTATAAATTATGACTCTTTGAGCATGCCTTAAAAAGGGTGTCATGTAATTTAATATTTAAAAAAAGATAGCTAAGATGGCGAAATAAAATAGCACGTTTAAAAATCTGTCTGATTCATTTGTGTAAAACAACATGTCGACTATCTTTTGCTCTCTTGTTGTTGTTATTGTTGTGCAAGCTCACACCTACATAGATTTAATCAGTCTTCTATGAGATTAAATCTTATAGGAACAGAGCTAGTGCCTGGGTATTTTAGTGCCACAGGCTTCTTCTTCTTGCTTTTGCTCAATGATAGCTGGGTCATCCTAAGCCAACGATCCCAAAGCATCGTTGTGCGTAGAACCGACAAGGTCTGCCAGCACCCTCTATCGCTGGCAGTCCCATGCCAGCTCCTCTACATCCTCCAAGATGTCGAGCCTCTGAAGATCTTCCCTGATGACATCCAGCCATCTGGTGCGGGGCCTCTTCAATCCTGCAACTGCTGCGTTGAATGAGAGTAAGGCCAGGGTAGGATGATCTGGTGGAAAGTGGAGGACATGTCCGTACCAGCGCATACAGCGGCCCTACAATATATTCCTCACTTCTCCAAGTCATGGACTCCATTCTCTCAAATAAAATAATCTCAGCTTACAGTTTGGCAAACTAATAAATCTAAAATTTGACACTTCTTGATCTGACTACACTAAGAAAATTACTAAATCTGTATTGTTTACTACAATCCACACTTACCTACCTCCAAATCAAGTGACATGTTATAACACAATACAACTCCACCATCACTTTAGATATTTCTACAACATTGCTACACAGCAAAGATGTTTAGTAATTTATTTATTGATTACAGAAATTATTATGTATTTATTCTAATTATAAAAAATTGTATAAAACAGTTATATGCTAGCCCTGCATAGTAGGTTTCTTGTGTGTTTAGTCCTATAAAATATCAAGCTATGCAATATTGAAAGTCAAAAGTTACAAATGCCTCAGGCAAGCACAATAAAATTCCACCATTAACACATTCTTGAATTTCCTTTACATCCATTATTGGGTTTCCCTAGAACAGTTGATTGGCAGTATTGGTAGTGTTGGACACCATGCTTTGTGGCATATAGTTATGTCCCTTTACATTCTGACTTCGAATCCTGTTGAGGTTAGCTTTGCCTTTCATCCTTACAGGGTCGATAAAATGAAGAATCAATAATTTACTGGGTCGATTCCCTCGCCCTTGTACCTAAACCAGAAACCATTGTTGGGTATCCATGGGGCGGTGGAAGCATTTTTGAATTGGGGCGATGGGGACAAATTTGGTCAATTTAGTTGTAGTGATTAGTTTAACCCTTTGCACTCTAAAATGCTTCGTGGTACAGAGTTAAGGCCCTTTATTTTCTGAGTTCAAATCTCGCCGAGGTTAACTTTGTCTTTCATCCTTATGGGGTCGATAAAATAAAGTACCAGTCACGCACGCACTGGGGGTCGATAAAATAAAGTACCAGTCACGCACTGGGGTCGATTTAATCAACTTCTCCCCTCCCATAAAATTGCTGGTACTGCTGCCTAAATAAGAAACCATTGTAATATAACAATAACAACAAAATAATTTTCTGTTGTTTACCAGTAAAGCATTTTCGTTGCTAAGCGTTCGTTGCTAAGGAGTTGGAATGGCCGCTTAGTGACTGTCAACAAGCGTTACATCTCACTAGATCTTACCTTACATAACAAAATTATAAAGATATAATAAACGAGTTGTATTATTGGAAACACAATACGTTTGAAGTAAATAAAACAGACAAATTGTCAAATGATTAAATATATCTAAATAAGAAAAATTATTACCCACAAATCCTGTGTTGTTCCTGACAACGAAATCCACGGAACTCCATGGAAGGCAATTTAAAGAATTTAGGTTTGGAAACTTTTTTGTTTGTTTACCTTTTCTCATTTGAATTTTCTCGTTATTATTATTATCTTTTTTTATTTTATTTCGTGTTGATATGTTCAATTTGTTGCTTCCACCACATAATGGCGAATTATTATTGCTCAGTTTCTCAATAAAGGAGGAATGTTATAAAAGTTCTCAGTTCTTAAAAAGTTTTTGAAAATGTGTATATTTTGAAACCGTGGTGCATGGCTATAAAATTAGTTGCGGCGTTTATGCATACATGTATACAGGGCTGGATTTAGAATTTGGGATGGCTTGAGGCACTTCAGGTTTCGTGGACACCACACACACAAACAATTAAGATACACAACAAACCTCCAAGGTTACATTTCAAAGACGGCTTGTCGCATGTAATTAGAATTGTCAAGTTAAACATACTTGCTTCGGCAGTACATATACTAAAATTGGAACGATACAGAGAAGATTAGCATGGCCACGGCGCAAGGATGAACGTAAATTCGTGAAGCGTTCCATATGTTTTAGTTGTAGCGCACCTAAGCACTCTTCACAATAATTTCATTATTATTTTATAAAAATAATAGATAATAATTCTTCAGATAGAAAAGGTTACAAGTATATAATACAGGTGTTAAAACCAAAAAAATCTGCCCACCATCATTTTAAGGGCACTTTCCACATTGGCATGTGTGTCTGTGTTTGTATATATATATGAAGGATTCTTCGCTACCCCTACGGCTGAGCTCCTGTCGTTTCAACAGCTAGATATAAACTGCTCGGATCTAGCTGTTGAGACGGCAGGAGCTAAGCCGTCGGGGTCCCGAATCCTTCATATTACCCACTCTACTATCCCAAGTATCGAGTACTCTGGTGACTAATGGTCTAACTGGTTTTTACTACATCCATTCTGATATATATATATATATGAAACGTGAAACTAATAAGACTAGTAACCCTCAATCAGGTAATACAGGACGGAATCATACCTAATGATGGTGCAAGAAGAGTAAAGGTGATGGTCTAGAAAGGAGCAACTACAGAGGAATAAAACTAATGGACCAAGTTATGAAAGTGACCGTAAGAGTTCTAGCTCTGCTAATTAGGAAAGTATTAATTATCATGTGCGTAGTGTTAAGATATATTAATGTAATTTTTAATGTAGATATTTAGTATAATATTTAGCGGAGTGCAAATTTATCCAATTCTTCCTACCTGTGGTTTAGATGGTATTGTGTGTGTGTGTGTGTGTAAAACTAATAAGACTTTTTGTACCTCTGTAGAAAAACCTAGAAAAGAAAAAAATTCCCACTGAAGAAATCTTTGGGGCTTGGAAAATCCGAGGGTACCCTGCTGACCCCCCCCCCCCCATTCCGCTTGCAGAGAAAAAGTTGATTCCTTTTTATAAGTACTATATGTTGAAGGAAATACAGACCCCCCCCCCCATAAAAAAAACTCCATTTTCTCTCTCTCTGTATTTCAACAACAACAATCACCTGTCTTTTTAAATGTCTGTGTTGCATTGTTGGACATACAAAAATACGCACACACAAACAACCCAAAAAACTATTTATATGTATTCTTTTTGTTTGTTCACACTTACATTTTAGTTAGTTAGAAAGAAGGGGAGGTGGAGTAGTATTTCTCTTCTTTTTCTAATTACTGAGAGGGTTGTGGGGGAAGAGCCCTAAAACACTCATTCCAGTGGGTCCAACTGATCTGGCTGGATCCCCAAGCATGACCAGCCAAGCTCATGGGTCTACCCTTGGGTCTCTTGCCCATAAAATCTGTTCAGCGATTCTTTCGTGAAACATTCTAACCACATGCTCATAGTATCGGAGCTGTAATCTGTCAATTTGGAGAAGTAGCCACTCTACCTGGAGCAACTTACTGATCCCCAAGCTATGCACTTTATCGAGTAACGTTACTCCAAAAACCTGCCAGAGGAATCCCATTTTGGCTGCTTGTATTTGTGATGTACACAAGATCTGCATTGTGTACATTTTATAGAATTTATGCCAGTTCCTTTTCTGCATATCGAACATGACCATTTCCCTGACAGAATCAGAGTTTTGTTCTCTTTTCTACTTATCAACACTTTTGTCTTAGCTAGGTTCACTCTCAGTCCTCTTGATTCCAACTGCTGTTTATTCTCTAACTCCTCTACTGATTCTGCTATAAGAACCAGATCGTCAGCATAGAGAAGTTCCCATGGGCAGCCAGTCTTAAACTCCTCTGTTATGGCTTGGAGGACTATAATGAACAAGAGTGGGCTGAGGACCGAACCCTGATGTACTCCTACTTGTATCTTGAATTCCTCACTAAACTCTATTCCTACCCTCACTTTACTGACATCACCTCTGTACAAAGCTTGCACTGTCCTCACAAGCCATTCCTCTACACCTAGTTTCCTTAGGGACCACCAGATGACAGATCGGGGTACCCTATCAAAGACCTTCTCTAGGTCAACAAAAGCTAAGTATAGTGGCCTATTCTTCTCTAAGAACCTCTCTTGTAGTTGTCTCACTAAGAAGAGGGCATCTGTTGTACTTTTCCGAGGCACAAAACCAAACTGCATTTCATCTAGTTTGACCCTTTCTATAATTAGTTGCGCTAATATCCTTTCTGCCACTTTCATAACCTGATCCATCAGTTTTATGCCTCTATAATTGCTCCTCTCCAGAGCATCCCCTTTACTTTTGTAGCAATTTATGAGAATACTGCTGCACCAGTCTTTGGGTATGACTCTGCCATATATAGCTTGATTGATGATGCGTGCAACCAGTTTAGTATCTACTTCTCCTGACGCTTTCAGCATCTCAGTAACTATCACTGATGGTCCAGCAGCCTTACCATTTTTCATTTCCTTAATTGCCTCTTGGACCCTATATTCGTCAATTTCAATAGCTGGTCCCGCTGTGAGGTCTACTGGGGGTAGTTTCTCTCTCTCCCATTCGTTCTCCACATTCATCAGCCTCTCATAATGACATTTCCAGGCCTCCTTTTTTTGATCATTAGTGACACTAAGTACACCAGCATCATTCCGGATACATTTATCTCCAACAACATCCTGATTTACACTGACACACTGCCTTGCAATGTGGAACACCGCACGTCTCTGATCTTCCCATCGCAGGACATTGGCAAACCTCCTACTCTCAGCCTCTGTGCATGCTAAGTACACCTAACGTCTAGCTTCTCTCTTAGTGGTTCTGTATCGGTCTCTACTCCCACCATTTTTCCAAGCGTTCCATGCTAGTCTTTTGTCTCTAATGGCCTTATCTACCGTGCTGTTCCACCACCAGGTCATTCTCTGTATGGTCGGAGCTCTGCTCCAGCCACAAGTTTCTGCAGTAGCCTGCTGTAAGTTGTCTTATATATCATCATCATCACCGTTGACTCTGAATTATTATTTCGTAGTAGTTTCTTTAGTATTTTGGCCCCCTACTTGTTGACCTGTCACTGTAAGATAGATTTGGATGATTACTACTAACTCATAAAATTCTTTCACTACAATCTCATATTTAGTATTCCGTCCCACCTATTAAACTTTTCTGTAGTTTGGCAGTAACAGTGAGAGACTTGATGATTGTGGTAAGGGAATAGTAACCAGAAATTGTTTTTTTATATTTTTAACATTCTTATTCTTCTTCTATATATTTACCCCATATTGATTTACTTATTGTTTCGACTTCCTCCCCCTCCCCCTCCCTAGTATACTTTCTCGACCTCTTATCCTTAGGATCCTGCTGTAGTTGGCACTATCAACGCACGACTGGGTTTCCTCCACTCCCTCTCCCTCTTTCTTCTACTGGCAAGTTCAGCTACCCCTTCCTTCCACTAAATGCCATGATAGAATTATGTGTCTCAATAACAAACTTTTGACCAATCCTTGTGACAATCACTTTTACCATATATGGAATTACCCCCTGAGAAGCTCGGCTATTCATGTACCAGGATAAAAATTTTCATTTAGTCCAGAATTAGCCGTCGAAATGGCTTGAGCTCAGCCGTCGGCGTCCTACTCGTTCCTATATATATATAATATATATATAGTTGTGTATAATGGTAGCTATGGTGCTTCCATAGGCGGTATGCCAAAATTAGCACACAATATTCAGCAGAGTAGAGTGTAGATAGTATAAAGAAAACGAAAAATCAGTGATGCATCTGGACTTAATTTATTGCGTGTTACAATTGTTTCGCCGGCAGGTAGCTCGAGACATGATCACTGTATGGATCTGGCTGAAACAATTGTAACACGCAATAAATTAAGTCCAGATGCATCACTGATTTTTCATTTTCTTTATACTATAATATATATATATATTTATATATATATATATATATATATAATGTATATATAGTCTTCAAATTTATTATTATTACTATATATATATATATATATATATATATATATATATTTAATACAATAACAGAGAAAGCTTTAAGCTAAACTCTGACTGGCAACCATCTCACTCAACAAACATTAGGATATACGTCAGTATAATCCCAATTTTGTGTTTGGGGTGCTAACTATATGTATTTTGTGGAAAGCCAGTTGTATTATTTTATATGAGATATAATTAAAATTAAAATATATCTCTCTTTCCAAACAATTGTTTCATTATAAGTTTTCTACAAGTTGGGAGAATGTATCCGGTTTATGTAGAAGCCTACATATTTTCTGTAAGAACATATGCAGGTGGGTACTTATAAATCATCAGTGGATGCCCATTAAACTTTGATATAAGAAAAAATTTCTTACCATAGTTATTTTTCGTGTCCGCTAAGTCGTCCCTTCACGCATCAAATGACCGCCACATTTGAAATTCCAGCAGTCTTTAGACTGAGGAATATCACAGCGTCACGAAGCAGAAAAGGGAGGCAATCGCGAATCACAAGAAAGTAAAATAATATACACGTGGGTTAATTAGTTTTTTAAAAAACAATATCAATCCTGCGTATTAAGAACTCAATTAATTTTAAAAAAATAAATGTATGCATGTATTAAATACACACGCATATAGATATTTTCTTATATATATATATATATAATTGTTTCTACTTTTGGCACAAGGCCAGCAATTACCCAGTGTATTACTGGTACTTTATTTTATCAACCGCAATGTATATATATATATATAAAGCAAATGACTTGTAAACATGCATATTCTTCCATATTTCAGTCGTTAAAGATTTCAAGTGATTCAGCTGAAGTAATAAAGAAAGCCAAAACAATGATCAGAAGTATAATGGATGAGGAAGTCCTATATCCTCAATATGCATCTAAATGTACAGCACCAAGAAATCCAAAACTTGTTAAAGAACCTGAAAAAAATGTTGATGTAAATATCAATGTTTTTTCATGCATTAACCCTTTTCTGACCATAAATTTAACGAAAGACATTTCCTGTTTTAATGAACTTGAGAAATAATCAAGAATTTGGAAATATTTTATCATCATCATCATCATTCTTTAACATCCGTTTACCACGCTAGCATGGGTTAGATGGGTTATCCCATTAGAGGCAAGTTGGGTCAGGTGAACGTGTCTTGCTCATATAGAACTATTTCTGGTTAGGTTTCTATGGCTGGATGCCCTTCCTAATGCCAACCACATTTACAGTGTATGCTGGGTGCTTTTTGTCGTGACACCTACACAACCAGCTTACAGTGTGGGCTGGGTGCTTTTTGTAGTGACACCTACACAACCACTTTACAGTGTGGGCTGGGTGCTTTTTGTTGTGACTCCTACACAACCACTTTACAGTGTAGGCTGGATGCATTTTGTTGTGGTAACAACATAACTTTACAGTGTACGGGTGGTCCTTTTATCTTATTCAGAAACAGTTTTTTCTCTATCTAATTAATACTGAATATTACATAATACCTAACAACTACTCCTAGATTATTGTTTTCTTCAACCGAGAAGGAATTTTTAATTAATCCATTACTTTAATTGAAAGTATTTTTGATAATAATTAATTTAACAACTTCCTAAGACCAGGCAAAGACTTGCAACCATCAACATTTATGTCAATTGATAAATAAAAAAAATGATATATAAATATATAACATATATACACAATATATATTTAGTAATGTAACTGACTTTTATTATAAAGATGGTGTTTATAACAACTTAACTCTATTATGACCATATTTCTAATGAAACACACTAAGTGTTTCAGTGAATTTTAGAAAATATTATGTTTGGAATATAATTTAACCTTTTTGCTAACAATCTACCTAAAACCATCCCTGGTTCTATGATACAAAACTCTTTATTTTAAAGTGTTTATATTTATCTAAAAATCTTCCATCCTAATTTCAAGGTGGTGTCTCAGCATAGCCACAGTCTAATGACTGTAACCAGCAGTGGTAGCAGTGGTGGTGGTTAGTTAAATAAAATGCCAAACAAAGGGTTGAGAGGACTCTCTAGTTGCTTCAAGGGCATTGCAACCTCTGTATTTCCAGTGACATGATAAAATATGGGCCGATCTGAGAGGATACTGGCTCTGATAAAATATTGATTTGGTCTGTGATGACCTATCCAACCCATGCCAGGATAGAAAAATTGATGATGACGATGATGATGGTGGCAGCGAGGCTGCATTGAAATAATTTTCTTCAAAGTTTATATTTCTGATAATTCTTCCATTGTAAATTGTCCCTTGTCTCCTGGTATTCTTCCATTGTAAATTGTCCCTTGTCCCCTGGTATTCTTTCAGTTAATTCCTAGTGTTTACCTGAAGACTGTTTCCATGACAACTGAAGAAAGGTTCAACAACACACATACCATGAGGATTCCACAGAAATTGGAGCTCTTGGAGATGGGAGACACACTCCTTAACAAAGTAATGTCTTCTTATATATAGATTTATATATTGATGTATAACATCGACACACATTTTTGTGTGTACATTTCAGTGTATGTGTATGTATGCACGTGTGTATATATATATGCATGTGTGTGTATATATGTGTTTGTTAGGTATATATGTTTTGTGTGCCTTTATGTATCATTATCAGCATCATTTCATTTTACGTCCGCCTTTTCCCTGCTTGCAAGGGTGGGATGGAAACTGATTTTGGCTTGATTTCTACAGCTGGATGCCCTTCCTAACACCAACCTCATTTACAGTGAGTGCTGGGTGCTTTTTTGACGTGGCACCTCCACGACCACTTTGCAGTGGAATGATATGGACCCCAGTCCCTATCATCTCATTTCTACAGCTGAGTAAACTGGAGCAATGTGAAATAAAGTGTCTTGTTCAAGGAAACAACACATCACCCAGTCTAAGAATTGAACTCACAACCTTTCGATTACAAGGCCAATGCTCTAACCACTAAGCCATGTGCCTCCACATATATTTATATATGTATATGTGTGTATGTGTGTAAATGTATATGTGTGTGTGATATCAATACGTATAAATATGAGCACCATATCCTTGTGTGTTGTAAGGGGTAACTAAAAGGGTTGGTACAGGAAAGGCATCTAGTTACAAAACACTACCTCAAAAAGTACACATGGCATGGGGTCTTCTAGGCTAAATATTGATAGTTGGGAAAAAGGCCTTATAGTATTTGTTGTTGATACCATCTTTAATCTCTCTTCCTCTTGAATTACTCAATATTCCAGATCTCAGCTGTAAACATCTGTGAACCCATATTCCAGCCATTTCCATCAGAAATATATTTTCAACAGTTTGAGCCTTTTAAGACTTATGAAGTACCTTTACTTCTTGAAAACAAAGACCGAGTAAGTAATATTATCTGGATTTTTTTTTTAGTCTGAAATCATTTCCACATACATTCCTGTCTCCTGTTTCTTCCTTCATACACAAGCTCCCTTCATTGCTCTCTCTTCTATTTCATCCTGTTGGTCATGTTGCTGTCAATGGACAGTAACAGTATGGATTCGTGAGTACTCTTTAGTCTTGGCTGATACAAAGCGACCACACTAGTACTGGTGCTGTGATAAAATGTACTCAGTACATGTGAAGTGGTTTATATTAGGAAGGGCATCTTAACAAATTTGGAACAAATTATGTCTACCACTTAAGGGAACCATGGTAGAATATGAACATAGAATCGTCTAATCCATGCTAGCATGGAAAGTGGATGTTAAACAATGATGATGATGATGATGAGTGCAAGGGACTGGAATAAATATGGCAGGTATCCTAACTGATGTTCTAACTTCAACATTCCACCATCCTAGACTTTTTTTATTGACCCCAGAAGAATGGAGAGCAAAGTTAAACTTGGTGAGATTTGAACTCAGAATGAAAGGAGCCAAATAAATACTGCAAGGCATTTTGTTTGGTGCTGTAATCAATCAATCCTGTTGCCGCAACTGGTGCAGCCAGTCGTTGGATTGCCCACTCGAGATATTTTTATAGTCAGCGATCGTCACTGGTCTCTATTTTCTGTCATACTTATAAGAGTCTCAGTGTTGTGGCCAGTCTAGTTTTTGATGTTATCAGACCAGGATTTTCTTTGTCTGTCTCTTCTTCTCCCTCCCCTGACAGAAGGATGGTTTTAGACAAGGAGTTGTGATGGGATACATGACCATACCAGGCAAGCTTCTGTCTTTTCACCATCACAAGGAGTGGTTCCTATTTGCCAGCATATTTGTTAACTTGCTGCCTGACAAATCTATTTGTTTTGTACTCCATGTATGGGATGTGTAGCAACCATCTGAAGTACATGTGCTTCAATGATTGGATTCTTTGTTCCATGTCAGCTGTGAGAGTCCAAGTTTCACACCCATACAAAAGGACCAAAGTCACCAAGGACTTGTATAGTTTGCTCTTCGTTGGAAAACTGATTGAATTAATTTTCCATATGACATTCAGCTTTACCATAGCAGATGTAGCCAGGGCGAGTCTTGTGAGTATCTCCTTTTGAGATCTGCCATCTTTGGTCAGAGTGGATCCTAGGTACTTGAAGGTGTCCACTTCTTCAAATCTTTCTCTGTTCAGCATCATCTTGGTTGCTATATTCTCATAATGACTATTAACCAGAATCTTGCTCTTCTGAGCTGATCTCCATATAATAATGCTTTAATACTCCTGCTAAATCACCACTTATGTTTGTTATCAAAATATTATATAAGAAGCATGCTCCTTTGAATGTGTGCTGTTAATGTGTAGGAAAAATGAAGTATGGATGACCTGAGAGAAATGTTAGGTACAAGAGGACTCAAATGTATTGTGCAAGAGAGAAGATTATGCTGATTTGGACATGTAATGTGTAGAGATGATGTCTGCTACGTGAAGAAATGCTAAGAGTTCCAAATGAAAGGAAGCCACAGAAGAGAAAAAAAAAAAAAAGTGGACAGAAGTGACAAAAGCCTATCGTAAGAAACACCTCACAAAGTGGAAAATGCTCGACTGGAAAGGACTCGTATAACTCCTGTAAGGAGGGAAGCCACTGAAGTGGAAGACCAAGAAAGACATGGGCATTGGTGGTGAGAGTTGATCACAAGAAATTACACCTCACTAAGGAGATGTCAGAGGAAAGAAATGTTGAAAATGCTGAACTGGAGAGACTCATCTCACAGATGCAAATATGGAAAAACATAAAAATGATGAAGATGGTGATGATGAATGTCATTTATTATTTTTCAGGTACCTCGTTTTGTAAAAGTGAAACAAGAATCCTCCCCTTATTTTAAAGTGATCACCCCACCTGATGCTAGCCATAAGGTGGCCCCAGGACTAGCTCTTACATTCAAGATCCAGTTTATCCCCGATGAAAATAAGGTAGGGTATTGTCTTACTGTGTTACAAATTTTTTACCATGCTGGAATATATTTAGATTGGATGGACATTATTGGATTATTTTTACAATTGTATCTTTTAATATTGGTACTTAAGAATAATAGCAATTTTCAATCACAAAAGATGTCAATCTTTGAGCATATAACTTAGCACAGAAAATATCTTTTTAAAGGTCTAAATTCTTCAGTTAAATTCAATCTACTTTTTATTAGAAGCCTCAGTGTAAAAAGGAATGAAGTGTAAACACACTTTTTGCTATTCGCTCTGTACACAGAATAACGTAAAATATTACCTTTACTTGTTTCACAGATGTTTGTCTTCTCATTAGAAGATAACTATCCCAATGATCCTGCCCACAGAGTAACCTTCATAGTATCATTATATATATGAAGTATCGGTAGAGGGTCGGACGCCATGCTTTCCAGCATAGTTACGTCCCTTTACGATCTGAGTTCAAATCCTGCCGAGGTTGACTTTGCCTTTCATCCTTACGCGGTCGATAAAATAAAGTACCAGTAATGCACTGGGTAATTGCTGGCCTTGTGCCTAACGTAGACACAATTATATATATTAAGTCATGTATAGAATATAGCTGAAATGGTCAGCCTAATTTGCATGTGCTTTTATTTGGCAACATAATTAAATAATAAATATTTATGCAGAACACAGCATATATTGGAAGATTCAAGATTAATTTAATGTAGATATATCTACAGTTTCTTTGATTAGAAGTCTATCTGTGAAAATAATTGTTTCTACTTTTGGCACAAGGCCAGCAATTATCCCAGTGTATTACTAGTACTTTATTTTATCGACCCCCGTAAGGATGAAAGGCAAAGTTAACCTCGGCGGGATTTGAACACAGAATGGCAAGGGCCGTAACTCTATGCGTCAAAGCATGGCGTCCGATCCTCTACCAATAATGCCAATCCAGTACTATCTGTGAAAATAATGAAGTGTAAACACTCTTTCTGTTACTGCTTTTACATGTTTCAGAGGTTGCATGACATGCATATGTTGGGCAATATAATTAATTAATAAATAGATTAAATTATTCATTGAAAATATTAAAAAATATTCCATTATTTTTTAAAGAAACTCCAGTTGGAATTGTATATTTCCAGGATTATGATCATGAGATTGTTTGTACAACAGAAAGAGAAAGATATGTTGTCCCCATAAAAGCGATTGGAGCCCGTGCTATTGTTGATATACCAGATGAGATACATTTCCCAACATGTCCAGTATTAATGGCATCAACTAAAACCATTCTTCTCAGAAATATTGGGAACAGAGATGCCAAGTTTTCTTTCTTCACACTACTGTAAGTCTGACAATCCTCTTTCATGATTTATCAAATGATATTGCCTCATTCATTACCATATTTCTAATGAAAGACACTGCCTATGGTTTTCAAATAATTTTAAAAACAATCAAGAATTTACAGGGATTTAGTAATATAACTTTCTTATTATTAAGCTGGTGTTTGGAACATAACTTAACTAAATTTCTTACATAAAATTATGATGGAAGGTTTTTAGATAAATATAAACACTTTAACCCATTCATTACCATATATCTAACTAAAGTCTCTACTTAAAATTTTCAAATAATTCTAAAGGATTTTGTAATAATTTTCAAAGAATTTGGAAGGATTTTGTAATATCACAAACATTATTAAGTTGGTGTTTTACACATAATAAGGTTCTTACATATAATTATGATTGAAGGTATTTAGATATAAGTAAACACATTAAAATATCATTTGGGGGAGGAAAAACTGGACATAGTGCTTAGTGCAGGCTTAGACTCAACATGGGTGATAGGAGGAGAGAAAAGAATGAACCAGAAGTGTCTGAGTGGAGGTGGCATAAGACCAACCACCTTTCGAAGAACAGAGGCTATTATAGTAGTGGTAGAACAAGTAGAGAGAGGAGACAGCATGTTGGATCATAGGTTTGAGTGTGTTTACGATTGTGAGGGACTTTGTCTGACAGGTTGGAGTGTGTCGATGATTGATGGGTTTGAATGCATCTGTGAGGGAGAAGTTTGTGTGTGTCTGTGAGTGAGAAGCTTGAGTGTGTCTGTGAGCAGAGGTTGGAACGTGACTGGACTAGAGGTTGCAGTGTGTGAGAGGCTGGAGTGTACCTGTGAGTGAAATGTATGAGTGTGTCTGTGAGTGAAAGGTTGGAGTGTGTCTGTGAGTGAGAAGCTGGAGTGTATCAGTGAGGTTCCTGATATACAGGATGTGTGAAAAGAAACGCCCTATTTACACACACACATGTATGTCTGTGTAAATAGAGCGTTTCCTTTCACACACCCTGTATATCCTTACAGTTCAGGGCTTCTCAAACATTTTCCATTTAAGACTCCTCTGTGCCATAAATACAGTTGGCACTAAATATTTAACATAAAGAGTATCCTCCACAACATTGCAAAATCTTTACTGGACCTCCTGGGGGTGTTGCTACCAACAGTTTGAGAAGCTCTGCTGTTGCTGATATACAAACAAAAGAAGTATTAGAAATTTTTATGGTTCCTTGTTTATTGAAGAGAGGATGTCTTTTTTTGTTCTTCAGCCCTTTCAGTGTGTTTCCTATTACTGGCAACATTGCTGTTAATGCCAACTGCCAGATAGATATTGAGTTTTACCCAACAAAGGTGGGGAATCATCAAGGACTACTCTATCTCAGATATGACACAGGTAATATTTGAATAACACACACACATACATCTCTCTCTGTCTCTTCCCCCCCCCTCTCTATATATATATCATCATCATCATTATCATGATCACCGTTTAACATCCATTTTTCCACGCTGGCATGAGTTAGACAAGTTATCCTGTTGTGAGCAATGCCAGGTCAGGTGATCATGTCTTGCTCACATAGCACTGATTTTAGCTTGGTTTCTACAGCTGGATGCCCTTCTTAGCATCAACCTCATTTGTTTATTGGATAATATGCACATATAATGCAAGTATACTTGTTCGGCAAACAAGAGGTGTGGGTTCAACTCCCACGTGTGCTGATACCTAACTTTTTCTGTTCAGTGGGTTTATACATTCCATTATCTGGCTATTTTATTTAGTCAAATGTTACAGTGAAGCCTTCTATTTCTATTTCAGTTTTCATGTTTGTGTGTGTATATATATGAATAACACATACACACACAAATATAAATTGAAATAAACTCATCTTAATTTAATTGTAACATAAAAAATCAATGAAAATTAGATGTGAAAATATCAAAATTCAGAGCATACTCATACTATATTATTATAGAAACAACAATAATTATATTTTGTAATCATCATCATCATCATTTTACATCCATCTTCCACACTAGTGGGCAATGCTAGGTCAGGTGACCATGTCTTGTTCATACAGAACTGATTTCGGCTTGGTTTCTACAGCTGGATGCCCTTCCTAACACCAACCTCATTTACAGTGAGTACTGGGTGCCCTTTGTCATGACTCCTACATGACCATTTTACAGTGTGGACTGAGTGGTTTTTGTCATGACACCTACACGACCACTTTACAGTGTGGACTGGGTGCCTCCTATCATGAAACCTACCACCATCACCATTATAATCATCGTTTAACGTCCATATTCCACACTAGCATAGATATATATATAAGCTCATTTATGTTTAGTGTGTATATCCTCCATCTCAGTCTCTCTCTCACATCCTCTTTCATTACCATATTCCAAATAAAATAAACTGTTTTTCAATTGATTAATGAAGAATTAAGAAGGATTTGTAACATAACAGAAGGTCCTTATATGAAATATATGTTAGAAGAATTTAATTTAAATAGGAACTCTTTAAAATGGTTGGTTTTGCCTTATAGAAGTGTCAAATACATGACAACCTCCTTAAGTGCTGGTGTCACTTTAAACTGCATCTGGTGAACTCTGTAGACTTGGAATGTATGTAAGCGAGATGCAGCCCCCAGCCCATTTGATATGTCAGTAGCTCCACTTAGATACTGACCCATTCTGTAATGACCTGTCCAACCTTTGCTAGTGAGGATAACAAATATTAAATAATGATGATGATGATGACAATATTTCAATTTGAATTGATTAATTAAGTATTATTTTATTATTAAAATGGCATCTCTCTCTTTAAGATTGACATGTTCCCAGACTGCATTTGTTTACTTAGTGGAATGAGAAATAATGTTTCCATTGGTCTTTTCATTGCTGATACTACCTACCGGTTTGCTGGCAGAAGGAGCAACCTGAAATAAAGTGCCTTGCTCAAAGGCATAACACATCACTTGGTTTGGGAATTACTCAGAAGGCTACATACAATTCTACTTGTAGAAAAATTCACTTCATAGAAATACGTTTAAATTATTTTAACAAATCTATAAATAAAATATTTAAAAGCAAAATATAAAGAACGAAAACACAAACAAATATAATATATACAAATATAAAAGCATAAAAGAGAGAGAAAAAAACATAAAAAGGTGGGGTGGGGGGGGAATTCACCACTAATTGCGATAATTGGCCGTATATCCCATCATAAAGGTTAACTAAATACTTTGAGGCAAGTCAATACACTCACACCATTGCCACAGATGATGGTATGGCTAAGGCGCTGAAACAACCAGGCACCTCAGTAAGGTGAGCTGAATTCACAATCTCACAATTGTGAATCCAAGTCTCTAACCACTAAGCCATGTGCCTATAGTAGAAATCATTATTAAACTGTTAACTTGCAGAATCGGTAGAGCGTCGGACACCATGCTTTGCAGCATAGAATTTATGGCTCTTTAAGTTCTGAGTTCAAATCCCGCTTAGGTTAGCTTTGTCTTTCATCCTTGTGTGGTTGATAAAATAAAGTTCCAGTCATGTACTGTGGTTGATTTAATTGACCCCCCCCCCCCCCCCCCCAAAAAAAAAAAATTGCTTGCCTTGTCCCTAAATCAGAAATCATTATTAAGCTGGGCGGTGGATTGGCAGTATCGGTAGAGGGTCGGACGCCATGCTTTGCAGCAAAGAGTTACGGCCCTTTATGATCTGAGTTCGAATCCCACCAGGGTTAACTTTGCCTTTCATCCTTACGGGGTCAATAAAATAAAGTACCAGTAATGTACTGGGATAATTGCTGGCCTTGTGCCAAAAGTAGAAATAATTATTAAGCTGGTATTTGTAACATAACAAAAGGTTTTTCTTATATCAAATTATGTTGGAAGATTTTGATTTAAATAGGAACTGTATAAAATGGTTAGTTTTTGTTTTATCGAATGAAATATTGTTTTGGGTGGGTTGGTATCAAAAGTGTTAAAACATTTGATGTTATGTTTGTAGGTGAAATGTTGTCAATAACACTGCATGCCGTTGCCGAAGACATTAACATACGGTTGGATAGGAACTCAATTCGTATTGAAAACACTTTCATCTCATTAACCAATCAGAAAAGTATATTTATTCACAATCGGACTGATGTTGTTGCCAGATATAAATGGAGTAATTTTTCTAATTGGATGGAAGAGGAGCAAGAGAAAGACAAGTAAGGAATTTTTCATTTATATATTTTGTCAACAGCTGTAGAAAAATGCCATAAAAAGTCTTGTTCAAGATATACCACTATTTTTTATTTGGGGGGATCCGTTTTTTTTTGCGGATCCCTTTTTTATTAGGGGGGATCCCTTTTTTATTTAGGGGGATCGCGCGCGCACATACACACACTGTCCTATTACCACCCAAGAGCTTTGGCCCAGGCAAACATACCCTCAATCTTGGAGCCGTCTGGGTTTTCCTGAATTGATGGGAAAAGACTTTACGGTTTTACTCTGTTGTGCTCCTGGTGAAGAGGCAGGTTCCTTAGCTGGGACGTCACAGTTATTGACCCTTTTGCTTCTTCCCACATTCTGGATGCAGCAGTAAGGGCGAGAAGCTACAGCATCCGCAGCTGAACAGAACAAAATCCTAAAATACCGTGTTCTGTCAGCTAACTACATTATCCAGCCTGTGGCATTCGAGGGAGTCAGGCTACTGACAGCGAGATTCTTATCTTCACTGGCGGCTTGCCAAACAGAGGTAACTGGTGATGCTCGTGAGGGCACTTGGTTGTTCCAGCATCTCAGCCTTGCCATCACCCTAGGTAACGCTGCGCATGTACTGGCCTGCTTCAAAAATTATTAGAGAGGTTTCCCAGTGCTCCTCGCTATATTGCTATCTTTTGCTCTGTTAGCGGCTCTTTTACCACTCTTTCGCCTGCATATTGTTCTGTGGCCTAAGATGTGTGTATTACCTACTTGTGTATTTTTTCTCTTTCTTTTTTTCATTTCCCTTTCCTTTGTACATATTATATTTGTTAGTGTTTTCATTTTGTAACCATTACAGTAAATTAGTAGTAAATTAGTAGTAAATTAGTTGAAAAAAAAAAAGAGTTAATAAAATAAATAAAGAGTTAATAAATAAATAAAACGTTATACCTCTTTTACCCTCCCTTTTCCAATTTCACCGAATGCTGCTATCATGACTATGTGTGTGTTTGTGTAAATGTATGTGTGAATGTATGTATGTTTGTGTGAAAGTATGTGTGAATGTATGTATATTTGTGTGAATTACGTCCGTGAGAGTGTATTTTTATAAGTTTGTGTTTGCGCGATTATAGTTATATACTCATACATATAGATGTATGTATGTGCACAATCATACGCGTCAACATGTAGAAAATCATAATCTTTCTATCTCTCTCATCACACACTCTCTTTCTATATATATGGTAGTTGAAATGGGGGTGGTAGCGACGATATACCGGAAGTGCAACTTTGAAAAGAAGTCAATTTTAAATTATTTATTTTTACGAAATTATTTATGTTTACGAAATTTAGTACATAAATTATGTAATATTCATTCATTATTTATTCAAAGTAATATTATTCACAGGGCGGTAAATTGGCAGTATCGGTAGAGGGTCAGACATGCTTTCCAGCTTAGTTACGTCCCTTTACGATCTGAGTTCAAATCCCGCCGAGGTTAACTGTGCCTTTCATCCTTATGATGTCGATAAAATAAAGTACCAGTAATGTACTGGGTAATTTCTGGCCTTGTGCCAAAAGTAGAAACAATTATTTATTCAAAGTAATCCAACTTATTTTATTAACTGGATTAAAAGAAATAAACCATACGCAGTCCCGCAGACCTTCCTTTATTATAGTTTAGATTATTCAATATAAAACTCATGAATACATTTATGATGAAAGGCTTCAAACAGTTTGAAATGAACAGCTTAGAATCTGGGGTAGTTTCAGGTGGTTTAGTAGGGTTAAACTGATTCTTTATCTTTCCTTTCCTCTAGCCAATATACCGGTATGTGTTTATAGTTTCTTTCTTTCTTCGTATACTTGAAGATTTATCTCTGATGTTGAGAAGACGCAAGAAATCGAAGCTGAGACGTTCATAGGAGAATATTTCCAGGACCCTACTCTACGTGACAAACTCTCCATACTGAATCGATCCTTTCAGAATAGACGGAAGGTAATTTCATCAGTCTAACCTCTACCCCATTGGAATTGACATTGTTATCGTCGCTTTCATTGTCATCACCGCTGTTATCATCAATCTAACCATCACCATGTTGGAAACATCATCATTATCGTCAATATCAATATCATTATCATCAATATCATCATCATCATCAATCTAACCATCAACATATTAGAATCATCAGCCCTACCACCACCACCACCACCACCACTACCACTACCACCATCATTATCACCATCACCACCACCACCACCATCATTATCACCATCACCACTGCCAATACCACCATTGTCTAACTAGCAGCATGTTGAAATCATCATCATTCACCATCACCATTAATCTAACCTGCACTCTATTGAAAACATTTTCACTCAAACAATTATAGAATTAATTGTAACTAAACACCTTGTTAATTAAGATGTCATTAGAGTGTTGGGTTAAATGCTTTGAGGTATTTGTTCCAGCTTTCTGGGTTCTGAGTTAAAATCCCGCTGAGGTCAATTTTGCCTTTCATCCCTTTTTTTTTTAATGATCAACAAGATCCCAGACCTCATTCGCTTACTGAATGGGGTGGAACTTGTCAAATTGGACCAAGAAAACAGCATTTCCATTGATCTTTCCATTGCCGATACTATTTACTGGTTGTAACTCCTGACAGAAAGAGTAATGTGAAATAAAGTGTCTTGCTCAAGGACATAATGCATCAACCGGGAATTGAACTCGCAACCTCACAATTGCAAATTCAATTCTTTAACCACTAAATCACATGCCTTCATCTTTTTGGTGTCGTTAAATAAAGTACCTGTGCAGGAGTGTTGGATTGGTGGAATTGTAAAAAGCTTTGGATAAGATCCTTTGTAGTGTCTGTTTCAGCTCTCTGTGTTCTCAGTTACACCTTACACAACCCACACTTGGTCAATGTGGACATGTAGGCTTAAAGAAGCAGCATAGTTGTGGCTTCATCCTGCTGGGGATTGAACACAGTTGGGTGGAAATCTTTGATAATGAAAGTATATGGTATAGTGGTTAGAGTGTTGGTCACATGATTGTAAGGTTGAAGGTTTGATTCCCTGAACTAGGAGGCATGTTGTGTCCTTAAGTAAAAACATTTCATTTCACATTGCTCCAATCCACTCAGATGAAAATATGAACCTCCAGTACTAGCAGTAGCAGTAGCAGCTGGAGGTCCACCTTATGATGAACTTTCAGTTGTTTAACTCTTAACGTCCTAAACCACATTAACAAGACATTCTTGGAAAGTACAAAACACCACTATGACTACATCACATTTTAAGATTTTACTTTAGTTTACTGCAAATTTTCACAATGATTTGTTCACTAAATCAATAAACTGATTTTTAGATATTTTCTGCTAAATTATTATAAGATGGTAAGAGTTAACACCCTGTTTTGTACTCTCCGTTGCTTAACACCATATGAAACTGTGCTAAGCTCCAGCAGTTCCAGCCTGCTCAACCAACCCATCCCAACAAGAAAAGGTAAATGTAAAGATGACATTGATGATGATGATGATGAAATTATTCTAATTATTATGTATATTTTATTTGCAGTTAATTGAAAGTGGTAAAGGTTTATTTTATGATGAAGTTTTCAAAATTGAACCGATTGAGGGTGAGATCTGGCCGAACCAAACTATGCAAATCAATGTAATTTTTAAACCTTTAGAAGCAAAGACGTACTCTAAAACAGCCTATTGTGAAATCAATGGACGGGAGAACCGCCTCCCTCTACAATTACGTGGAGAAGGCAAAGGACCTAAGGTTCAACTCTCTGTGGAGATCATGGATATTGGCCCAATATTCATCTGTTCTTGTCATTACTATGAAGTGATTTTTGCTAACTGTGGACAAATATTTGCCAATTATGTTATAACAAAAAGTGACACTGCATTTGCTTCGAACTTTCAGTTTGACCCAAACGAGGGGGTTGTACACCCAGGTGGTCATCAAGCAATAATGGTGATATTCCGAGGAAGCAGTTTAGGAGATTTTGATGAAACTTTTAAATTTCAGGTAGAGGGTTTACCTCAACCAGTTCTACTCAAATTCAAGTGAGTTGGTTTAAAAACAATTTATATCTCTTTTTATTATATTTTGATATAATTAATATAGGTGCAGGCATAGTTATGTGGTTAAGATGTTTGCTTTATAACTACATGGCTTTAGGCTTGGTCCTAATGTATAGATTCTTGGGGAAGTGTCTTCTACTATAGTCTCAAGCTAACCAATACCTAGTAATTGAATTTAGTTGATGGAAACTGTACAAAAGTTCATCATATATGTGTGTGTGTGTGTCTTTGTGTCTTCACTTTGCATTTGTGACTGCCTGTGCAATCAGTGATGTTTGTTTATGTCCTGCATAAACAATATGTTTTGCAGCTCAGTAGTTTGGCATGTAAAGATCAGTACCCTAAAAAAAAAGATAAGGGCTGGTGCCAGGAAGAACATCAGGCTGTGGAATGGTTCCTTAAAAAAGTCCTGTCCAACCCATTTCAGTATGAAGGAGCAGACATGAAAATGATGAATTTCTATTGAAATGAATTCATGGCTTCATTTTTTTAAACCCTTTTGATAATAAACTCTTCAAAACTGTTTCTGGTTCTGTGGTACAAAACTGTTTATTTTAAAGTGTTTATCATCATCATCATCATCATTGTTTTTACATTCACTTTTCAATGCTAACATGGCTTGGATGAGATGTTTTACAGCTGAATGTCTTTCCTGATGCCAACCATTTTAATTGCCTCTGATGATGTGCAGAGATACAGTGTACCTATTCTAAAAACATTCCATCATAATTTTATGTAAAAACTGCTCCAGACACTGTTTTAATAATGAGAAAGTTAGTTGTATTGCCAAATCCCACTCTATTTCAATTAATTAATAAAGAATTTGGAGGAATTTACTGGACCTATTATTTCATTACTATTTGTAACATAACTTATTGTTTCTTATATGGGAATTTTTTAAAATGGGTGGCATTATAACTTTGTCTTTCATCTTTATGGTGTTGATAAAATAAAGTACCAGTAATGCACTGGGGTAATTGCTGGCCTTGTGGCAAAAAGTAGAAACAATTATTTTATAAAACCAGAGCCAGTTTTGGCCAGGATGCTATCAAAAAGGTTTATAAATTTTATAAATAATTTGTTTGATTTCTATTTTAAAATATTTTATCTTTTTGTAGAGGATCGGTGATTGGCCCCACATTCCATTTTGATGTAGCACAACTAGAGTTTGGCCATGTCTCCTATGGTAAGTCAATGATTTGTATAAATTTACATTTACTGTTTAGTTAGGGAGTGAAGGACAAGGTTCATGATCCTTTTCAGGGCTTCTGAGACTGATAGGGGGTGGTAGGGATGGAAGGGGAAAGGTATTCTCAAACTAGGGACTTAGTCCAAATGCTGTCATCAGAGTTGACTCCACTAAAACCGTCCAAGGACCATTTGGGGGTATTAAACTGAGTGATGGATTAAGTCAACTACCCAACGGCCAAGTGGTGGTGTAAAACTGGGTGATGGATTGTCAGCAACCGAAGGGGCAGGTGGTGGTGTTAAATCTGATGGAGGATTAAATCTACCACCCAAGGGCAATGTGTTATTAATCTAGGTGACAGTAAATCTGCTGCCCAAGGGCCAGGTAATGTTGACCTGGGCGACAGAGTAAGTCTACCACCCAAGTAGGCCATAGCACAGTTTGAACTTAGAACACAAAGAATCAGAACAAATACCACCAAGTATCTTGTCAGATGCTCTACTGATTTCGCCAATTCACTGGTCTGTACTAAGACTTTATCAGATGAAGCGAAAAAAAAAAATCTTGGTGGTGTTTGAACTCAGAGAACACAAATAGCCAGCACAAAAGCTATAAACTATTCTATTTGATGCTCTAATGACTGCCAATTTGTCATCTGAAAAATGTAGTAAATCAACAAAACAAACAACTGTGAATTTGAACTTATGTCTCTGAGCTCCTCGTCCAAAATCTTAACCATTCTGCCAGTTTGTCCAAACATACTTTCACGTTATAAAGATTACAAAGTCATATCAATAAAGTATTTTTTAGTTAACCCTTTTGATACCAAACTAGCTGAAGTTCCAAATACCAGCTTAATAATGAGAACATTAGTTATGTTATTAAATCCCTCTAAATTCTTGATTATTTTCAAAATTACTTGAAAATCATAGGAAGTGGTCTTTTATGAGAACTATGGTTACAAAATGGTTTAAATATTTATATTTATCTAAAACCCTTCCATCATAATTTTTTATATATTTGTTCTTAACACTAACTTAGTAATGATTATTTTCAAAGTTAATTGAAAATCAATGGCTGTGTCCTTCATTAGAAATATGGTGACACCAAGGTTGTCCCATTCACACTTCTTTTTGAAGGGAGAACTTCCTTTTGCTCACCTTAATAGACATATACAGAGGGTCATGGCTGTAACCAAAACCAAAACCAAAAGAGCATGTCTTGAATGAAAAAAAAATAAAAAAATTCATAAACATAAATTTCTAACTCTTTTGAAACCAGACTTCCTTAAACTCTGCCCCTGGTTCTATGCTACAAAACCATCTATTTTATAGAGTTATCTAAAAACCTGTTATAATTTTATGTAAGAATCTTTGTTATGTTCCAAATACCTGCTTAATAGTGGGAAATTTAATTATATTACTAAATCCTTTCATATTCTTAATTATTTCTGAAATTAATTAAAAATCATAAGCAGTGTATTTCATTAGAAATTCTAGCAGAAAAACCACCCTTCGGGTGGTTTTCTGCTAGCATGTGTAGTGTGTATAATGATATTATATGCAGGTATATATACATGTAGATGTGATACATCAAATAAAATCGTAATTGACAATATATAATACATAGAAATTGAACGAAGACTGCGTTACACTGTCTTATTTAATCAGTAACGTAATCCATGATACATTAAAAAAGACAACATTATATATAAACTGCATTAGGAGAAAATTAGTGACAGAAAATTAGTATGTTTATTTAAGCGATGGCCAACCGGAAGTGTTGACATTTCAGAAATTTTTAAAAAGAAGTGAATCTATAAATAAATAAAATATATTTAATCAACAGCCACGAAATTTAGTAGATAAATTATGTAATATTCATTCATTATTTATTCAAAGTAATCCAATTTATTTTACTAATGAGATAAAAAATTATAAACCGTACGCAGTCCCGCGCTCCTTACTTTATTATAGTTTAGATGGTAATGAAAGCTTACAATATAGGCTCATGCATAAGTCACTCTGATAGATAAGTCATGCCTTCATTTTATATCCAACATTCTTGGTTCAGCACTTGACTCACATATAAGGTTCAGTAGATAAGTCCTTGCTGGTTTTTACATTTTCTAATGGAAAAGGGTGTGAATTATGTATGTGTACCCTGTGTCATGTGAAGCAATTAAAAGAGTTGGTCATAGTAAGGGTATACAGCCATAAAACATTGCTTCAAAATGGACCCTATGAAGAGTATAAAGCCAGTCATTGTGCCTGCAAGGTTAACCTGGCTCCATCAAGGGAACTGGTCTTAAAACACTTGCAGTATTTATATATATATATATCAGAGTGACACAGGACTGAGATCTCTAGCGTTACACAGCGTTACAGCAGACCATATAGATATTATGCACCACCCTACCCCACCCACTCACTCCCATATACATCTCCTGTGAGGACAGGCTGAAGCATACATCAAGTGAAGTCTCCAGCCCACACTAAAGTGGTCGTGATGGCGACATGGCAAAAAGCGCCCAGCCCACACTGTAAAGTGGTCGTGATGGCGACATGGCAAAAAGTGCCCAGCCCACACTGTAAAGTGGTTGTGATGGCGACATGGCAAAAAGTGCCCAGCCCACATTGTAAAGTGGTCGTGATGGCGACATGGCAAAAAGCGCCCAGCCCACATTGTAAAGTGGTCGTGATGGCGACACGGCAAAAAGCGCCCAGCCCACACTGTAAAGTGGTCGTGATGGCGACACGGCAAAAAGCGCCCAGCCCACACTGTAAAGTGGTCGTGATGGCGACATGGCAAAAAGCGCCCAGCCCACACTGTAAAGTGGTCGTGATGGCGACATGGCAAAAAGCGCCCAGCCCACATTGTAAAGTGGTTGTGATGGCGACATGGCAAAAAGTGCCCAGCCCACATTGTAAAGTGGTCGTGATGGCGACACGGCAAAAAGCGCCCAGCTCACACTGTAAAGTGGTCGTGATGGCGACACGGCAAAAAGCGCCCAGCCCACATTGTAAAGTGGTTGTGATGGCGACATGGCAAAAAGTGCCCAGCCCACATTGTAAAGTGGTCGTGATGGCGACACGGCAAAAAGCGCCCAGCCCATACTGTAAAGTGGTCGTGATGGCGACACGGCAAAAAGCGCCCAGCCCACACTGTAAAGTGGTCGTGATGGCGACATGGCAAAAAGTGCCCAGCCCACACTGTAAAGTGGTTGTGATGGCGACATGGCAAAAAGTGCCCAGCCCACATTGTAAAGTGGTCGTGATGGCGACATGGCAAAAAGCGCCCAGCCCACATTGTAAAGTGGTCGTGATGGTGACACGGCAAAAAGCGCCCAGCCCACACTGTAAAGTGGTCGTGATGGCGACATGGCAAAAAGCGCCCAGCCCACATTGTAAAGTGGTTGTGATGGCGACATGGCAAAAAGCGCCCAGCCCACATTGTAAAGTGGTCGTGATGGCGACATGGCAAAAAGCGCCCAGCCCACATTGTAAAGTGGTCGTGATGGCGACATGGCAAAAAGTGCCCAGCCCACATTGTAAAGTGGTCGTGATGGCGACACGGCAAAAAGCGCCCAGCCCACACTGTAAAGTGGTCGTGATGGCGACACGGCAAAAAGCGCCCAGCCCACACTGTAAAGTGGTCGTGATGGCGACATGGCAAAAAGTGCCCAGCCCACACTGTAAAGTGGTTGTGATGGCGACATGGCAAAAAGTGCCCAGCCCACATTGTAAAGTGGTCGTGATGGCGACATGGCAAAAAGCGCCCAGCCCACACTGTAAAGTGGTCGTGATGGCGACACGGCAAAAAGCGCCCAGCCCACACTGTAAAGTGGTCGTGATGGCGACATGGCAAAAAGCGCCCAGCCCACATTGTAAAGTGGTCGTGATGGCGACATGGCAAAAAGTGCCCAGCCCACATTGTAAAGTGGTTGTGATGGCGACATGGCAAAAAGCGCCCAGCCCACACTGTAAAGTGGTCGTGATGGCGACATGGCAAAAAGCGCCCAGCCCACACTATAAAGTGGTCATGATGGCGACATGGCAAAAAGTGCCCAGCCCACATTGTAAAGTGGTTGTGATGGCGATATGGCAAAAAAGTGCGCAGCCCACACTGTAAAGTGGTTGTGTGCAGGTGTCACGGCAAAAAGTAACCTGCCCACACTGTAAAGTGGTTGAGAAAAAGCACCCAGCACTCACTGTAAATGAGTTTGGCACTAAGAAGGGCATCCAGCTGTAGAAACCAAGCCCAAATCAGTTCTGTACGAGAAAGACATGGTCACCTGACCTAGCATTGCTCACAACAGGATAACTCGTCTAACCCATGCCAACATGGAAAAATGGACGATATATATATATATCATCTTCACCATCATTGTTTAATGTTCATTTTTCCATGCTGGCATGGGTGAGACAGGTTGTTATGTTATGAAACAAGTCAGGTCAGGTGACCATGTGTGCTCATACGGATTTGTATTTTGGCTTCTGGGTCAACAGCTGGATGCCCTTCCTAACGCCAACCATGTTACAGTGTGGATTGGGTGCTTTGTTTTTCTTGTGTCACCAGCATGATCACCTTACAGGGTGTATATATGTGTGTGTTTATATATATATATATATATATGTGTATATATATATATATATATATATTTATATTTATGTATGTATGTGTGTATATATATATATATATATATATATATATATATATATATATATATATTTATATTTATGTATGTATGTGTGTATATATATACACTAGCATTAAAGCCCGGCATTGCTCGGGGTCAGTAAGTTACCAAAGTTAGGTTGCACCACCCATTTTATAGCACCACTTTTTTGTCTGCCAGGCACTGCGTGAATGAATTGCAGACCTAGACTGCTGAAGCAGGAGCTGCGCCAGCAGTGACAATTGTAGTTTTACCTATGGATATTATCTCTGTGCAAAGAAGTGTTGAAATTTATTGTTTCACAGTACTTGCGCAACACGCGCGTAGATGATGCCAGGCGAACAACAGAGCTGCGATGGAGTTGTTCTGCATGGTTATCTAATGTGTGTTTTCTAAATTTAAGACAGTAGGGAGTGGTGTGATATGGGGGAGAGTTAGCTGCTGTTTCTAGCAGGTTTAGTGACCTCATAGAGGATATGTTTTCTAAATTTAAGACAGTAGGGAGGGGGGTGATATGGGGGAGAGTTAGCTGCTGTTTCTAGCAGGTTTAGTGATCTCATAGAGGATATTATTGTGTATAGTAAATAAACTGATACTTCTTTCTTCCACGTTCGTTGAGAGGTTTTAAAAAAGATTTATCGCTATTTTTTTTTGTTGTTGAATAAATTTATCTGTTGCTTTTGAATAATTGTTGTTTCATATGAAATGTAATAAGTTCTCTTTGTCATTGAAGTAAATAAATGTTTGATCGTTCCACACTCAAAAACAAACGTTCTCTCTCTCTCTCTCTCTCTCACTCTCTTCTCTCTCTCTTCGGCGTTCCTAAAGGAAGTTTGTAAGCATGTATGTAGGTTTATCGAATTTTAAGGGGTGTAGAGAGGGGGTATCAGATTGTATTAGAGGGGTAAAGCATCATGTATTTAGTTTTATCGATTATTTCCGTAATTCTGGGTGAGTTTGAATGAAATAAATAGTCGTTGACCATTTACAACATTCTTACAGACTTTGAGTCGAATCGGTTTGAAATTGTGCAAATGTATAAACATGGAACATGCACACACACACACACACAACAACAATCTGCCTTTTATAGATAATGATATATATATATATGTGTGTGTGTGTGTGTATATATAGATATACACACACACACCCATATATATATATATATATATATAAATATATATACATACACACATAAATATATATGTACAAGAATATAGGGTACAAGAGGCAATTAAGGAAATGAAGAATGGTAAGGCTGCTGGACCGTCGGGGATAGTTGCTGAGATGCTGAAGGCATCAAGAGAAGTAGACACTAAACTGGTTGCATGTATCATCAATCAAGCTATATATGGTGGTATCATATTCAAAGACTAGTGCAGCAGTATTCTCATAAATTTCTACAAAGGTAAAGGGGATGTTCTGGAGAGGAGCAATTAAAATAAAACTGATGGATCAAGTTTTGAAAGTGGCAGAGAGAATATTAGCGCAACTGATTAGAGAAAGGGTCAAATTAGATGAGATGCAGTTTGGTTTTGTGATTTGGAAAAGTACAACAGATGCCCTCTTCTTAGTGAGACAACTACAAGAGAGGTTCTAAGAACCTCTCTTGTAGTTGAATAAACCACTATACTTAGCTTTTGTTGACCCAGAGAAGGCCTTTGATAGGGTACCCCGATCTGTCATCTGGTGGTCCCTAAGGAAACTAGGTGTAGAGAAATGGCTTGTGAGGACAGTGCAAGCTATGTACAGGGGTGCTGTCAGTAAAGTGAGAGTAGGAATGGAGTTTAGTGAAGAATTCAAGATACAACTAGGTGTACATCAGGGTTCGGCCCTCAGCCCACTCTTGTTCATTATAGTCCTCCAAGCCATAACAGAGGAGTTTAAGACTGGATGCCCATGGGAACTTCTCTGTGCTGATGATCTGATTCTTATAGCAGAATCAAGAGGACTGAGAGTGAACATAGCTAAGACAAAAGTGTTGATAAGTAGAAGAGAGGACAATACTCTGATTCCATCAGGGAAATGGCCATGTTTGATATGTAGAAAAGGAACTGGCTTAAATTCTATAAAATCTACGCAATGCAAATCTTGGGTACACAAGAGATGTAGTGGGATAGCAGGCAAACTAACAGGTAGGGAAAACTACGTATGTAGCAGATGTACAGGGAAAGTTGGCAGTTATAATTGCAGTGATAGACACATTTTTCCAATGCAGGTGGGTTCTATAGAAGTGGTTGATAGCTTCCGGTACCTAGGTGATCAGATTAGCATGGGAGGAGGGTGTTCCGAGGCCATAGTATCTAGAATAAGGACGGGCTGGAAGAAGTTTAGGGAGCTGCTTCTTCTGTTGACAAAGAAGGGTTTCTTCCTTCGTACGAAAGGCCAGTTATATGATGCCTGTGTGAGATATGCGCGATGCTGCATGGTAGTGAGACATGGGCAGCAACTGCAGAGGATATGCGATAGCTGGAGAGAAATGAAACAAGTATGCTCCGTTGGATGTACAATGTCAATGTGCGTGAACGACCAAGCATAGACGAGTTGAGAAAGAAACTGGGTATAAGAGGGATAAGTTGTGGTGTGTAGGAGAGAAGACAGGTAGTATGGACATGTGATGCGCATGGAGGATGACTGCTGTGTAAAGAAGTACCAAGAAATGCCAGTAGAAGGAAGACGCAGTAGAGGAAGATCACGAAAAACATGGGCGGAGGTGGTGAAAGCGGACCTCAGATCACTGAAACTCACGGAGGAGATGACCGTGACAAGTGGAGAGATGCTGTGCTGAATAGGACCCGTCCCAACCTTGCAAGCAGGGAAAAGCGGACGTAAAATGATGATGATGATATATATATAGCAACTAAGACCATCAATCGCCTTAACTTGAACACAAACGAATCTACATGAATCCAAAGTTATGCATGAACACAATCAAATGTACTAACAGTTGATCCCACAGATGGACCATTATATTTACTGTGTGTATCTGGTTTAGAATAGGTACCTTGTATCCCTGTGAATCACAAAAGGTGTCTAAAAGGGTTGGTGACAGGAAGGGCTAGTTAAAAAAGGACCCTATGATCAGTACAAAGCCTATTCTGGTGCCTGTAAGGCTAACCCTTGCTTGAACAGGGCTTTAAAATAATTTTACTGTTGGTGTTTACAATAAATGTCTGTTAATTATTTATATTTTGTATATCTTTCTTAACAGATTCTAAATCTTGGTAATTAATTCCAGGTTTCCAGTGTACGAAAACCTTCTGTATGCGCAATACATCGTTAATACCTATGTATTTTCGGTTGCATGTACCAGGAGATGGCGTTGTTGACAGCATTCCAAGTATCAAAGGAAATTCTTACCCAAAGAGAGTTGATCAAGCTGGTCTACCCCCAAAAGAGTTTGAAATCATACCATCAGAGGGAGTTGTTGAAGCTCTGAGTTCTCTCAGAGTGACAGTTCATTTTGTATCTAACACTGTTTCACTGTATGAAATGGCTCTGGTAGTTGATGTTGTTGATGTGGCAGACCAGGTGTTCTCAATGCCAATTACAGCCAGGTAATTAGGCTAGATCATAGTTCTGTATCCAATATTGTTTTGCAGTATTTGTTCTGGCACTTTAGGTTTCTCAGTTCAAATATCACCAGGGTCAATTTTGCTTTTGATTTTTCTAGGGTTGATAAAATAACGTATCTGTCAAGTACTGGGGTTGATATTTTCAACTTTACCCTCTCCTTGAAATTGCTGACCTTGAGCCTAGATTATTATTATTATTATTATTGTTGGATTGGCAGTATCGGTAGAGAGTCGGACACCATGCTTTGCAGCATAGAGTTACAATCCTTTACGGACTGAGTTCAAATCCCACCGAGGTTAACTTTGCCTTTCATCCTTACAAGGTTGATAAAATAAAGCACCAGTAATGTACTGGGATAATTTAATTGACTTTCTCCTCCCCCCAAATTACTGGCCTTGTGCCTATATAAGAAACCATTATTATTATGGTGGATTGGCAGTATTGGTAGAGTGTCAGACACCATGCTTCGTGGCATAGAGATACGGCCCTTTACATCTGAGTTCAAATCCTGCCAAAGTTAACTTTGGAGTCGATAAAATAAAGTACCAGTCACGCACTGGGGTCAATTTAATCAACTTTCCTCTCCCCCAAAATTGCTGGCCTTGTGCCTATATAAGAAACAATTATTACTAGCATGTGTAGTGTGTATATTGATATTATATGCAGGTATATATACATGTAGATGTGATACATCAAATAAAATCGTAATTGACAATATATAATACATAGAAATTGAACGAAGACTGCGTTACACTGTCTTATTTAATCAGTAACGTAATCCATGATACATTAAAAAAGACGACATTATATATAAACTGCATTAGGAGAAAATTAGTGACAGAAAATTAGTATGTTTATTTAAGCGATGGCCAACCGGAAGTGTTGACATTTCAGAAATTTTAAAAAAGAAGTGAATCTATAAATAAATAAAATATATTTAATCAACAGCCACAAAATTTAGTAGATAAATTATGTAGGATTGGCAGTATCAGTAGAGGGTCGGACGCCATGCTTTGACGCATAGAGTTACGGCCCTTGCCATTCTGAGTTCAAATCCCGCCGAGGTTGACTTTGCCTTTCATCCTTACGGGGTCGATAAAATAAAGTACCAGTAATGCACTGGGTAATTGTTGGCCTTGTGCCTAAAGTAGAAACAATTATTTATTCAAAGTAATCCAATTTATTTTACTAATGAGATAAAAAATTTATATAAACCGTACACAGTCCCGCGCTCCTTACTTTATTATTGTTTAGATTATTATAGTGGATTGGCATCCACTATAATAATTGTTTCTATTTTTGGTACAAGGCCAGCAATTATTCCAGTACATTACTGGTACTTTATTTTATCGACCCCGTAAGGATGAAAGGCAAAGTCAACCTCGCCAGGATTTGAACTCAGATCATAAAGGGACGTAACTATGCTGGAAAGCATGGCGTCCAACCCTCTACTGATACTGCCAATCAACCACTATAATAATGGTAGTGTGTCGGACACCATGCTTTGTGGCATAGAGTTATGTCCTTTTATGTTCTGAGTTCATATCGTGTCGAGGCTAGCTTTGCCTTTCATCCTTACAGGGTTGATAAAATAAAGTATCAGTAATGCACTGGGGGTTGATTTAATTCAATTCTTCCACCCACCAAAAAATGTTGGCCTTGTGCTTAAATCAGAAAACATTATTATCATTATTATGGAGGCACATGGCTTAGTGGTTAGAGCACTGGCCTTGCAATCGAAAGGTTGTGAGTTCAATTCTCAGACCGGGTGATGTGTTGTTTCCTTGAGCAAGACACTTTATTTCACATTGCTCCAGTTTACTCAGCTGCAAAGTGGTCGTGCAGGTGCCACGGAAAAAAGCACCCAGCACTCACTGTAAATGAGGTTGGTGTTAGGAAGGGCATCCGGCTGTAGAAATCAAGCCAGAATCAGTTCCCGTCCCACCCTTGCAAGCAGCGAAAAAGCGGACGTAAAATGAAATGATGATGATGATGATGATGATGATGGTGACGAGGATGATGATGGCAGATGCAGTGATGATGACGACAACAAATTGGCAGAATTGTTAGAGCATCAGACAAAATATTTAGAGGCATCTACTTACAGCCTTTTACATTCTGAATTCAAATCCTGCTGGGGTTAGCTTTGACTTTCATCTTTCTGGCGTTGATAAAATAAAGTATCAGTCAACTACTGGAGTCAATATAATTGACTTCCACTCCCACCAAACCACTGACCCTGTGCTTAAATTAGAAACCATTTTTATGATTATGAAGACTCACCCTCTCATGCTTGAACTGAGGCATATATCTAGTAGGCAACACCTTCCTCTACCATGCCTCCTCCCGTACAACCCCCTTGCTGTAACCATCTCTCCCCATACCTACATCCTCAATTTCCACAAGCTTCTTCCCCACCCTCCCAAGTTCCCATCCCACACCATGAAGTGTTCTCTCTGGAGCCACAACAAAAGTCCCCAGTCCACACTATATGTATGTGTCAAGACAAAAGCACCCAGTTCACGTGCTGTAAAGTGGTCATGTAGGAATCATGACTAAGAGCACCCAGTCCACATGGTAAAGTAGTCGTGTCGGCGACACGACAAAAAGTGCCCAGTCCCACACTGTAAAGTCGTGTAGGTGTCACGACAAAAAGCACCCAGCACACACTGTAAATGTGGCTGGTGTTAGGAAGGGCATCCAGCCATAGAAACCAAGCCAAAATCTGCCCTGTGCGAGCGAAATACGGTTCTCTGACCTGATCTTTTACAAAGGGACAACCTGTCTTACCCATGCTAGTGTGGAAAATGGACGTTAAATGATGATGTTGATGAAGATGATGATGATGGTGATGATACTTATGGGAAAACATTTTGATTTCATGTCCTTTCTAGATGCTTGGTGCCAACAGTTGTCGTCAGTAACCCGGTTTTGACCTATAACCGATGTTTCTTGAACTATCCTTACACACAATATGTCAAGTTACAGAACCTCTCTAATCTGCGAGCTCGTTACGATCTTGAACCACAGGAACCCTCCGTTATGACATCCATTTCATACTGCAGCAGTGAACCTTCAGTAAGTTTTCCTTCTGTGTTTCTTAAATATGGCAAATTGGTAGAGTCATTAGAGTGGTGGATAAAATGCTTCATAGTATTTGCTCTAGCTATCTGTGTTCTGAGTTCAAATCCTGCTAATGTTAACTTTGTCTTTCATTTTTTTTAGGTTGACTGGGATTGATTCTTCTATATCACTTTTACACTTTCTTACTCTCGCTATCTTTCTTTCTCTGGAAGAAATCGGCTGTATTCAGACTTGGAGAGAGATGGGCTCCAACCAGGTTTAAATAGCCATAAAATTCTTGATAATTTTCAAATTTAATTAAAAATCATAGGCAGCGTATTTCGTTAGAAATATGGAAATAAAAAGTTTAGAATTCATGGTTGGTGAATGTGGGGCAGCAGAGAATAGAAAAGAGAATGCTCCAGTATCTGAGTGGAGTGTTGTTCATAGAGACTAAGACAAACAATAAATTACAGAGGATAATAGAAATTGAACCAGTGATAAATGTTGTGAAGGGAAAGGGAATGATATGGTTGGGTCATGTTCTGAAAAAAGATGAAAATGACTGGGTTGGAGGAATGATGGAAATGAACGTAGACGGAAGTAATGGAAGGGGAAAAACAAGAAAGACATAGCTAAAGATAATGGAGAAGGAAATGATAGCTAGGGTGTTGGTGAAGGAGAATGAAGAAGCTTGTCATGGGTCCTGCAAAGTTAACTCCTGCTTTAGCAGAGGAAATCTTTGTGGCTATTATTGATATTGTCATTCCATTAATAACGGTAATCACAAGATTTTTTTTATTGAATATTTCTTTTTTAGGGGATAATTGAACCATTTAGCTTCTTTGATGTACCTTTGACTATAAAAACTGCATGTCTGAGAGATTTAATAGCCCCAGCTTATTTTAAAGTTTTTGGCAGTCCTGACTATATTTCAGTAAGTTATTTTGCATTAAATTGCTCTGCTATTTTGTTTTTTGTATTTGTTTTGCAAGTGTCTTGATGTGAGATTGTGTTGAAACAGATTTTGTTATGGTTTGGGATTGTCATGATACCTATCAAACAAAGCACATGGTTGAATTTCACAGAGAGAAAAAGATGGAGAAGACCAGACGTCAATTTGGGGAGAAGGCATAGAAGGCTAAATGTCAATTAATAAGGTCACAGACTGTAATGAAATAGCTTTGACAATTAGATAATTAACCAATTGGTTGATTAACCTCCACTGGTGGATGGATTGATTATCTAATTAGTAATAAAAACTGAAATGAAACTCAATAGATGCACATGTTTTACTCTGGTATTTTTATACTAAGAATGACTCATTTTGTGTTGAGGGCAATTATTATTCAAATATATATTTGGTTAGTATTGTACTGGGGTGGGAGGAAGAGTCATATTGCCAATAAAAACATGTAGTTGTTTTTCACTTGTTACTCATGTTTTGGCATGGTCTCTGCTTCTGGATGCCATTCTTATCACCAAGCAGTTTACAGCATGGACTGGTGCATTTTATAGTGCGTTGAACACTGTGTCATTATTATTTTTTTCAGAGCGACTGCCTCCCTAGATGGATTGCTTTCATTATGGTTTATGAAGTCCATTTATCCTGTATACTTTTTATATTCAGTTTATTCTAAAATCATTCCATATTAATTTATATAAGAACCATTGTTAAATTATGTTCCAATTTAATAATGAGAAAGTTAGTTAGCTTACTGAATCATTCTAAATTCTTGATTATTTAAAAAATTATTTGAAAGTCATAGGCAGTGTCTTTCATTAATCAATGAATTAACTAATTATTTCAGTGATTTATAACCAAGTCAAAGTGAAAAACTACCAGTACATGAAAAAGTGTTAATAATAATTTCTTACATGATAATGAAATATGATACATATTTTAAAAAAAAATGTAATTATTTAGGGCTGGTGCTATGATAAAATAAATCCAGTACACTCTCTAAAGTATGATAAAATGCATGCAGTACACTCTGTAAAGTGGTTGGCATTAGGAAGGGCATCCAGCCATAGAAAATCAGTTGTGTCAAGGGCATGACAACCTCCTTAGTGTTGGTGCCATATTAAAACATACACTAGACTTTTTAAAGTGCTGGAATGTAAGTGAGACTGTTTGAGAGGTGGGTAGCTCTGGCTAGCTTCGACTAAGTACTGACCTGGTCTGTGACAACCTTTTCAACCCATGCCAGCATGGAAAAGCAGACATTAAATGATGATGATAATGATGATTATGATCTTTATTAAATAAAATATTTTGATTTATTTTAGGTTGAAATTTCTTGCTATGGTGAAGGTCCTGTGGTGCATGTGACACCACTTGAGATTGACTGGGGCACCATTACAGTGCTGAAGGATGTTGATAGAAAAATTACCCTGTTAAATGAATCTCCAATCCCTGCTACATTTGAAGCAAGTATGGTAAGTTGGTTTCTTCTAGTTGGTTTCATAACAGGTTGATGGTTCTTCTGGGTGGGTTGTTGGCTCTCCGCCGAATAGTCGGATGATGAGACTGCCGTCTTGGCAAGACGATGCTTTAGGATTCCTGGCTTAGGATGACTCCGGCCTCATTGAGCAAGAGCAAGAAGAAGAAAGTAAGTTGGACAAGTCTATATTTAATTAGTTGAACAGAAGCAATTTAGGGCAGTAGGAAGTACACATTAGTCATGCCTTTCCCAAGGCAAACTCACTAGAGCTGGTACCATGATAAATACACCCAGTACACTCTGTAAAGTAGTAGTCCTGTGCCACAATAAAATGCACCCAGTACATTTGGTAAAATAGTAGTGCTGGTGCCACAATAAAATGTACATACTCTTTACTCTGTAAAGTAGTAGCACTGGTGTCACAATAAAATGTACCTCGTACACTCTGTAAAGTAGAAGTACTGGTGCCACAATAAAATGTAACCAATACACTCTGTATAGTAGTAGTACTGGTGCCACAATAAAATGTATTCAGTACACTCTGTAAAGTAGTAGTACTGGTGCCACAATAAAAGGCACCTAGTACATGCTCTAAAGTGGTAGTGTTGGTGCCACTATAAAATACACCTAGTACACTCTCTAAAGTGTTGGTGGTGCCACTATAAAATACACCTGGTACACTCTCTAAAGTGTTGGTGGTGCCACTATGAAATACACCTAGTACACTCTCTAAAGTGTTGGTGGTGCCACTATCAAATACACCTAGTACACTCTCTAAAGTGTTGGTGGTTGTGCCACTATCAAATACACCTAGTATATTCTCTAAAGTGTTAGTGCTGATGACATGATAAAATGTGCCTAGCATACTTTGGAAAGTGGTGATATTGATGCAATGATAAAATGCTTTTAGTATGATTTGTAAAGTGGTTGGCATTGAGAATGGAATCCAGCTGTAGAAATCATGCTAAAAAAATGGATCAGATGACCATGTCTTGCTCATACAAAGCTGTTTCTGGCTTGGTTTCTATGGCTGAATGTCCTTCTTAACACCAACTACATTTACAATATGTACTGAGTGCTTTTTGTCGTGGCACCAAAACGACCACTTTTACAGTGTGGGCTGGGGTCTAGGGTGGGGATTGGAGTAGATCTAGGGATGTGGGTGAGGGGTGAGGTTTTAGAACTTGGATGGGGTGTTAGGACATAGGAAGTGAAGGTGCATACTAAATGTGGGAGATGAATGGAAGGGGGAGTGTTAGAGGTCCTGTCAAAAGCTTTTTCCAGGTCAACAAATGCCAGGCAGAGGGGCTTACCTTTAGCTAAGTACTTCTCCTGTAATTGCTTCACAAGGAAGAGGGTGTCAGTGATACCTTTACCTGACATAAATCTGAACTACATCTCATCTAGGTTAACCTGGTCCCTAACCAGCTGTGCTATAACTCTTTCTGTTACCTTCATGACCTGGTCCATCAACTTACCTCTATAGTTTCCTCTATCTAGTGCATCTCCTTTACCTTTGTAGCTGTTGACAATGCTGCTGCTGCACCAGTCATTCAGTATGACACCATTTAGTATTACCTGGTTTACAATATACGAGTGGTTAAATAATAATAATAATGAAATTATTGTGTACAGCGCTCAGGTGCACTACAACTTGTCAAAGGTGCATGCATGTATAGTACATGGAATAATGTACAAATGTCAGGAAAATGAACAGTGTACGAGTCATGATATACATGTGTGCATGTGTATGGAGGGGGGTTATCAGGTATAGTGTTGGCGAATCTCAGGAAGCATAGAGGTTTTAAAGGATGCAGTGTCTCAACAGCTAAAAACTGATGCAGGTAGTTTGTTCCAAGCTTCAGCAACTCTGAGCGTGAAAAAATGTTTCCGAAAGTCATGGGAGCTGTGCTGTTTTCTGACTTTGTGGGCATACGCACGTGTGTTAGACACATGGAAATCAAAAAGATGCTCAGGGTTGTTGTTGGCAAGATGGTTAACAATTTTGTGGGTGTTTACCAAGTCAGTTGCCAGACGTCGGAGCTTCAATGTATCCATGACCAGGGAAGCAAGGCGTTCAGAGTATGGTAGATGCCTGATGGAGGGTATTTGCTTGTTTGCACGTCCCTGAACAGTTTCCAGGCGGTCAATGATCTGAGCAAGATAGGGGTTCCAGAATGGTGATGCAAATTCTAAGTGTGGCCGCACCATAGCTATATACAGCTTTAAATAGATAGCTGGAGAGCGGCTGACAAAGGTCTTGTTGAATGATGCTAAGACACCCTGGGCCTTCTTGACAATTTTAGAGACGTGTTTCGTCCAACAAATTGCTGCTGACAGTAATGCCCAGGTCACGTTCACAAGAAGACTTCTTGATATTAGTGTTTTGGAGGGAGTATGTGGACGCTGGGTTTTTACTCCCAAAATGCATGGTGGTGCACTTGACCACAGCCAACTTGAGTTGCCAGTCCGTGATCCATTGTTGTATTGTGTCCAGGTCAGATTGCAGGAACGATCTATAGTGTTTAGGATCTGTCCTTTTTATCTCAAGGTACAGCTTGATGTCATCTGCATATTTCAGTACTGTGGCATTCTTTAAGTTGACATCTATGTCATTAATATATGCCACAAACAAAAGGGGGCCAAGAACAGATCCCTGTGGTACACCAGATGACATCTCATACAGTGAGGAATGCTGTCCTAGAACCATGACTACCTCTCTTCGACTGAGAATGAAGGACTTCAACCAGTTAAAAAGATCATCCTTCACACCCATTGCAGAGAGTTTTGCCATAAGTCTTTTGTGTGGCACGAATTAAAAGCTTTAGTAAAGTCAGTGTAAACAACATCCACCCATGAGCTGCCATCAGTGATCCGGGTGATGTCGTTCAAGAAACTCGATAAGTTGATCACAGCAACTGGAGTTAGGGATAAATCCAAATTGCGAGGGCCGGATAAGACTGTGAGAGTTCCAGAAGTTCCAAAGTGTTTCTCTGACACAGGATTCCATCAGTTTGGCAATGCAGCTAGTAAGACTGACTGGACGATAGTTGACAGGTGATGTGCGGTCACCCTTTTTGGACAGAGGAATGACACTGGCAGTTTTCCACTGCTCTGGAGTAGCACCGTTGTTCAGACAGAATGGGAAGAAGCGTGATAGGTGGTGCAGAAGGAAGTACCCACTACGTTTGAGAAGCAGGTACATAACACCATCAAGACCAGGAGAGGTGTGGTTGCGTTTATTCTTCAAGCAGCTGTTATTATTCTTCTCTCCTCTGTAGAACCGACCCAACTCCTTCTTCCAAGTTAACCCAAAAGATGGTGTGATTTTACCTGAAGAGAGGATGGTTCTAACATTGACTGCAAATATCAATGACATTATCAGGTATGGGTTTATCTGTCTCATTTTCTTATTTAGATATTGCTTTACCTTACAACAGTGAAGGTGCTTGGTTTAGTGGTAAGGACCCTAGGCTTTCATGCATTTCAGGCCCCTACTCTGACTCTTCAACTTTTCACCCCACTTCAGTTTACAGTTCTGGGTCGTATTAACCCATGGTCAGACCCTTAGACTTTCAGCTATTTTGGGCCACATATGGTACTTCAATCTTGTACCTAACTACAGTTAACAGCTTGTCCTTGTTACAGTATGTTTAATTATTACAACAAATAATCAAATAGAACATTTTAACAATAAAATGCAGGGGCCTCTAGACTTCAGCCTAGTTAGTGTTATACATAATATGGCCTGTTTAGTGGTTAGAGTGTTCATCTGTTGATCATACAGTTCCTGGCAGTGTAATCTCAAAACACATCCTATCACAATTAATATTTTTGAACATAAAATTTAATCAGTTGGGAAAGCCACTGTTTGTGAAGGCTTGTGGCTTAGTGGTTAGGGTGTTCAGCTCATAAACCATTCAGCTGTCATGAGGCCTGCAAGGTTAACCCCTGCTTTGGCAGGAAAATGGCTTTAAAATCCTTGCTGCTACTGCTAAATCTTAAATAATACAATACTAAAAAAAAAAAGTTCTATCCATTTTTCAACCAATGTTGTTATGTTCATTTTTGATTTTTATTTTATTTTTTTTTTTCGCAACAATAATTACCTATTTCAGTTTTGAAGATAAAATCAACATGAAATTTGGAGACAATTCAGAAAGATTTGTGTTGTTGAAAGCATTTGGTGAGGGCAGCACCATTGTAGCTGATCCTCCCCTCTCATCTGTGTTGAATCTTGGCCCACATTTCAGGTAACTCTTCTTTAATTAATCATTTCCTTAACATATGTTGTTTTGAAATACACTGCCTACATTCTTCAAATAATTTTGAAAATAGTTAAGAATTTGGAGGTATTTAGCATCATTATAATCATTGTTGTCATCATCATCATCACTAGCATCATCTATGAATTTCTTTGTGAATTTAACTCTTAACATCCTGTAACAATTTAACAGAAAATATTTAAAAACATGTTTGTTAATTCAAATGTTTATAGTATTTTTACTAGTGGACAATTCGTTGCAAGAATTTACAGTATAAGAGTAAAGACTTAAATTTTTAATGTGATCCAGTCATTATGTTATTTTGTATTTTTCAAGAATGTCTTGCTAACATGGTGTCATGTCATTTTTTTAGTCAAAATAATTATAGTATTTTTACTGGTTTCCAATTGTGGAAATTTGCAATATTAAAGACTTTAATTCTTAACATAATGCAGTCATAGTATAATTTTGTACAAAATGTATTGCTAATGGGGTTTCATGTGACAGAGGACATTAATATTTAATTAGCGCTTTGTGATTGTATTTCAGTAACAAAACTTTGAAAAAGAAGATAGTTTTCACTAACAAAGGTCGACGTCAACAACAGGTCAACTGGGTCATACAGACCAATACTACATATTTACCAAAAATTAATAAATCTGAATCAGGATCAAAGGTAAATTATAAGCAATTTATATAATAATAGCTGTACAGCACCCAGTACACTGTAAAGTGGTAGTGCTGGTGACATGACAAAATACACCCACCCCTCACTGTAAAGTGGTAGTGCTGGCACCAAGATAAAATGTACTCAATACACTCAGTAAAATTGGTGCCAACATTCTGTAAAATTGTAGTGCTGGTGTCATGATAAAATGCACCCAGTACACTCTGTAAAGTAGTAGTACTGGCACCAAGATAAAATGTACTCAATACACTCTGTAAAGTGGTTGGTATTCAAAATAATCAAGAATTGGAAGGGGTTTAGTAATATAACTAACTTTCCCATTATTAAGTTGGTATTTGAATATAAGATAACAAATGTCCTTACATCAAATTGTGATGGAAGGTTTTTCAGATAAGTAAAATCACTTTAATTTTTTAGTATTTACATTACTCTATATTTATTATATTTTCATGGTAAAGGCTTTATCTCACATAATATCGAAGCTATGAGATTTTGATATTATTTATTTTGAGAACACTACCTTAACGTAAGTAGGAGCAGCTGCTTACAGTTGGTTCAACAGAATGAGGTGAGAGAATTTTAGCTGGATATGGCCGGTTTAAATGCTAAAGGGTTAAAATACATAGCTTTGTATTGGAGAACCAAGTGAGTTTTTAAAAAAATGGTGTCAAATCAATAAAATAAAGTACCAGTACTAACTGATACTGGGGTTGATTCTTTCTCTCTTTCTCTAGAAGAAATCAGCTGTGTTCAGAGCTGGAGAGGGATGGACTCTACTAGGTGTATATGTCTAAGCCATACTGTATGTCAGGATGTAATGATATTTGGAACTACTTTATGTTGTGTCTAATACCCCCTGTGTAATAATACAACACGCTCCTCATCACCTTTAGACAAGACTGCTGATCTGTCAGTACATGTAAATATTGCTCTCTGTAGTATAAATAAAATACTTATTACGCACAACTGTTTTGATCATCATTAGATAACATTACAGGATGGTACACTTATGATACCATAGGGAGTTCAGGGTCACATCGATCAAAAGGTTTAATGAATCAGGTTGAGAGGACTCTTCAGTTGTTTTAAAGATATAACAAGCTCCCTAGTGCTAGTGCAACAATAAAATGCACCTGTTGCACTCTGTAGAGACGTTAGGAACGTTTGTAAGTGAGATGCAGGACTCCCTGCCTCTCTGAGAGGTTGGTGGCATTGATTAAGTACTGACTTGGTCTGTGACGACCTGTTCACCCCATGCTAGCAAGGTAAACAGACTTTAAATGATGATGATGATGAATCGTAATATTTTTTTCTGAAAGTAATCGTTGTTTATAATACTCTGGTTTTTCTTTGTGCAGGCTTCTCCTGTGCCAGAACCCAAACCTTCTGTCTTCGAAATAATTCCACACCGTTTCAAATTGTTGCCTGGTGAAAGTATGGGTGTCTATTTGAAAGGCTTTGTAGAAAAGTAAGTGGATACTTTGAAATTCTTTTTCTTTTTAATGTGTATGTAAGCTTTCTCTATTAATTTAATATGAAGTGTTTTTCATTTGACGTCAAAGACATGATATCCTCTCTAATTCTGGTTCCATGATAAAATGCAATCTAAACACTATAAAGTGGTAGTGCTGGTGCCATGATAAAATGCACCCAGAACACACTGTGGCAGTGCTAGTGTCATAATAGAATACACCCAGCCCACACTGTAAAGTGGTAGTGCTGTTACCACAATAAAATGCACCCAGTACACTCTTTAAAATAGTTGGTCTTAGAAGTGGCATCTAATTGTAGAAACCATGCCAAACAGGCATTACAATTTCTCTAGTGTTGGTGACATGATAAAGTACACCCAGTACACTCTAAAAACGGTTGACTTTAGGAAGGGCATCTGGCCATAGAAACCATGCCAAAAATAGAACATACTGTATTTAACAAGACACATTCCTCGACCCATCTTTTTCTGTTACAACCAATCCAAACCATGCCAGCATGAAGACATGGACATTAGATGATGATGATGATGATGATGATGGTGGGTCTTATGCTATAGTAGAAGACACTTGCCCAAGGTACCACAGCAGAACTGAGCCCAAAACCTTATGGTTACAAAGAAAACCTTTTTCTTCTTTTTAACTCATTTTAATTGTCATTGTCCACTTGTTATGTCCAATAAAGTTAATATATTTAAAAAATATTTGTTAGGTCTAATAAATTTACTATATATAACTGACAATATTTTAAACACGTATCTAACAAAGTATATATAACTAACCACAGCAATACCTTTGCAAATTTGTCCATGGAATGCAGCTGAGATATACTGCCTAGACTTGGGTGTAGAGTCTGCCACTCCCCCCCATTTGTTTCTTTATATGCAAATATTATATAATCCAATTCCCTTTATGTTCTGAGTTCAAATCCCACTGAGGTTAGCTTTGCCTTTCATCTTTATGGAGTTGATAAAGTAAAGCACTGGTAATGCACTGGGGGCGATTTAACTGACATTCCCCTTCCCTAAAATTGTTGGCCTTGTGCCTACATAAGAAAACATAATTCAATTAAAATGTGTTGAACAAAATTGAACTGCTTTATTAAAAAAATATTTAAACTTGTTATTTATTGACAGGCCTGCAGATATAAATGAGATATTACACTGTTACTCAATCCTTGGGAAACACGGAGGTAAAAAGTTGGTAATCAACGTCAATGTAAAGGCACAGTTTATTGATCCCTTACTAAATTTCTCAAAAGAAAGTATTTTCTTCAGAACAGACAAGGTACAACATAACCTTAATTTACTTTTATGGCACACATCTTTTACATTTCTCATATATTAGTGGACATGTGCTGTCAATAATGACACTAATAGTGTTGGATGTATTTAATTATTGGAATCCAGGATTGGTATATTTAGAACTAATGGACCTGTGCTACCAATATTGATGGCAATAGTGTTGAATGTATTTAATTTTTGGAGTCCAGGATTAGTGTGATATATATATATATATATATATATATATATATATATACCAAGATCACTAGATATATGAACAACCATGCTACTGGAAATTTTGTGTTTTGATAAATTAATAGTTTTCATAAGAGAAACCCTATAGTTTATATTGATTACTGACTTGTAAAAATGATTAAAGATAAAATTATATTTTATATCTTGTACTTTTGTTTGCTCTTGTATCCCTTGATAAGTTTTCCTGTTCTTTTTAATGATTCCTAACATATTGACCTCTTAGACATGCTGAGGCCCCTGCATTTTGCTTATTTGCATTTCAAAGACTTATTTGCTTTACAAAGACTACTGGGTGTTTTACTATGGCATTAGCTCTTGGGAGGTTGACATGCTCATCACACAACTGAAGTTTTCTATGGCTGGATGCTCTTCCTAATACTTTGTGTTATATATATATGTGTATGTGTGTGTGTGTATGTATGTCATCATTTATACATCTTTCCATGCTTGCATTTATTGGTCTAGCTGTCTCCAACACAGCTCTCCTCCGATTGCTGCATTCTTTCATCCAAGCTTTCACCATTTCAGCAGCATAGAGTTGTCAAGGGTATAGCAACCACCTTAGTGCTCGTGACATGATAAATTGTACCCAGTACACTCAGTGTAGGAATATACATTAACAAAATGTGGCCTCCAACCCATCTATGAGTATGGTAGCAGCTATTAAATACTGACTTGGTCTGTAATGATCCATCCAACCTATGGTGGCATGGTAAAGCAGTCTTTATACAACAATAACAATGATCATGATCATATGTTTGAAAGTATTAAGTGAAATTATTTTTGACATTTTATTTGAGGGAAAATTGTTTACAGATCAAATTATTTGAAATATATTTTCAGACTCCAGATATGAAGCTGGACCTTCTATATGAAGACCTTGTGTTGACCAACACTGCCATACTGCCTTTGACAGTTAACTTAAGTATACCAGACCCGTTCAAGATTGTCTACAATGATGACATTCTATCAGACGTTGTAAGTTGGGAAATGAAGTTTATTTTATTTTATACATATCATATCTAAGATCTGGCTTACTCTACATATATATACAGGGTCTATTTGTGATATTTTCTCTATGTATTATCATCACAATATATTTTATTGATATTAAATTATTATTATTGGTCTGTGATAATTGCTGGCCTTGTGCCAAAAGTAGAAACAATTATTATTGGTGGATTGGCAGTATCGGTAGAGTGTCGGACACCATGCTTTTCAGAATAGAGTTATGGCCCCTTACAGTCAGTTCAAATCCCGCCGAGGTTGACTTTGCCTTTCATCCTTACGGGGTTGATAAAATAAAGTACCAGTAGTGCACTGGGGTCGATTAAATCAACTTTCCCCTCTCCCCAAATTGCTGGTCTTGTGCCTATAATAGAAATTATTATTATTTTCTCTTAAGGGTAGTGGATTGGTGGCATGGGTAGAGTGTCAGACAACATGCTTCATGGCATATAGCTACGTCCCCTTTCATCAAATCCTGCTGTGGTTAGCTTTTCCTTTCATCTTTATGGGGTCGATAAAATAAAGCACCAGTAATGCACTGGGGTCAATTTAATTGACTTTCCTCTCCTCCAAAATTTTTGGCTTTGTGTCTAAATTAGAAACCATTATTTTCTATTGAGCAGAAAACCCAAATAGATGTTGGCAAAAGTTGTCCATTGAAGATCCAGTTTAACCCATGTTATAAAGAAGATTTATTCACCAGAATTATTGAACAACAACTAACCATTAGCTACGATGAACATCCCCACATCGTAAGGATTTTTTTATCTTATGTTTAATGTTGACAGTTTTGTTGTTTTAATTAATGATTTCATTTGTCATGTTATATGTTGTGAGGCATGGACACATATAAGTTTGAAAACCAGATAGATAGAATGTACTCTCATATATTACAGATGGTTGTTTAACACTACTTAAAAGAGCCACACCACCAATATTGACCTGAAGACTGTCAGAAATATGGTATTAATTGTTTCCCTGATTTGATCAGATGATCAGCTCAGATGAGATGAGATGGAATTGATTGGATGAGAGTAAAGCTGGTGGCTGGATATTTAACACCCTAGGTTAGCCTTACAATGTCACTCCACCTTCTACCAGATATGCATCCCAATCTACCAACTAAAATAGTTACAACCTACAGTTTTGTAAGCTGACAAACCTAATTTTTGACAGTAATTGCTCCTACCACACTAAGAAAATTACTAAGTTTGTATTTTCCATTACACAGTCCACACCCACCTAAGCCATCAGATAATAGTTCATAACATCATATGCCTACCACTTGATGTTTACTGATTTAGTTATTGATTGCAGGAAATTATTATATATTTAATTTAATTATACAAATTTGTATGAAACTGTAATCCTTAAGGCCTGTACCCTAGATGGCTGCCTAGTTGGCCTTAATGGTGGTGTTGGTTCTGAGTGAGAAGAGTGATGGAAAGAAAAGAAGAACATAGCTGAAGGAGATGGAAATGAAAGCTATGGTGTTGGTGTGGGGGGAATGCAAATGATAGGGTAAAATGAAGATGTTTGTCATGAGGGCTCTCTTTATCAAGGAAAATGGTCTCAAAACATTTGTCATTGTTGTTTTACAGTACAGCTAATTACTCTAGTCTAGTTGTATAAATAACATTACCAGATAGAAAAATGCGTACAGCAAAAAAAAGTAATATTGTTGGAATATAAACCTTTAAAAATACAGGACAAGAAACTAAAATAAAACTTTAAAAGAATAGGACAAGAAACTAAGATAAAACTTTAAAGAATTGGACAAGAAATAAAAAATTTCACAATAATATTAGTGGCAAAATTTTTATTGGTAAAAAATCGAGTTCCACATTCATAGGCTCTGGGTTCCACATTCAGAGGTCGCCGTCAGACCGGGGGGATCATTTGATCCTGGTTTGAACACCAATTGGGCCATAACCATACCCCTATTTCATCATTCGGCGACACGCCTCATGTGTCATGCATAATGTGAATGGACCCATGGGCCCATGAGCACAGATCTTGAGCAGCAGCGGACGGTCTTGTCGTCCCGCTCATCCTTGATCTTGACCAACCCGTCCATCTTCTCCTTGCATCTTGTCCTTGAGTTCAAGTCCGGCAGTCCAGATGAATGCGTGCCACAGCTTTCTGGTACAGGAAGGGGGAGCAGTAGGACTGGAGGGATGACGGGACAGAGGAAGGGAGGACCGGTGGTTGAGGGAGGTGTCGTAGTCGGTGGTCAGAGTCGACATCTTGTCCCGGTCGTCTTCTCCATCTTCGTCTGGTGTTGCGGGACCAGAAGTGCATTCTTGGAGGAGACCTGCAGCTGCATTGGCCAATTCTTCTTGCAATGGTCATTCTGACGGAGCAGAACTGCTCAGCCAACCAACCCCAACCAGAACCAACCGCTCAGGGGCAACGCACAATGAGAGCATGACAATTATTATGCACTAATCAAGAAGATACTGGGGCATAGCACAGGAAACGAATAAGAAAATTTTGCCACTAATATTATTGTGAAATTTTTTATTTCTTGTCCAATTCTTTAAAGTTTTATCTTAGTTTCTTGTCCTATTCTTTTAAAGTTTTATTTTAGTTTCTTGTCCTGTATTTTTAAAGGTTTATATTCCAACAATATTACTTTTATTTGGTGTATGCATTTTTCTATCTGGTCTACTATTTTTTAAGGCAATGCAAGCAACAACTATCTAATAATTAAATGATCATAGTGAATTACTGACAAATGATTGACATTTTAAAGTTCTTTTGAGTATAATTGCAATCTAGTTGAGGCAACTGGCTTAATGACAAAGCTACGTCATTTCTGGATTACCTCCCCTAGCGTCACGCTTACTACTCACTCACTTGAACACAAGATTTATCAGCAAACTTTGATTATAAACTTTTTCCCGCTGGACCAAATTTCTAGATTTTTAAGCCAAAAGATGCGTAATGATCTACTGTTCATGCTCATATAAGTTTTATCTCAGTTAAATAAAGTAGAGCCGCGCTGTACTGTCGTAAACAGACGATTGCCAACGAAAACACGACCACAACAATATTACTAAACGGACTACCGTCCGTTTAGGATAAATTGCTTGCAATTCGTTCAGAAGAACATTAGACATGTAATAAGCACAAATATAAACACATAAAAGAGAGAAAAAAAAAGAAAAAAAGTGAAGAGAAACAAAAACAAAAACGAGAACGACCAACAATTCAACACTAAGTGTGACAATTGTCCACACATCATGAGGGTCAATGGAACACTTTGAGGCAAGCCAACATACTCGCAACATTACCATGGGGGAAGGCGCTGAAACAACCAGGCACTCTCACGGACATCACCTGACACCTCAGTAAGGCGAGCTGCCAACAATGACAAGTACTTCACTGTCAGCGGCCCAACTCCACCAAATGTCTCAAACACCACATGCTGGAAAAAATAACTATTAGTCTATATAAATAAAATGGACAGTTATGATTAAGTTATTGTTTGGAACATAACTTAGCAATAGTTCTTACATACAATTATGATGGAAAGTTTTTAAATAAATATAAACACTTTAATTTTTTTGTTACCATATTTCTATGATAAAAAAACACTGCCTATTGTTTACAAACCATTTTAAAATTAATCAAGAATTTGGATGGATTTTGTAATATAACAAACATAACTTAACAAAGGTTGTTACATAAAATTATGGTATTTTTATTTCGATAAAAGCAAACAAAAAAACATAACCGAGAAACGTACTATGTGTGAGAGAGGCCTAATGTCCTATGAAAAAACGTCGGCCATAAATAAAAATAAAGCTATTTGTAAATCATGAAAACTACTTTAAAATAAACAGTTTAGTATAGTAGAACCATGAGCAGTTTCTGAGGGATTGGAATCAAAAGGGTTAACTCTTTCCTGACCATATTTCTAATGAAATACTGTATATTTCAAATCAATAATGAAGAATTTTGAAAGATGTATTTAAATTATTATTTAATTAATATGATAGTAACTTAGTATGTGGTTCTTATATAACATAATGCAGGAACATTTTTAATTAAATACTAACTCTTTAAAATGGGTGGTTTTGCTTCATAGAACCAGAGCTGTTTTTGGATAGGTTTGTATCAAAAGGGTTAAATATGAGCCCTTTAAAATAAGTGGTTTTGTTTCACAGGACTAGAGCTGATTTTTGGTTTGGCTGGCATCAAAGGGGTTAAATGGGAACCCTTTAAAAGGAACAATTTTGTTTCACACTAGTTGAGCCAGTTTTGGTCAGGGTTAATAGATGAAATTGTATTTCTGTTTTTAGGATTCTGTGGTTTTACATGGAGAAGTCTACTTTCCGAACTTGACATTTGACCAGACAGAACTTGACTTTGGTTGTATCATGAACAATAGCTGTGAAACAAAAGTAATAAATATTATGAATAAAAGTCCTTTGGTTGTGAAATATCAGTGGAAGCTATTTACGGTGGAGTACAACAATAAACAACTCATAGAAGATACCTATAGAAGTCATCAATCAAGTTCAACTGGTTTTGTAGAGTCCAAGATATCTGCAATGGCTCTATGGGATGAGAAGGAGAATGGACTAGACTGTCTCACCAGTGCAGATGTTGGTTCAACAAATGTATGTTGACTTTTTACTTTTCCTACTTGTTTATTCAACCTTTCATGTAAGTGAAATTAATTTAACCCATTAGCATTTACATTACTCTATATATACTATTGCATTTTTGAGGTATTATTTCATATGGATAATTGCTGGCCTTGTGCCAAAAGTAGAAACAATTATTTCATATAATATCAAATCTATGAGATTTTGATATTATTTATTTGGAGAACAATACCTTAACATCAGTATGAGCAGCTGATTACACTGCAGAAAAAGGTGAGAGAATTCTGGCTGGATACAGCCAGTTTAAATGCTAACGGGTTAATAAACAAAAATACATGTCATCATCGTTGACATCGTCATTGTTGTCATCGCCATCATCATCATCTTCATCAACACCACCACCACCACTACCACCACCTACCCTATGATTACATTCTAGCATTCTTTCATCATCTCCTCTGTGAAGCTCAGTGTTTCAGGATCAGGTGTTTCTCAGTCTTCCTCTACTGCAGCTTCTTTCCATTGACATCACCTGGCACTGCAGGCTGCTGGCCAGTTTGATGGTTGAACAGGCTTTGTTTAGGTCAAGTTTTCTAGACCCTTCCCATACAGTATCGGTGAGCAGTGTGTCCCCAAAAAGCGCTGTTCAGATGCTCAATACTCTGCTGAAACCTCTGGCTATTCAGGTTAACAGTGCAACAATGTTAGGATAAGACTTGAGCCGCCCACATATAGATTTATGACTATGTTCTTCTAAGTGGTTGAATCTGTACACGTTGCCCCTCTTGCACTGCTGTGGGACTTGTGAAGAAATATCTGCACATAAAGATGGAAATGCTACATGCTAGTGCTACACACATAGCATCCACTCCATCCTCGCAGCTATGTGTCCAGTGACAAGCCAAAGCAAGATAACAGGACAGTTAGGAGGATCACATGGAGTTTAACCTCTCCAGTGGGTGTAGCTGTACTCACCACTCTTGGCCAATTGCAGTTTGGGGAGGCTATTTAAACCATAGTTGGGGTGGATGGTCCTTTGACTCTGTGCAGTTCACCTACCCTTTGAAAAGTCTTGTTTTTGTGCTGCTGGGTTTTCACTTACTCTCCTCACCAGACCAGGGTCTGGTGGGGGAAGCCGGTTTAATCACCAACTACCTGACCATGAAGCAGGTTGTACTGAGCTACATGGTACCAGTAACAGGCAGAGATCTGACCAGACACATATATTTCAAAGTGTCTCAAAAGTCACGATTTTGAATAGCAATAATTACACCAAACTAGATAGTAACTTTAGAGACATCCTTATCATCATCATCATCACTATCTCTGTTTAACGTCCATTTTTCCATGCTAGCATGGGTTAGATGAGTTATCTTGTGAGCAATGCCAGGTCAGGTGACAATGTCTTGCTCGTACAGAGCCTATTTTGGCTTGGTTTCTAAAGCTGGATGCCCTTCCTAGTGCCAACCTCATAGTGAATGCTGGGTGCTTTTTGTTGTGATGCCTACACAACCACTTTACAGTGTGGACAGGGTACTTTTTCCATGACACATGACCACTTTACAGTGTGGGCTGGGCACATTTTGCCATGTTGCTATCATGACCACTTTACAGTGTAGGCTGGAAGCTTCACTGGATGTATGCTTCAGCCTGTCCTCATGGGAGTGAGTGGGTGGGCTGATGAATAATATTTATATGCTTCAGTCTCGGCCTGTGCCCATGGGAAGTCTGGTCTTCTAAATATATATATATATATATATATATATATATATATATATATATATATATATTTAGGTTTGAAGGTTCACCACTGGATAGAGCTGGTCAATTCCGTATGGTCAATCTTGATGTAATAATATGGAGAGTACTCAACGTAAAGCAGTCCAACTGTCTTCATTTGTGTAGTTGGTGGTGCGAGTACGGAGTTAAATATTATAATAAAATAACAGGAGGCTGGACTTGTGTAAATCCTTGAAAGGTTTATTATACTATGATCAATTCAATGACCGGGTTCCGTATGAATCCGGTGATATCATCAGGTATTCGAAATATAATAAATGAATGTAACAGATAAAATCCATGGGGCTGAAAATCATAGATCCGAGGACGACCGACCATCTAGCATCTTCCACTTTAGCCGGTCGCCCTCAAGTGCTGGCCATTCGGCCTACTTAAGGCTATCTGGTGAGGGGGCTAAAGCTTATAGTGTGCTACTAACCTCCCGGCCAAAGAGAAGAAAAACAGAAAGAAAGAGGAATAAAAGTCAGCGTTAATGTCATGCTACAAGAAAAAAGACAGAAAGAAAGAGGAAGAAAAGTCAGCATTAATGTCATGCTACAGTCAGGCCAGGAATTGCCGCGAAAAAAGTTATTCTAAAGGACCCGTATCTTAACAGAGGTATATATTATAACAGAGGTATATATAGTGGGGTCTACATAGTATAATGTGTGAACAGAAGACTGGAACGTTAAATTTTTGTTTAGATTTATAGGATGAAGTTAAAAAAATTAAATATTAACATTATAATATTAAAAAATTAGAAAATTGAAAATTAAACAGTTTAAAAAAAGTTTTAAGGTTTTGGGTTGAGAGGTTTAGTTAAAGAAAGAGTCTTTTATGAAGAAACTTTAATTGTATTATAGAGATCCTCGATAAGTTATCCGAGTGGGATTTATTTAGGTTTGACAGTTCACCACTGGATAGAGCTGGTCAATTCCGTATGGTCAATCTTGATGTAATAATATGGAGTACTCAACGTAAATAAATAATGCTCCTGAAATTTTGAGCACTTCCAGATGTAATAATGAACAGCGGCATGGGACTGACTCGATCTAATCACCATTCAGATTTTGGCTACTCTGCGCTTTGTCTACCGCCCACCTGGTCCAATGCTACTTCCCTCTCGGAATATTCAGACTTCGACAAAATTCTACGGATTATACCATAACCTGTATTGTACTGTACTGTATTGACTAAACTCTCTACCCTATACTTCAGGGCCTTTGTAATTCACACTGAATTCTCAGACTTGAACACACACTGATTCCATTTCCATATCTATATGCATTATCTAACTGCAACTTGAACTATATTGTATTTCTCCTGTGTTTTGATTTCTCCGTTTTACTCCACCACCACTTTAGTTATTTTTATTTGTTTATTTATATATTTCTAGCGTTTTACTTTATTAATGTGTTTTTATCTACGTATTCTACTTTTATCTATCCATGTATTTTTTATTTCTTTTATTCGGATTTTTACTCGCTTGTACCCATTAGCACACGACACTAGAATATCTCCCCCCTGAGAACAACAATACCTATTACCTGGACTATCCGGGGACCTAGATATAGTCTATTTGCGCTTTTCATCGAGTTTTACAATTGATTACACGCGATGATCCGACTGTTGTGTTGGTTTTCCTGGCTGCGGGACCGGCCTCCTGGTGCATAGGCCTACCTTGAGTGCTTAGAAAAATAAATTTCCCCTTCTTTCGGTAAATGAAATTACTTTAAATACTTGAAATTACTTTAAATTCTAGGCCTAATCATAAATATTGGCTGTATCAGGCCTCCTTCTACTTAAACAAATCCCCCTCCTGTGTAAATTAATAGTACTCATTTGGTATAACGGTGGCCTAACGACGATGGCTGACTTCCCACTAGCACACCTGAAGCCTGGAATACATTCCTAGAGTGCTTGGAAAAATTGATTTCCATATCTTTCGCTAGGCGATCTCACTCGGAATGGCTGACACGTTGTTAGGATGGGCTGGCCGGAGTCTGCAGTTGTCGTGTGCTGTTTGACTGCTAAACAAGGACATAATCTTTACTCTACATCCCACTCGGATAACTTATCGAGGATCTCTATAATACAATTAAAGTTTCTTCATAAAAGACTCTTTCTTTAACTAAACCTCTCAACCCAAAACCTTAAAACTTTTTTTAAACTGTTTAATTTTCAATTTTCTAATTTTTTAATATTATAATGTTAATCTTTAATTTTTTTAACTTCATCCTATAAATCTAAACAAAAATTTAACGTTCCAGTCTTCTGTTCACACATTATACTATGTAGACCCCCACTATATATACCTCTGTTATAATATATACCTCTGTTAAGATAAGGGTCCTTTAGAATAACTTTTTTCGCGGCAATTCCTGGCCTGACTGTAGCATGACATTAACGCTGACTTTTCTTCCTCTTTCTTTCTGTCTTTTTTCTTGTAGCATGACATTAACGCTGACTTTTATTCCTCTTTCTTTCTGTTTTTCTTCTCTTTGACCGGGAGGTTAGTAGCACACTATAAGCTTTAGCCCCCTCACCAGATAGCCTTAAGTAGGCCGAATGGCCAGCACTTGAGGGCGACCGGCTAAAGTGGAAGATGCTAGATGGTCGGTCGTCCTCGGATCTATGATTTTCAGCCCCATGGATTTTATCTGTTACATTCATTTATTATATTTCGAATACCTGATGATATCACCGGATTCATACGGAACCCGGTCATTGAAATGATCATAGTATAATAAACCTTTCAAGGATTTACACCAGTCCAGCCTCCTGTTATTTTATTATAATATATATATATATATATATATATATATATATATATATATATATGAGCGAGACAACCAATCTTGCCTCAAGTGGGACAATTCTCATCTAAACCCATGCTCGCATGGCGCATGGATGATAGATGCTTAATGATGATGATGATGACGTATATATATCATCACTATCATCATCATCGTCATTTGACTGTTTTCCTTTCTAGCAAGGATTGAGCCAGAACTCCAGTGGAGATACTGATCTCTCAAATAAATTGGAGCCTACATCTTGCTCCCATGCTCTACTGAGTGCATTTTTTCATGACACCAGCTCTAGGGGAAGGTTGGAAGGTTGTCATGTATTTGACAAAGCTGAAGAGTCCTCCCAACTCTTTGTTTAGCAGATTTTCTGTGGTTGGATGCCCTTCATATTACCAACCACTTTACAAGGTATACTAGGTGTGTTTATCATGTACATCACCAGCACTAGGTACCATCCCATTTAATATTGATGTTGCTACTTATTTTTAATAGACGGCTGTGTTATTTATTTTTAATAGATGGCTTTGTGTTTATTTTCAATAGTTAACTTTGAAGTCTCCCCATGTGTATGGTGGTTTCACTGCCTTCAATATTCCCAATGATGACAGCTCTGATAAAGACAATTGCCAGGTTTGTTAATTACAAATACATAGTTAAACTACTTTGATTCTTCTATCTTTTACCGATTTCAGTCACTATACTATGGCAATGTTGTGGCATCACCTTGATTTAGTTGATCAGATTAAGCACAGTACCTATTTTTTCAAGTCTGGTTCTTCTTGTATCAATCTCTTTTTGTTGAACCACTAAGTTATGGGTTGTTCACACACACACACAATCACCACCACCACTGCCGCCGCCGCGACGACGACGTGAGGGGTGGGGGAAGTTACATCCTTTTTGCTGTGGTGGTGGAGGGTGTCATCCTACATCGGCATAGCAAGAACTAGGTTGCAGATTTGACTTTGAAAAGAATGAGTGACTTCTGGCAGTATATTGTGGAGTGTGTCTGGCTTTCCATGTAAGTCTGGGTTGTGCAAGTGAGTGTTAGAGGGGACCTGAAGTAAAGGAAGTCTTGTGTGAGGGTGTATCAGTCTTTTCATGCTGGCAGGGATTTGATGAAGGATGTGAGTGGGGGGTGAACTAAAGTGGGAGAAGCCTATGGTGTGGGGAGACTGTTGGGTGGGTTGGATGAGGAAATTGTGAATGAAGGATGGAGGGGGGGGTAATGGGTGTGGGTGCACTAGATGGTGGGCGGGGTTAAGGTGGGGGAGAATACTGGCAGACGGACCTCTCTACCTTTTTATTTACCATTTTCTCTATGCTCATTTCATCCTGCTCACATGAATGTCAAGTCTTCTAAATGTTTCTGTATTAAATTGGTATTAAATGTTTATGTGTTGTATTGATATTAAATGTTTATATATTGTGTCAGTATTAAATGTTTATATATTGGGGTGATATTAAATGTTGATGTATTGTGTTGATATTAAATGTTGATGTATTGTGTTGATATTAAATGTTTATATATTGTGTTAGTATTTAATGTTTATGTATTATGTTGATATTAAATATTTATATATTATGGTGATATTAAATTTTTATGTATCTTATTGTAGGCATTTAATTTACTTCCCATGTATGGTGTATTAAGCCCTGGACAATCAGAACTGGTCAGAGTGACATTTTTTGGCCATCCTAACTTGGTGTCACATGTGACAGCTGTGTGTATTGTTGAAGGTGGACCAACATACCATATCCAGTTGTCGGGAGAAGCTTCCTATCTTAGTTACAAATTTGATGTCTTATCTATTGATTATGGAGAACAGGTAAGAATAAAAACTAGATAACAATCACGTACAATCGAATATGACTTAATGTGTGTATCTTGCTTTGACCGATGTCTTTTTTTCATGTGTCCATGTTGCCACGAGCAGACACAGACACCCTCTCAACTATCCCTCCCTTGATCCAGTGGAACATCCAGGATGTGACAGCTGGAAGTGGAGAGAGCTGCACTATATATATAAACTACATCCCTCACCCAGAATTGGGTTTCACTTAATAGCATGTACCATGCTTTTGCTAAGGGTTTTCATGTGTTCATGTAGTCATCAGCACATGAGCAGACACAGGCTCCCTTTTAATCCTCCCCTCCTTGATCCAGTAGAACATCAAGGATGTAATGGTTGTAAGGAGAGAGCACTACATCAGCACTTTCTTTAATGACCCCAAAAGGATGAAAGGCAAAAGAGACATCAGTGATATTTGAACTCAGAATGCAAAGACCTGAAACAAATATTTAACAACCTGCCAAATTGACTGCCTTAACAGAGTATACTAGGTGCATTTAGAGAAGTTGGACTAGAGAGTCATCATCATCACCACCATCACCATTTAACATTCACCTTTCACACTAGCATGGGTTAGATGGGTTGTTCCATTTGAGGCAGGTTGAGTCAGGTGATCGTATCCTGCTCATACAGAACTGTTTCTGGCTACATTTTTACAGTTGGATGCCTTTCCTAACGCCAACCACATTTACAATGTGTACTGGGTGCTTTTTGCTGTGACTCCTACACGACCACTTTACAGTGTGAACTGGGTGCTTTTTGTCGTGTCACCTACACGACCACTTTACAGTGTGAAATCAGTGCTTTTTGTCATGTCACCTACATGACCACTCTACAGTGTGGACTGGGTGCTTTTTGTCGTGTCACCTACACGACCACTCTACAGTGTGGACTGGGTGCTTTTTGTCGTGTCACTTACACAATGATTTTACAGTGTGGGCTGGGTGCTTTTATTCTATATTGTCTGTTTGATCATGAATCACTTTAAAGAGAATGTACTGAGTGTATTTCATATTTGCATCCACACTACCATATTACAGAGTGTACTGAATGTATGTTATCATGACACCAGTATGAAAGAGATTGTCATATGCTTGGCCAAATTGGAGAGACCTCTCTATTATTTGAGTGCCAGTAAAATATATAATTATATCATTCTGACAGAAATATGACCAGGTGGCTGAAGCTACAATTACACTGACCAACACTGGACTGGTGTCCTGTGATTTCTCTACAATTAATCCAGTCAATATTGAAGATGATAATATTCCACCTCAGACTCCAGTGGTAGTTCCAAATTCTGTAAGTTTTATTTTTCTCACATTTCTGGTTTTTTTCTTTTGTTTTGTTTTTGTAATCATTTTTAAAATATCATTTATACGTACGGCTGTTAGAAAAGTCAGCATGTGAACATATCACAGAAGAGCAATACAAAGAGATAATGCTGTATTAATTTAACACTTGATATAGTTGGAAAGGAGTAAAGATAATATAAATATTTAAATTAACAGACCTGTTTACAGATATTTTCTTCTAAAAACATGACAGGATATAAAGAATTAACAAATAATTGTTGCTGTTGTCTTCATTTTCCTTTTAATTTTACTTGAAATTTTAATCCAAACTTATTTTATTTTTTTATTTGCCACCCAGGGCTATATCAAATCAGGTTGCAGCCAAGTTCTCACTGTGAAATATCTTCCTGGTTATCCTGAAAAATTTAGATCCAGTTTCAACATTCAAGTTAACCATTTCAAACCTGACACAATAACACTAGTTGGGGATGGCATCTTCCCACATGTCCTTCTCAACTTACCAAGACTCAAGAAGAATCCTCTTTATAAAAAATCTCTAAAGATGGCCAAAGCCCACCTTAGTTGTAAATATTCTGGTTATATTGAAGCTGAATCTAAGAAAGATAAAGACAAAGAGGAAGTTAACACTTCAGAGGTAATGTTGTTTTTAACTCCTTTGATACCAACCCACCCAAAACTACCTCTGGTTCTAAAGGTTCCTATCTAAATTAAAATCTAGTTTCATATAAGAACCTTTTATTATGTTATAAATACCATTTTAGTAATTGTTTCTACTTTTAACACAAGGCCAGCAATTACCCCAGACCCTGTAAGGATGAAAGGCAAAGTTAACTAAGAACGCAAAGGGCCATAACTCTATGCTGCAAAGCATGGTGTCTGACGCTCTACTGATACTGCCAATCCACTGCCAATAATACCATCTTAATAATTGTTTCTACTTTAGGCACAAGGCCAGCAATTACCCAGTGCATTACTGGTACTTTATTTTATCGACCCCATAAGGATGAAAGGCAAAGTCAACCTCGGCGGGATTTGAACTCAGATCGTAAAGGGACGTAACTATGCTGGAAAGCATGGCGTCCGACCCTCTACTGATACTGCCAATTCACCGCCCATCTTAATAATGAAATGATTTTGGTAAATCCCCCAAACTTTTCATCAATTAATTGAGATACAGTGTATTTCATTAGAAATATGATCATGGTAGGGTTAATGGGGTTTACAATATTTTGCATGCTCAGTTTTCTCTTCATGAAGTGGTGAGTGAATACATCAAAACAGTATTGGTACATTGATAGAATACACATAATACACCCAGTGATCAAATGGAGACAATAAAGGGTAGAGGAGACTCTTCTGTCTGGCTGAGCATATGACAACTTCTCTCAACATTGTGCTGCAATAAAATACACCCAGTCCACTCTGTAAAGTGGTAGTTCTGGTGCCATGATAAAATGCACCCCATGCATTCTGTAAAATTGTGCTGGCACTATGATAAAATGTACCCAGTACACTCTGTAAAATAGAGTACTAAAGCTAAAAAATGCACCTGATATACCTTGTAAGGTAGTCAGTGTTAGAAAGGGCATCTAACCTTAGAAACCCTGCCAAATATGGAAGGCATAAGCAAGATGAGGTGTCTCTGACCTGTCTTTTCTTGGATGACAACTTATCTGACGTATGGTAGCATGGAAGGAGGATGTAGAAAGATGATGAAGATAATGATGATGAAACTTGCCACATGTGTGTATGATTTAACTCATAATGTACTGTACTACATGAAAACCCATTAGCAGCATATTCTTGAAATGTACAAAATAACATTTCAACTGTATTACACTAAAAATTTAAGTCTTTACTGTAATACTGGAAATTTCACAACAATCTAAAAAATTATTTAAATTAAAAAACCACATGAGACTACATTAGCAAGACATTCTTGAAAAGTACAAAACAACAGTATGACCACATCATAATAAAAATTTAAGTCGTTACTCTAATGCTGCAAATTTTCACTACAATCCATCCACTAGTAAAGATACTAAAAACATTTGAATTAACAAACCAAATGAGCAAGAGAATCTTGAAACGTATAAAATAGCATCCCATTAAAAATCAAAGTCTTTACATTTATTGTAACATTGCAAATTTTCAAAACAGTTTGTTCACCATCTATATATAAAACTGAGCAACTTCCGTCCATCCGTCACACAATATACGTATGTGTGTGTGTTTGTTTGAATGTATGTGTGTGTCAAAGGAAGGAAGGGGACGGTGAAAAAACAATAGCAAAAACAACGGTTGGCGTTCCATTTGCTACGCTGTGTGAGTGTGTTTTTGTAAATGTATGTATGTGTTTATGTGAATGTGTGTGTATTTGTGTGAACGTATGTTTGTGAATGTGTATTTTTGTAAGTGTGTCTGTGTTTGCACGTTTATATTTATATATTCATACATGTAAATGTGTGCATATGCATATACACATGCACACATATATACACATACACGTCTGTGTATTGAAAAGATGAAAAAAAAAGAAAACAAGTGTTGAATCCAATTAAGATTGAAGGGCGCTCAACAAGATTCATTCGTACATACATACATAATGGCTGCCCCCTCGTTATCGAGTATGGCCATTGCATGATATACCATTATTAATAATTATTAATTAAATTCTATCGTGCAATGCATGTGCATGAAGATTTTTTTTTAAAGTGAGGAAAGACTGTGCACTGAGCCAATCCCACTCTCTGAGCGACAGTAGCTATAACCCAAAAAGAAGAAAAGATCAATATCATTGGTAACTACTGAGCCGCAGGTTTTATGTCAGAGTTATCCCAGTTTCCTGAGTTGCCTTCTCCTAGAAGAATGCCCCGACAAAGGCTAGGGGTCCCTCACTCCCAGTGGTTTAACTGCACGATCAGGTATCCAGCCCGACTATTTCTATGTCCCCGCACATGCATATACATATATACATATATACATACATATGTACATGTGTATATACATATTTACACACTTTGGGATGGCCGTTGACTCTTATGAGTTCTTCCGCCCTTTGTCAGGTTTTGTTTTTTGTCCTGCAGGGTGTCCAAAATCACCCTCCTCACCAAGTAAACTTGGTGGGGTTGCCGGTTTAGTCGCTGACGACTCGATCATGCAACAGGTTGTACTGGGTTACATGTTACCAGTAGCACTCAAGAGTGACCTGACACAGACATACATAAATACATACATACATGTGTACCTACATACATACATACACATATGCACACAAAGACAGACGCACATACATTCACACATACGCCCACCCATACACACTTATATATATACATATATATCTAGGGAGTGTAACGTTCTGTTACCTTAGGTTCATCCAAGTGAGCACTCAATGCGTAGTTTCCTGTATGTAACAAGGTGTAGAACTATATATATATATATATATATATGTATATGTATATATATATCGTCATCATCATCGTTTTACGTCCGTTGTGAGCAATGTCCAGTCGGCTGACCTTGTCTTGCGCATACAGGAACTGATTCTGGCTTGATTTCTACAGCTGGATGCCCTTCCTAACACCAACCTCATTTACAGTGAGTGCTGGGTGCTTTTCCGTGGCGCCTACACGTCCACTTTACAGTGTGGGCTGGGTGCTTTTTTGCCGTGGCACCTCCACAACCACTTTGCAGTGGGAGGGTGTGGGGGCATATTGTCTATATGCTTCAGCTTCGGCTTGTTCCTGTGAGAGCCTGGGTATTCTGTATTACTGCGAGACGCCAGAGGTCACGGTCGTGTGTCATTGCTCTTGAGAGGTGCAATTGGGTAAGGTCGGCTTTTATCACCTCATCCCAGGTCATCTTGGGTCTCCCCACTCCGCAGCTTCCATCGACGTCTAGTGCTCTGCATCTTTTTATGCAGCTGTCATCCTTCATACGCATCACATGTCCATACCAACGTAACCTCCTCTCCTGCACACACCATTTGATTCCTCTGATGCTCAGTCTTTCTCTCAATTCGTTTAGACTTTGCTGTTTGCATATATTTCTATTGCACATCCATCAGAGTATGCAGGCTTCATTTCTTTCTAATCTGCACAAGGCTTCTACAGACTGCGCCCAGGTCTCACTACCATGTAACATTGCTGTTCGTATACACGCATCATACAGTCTGCCTTTCATTTTGAGGGAAAAGCCTTTTGCAACTAGCAGTGGCAGTAGCTCCCTGAACTTCTTCCATCCCGTTCTTACCCTAGTTATTGTACTTTCCGAACACCAACCTCTGCTGCTAATTCGGTCATCTAGGTAGCACAGCTGCTACATGTGAAGCCTACATTCTTAGTTAAGCTTCCTGAGATCCCACTACATCTCTTGTGTACCCATTTTTTGCATTTGGGGCAGAGGATGGAGTTCCTACCTACACCTTTCCTACATACTGAGCAAGGCCATTTCCCTGAGGGAATCTGGGTTCTGTTTTCTCGTCTACTTACAAGAACCTTAGTCTTTGTCAGGTTAACTTTGAGACCGTTTCTTTCTAGTCCCTGCTTCCATGTTTGGAATTTCTTCTCTAGTTCCACCATGGATTCAGCTATAAGTGCGAGATCATCCACATACAGGAGTTCCCATAGGCATCCGGTCTTAAACTCCTCCGTTATTGCCTGCAAAACTATAATGAACAGGAGAGGGCTAAGAACAGAGCCTTGGTGGACACCAACCTGTATGCTAAATTCCTCGCTATACTCATTGCTAACTCTAACTTTGCTGACTGCTCCTCTATACATGGCTTGTACAGCTTTCACAAGCCATTCATCTACTCCTAATTTTCTAAGAGCCCACCAGATTATAGCCCGGGGGACTATGTCGAAGGCTTTTTCCAGATCAACGAATGGCAAGTAGAGTGGCTTACTTTTAGCAAGGTACTTTTCCTGTAACTACCTCACAAGGAAGAGTGCATCAGTGGTGCCTTTTCCTGGTACAAACCCAAATTGCGTCTCATCTAGTTTCACCCGGTCCCTAATCAACTGTGCTATAACTCTTTCTGTTACTTTCATGACCTGGTCCATCAGCTTTATACCTCTAAATTTGTGTGATTATGGTGTGACCTACTGACCCAGATACCTTCAGCATCTCGGCAGCTATACCCGATGGACCGGTTGCCTTCCCTGTCTTCATATCTTTGATTGCCTTACTTACTACGCTGCTGCTGACTTGTACTGCTGGCCTCTCTATAGGATCCACTTGGGGTAGGGTCTCTTTTTCCCATGCATTCTCCTCATTTAGTAATCTTTCTTAATAGCTCTTCCATGTAGCTTTCTTCTCGGCACTTGTGAGGGTAAGCTCACTATTATCATTATCTAATTACATCACAATTCTCTCTGACACACTGCCTTGCAATCTTGAACACCTCCTGTTTCTGGTCCTCACCTTGCAAAACATGCTTGAATTTTCTATCCTCTGCTTCCCTTCTAGCTAAGTATACTTGTCGCCTATCTTCCCTCCTGGTCTCTATGTAATGTACCCTGCTACCCCCGTTCTTCCATTCTTTCCATGCCTGTCTATTAGTCTTAACTGCCTCATCTACCTTATTGTTCCACCACCAAGTCACTCTCCTCCTCCCTGTGGACTTTCTCCAACCACAGATCTCATCCGTCGCCTTAAGTAAGTTATTTTTTAGGAACTCCCAGTGCTCTTCTGCATTCAATGTCTCTATCTGTTCTTCTTTACTATCATAGGCATCGAGTAGAATATCTTTAAACCTGTTACTGACTGAGGGGTCTTTCAGCTTCCAGATCTTTCTTCTCCAGGTTGCCTTCTGTTTCCAAGTTCATCTACTTTTGACAGCGAGGTAGCTGACAACTAAGTTATGGTGGGAGGTACATTCCTCACCAGGGAAGGCTTTTGTGTTTACAACTGTCCATCTATCACACCCTCTGATGAGGATAAAATCTATCTGACTAGAATACTCCCCTGATCTATAGGTGATCAGATGGTTGTCGGGTTTTTTGAAGTTTGTGTTACATATCGACATGTCATTGGCGTCGCAGAATTCCAGAACCCTGAAGCCTTCTTCATTTCTTGTGTCAAACCCGTGGCCTCCATGGACTCTATAGAAGCCGTCACGGTGTTTACCAACATGTCCGTTGAAACCTCCTGCAATGATTAGGAAGTCATTGTCGTTTGTTAGGGCAGAAGTGTGCATTAGGGACTCGTAAAATCTATCCTTAAGTTCGTCTGGCAACCCCGATTGGGGTGCGTAAGTTGATGTTATTGTGGTAACTGTTTTATTCAGGACTAGTCTGAGTTTAATGATTCTTGCATTCACTCTGTTCACTGAGATTACCTTATCTACCCATTTGTATACCTACCCCTCCCATCCCATTGTCATTTCCCACCCAGAAAAACTTGTAGCATTGGCTTTTGCCTACGAGGACTCTAGCGGACTCTCCTCTCCATCTAGTCTCCTGCACACAGCATACATCAATTTCCTTTCACTCTAGCATCTCTACAATTTCTCCTGCTCTTCCTTTCATTGTGCTTACATTGATGGTTCCAACTCTGAGTTTTGGGCATTTGCAATCACTTGTATGATGGGGTGAATTTTTGCGGGGGTGTGTATGCAACCTGTCTCTGGATTGAAGCTTTGCATATATATATATATATATATATATAAGAATTTAAAATACTAGAGTGTGTTGGAGTTAAACACCCTCTTCGTATTATAGAAATGACAGTAAAAGTATAGCTCAATGTAATTAAACAGAGCCGAAGAATTATGAAAATAAACCAAAGAAGCCTTCAGTACATCAAAAGTCTTTATTAGCCAACAATGTTTCGTCCTATTAAGGACTCATCAGGGCAATTAAAGCTATAAGAAGCACTATCGGCCAATACAAGCCAATATATATATATATATATATATATCATCATCATCATCATCATCAACGTTTAACGTCCGTGTTCCACGCTTGCATGGGTTTGGACGGGGGTAGTCCCACTTGAGGCAAGAGTGATTGTCTTGCTCGCATAGGACTGTCTGGCAGGTTTTCTACAGTTGGATGCCCTTCCTAACACCAACCACATTTACAGTGTGGGTCTGGGAGGTTTTTACCGTGTTGCCTACACGGCCACATTACAGCGTGGACTGTGTGTTTTTTTGTCGTGACACCTACACGATCTCATTTGTTTCGGCCTGGATGGCGCGGCACCAACATAACTTTACATAGAACGGGGTGGTGTGGATGAGGTGGGGGTGGTGGTGGTGGGACGGGGTGTATTTTGTTAGAGATGCCTACTGGCTGGAGTAGGTTTTACTATATATTTAGGTAAGGCGGGTCTTCTCTGTTACTGAGTACCGCCAAAGGTCTCGGTCCAGTGACATTGTCTTGGAGAGGTGTAAGTGTGTGAGGTCGGAGTTTATCAGCTCGTCCCAGGTTTTTCTAGGTCTGCCTATTCCGTGGCTACCGTCTATCTTTATTGCCCTGCACTTTGTTATACAGCTATCGACTTTCATGCGCATCACGTGTCCATACCAACGTAGCCTTCTCTCGAGTAAACAACATCTGATCCCTCTTATCTCTAATTTTTTCCTTAGTTCGTTTATGCTTTGCCGTTCACGTATATTATTGTTACACATCCAGCGGAGCATGCAAGCTTCGTTCCTCTCTAGTCTGCGTATATCCTCTGCACACAATGCCCAGGTCTCACTGCCATGCAACATTGCTGTTCGTATGCAGGCATCGTACAACCTGCCTTTCATTTTTAGGGAGAACCCTTTAGCGGCTAATAGTGGTATAAGCTCTCTGAACTTTTTCCAACCAGTTCTGACTCTAGCTACTGTACTTTCAGAGCACCCTCCCCCACTGCTGATTTTGTCACCCAGGTAACGGAAGCTGTCCACTATTTCTATAGAACCCTCTGCGCAGTTGAAGGAGCTAGTATTTTGTGGGCACTTGCTGCTACTTATTGCACCAGAACACCGGCCACATGTAAAATCTATGTTCTTAGTTAGCTTACCTGTGATCCCACTACATCTTTTATGCACCCATACTTTGCATTTGGGACACAAAATGGAGTTTCTACCTACGCCTTTCCTACACACCGAGCACGACCATTTCCCAGAAGGGACCGCCGCCTTGTTTTCTTTCCTACAAACTAGAACTTTGGTCTTAGCCAGGTTAATTTTAAGTCCTTTTGACTCTAGGCCGTGCTTCCATGTTTGGAATATATATATATATATATATATGTATATATATATATATATATATATATATATATATATATATATATATATATATATATATATATATATATATATATATATATGTATAAATATTTGAATCAACGTACCTGTTTTTTTGATATTTCCTGCTAATTCATTATTGGTTGTTAACCGATTAGCATTTAAACCGGCTGTATCCGGCCAGAATTCTCCCACCTCTTTCTAATCAAACCGGCCATAACTGGCCACTCATACTGATGTTAAGGTATTGTTCTCAAAATAAATAATATCAAAATCATGTAGATTCAATATTATGTGAGATATGCCCCCACACCCCCCACTGCAAGGTGGTCGTGGAGGTACCACGGCAAAAAAGCACCCAGCCCACACTGTAAAGTGGACGTGCAGGCGCCAGGAAAAAGCACCCAACACTCACTGTAAATGAGGTTGGTGTTAGGAAGGGCATCCAGCTGTAGAAATCAAGCCAAATCAGTTCCTGTAGGAGCAAGGCATGGTCAGCCGACCAGACACTGCCCACAACAGGACAAACCGTCTAACCCATGCTAGCGTGGAAGAACGGATGTAAAACGGTGATGATGATGATGATGATGATGATGAAAGCCTTTAACATGAAAATACAATTGTATATATAGAGTAATGTAAATGCTAAAAGGTTAAGAATTAATCATAAGTCTGTTTAGTTATTTGTTTTGAATTAGGAAACAGAAGAAGATGGTTTTAAAGACTATGAATTGCAGAAAGAAATAGACAGGGTTGCAGTGACGTTATATATCGACGGACAAAATAATGAGTGCACTTACATGTCAGACCTACAGCTGCCATTATATGTCACAGAACAAATGACATGCTCTTCAGTAATGTTTAGTACCACAAGAGTTCTGCGGAAGGATTCATCCAAGATTTGGAAAGCAAGGTACACACCATTACTTACAAGGAATTTTCTGGGGATATTTTTCATGCAACTAACATGCCCTCTCTCTCTATTAATCCTTTTTTTTTTAATACCAGAATATGCTCTATCTTCTATTAACCATATTATAACTTGAATATGTAAATCTTCTTTTGTAAATTTGCACCATGTTATCCACCAACATCTTGATCTCACATATATTTTACTAAAATATTCAGGTTTTCATGTATATGTGTGTGTGTGTATGTATAACTGCAGAGCTCCCTAAATATTTACATTTACATTTTCTATAATTATAGACCTCACTTACCAATATATGAACTGAATTTGGGTTTTGTGATCCTTGGTTTAATAACTAGTCGCACTGTTTCTGTGACTAACTATGGAAATCACCCAGTTTCTTTCAAGATAACACATGACCATCTGCAGTACTGGGGGTTTAAGATTGATATAAACAAGGTTTCTAATCTACCCCCTCAAGAAACTGCGAATTTTCAGTTGACATTTGACCCCAGAGCTGCAAATCTCACCAAGGGCCCCATAGAAACCAAACTTCTGATCAATGTAAGTGAATTTATTTATCATTTATACTTGGGTAAAAGAAATAGTTCCCACCCCTTCGCTCATCACTGACTATGTGTTTGCATGCAAGCTAGGGCAGGGTTTTTTGTGAAAGACCAGCTGTCACTCATGCATGCCGGTTTCCTCTCTCCACATCACCAATGTTGTCCAAGAGAAAGGCAAAGATTGACAAAAGAAGCTCTCATTGTCATGTCTTCCCTGATCTATATGTATAGCATCTGGATGGTACTTCCAATGTACGAGGAGCTACATTTAATACATAGGACTGAGTAAAACATTACTTTGTTTTGTTTTATTTGTCATCCTTTGCTCTTTATATATTTCTATTGCATTGCACTGGCTTTTTGAAACTTATCAGTCATATATATATATATATATATATATATATATATATATATATATATATATATATATATATGCTTGTGTGTGTGTGTTTATACACTATATATACATTATGTTTGATGTTGTCCAAGGGAATATTTATGATCAAATATTCTTAACCAAAATAAGGGGTAGCACTATACACAGGCGTTTGCTTGCATTACTGGTGGCTGTAATCTACCTGATAAAGCAGCAAATTGCTAGAGTCATTAGAGCATCAAATTAAATGTCTTTGTATTCATTTTGGATCTCTGCACTCTGTGTCCATATCCTGTCCAGGTCAACTTTGCCTTTTATCCTTTTGGGGTGAATAAAATACCAGTCCAGTACTGGGGTTAATTGTTTACATTGCTGAGTTATTGCTTTTCCAAGATTTTACCCAGTACTGAAACGTTTCACTATGATAGGCCTACCAACAGTGCTCAGAAGCTAGGGACACATTATACATGATGTAGATTTATACTTGAATATATATGGTGTCTACACACACACACACACACATATTACCCAGTTTTGAAATGTTCTACTATGATAGGATAACCAGTAGAGCTTAAAAATAAAATTTTTTACAAAAGAAGTCAGGGATTTCATTATACATTAAGTAGACTTATATAGTAGTTTCACTCACTGACAGTCTCCAATCTCTGACTTGCTGATGCTCTGTCTCCTCCCTCTACTTCTACTACTACTAAAATGTATGTTGTTGTACTCAGAACTGTTTAACTTTTCATTGTTTTGTTTTTTGCTTGCTTATTTGTTTGTATGTGTTTTACTTTTTATTATGATATCATTAACAGTTAACAAATGGGCCACAAATTATTGTATCTCTTTATGCTCACATCACAATGCCAGAAATGGAGGTTTCTCATGACTTGCTAGATTTTGTAAATGTGAAATGTGGAGAGTGTAAAATCCTGAGCACCCAACTCCATAACCACCAGTTCGTTCCATGTGAATGGAATTATCTTCCAATGTCAACAAAGAAAACTTGGGTAAGTCTTTTTAATTCCTTCATGAAAAAATACTTTATTTCAATTAATTAATGAGCAATTTGGGATTTACTAAAATTATCATTTATTTAATTCCTAAGATGGTATTTTATTATCTGGTTCTTTTATAAAATTTTGTTATATTTTAATTTAAATAGGAACACTTTAAAAGGGTTTTTTTGTTCATAGAACCTCCTCCATTTTTCTTCTTTTTCCGGGATCTGGAGGCGGAATTGTTGTGTTGTTCTGGAAAGGCCTGGATCTCACACAATGGACCATCTTCCTGGACTCGGAGAGTAAATCAGTGGGGCTGAATGTGACCAGCATTGAAGGGCACACCTTCAGAGTAGTGGCCATCTATGCTCTGACAGGGGCAGCACGAACTGATTTCTTCCGACTCCTGGAAACTTTTCCTAGGAACGTCTCACTCTAGTCTTAGTGAGCGACTGGAATGGTATCTTATATGCACGCTGGGATTGTGTAGGCCTAATGGACAGGGGAGGAGTTAAAAGCCTCGCAAATCAGCTCAGATGCTTCCAACTGTCTGATAGATACCAACTGGTTTTTCCGAATGTGCCAATGTGGACATGGACAAACCGCATTGGGTCATCCAGATCATATCTAGATAGGGTATTCTGTAGGGAAGTAGACAAGGATAGTATAAGTTATCCATAATTTCAAACAGTTGAATAGACAGACCACAAATTTGTGACATGTGTAGTAGATCTAGATAGGCTCTATAGGCAAGGATCCAGTTACTGGAAGACGCCTCATTCCTACAGAGACCAAATTAGTGAATTAGTTAAGTTGGCGTTGACAGATGCAATCGTCAACAAGTGGTGGTATACCTTGAAAAGAGCGATTAAAGTAGAATCAATAAGATTTAGCAAAGCTGTAGCAATAGAGAAAACTAGAGTAGAGAGGGAACTAGTGAAAAAACTAAAAGACTACAAGAGGCAATTAGCAAGGCATTACAACCAATGCTTTTGCAGTGTGATTGGTCCTAGACCAATTCTTCAATGCTAAACATGAAGGCCGTGTTGTCAGAGCTAAGGCGCCTGCTCTTAGACATGAGGGGGACGAAAGCCATTTAATGGGCTCGTGTAGCAGAGGTACACTGTGGCAACCAAGTCACAATTCGACGGGCGCATGATATTCGATCCCAAGCAGATGTGTGCGATTTTTCAGCAATACTTTGTCCGGCTGTTCAGGAGCAGTGGCTGGCTGGATCGCCAGATGGACTTCACAGCCTACCGCGGCTGTTGGTGACAGAAGTGGAGTGTTGCGAAAAGCCAATAACAGTCGCTAAGATACAGGAGGCATTAACGGACTGCATGAGGGGCAAATCACCTGGATTGGATGGTCTGCCTACGAGCTTTATGTTTATATGCCAGACTTGTTTGGTGACCTCTTGACAGATCTCTACTGCAACTGGCAGCAGAATGGCAGAATTCGCAGTTCTGTGAGCTATGGAGTGGGGGCACTGCTGAGAAAAGACCTAACAAGGGGGACAATATAGATAATTTTAGGCCCATAACTCTGCTAAATGCAGAGTTCAAAATTTGGCCAAGGTGTTAGCAACAAGGTTGGCACTTGTCGTTGGTGGTCTGTTAGGGGAGGCACAGACATGTGCTAATCTACGACAACCTTCATCTCATGCAAAACGTCATAGAGAGGGAGGCTAAAGAACTTGGCACGGGTGGAGTACTGATCAATTTGGATCAATTCAATTCATTTGATAAGGTCGACCATCAGTACTTGGTGGTGGTCCTCAAAGCAGCAGGCTTTGGCCGGCTTTTAGAGGATGTATTGCAGCTATGCATAGTGACATCTGCTCTGTGGTCAGATTGAACAGTCACGTCTTGTAGCCATTCAACATCATGTGTTCGGTCTGTCAGAGCTGTCCTCTCTCGTCCTTGTTGTATGCATTGACTCTACACAAATTAGAGACGTTGAGGGGTATCCTGCGTGAACTAGGACATGGAAGATCTGTGTTGGCTTATGCCAACGACATCACAGTTGTAGTGTTGAACACCAAACACATTAAGGTGATCTGCACTGCTTTGAAGGAATGCAAAGCGCTGACAGGAGCGAAAATCAACCAGGAAAAATCCGTGGGTCTACAACTCGGCACATGGAGGGATAGGTCCATGCCGTCTAACAGTGTCGTCGGACACTGGACAGATGGGCTGGTTAAATTACTGAGGGTCTGGTTTGGTTCTGACCTCCAGATGGACAGAAATTGAGATGAGGTGACGAACAGAGTGGCCAATCTCACCCAGAAATGGGCCGAGAGAAAGCTGTCCCTGAAAGGTAGAGCAGAGGTGGAGAACACATTCATCACGTCCATCATTACTACTGCTTGACCATCGTGCCTTGTCCCAAACCTGGAGCATCCTGCACTGGAGCATTTGCTCTTCTGCTTCTTGTGGAAAGGACCCATTCCGATGGTCAAGTGGTCCATCTGCTGTCAACAGCCCTTGTGTGGAGGACTGGGAATGCCATGGCTAATGATGTGCAGACATACGCTGAGGTTATGACATCTCTATCTCTTCCTTAATGGTGAACAGGTGTGCTTGCTGTTCACCAGATGCATGTTCCCCCAGCTTGTATCCTTAACGGAGCTACAGTCATTGGTCAAGCGGAGACTGAGGGAGAGTGCTTGGAAACTGGAATGTCTCCAGGCACTTACAACCCTTCAACAATCGGGCAATATAATCGGTGGAAACGCCACTTTGGCATTCTATAGAGGGTTAGTGGCAGATAAAAGCAACAACGTTCTTAGGGAAACTCTAGACATCGATGAAAATTAACTAGTCACTCTTTTTGGGAGGACTTTCGGTCCAGGACCCATGGATAATTTCCAGAAATCCCTGGCATGGCAGTGCTATTGAGGAGCTTTTCCAGTTAGAGATAAACTCTACAAAGAAGTGCCATCAGCCAGACCTGTCCGAGATGCATGCAGGATGACAAAGCCGTCCTGCATGCAATTGTCCAGTGTCCAAGCATTGCTGACTTGTGGGTTAATGTCGAACACCTGCTGTCACATCTAGGACAAATTCAGTTATCAACTGAGTCCATTGTAAAGATTGTCCTGCCGCCTTCTTTTAGTCAAGAAGGGCAGGCCATTTTTATGTCTTGTGGCTATGGTGAAAGAGGTTCTATGGTGGACACACTTGAAAGATTTGATGACGAGCACTTTCCTCTTTGGAGAAGCCCTGATTAACTTCTTCAGATTCCACTTGAGGAAAATAAGGGTAGAGAGAAAAGTGCTGCCTCCAAAGCAATTTGCTGAAAGGTGGGTGAGAGAAGCAAGCATGGCCTGAGTGAATGGGCCCGCTCTGAATTGGAGGACTACAACTAGGACAAGGCAGTTACCCTAAAGATCAGAGCATCCGTGGTTTTATGGAATATTTTCCACAAATGACCCTCGAACGTCTCCTCCCTATTGAGGAATCTTCTTTGTTTTAATTTCATTGTTATTTTTTTTTAACATTGTTAAAATTTGTTTACATGCAAAACCCACACATGAACACATACACACACACACATACACACACACACACACATACACACACTATGTTTTCATCCTCTACTGTTGTAAACACTGTGTGGTTAATAAAGAAAGCATTATTATTATTATTATTATTATTGTGGAAGTATACACGTCGCAGGAAATTTTGTTCCTGTAAGTTTGTGATTTTTGAACAGTTTTTATTGTGAACCTTCGGGGTTAAATTCCCATTTGAACTTTGCATTTAGCAAATACACCCACAAAAAAAAAAGAAAAATGGCCTCATTCAAAAAATCTGTTTCTCTACCATGCCTCCACACAAAAATGACTCCTTCAGCAAGCTATCCTTCTCTACCTTGTCTTCCCTCACAACAATTTCTTTCTTCACCCAGCTGTCAGCGTGGAGTCTTGCTTTCCTTTTTGTCTTCTTCAACGTCACATAGGGAAAGTCAGGCAAAGGCCATTTCATTCTCTTCTTCATCAAGCAGCAGTCGAGAAGCAGCTGCTGCTGATGCATTTGACAACAAAGGAGGTAGCAGCAGCAGCGACAGTATTAACAATAACACCTGTGGTAGCAGTAGCAGCAGCAGCAACACCAACAACACCGTTTGTAGCAGTAGCAACAACAACAGCACCAACAACAACAAGACCAGTAGCAACAGTAGTGGCTGCAACAATGATGCCAGTGAAAAAGGGACCATCTCTTTTGCAAAGGTGGCTCGCAACGTAGAAACAGTCCTGATCACAGAGGAGGAGATGGTAACCAGAACTGAATTTTCAGTGTCCTTGAAACCACCAACCGACTTCCTGGAGGAACAAGAGCGATGCACAGTGTCATACCGCACAATTGCCACGAAATCGCGTTGTGTGGAGAGAGCCTTGGAGGCCAAATCCAGAAAGCCTTGGGAAATGTTGGCATGGAAAACCCACATCACCCGAGGCAAGAAATATGCTACTGTGGACGTCCTTTTTTCTACCACCCAGGAAGCAAAATCGCACTCATTGAGGACCCTGCAGAGTGATGACATAACGTTAGTCTCGTTTTACTGCGGGAAAAAAATTGCAAAGGTCAGGGTAACCCAGGTCCTGCCCTATGAACCCGTGCCTTGGCTGGTCATGTCTGTTCTTGCGGGCATCGAGAATAGAACAACCATTCTGCAGGTACAGAAGTTGGGGAGAGAGGATTGGTCCGGTATTGGAATGGTAATGCTCATCCAAACCGACCAGGACTGCATCAGCACTATTCCCGATGTAATAGACATCGGGAATGGCTCCCAACTTCCCATATCTGTGTAAGGAAGGTGCTCAAAGTGTTTCAACTGTGGATCAAAGTCTTACCTCAGGGCCTTCTGCACACAGAAAATAACAAAAGCGAAGGACCCCTCCTTCCAACGCCGGAACCACTACCATCAGAAAAAGTCGGGAGCTTCTACAGAGAGTAGGAAGACAACATCTGTGGCACCCACACCAAAGCCACGGACAAAAACAGCAGCGACAACTGCAGCAACAAAAGCAGCTGTGCCTGTGCCAAGAACGGCAGACCAGGCTCCACCACCAACAACATACCCCTCCCCGACTTCTCACAGTTGGACATGGAGTATGAGGCAGCTGAGGAGTGGAAAACGGTTGTCTACAAAAAGAACAAATGCAAAAACAGCACAGCTTCTCCCTCCAAAAGCGTACACAGACATAAATATCACACACAAAAAATTAATGGAACATATAAAACAACACAGAGACATTACAGACTTAAATTACCACACCCCACCAACACCAAAAACATTGCAATTGTCGAAATTAAACTGGAAGACTATAAACAATTAAAGCAAAAATTCCCCAACTGCGTTGGGGATTTCAGGGGGTCACTCTCCAAAAGAATATATACAGATATCATCTTGGAGACACCCATGACCAGTCGAAGGGACGGTTCTAAGGTTCTACTGATCCTTTCTCACTTGCTCCGTTCCTCATCCAACATGGCCGTACTTCGAATAGGCAGCATAATGCACATGGCCCGGGGTCATCTTGGAAGCAGGGTCACCTGCTCAACGACCTCAAATCACTAAATATAGATGTGGTGGCTATCAGCGAGACCAGAATCTCTGAAGCACGAACCTTCACACCGATCTTCGGCAGCTACGATGTATACACATCTCTCAGCCGTCCAGGATCGGGGGGAGGAGTTGCTGTGCTTTTTCGGAGAGGCTTGGATCTCGCCATATGGGCCATCTTCCTGGACCCAGAAGGTAAGTCGGTGGTGCTGGATGTGACCGGCAGCGAAGGCAATGCTTTCAGGCTAGTAGCCGTCTACGCCCCAACAGGGGCAGGACGGCCAGATTTCTTCAGATGTTTAGAGACTTTTCTTGGAACGTCCCGCTCCTTAGTGTTAGTGGGCGACTGGAACAGTATCTTAGATGCACACTGGGATTATGTGGGGCTAGTAGACAGGACAGGAGGGTGTAAAAGCCTCAACAACCTGCTCAGACGTTTTGAACTGTCTGACAGGTATAGACTGGATTATCCGAATGTGCCAATGTGGACATGGGCAAACTGCATCAGGTCATCCAGATCGTATTTAGATAGGGTATTCTGTAGGGAAACAGATAAGGCTAGTGTAAGTTGTCCATAATATAAAGTAGTTGACTACACAGACCACAAATTCGTGACCTGTGAGGTTGACTTAGACTCCATAGGCAAGGGCCTGGTTACTGGAAGCTGAATGCGTCTTTCCCAGCACGCAAAACTTACAGAGACCGGATTAGCGAATTAGTTAAGCGTGCGTTGACGGGTGCAATCATCAACAGCAGGTGGTGGTTTACCCTGAAAAGGGCTATTAGATTAGAATCGATAAGGTTTAGCAAAGGAGTAGTGATAGAGGAAAACTAGAAGAGGCGTTTAGAACAGGCATCGCAATCGGCGTGCTTGCAGTGAGATTGGCACTTGACCAATTCTTCAACGCAAAGCATGAAGGATGCGTTGTCAGAGCTAGAGCGCATGTCCTGAGACATGAGGGGACGAAAGCCGTTCAATGGGCCCGGGTGGTAGAGGCGCGACGTGGCAACAAATCCACAATACGGTCTTTGCCTGATCAAAATGGCCGCATATTGCTCGAACCCGAGCAGATGTGTGCGGCTTTTCAACAGCACTTTGCTCGATTGTTTGGCGGCAGCAGTGGACAGGATCACAGTATGGACTTCTGTGCATATCTCGACGGACTGCCGCGGCTCTCGACGACCACAGCGCAGTGCTGTGAAAGACCGATAACAGCAAGTGAAATACGGGAAGCGATGTCTAACTGCACAAGGGGTAAATCACCAGGTTTGGATGGTCTACTCTACGAGCTTTATGCGTACATGCCAGACTTGTTTGGCGACCTCTTGGCAGATGTCTACTGCAACTGGCAGCAGAACGGGAGCATTCCCAGTTTTGTGAGCCGGGGGGCGGTGGCGCTGCTGAAAAAAGACCCGAACAAAGGGGACGTTATAGACAACTTCAGGCTCATAACTCTGCTAAACGCAGAGTTCAAGATTTTGGCCAAGGTGTTAGCAACGAGGTTGGCGTTTGTTGTTGAGGATCTGGTGGGAGAGGTGCAGACATGCGCCATTCCGGACAGATCCATACACGACAACCTCCACCTCATGTGATACATTGTAGAGCGGGTGGTTAAGGAACCTGGCACGAGTGGGGCTCTGATCAACTTGTATCAATCCAAAGCATTCGATAGGGTCAACCATCAGTACCTGGCGGCGGGCCTTGAGGCAGCTGGTTTCGGGCCCGTTTTCAGGGGTTGGATCGCTGCGATGTACAGCGACATCTGCTCGGTTGTGAGGGTGAACGGTCACCTGTCGCAGCCATTCAGGATCATGCGCTCGGTCCGCCAGGGTTTCCCCTCTCATCCCTCTTGTAAGTATTGGCTCTCGAGCCATTACTGCACAAACTGGGGGCGATGAGGGGCGTCCCACGCGAACTAGGATGCAAGAAATCCAAGTTGGCTTACGCCGACGACGTCACCATGGTGGTGTCGAGTACCAGACACATCCAGATGCTCGGTACCGCTCTCAAGGAATACGAAGCGGTGACAGGAGCAAAGATAAACCACGAAAAGTTGGTGGGCTTGAAGCTCGGCACCTGGAGAGGCAAATCCATGCCGTCCGACAGCATCGTGGGGTGTTGGACGGATGGACCGGTTAAATTGCTCGGGGTCTGGTTCAGACCGGACCTCCAGATGGAGAAAAACTGGAACGAGGTGACAAGCAAGGTGGCCTCCCTCACCCAGAAATGGACCGAGAGGAAGCTGTCCCTGAAAGGCCAGGCAGAGGTGGCGAATGCATACATCGCATCCGTCATCTGCTACCGCCTCACCGTCGTTCCTTGCCCCGGCCCAACTCTCACCAAAATGGAGCGCCTCCTCTTCCACTTTTTGTGTCAGACGATCCATCTGCTGTCAACATCCGTTGCGTGGAGGACTGGGTATGCCATTGCTGATGATGCGCAAACATGCGCTGAGGCTGCGACATCTCTGGTGCTTCCTTGACGGTGAACAGGGGTGGTCGCTGTTCGCCAGGCACGTTTACCCACAGCTCATCTCCTTGACGGAGTTGCAGTCCTGGGTCAGGAAGAGACCAAGGGATAGCGCTTGGAAACTGGAATGTCTCCAGGCGCAGACCGCCCTCTGCCAGCTGGGCACCAGCATCGGTGGAACATCCACCTCGGCGTTCTATAGAAGACTAGTGGAGGGGAAGAGCGACGACGTTCTCAGAGAGATCCTGGGCATCGAAGAAGATCAGCTGTTTGCTCTCTTCCGGAGAACTTTCAGCCCAGGGCCTTTGGATAACTTCCAGAAAGAGATAAGCTCTAAGGCACGGAAGTGCCGTCAACCGAGCCTGTCCGAGATGTGCGCAGAGCGACGAAACCGTTGTCCACGCACTCGTTCAGTGCCCGAGCATTGCTGACTTGTGGAGCTATGTAGGACCGATCCGGTTATCGACTGAGTCCATTGTGCAGATGGTCTCACCGTCTTCCTTCGAGGAGGAAGGGCAGTCGGTTTTCATCTGCCTGGTGGCCATGGCAAAAGAGTGAACGGGACCGCTCTGAATATACGCTTGTAGTTTGAGGAATGGAAAAATTGAGAGAGGGCGCTTACCCTGGTGGTCAGGGAGGCCGTGGTCTTTTGTGTGGTTTTCGCCATGAGTAACCCTCGGAGGTTTCTCCCCTATTGGGGAATTTTTCATTGTTTCAATTTTCATTTTTATTGTTTAAATATATATATGTTTCTATGTCTTTTTCCTTTTTCGTTTCTGATATAAATAATAAAAATCTTTACATGCACAAAACCCACATCGTACTGTCCTGTGCCGTCTGTAATGTTTTTCTTGATGTCAGCCCTTGTGGCCAATAAAGAAATCATTATTATTATCTGGCCTGGCAGTGCTACTGAGGAGCTTTGCCAGTTCGGGATAAATTCTACAGACATGGAGGTGCCGTCAGCCGGGCATGTCCGAGATGCGCGCAGGGCGACGAAATCATCCTGCCCGCACTCATCCAGGGTCTGAGCATTGCTGACTTGTGGGTTTATGTTGAACATCTGCTGTCGCGTGTAGGACGGATCCAGCTATCAGCTGAGTCCATCGTGAGGATTGCTCCGCCGTCTTCCTTTAGCCGGGAAGGGCAGGCAGTTTTTATCTGTCTGGTGTCCATGGCGAAAGAGATAGTATGGTGGACACGTTTGAAAGGGCTGAAGACGAGCACTTACCTCTTTGGTGATGCCCTGATTAACTTTTTCAAATTTCATTTGAAAATGAAAATCAGGGTAGAGAGGGAAGTGCTCTCTTCCCAGCATTTTGTTGAAAGATGGGTGAGAGAGGCAAGAATGGCCCGAGTGAATGGGCCTACTCTGAGTATGTGTCTGTAAATTAAAGGTGGAAAACTGGGAGTGGGCACTTGCCCTGGTGGTCAGGGTCACTGTGGCTTTTAATGGGCTTTCTCCACAAATGTCCCTCGGAAGTCTCCCTCGTATTGGGGAATTTTTCATTGTTATTTTTTTGTTACATCCTCTGTTTTTGTTTTTTACATGCAGAAATGCCCATTTGTACCGTCCTGTATTGTCCTGTACTGCCCTTAATGTCTAGTTTATGTAAACCCTTGTGGTTAATAAAGAAAGCATTATTATTATTATTATTATTATTATTATTATTGGCGACCTACGTAGTAAATCGTATCATCGTGAGCTCCGCAAAGGTTTGTTATTTCCGTTTGTTAAAAATTGCTATTTATGGAAAATTTTATTGTTAACTGTATATAAGCGCACATACATTGTTTTCCGAAAAGGACACCCAAAAAGATTGGGGCCTTGTGCCCAAAATTTTAACATTTATAATTATCAAAAAAAATTTCTTTGAAAAAAAACATGGAAGTCTCACAGCCACACGAAGCTGACAGCCTTCCTCATAAACTAACACCTCACATCGACACCACTATTGTAAATATTACTACGTTTGCCAACACTAAAGATATAAGCAGTAGCAATATTTTAAATTTGTCTCAGGCAGACATTCATTTCCCGCCATTACCAATGACTGCAGGTGTTAAAGCCGCCCCCCCCCCCCCCCCACCGCGACAACAGAAACAAAAGAAGAAAAAAATAAATTAACTTGTGATGTTGAAATGAATTCAAGCAAAATGGACTCTTCCCCACCGAACACCACTGACGTCACGACCACCACAACTGAAACTAAAATTAATAATAACAAAAATAACGATAACAACAACAGCAACAATGACATTAAAAAAACCACCCTGAGTTTTGCCAGAGTAGCAAAACAGTGCGAAGCATTTCAGGTAACTCAGGAGGAATTAGAAAATGCCAAAAAAATGGTAAAGAAAGATGGGTACAGGGTCAGCCCCCCCCCCCCCCCCCCACCTAATAAAAATGGAGCATCGGCGCCTATGCACCATGTCGTATCGAACAATTAATGTAAAATCGCGCCGAGTGGAACGGGCATCCGAGTCCCAAATCAAAAAAGCTTTGGGACATGTGTGGGCAAGAAAAACCCACATCAGACGTGGGCAGAAGTATGGAACCGTGGACGTGTTCTTTGAAACACCAGAGGAGGCTAGAGAACACTCCATGGCCCCATTAAGAAGTGACGACTTCACACTCGTCCCAAGCTATTGTGGCCAGAGACTCGTAAAGATCAGGGTGACCCACGTTCCACCGGCCATCGAAATTCCCTGGCTAATAGCGGCCGTCCTCGCCGGCATCGAAGCCAACACAAAGATAATAGCAATAGCAAAAGAAAAGCAGGAGAACTGGTCGGGATCTGGGATGTGGGATGGAGCTCCTGATCCAAGCGGACCAAAAAAGCATTGAGGAGATCCCAGAGGTAATAGACCTCACTGACGGCAGCCACCTCACCGTAATTGTTGAGGGCAGAAGGCCTAGGTGTGTCGTTTGTGGTGAAGGAACCCACCTAAGGGCTTTCTGCCCTCAGGCTAAAAGGTTGAGGTCACCTCTCCTACCCACCCCAGTGACTCAACCATCAACACCACCAGTAGCAGAGATGGCAGCAACAACTGTAGCAGCAACAACAGAAGCAACTATAACAGCAACAACCCCAGCAACAGTAGCAAAACCAACACCACCACCACCCAACGCTTCAGAACTAGCACCAGCGCCTACACCATCCACCACGCCACAACCAAAACTAATGCCTGTGGAGGATTTTCTACTCCCCGGCCTATCACAACTGGAGACAGATTGTGACGACGAGGAGTGAGAAACGGTATCAGGAAAAAAGAAAAAAAGAAACCCAAAAAGAAAAAATTCTCTTCCTTCCCCCTCCAAAAACAAAATACAGAGGGAAACAGATAAATTAACAAACAAAAAAGTTAGGACAGATATGCCACCATCCACACCAGCATCACCAACCCCATCACCCCAAACACCAACACCATCACCATCATTAACCCCAACACCACCATCACCTACACCACAAAAGTCACCAAAATGCGAAACAGAAACAAACCCACAACAAACGCAAACAAAACAAAACAACCAAAATGATACACACTACACAGCATTAAATTTGAACAACCAATTATTACACTACATCCAACACACCACCAGCATCACAGAAAAAGACTACACAACAACCCAAAATTCACACCACCTCCACATATAAAAATCACTCACATCACACAGAAAACGTACACGACACTAAAACAAAAATTCCCCAAAGACATCGGAGACTTCCGACAAGCACTCTCCAGGAGGATTTATAAGGACATCCTTCCTGAGGAGGCTACAAGCAGTGAAAAGGATGGAAAAACTGTCCTTCCTCTACGAGAAGTAAGGTAAGTGGTCTTTCCCATCTTTTCCACTCCATTTCAACATGATCTCACTCAGAATAGGCAGCATAAATGCGCGTGGCTTGGGGTCGTCATGGAAGCAGGGCCACCTGCTCAACGACCTCAGGTCACTAAACATAAATGTAGTGGCCATCAGCGAGACCAGAATCTCCGAAGCACGGGCCTTCGCACCGATCTTCGGCGGCTACGATGTGTACGCATCTCCCAGCCGTCCGGGATCGGGGATGGAGTTGCTGTGCTTTTTCGGAGAGGTTTGGATCTTGCCATACGGGCCATCTTCCTGGACCCAGAAGGTAAGTTGGTGGTGCTGGACGTGACCAGCGGAGACGAGCGAGCTTTCAGGTTAGTGGCCATCTATGCCCCGACAGGAGCAGGGCGGTCTGATTTCTTCCGGCGTCTGGAGACCTTTCTTGGAACGTCCCGCTCTTTAGTGTTAGTGGGCGACTGGAACGGGATCTTAGATGCACGCTGGGACTGTGTGGGATTAGTGGATAGGGAAGGAGGGTGCAAGAGTCTCACCAACCTGCTCAGGCGTTTTGAACTGTCTGACAGGTACCGATTGGATTTCCCGAATGTACCAATGTGGACTTGGACAAATCGCATAGGGTCATCCAGATCATATCTAGATAGAGTGTTTTGTAGGGAAATAGATAGGTCTAGCATAGGCTGTCCACAATTCAAGATAGTAAGCTACACGGACCACAAATTCGTGATCTGTGTGCTTGACTTAGATAGGCTTCATAGACGAGGACCTGGCTACTGGAAGCTAAACGCGTCCTTACCAGCGCGCAAGGCCTACAGAGACCGGATTAGCGAACTAATTAAGCGGGCGTTGACGGGGGCCATCGTCAACAACAAGTGGTGGTTTGCTCTGAAAAGAGCAATTAGAATAGAGTCCATTAGGTTTAGTAAGGCTTTAGCAATAGAGAAAAATAGAGCAGAGGGAGAATTAGTTAGAAAATTAGACGAGGCGCTTAGCAAAGGCATCGCGACCGATGTACTTGCGGCGAAATTGGCCCTTGACCAATTCTTCAATACAAAGCACGAAGGCTGCGTTGTCAGAGCTAGGGTGCGTGCTCTCAGACACGAGGGGACGAAAGCCGTTCAATGGACCCGAGTGGCGGAGGCGCGTCGTGGCAACAAAGCCACGATCTGGTATTTGGTGGACCACAACGGGCGCATGCTACTTGATCCTGGGCAAATGTGTGAAGCTTTTCAGCGACACTTTGCTCAACTGTTCGGGGGCAGTGGCGGGCCGGATCGAGGGATGGACTTTAGTGTCTACCTCAACGGACTGCCGCGGCTCTCGGCCACTGAGGCGGAGTGTTGCGAAAAGCTGATAACAGCCGCTGAAGTACGGGAGGCAATGACTGGCTGCACAAGGGGTAAATCGCCTGGTTTGGATGGTCTGCCCTATGAACTTTACGTACAAATGCCAGACTTGTTCGGAGGCCTCTTGGCGGACGTCTACTGCAACTGGCAACAGAACGGGAGAATTCCCAGCTCTGTGAGCCGAGGAGCGGTGGCGCTGCTGAGAAAGGATCCGAACAAGGGGGATAACAGATAATTTTAGGCCCATAACTCTGCTAAACACAGAGTTCAAGATTTTGGCCAAGGTGCTAGCAAAGAGGTTGGCGCTTGTCGTTGGTGGTCTGGTGGGAGAGGCGCAGACATGCGCCATTCCCGACAGATCCATCCACGACAACCTCCACCTCATGCGATACATCGTAGAGAGGGTAGCTAGGGAATCTGGCACGGGTGGGTCTTTGATAAATTTAGATCGGTCGAAAGCCTTCGATAGGGTCGACCATCGTTACCTAGCGGCAGTCCTGAGGGCGGCTGGCTTTGGGCCCGTCTTCAGAGGCTGGATCGCTGCCATGCACAGCGACATCTGCTCTGTGGTGAGAGTGAACGGTCACCTTTCGGAACCATTCAACATCATGCGCTCGGTCCGCCAAGGATGTCCCCTCTCGTCCCTCTTGTATGTATTGACTCTTGAGCCATTACTGCACAAACTGGAGACGCTGAGGGGGGTCCCGCGCGAACTAGGATGCGGAAGATCCGTGTCAGCATATGCGGACGATGTCACCGTAGTGGTGTCGAACGCCAAACACATCGAGGCGATCGGCACTACACTAAGAGAATACGAAGCGGTGACAGGAGCAATGATCAACCAGGAAAAGTCAGTGGGCCTGCAGTTCGGTACCTGGAGAGGCAGGTCCATGCCGTCCAACAGCGTCGTCGGGCGCTGGACGGACGGACTGGTTAAATTGCTAGGGGTCTGGTTCGGTCCGGACCTCCAGACGGACAAAAACTGGGACGAGGTGACGAGCAGGGTGGCTTCTCTCACCCAGAAATGGGCTGAGAGGAAGCTATCCCTGAAAGGTTGAGTGGAGGTGGCTAACGCGTACATCGCGTCCGTCATCTACTACTGCCTGACCGTCGTACTTTGTCCTAAGCCCCGCCTGACTGCGCTGGAGCGTTTGCTCTTTCGCTTTTTGTGGAAGGGACACGCTCCGATGGTCAGGCGGTCCATCTGCTGTCAACACCCGCTACGTGGAGGGCTGGGCATGCCGTGGGTGATGATGTGCAGACACGCGCTCAGGCTACGACATCTCCACCTCTTCCTCGACGGTGATCAGGTGTGGTCGCCGTTTGCTAGACATGTTTTTCCCCAGCTCGTCTCCTTGACGGAGCTGCAGTCCTGGGTCAAGCAAAGACCGAGAGGGAGCGCTTGGAGACTGGAATGTCTTCAGGCGCTCACAGCCCTCGACCAATTGGGCAATGTGATCGGTGGGAACTCCACCTTAGCGTTCTATAGAGGATTAGTGGAGGGGAAGAGCGACGATGTACTTGGAGAAACTCTAGACGTCGACGAAAATCAACTAGCCAATCTCTTCGGAAGGACTTTCGGGCCGGGGCCTATGGATAACTTACAGAAATCCCTGGCCTGGCAGTGCTACCGGGGAGCTTTGCCAGTTCGGGATAAACTCTACAGGCATGGCGGTGTCGTCAGCCGGGCATGTCCGAGATGCGCGCAGGGCAACGAAACCGTCCTGCACGCACTCGTCCAGTGTCCGAGCATTGCTGATTTGTGGGTTTATGTCGAACACCTGCTGTCACGTGTAGGACGGATCCAGCTGTCAGCTGAGTCCATCGTGAGGATTGCTCCGCCGTCTTCTTTTAGCTGGGAAGGGCAGGCAGTTTTTATCTATCTGGTGTCCATGGCGAAAGAGATAGTATGGTGGACACGTTTGAAAGGGCTGAAGACGAGCACTTACCTCTTCGGTGATGCCCTGATTAACTTTTTCAAATTTCATTTGAAAATGAAAATCAGGGTAGAGAGGGAAGTGCTCTCTTCCCAGCATTTTGTTGAAAGATGGTTGAGAGAAGCAAGTATGGCCCGAGTGAATGGGCCTACTCTGAGTATGTGTCTGTAAATTAAAGGTAGAAAACTGGGAGAGGGCACTTGCCCTAGTGGTCAGGGTCACTGTGGTCTTTTAATGGGCTTTCTCCACAAATGTCCCTCGGAAGTCTCCCTCGTATTGGGGAATTTTTCTTTGTTATTTTATTACATCCTCTGTTTTTTTACACGCAGAAATGCCCATTTGTACCGTCCTGTATTGTCCTGTACTGTCCTTAATGTCTACTTTATGAAACCCTTGTGGTTAATAAAGAAAACATTATTATTATTATTATTATTATTATTATTATTATTATTATTATTCCCTTAGTCTAAACATGAACTGCAAGATGTCAGTCACAAAAAAGTTTTTATGAAACGAAAGTGCTTTGAAATAATTCCACCAACAGGAGTACTCCAGCCAGAACAAAGAATAAATATACAAGTAAAGTTCACGCCAAGTGAAGGGGTAATTATATTTTGATCATTAAATATCTCTCTCTGCCACTCACTCTCTGCCTGCCACTCTCTCTCTCTTTCTCTCTTCCACTCTCTTTGCTATTCTCTCTTTCTTTGCTACCCGTTCTCTCTGCGTCTCTTTCTGTCTCTCTGATATTCTCCCCTTTTCTGTTTCTCCCCACTCTCTCTCTCCCTTTATCTTAAAATTTTCATTGTCATATCTTTAACAAAAATCACTTTAAATGATTTTGAAAATAATCAGGAATTTTGAGGTATTTAGTAATATCTTCAGTTGTCTAAAGTCTCTATAGAAGTGTCGACCATATTGTCTTTACACCTGCTGATGAGCCTTGAGAGTTTATGGTACCGACACTGTTTATGACAAAACATTCTCTTCTTTGAATTTGTCCTGGTGTTTTATAGTTATAAAGGTGGGTCTGTACATTTTAATTAACCTTTTTAATTATTATGTATTTTCCACACTTTTCATAGACTTTTTGCTCTTCACTCTAGTGGTTCTATACTCCTCATAATTGAAAATATACCCCCTTTTGTGTTTTCTTCTCTATATACTGTATTATGAAGAGCCCGGTACTTATTCCTTGAGCTCATTAAATTACAGGGAATTAACGCGAGTTTTTAACTCCATTTTTTCATTTGGTAGTATCTATATATAAATTTAAGTAACTTCCGTCCATTGTACAATGTGTGTGTGTGAACGAATGTGCGTGTAAAAGGAAGGAAGAGAATGGTGAAAAAAACTATTGCAAAACTGCAGCCGGCATTCCATTTGCTACGCTGTGTGTGAGTGTATGTGTATGTTTGTGTAAATGTATGTGTTTGTGAGTGTGTATTTTTGTAAGTGTGTCTGTGTTTGTGCATTTATATTTATATACTCATACATATAAATGTATGCATATGCACATATGCACACACACACACACACACACACACACACCCACACCCACACACACATACACACATATTCATCAGCATGTTGAAAAATTCCTAGTTAATAAAACTTTTTCATTAACAACATTGATGCTTGGAACATAACTTAACAAAACTTCAATAGTAATAGAAAAACTAACTTTTCATTATTAAATTGGTGTTTGGAATGTAATCTACTGAAATATTCTTACAAAAAATTACATTGGAAGGTTTAAATTTAAACATGAGCACTAAAAAAAATGTTTTTTATTGTAGAACCAGGGATGGTTTTAAGTGTGCTTAAGGGTTTAATCTTATAAGAAATTATTTTAACCCTTTTAATGTCAAACATCCTGAAACAACCCCTAGTTCTATAATACAAAGCTATATATTTTAAAGTGCTTATCATCATCATCATCGTTTAACGTCTAGCTTCCACGCTAGCATGGGTTAGATGGGAGTTGTCCCACTTGAGGCAAGATTGGTCGGGTGACCGTGTCTCGCTCGTATAGTACTATCTGGCAGGTTTTCTACGGCTGGATGCCCTTCCTAACACCAACCACATTTACAGTGTGAACTGGGAGCTTTTTACCATGTTACCTACACGACCACATTACAGCGTGGACTGTGTGTATTTTTGTTGTGACACCGACCTAACCTCATTTGTTTGGACTGGATATTGTGGTACCAACAAACTTTATAAAGAAAGGGTGGTGTTGGCGGAAGTGGAGGTAGTGGTTTGGCATGTATGTTTGGTTTGGAGGGGCCTACTGACTGTAGGTTAACTTTGCACGTAAGGAAGGTGGATCTTCTGTATTACTGAGTACCGCCAAAGGTCTCGATCCAGTGACATTGTCTTAGAGAGGTGCAAGTGTGCAAGGTCAGAATTTATCATGTCGTCCCAGGTTTTTCTGGGTCTACCTACTCCGTAACTTCCATCAATTTTGATCTCCCTGCACTTTTTTTTATACAGCTGTCGTCTTTCATGCGCATCACATGACCATACCAACGTATTCTTCTCTCAAGTAAACAGCTTCTGATCCCTCTTATTCCTAATTTCTCACTTAGTTCGTTATGTTTTACTGTTCATATGTATTACTATTACACATCTAATGGAGCATGCATGCTTCATTCCTTTCCAATCTGCACAGGTCCTCTGCACACAATGCCCATGTCTCACTGCCATATAACATTGCTGTTTGTATACAGGCATCATACAATTTGCCTTTCATTTCTAGAGAGAAACCTTTTGTGGCCAACAGCAGTATAAGCTCTCTGAACTTTTTCCATCCCGTTCTGACTCTGGCTACTGTACTTTCAGAGCACCCTCCACCTCTGCTGATTTTGTCACCCAGGTAATGGAAAGTGTCCACTATTTCTATAGAACCATCTGGGCAATGGAAGGAGCAAATATCCTGTGGGCACTTGCTACTTATTGCACCTGAGCATCGGCCACATATAAAATATACATTCTTAGATAGCTTGCCTGTGATCCCACTACATCTTTTATGTACCCATAGTTTGCATTTGGGGCATAGAATGGAATTGCTACCTACTCCTTTCCTACACACTGAGCATAGCCATTTCCCAGAGGACACCTGTGCCCTATTTTCCTTTCTACATACTAGAAATTTAGTCTTCGACAAGTTAACTTTGAGGCCTTTTGGTTCTAGGCCATGCTTCCATGTTTGCTTATAATTGTCTAAAAACTTTCCATCATAATTTTATGTAAAAACCTTTATTAATGTTCCAAACATTAGCTTAATAATGATAAAATTAGTTATACAGGTAAAATTCCGTTATAATGAATACCATTGTAACAAATTTTGCAGTATTACAACATTTTTTTCAATCCCCAAAAACGCTTGATTTGTTTTGGTCAATCTCATTATAAAGAATTTTTCGTTACAACAAATTCTTTTTTATACCCCATGAATTTTGTTATAACGGAATTTCACTGTATTACTAAATCCCTCTTGATTATTCTCAAAGTTATTTAAAAATCATGGGCAGTGTCGTTTATGGGAAATATGGTAATGAAAGAGTTAAATAGAGATTATACATTGTCTTTTGAAGAAACTGTATGAAAAGAGGATTCCCATCCGAATTGCTCAGAGTAGTGAAAGAATCATCCTGCAATGTCGAGGCAAAGGTATTGAGCCTGTTCTTCAGTTTATGGAAGAAAACATCACATATCGACCAATTCTTCCACATGGTGGTGGTGATGAGAAAGAAGTGATTGTGAAGAATCCTTGTGATTTTCCAATAGAGTTCTACAGTATTGACTTTGATGTCAACTATCTTGAAGAAGAAAAGGTAAAAATAATCATGATCATCAATCATCATCATCATCATTATCATCTTCACCACCACCTTCATCATTATCATATTCACTGCCACCACCACCACCACCACCACCACCACCATTATCATTAGCATTATCATCTTCACCACAACCACCACCACAATCATCATCATCATCTTCCTCACCACCACCATCATTATCATCTTCACCCGACACAGCAACTATAGTTGTGTAAAATATATGTGGCAGTCAACAGGTTAATGTTGTCAGACCAATTCTAGCAGACAGCAATGACCCCTGATCTCCGTCTTCTGTCACACACAGAAGAGTTGCAGTGTTGTGACATCTTGACATTGTCAAACTAGGGTTTTCTTTGTCTGCATTTTCTTTGCCTACCTTTGTGTCCAGGAGAATGGTTTAAAGCAGAAAGTCATGGCAGGAAATATGTCCATACCTGGTAAGCTTTCATCTTTTCACCATTGTAAGGAAGTACTTACTGCCTGGCAAAGATGTTTATATTATTATAATATTGTGATTAAAACTTCTACCAACTACAAACAGCCAATGTGTATCTACCACTAGTGGATGCAGGAATTTATTAAACCCTTTAAAGTGGTGCCCCAACATGGCCCCAGTCCAATGTCTGAAACCTGTAAAAATATTGTATTATGGTTATCTGCATAACTGTCAGTAGATAGAGGTTTGGCCATCATCATCATCATTGTTTAATGTCTATCTTCCACGCTAGCATGGGTTTAGACAGAAATTGTCCCACTTGAGGCAGGATTGGTTGTCTTGCTCGTATAGGACTGTCTGGCGGGTTTTCTACGGCTGGATGCCCTTCCTAATACCAACCACGTTTACAGTGTGGACTGGGAGGTTTTTACTGTGTTACCTACACGGCCACATTACAGCTGGGACTGTGTGTTTTTTTGTCGTGGCACCTACACAACCTCATTTATTTAGGACTGGATGTTGTGGCACCAACATAACTTTACAGAAAAAAGGGTAGTGTAGATGGGGGTGGGGGTGGGGGGTAGTGGGATGGGGTGTATTTTTGGTTAGGAGGTGCCTACTGACTGTAGGTTTCGCTTTGTACTTAGGCAAGGCGGGTCTTCTGTATTACTGCATAGCGCCAAAGATCTCGGTCCAGTGACATTGTCTTGGAGAGGTGTAAGTGTGCAAGGTCGGAATTTATCAAATCGTCCCAGGTTTTTCTGGGTCTGCCTACTCTGCAGCTTTCATCTATTTTGATCGCCCTGCATTTTTTTTATACAGCTGTCGTCTTTCATGCGCATCACTTGACCATACCAATGTAGTCTTCTCTCAAGTAAACAGCATCTGATCCCTCATATTCCTAATTTCGCACTTAGTTCATTTATGCTTTGCTGTTCACGTATATTACTATTACACATCCAATGGAGCATGCAAGCTTCGTTCCTCTCCAGTCTGCGCAGATCTCTGCACACAAGGCACATGTCTCACTGCCATGTAACATTGCTGTTCGTATGCAGGCATCATACAGTCTGCCTTTCATTTTTAGGGAGAAACCTTTAGTGGCCAATAGTGGTTTCAGCTCTCTGAACTTTTTCCATCCCGTTCTGACTCTGGCTACTGTACTTTCAGAGCACCCTCCACCACTGCTGATTTTGTCACCCAGGTAACGGAAGGTATCCACTATTTCTATAGAACCATCTGGGCAATGGAATGAGCTAGCATCCCGTGGGCACTTGATACTACTTATTTCACCTGAGCACTGGCCACATATAAAATTTATATTCTTAGTTAGCTTACCTGTGATCCCACTAAATCTTTTATGCACCCATACTTTGCATTTTGGACAAAATGCAGTTTCTGCCTACTCCTCTCCTACACACTGAGCATGGCCATTTCCAAGATGGGACCAGTGCCTTATTTTCCTTCCTACATACTAGAAGTTTAGTCTTAGACAAGTTAATTTTAAGGCCTTTTGATTCTAGGCCATGCTTCCAAGTTTGGAATTTCTTCTCTAGTTCAGCCATTGATTCTGCTATGAGCGTTAGATCATCTGCGTATAGAAGTTCCCATGGGCAGCCGGTCTTGAACTCCTCTGACCATGGGTTCAAGAAGTTGCTTCATGAAGTCGTGGGTTCAATCCCATCATGTGACAGCTTGGGCAAGTGTCTTTACCATAACCTTGGGTCATCATCATCACCAGCAGCATTATCATCAGAGACCAAGTCAGCACTTAATCGAAGCTACTAACTTCTCAGGCAGGCAGGGGGAGGGGGCACATCTCACTTACATAAATTCCTGCACTTTCCAGGATGTAACTAAATAATCCTCTTGACCTTTTGTTTGGCAAGTTTTCTATGGCTGGATACTCTTTCTATCACCAACACTTTATAGGGTATACTGGGTGCATTTTTTGTGGAACCATCACTATAAAATGCACTCAGTACACTCTAGAATGCAGGAGTCTCTAAAATCAATCTTTTGTCTTCACGTCATTCATAATTTAATAAATGATGTATATTTTCTCCAGATTCTTCGCTTGATGCGAGGCTACGATGAATATAAGACTTTGCTGTTGCCCCCTCGGGCTGCTGGAGAAAAGTTACCCCCAGAACTGTTGGAATTTTACAAAGGTTGGCCAAATTTAACTTTTATTTTCATCATTTAAAGTCAGGCACAGCTCTGTGGGTAAGGGGTTTACTTCACAACTGCGTGGTTTCAGGTTCAGCACCATTGCATGACACCTTGGGCAAGTGTCTTCAGGTTGACCAATGCCTTGTGAATGGAATTTAGTAGATAGAAACAGTTTAAAAGCTTTTCATATATGTGTGTGTGTGTATGTACAAGGGTGCTTTAAAAAGTTTGTGGAAAAAGGACAGTTGGAAAAAAGGCTTTAAGTTATGTTTATTTTTGAACATATGCTCCATCTAGGTCAATATACTTCTGCAAGCGTTGATACCAGCCTTTAAGTCCATCTGTGTAAAACTGAGGGCCATGGATTTAAACCATGTCAAAGCAGTTTTTTTTACACCTTCAGCTGGGGATCATCTCCAACCTCATCTCTTCCACTTCTAAAACAACTTATCCATTTGTAGGTTGTTGATTTCATTGGGGCATTGTCCCTATAAACTTGCTCCAGAGCGTCAATGATTTGGCTGCTTTTCCACCCTAGCTTCACCATGAATTTGATGTTTTGATGGAGGCTATGTTGTTTGAGCCAGTGCTGGCTTCCAACTGAAGGTGCCACATTTCAACATGCATTTAAGGGTTCATATTAGAACATGTTATGACATGTTAGTATGAGAACGTACAGGTGCATTGAGATCAAAACCCCTGCATATAATCTTTAGTTATGTACTTTTCCCACAAACTTTATGAAGCCCCCTCGTATATATCTGTGTATTTATGTATGCATGTATCTGTGTCCATGTTTATGTTTACCTTTTGTGTTTGTTTATGTCCTGTAACCTATGGTTTGACAAAAAGCAATTGATACAAATAAATACCAGACTTCAAAATACGAGTACTGGAGTTGATATGATTGACTAGATTCCTTTAAGGCAGTAAGTAGTACCACAGCACGACCACCATCTAATAAATGTAAAAGAAAAAAAGAATAAATCTATCTTCTAATATCTATAAAGCTTATTCTCCTAATTTACTTAGGCTTGTCCATAAAAACACTAATTTAACCCTTTCGATAGCTAACCACCAGAAACAGCCTCAGTTTCTATGATACAAAGCTGGGTTGTTACAGATCAATTCAGTACTTAATCTGAGCTACTGTCCTCCTAGATGTACCACAATAAAATGCACCCAGCCCACACTGTAAAGCAATAGTGTTGGTGCCACAATAAAATGCTCTCAGCCCACTCTGTAAAGTGGTAGTGTTGGTGCTACAATAAAGTTCACTCAGCCCACTCTCTAAGGTAATAGCGCTGGTGCCATGATAAAATGCATGCAACCAACCTTGTAAAATGGTAGTGCTGGTGCCGTAATGCACCCAGAACCCTCTGTAAAGTGATAGTGTCAGTACATTCTGAAAAGTGACTGATGTTAAAAAAGAACATCTAGCCATAGAAACCATGCCAAATATGGAGCATATGAACAAGAAGGGATCTGTCTATCCTACTTATCCTCACCTGTGACAACCTGTCTAATTGATGCAAACATGGGAAAATAAATGTTTAATGATGATTATCAACAATTATTATAGTCATCTGCATTGTGGCAAATATATTTTCAAATTTCAAATTTCCTAATGCTTTGTATGTCAACCGATCTTGTTTACAATCATTGTTATATTTTTCTTTGAATTTTATTTTTAGCAAGAAAGAAAAGATTGGAAGAAATGGAGAAGTCCCAGAGGGAGATGGGTACGAGTATCTTGAGTTCAGTTTTTGAAGATAATCAGGAACAAGAGGTGAAGGAGGGTAAGGACTAGTTGCTGTCATTTAAAACATTTTCTGTTAAATTATTGTTAGGATGTTACCAGTCAGTTAACAACCATGTACACAGAACATTATGTCGATAAAATAAAGTACCAGTAATGTACTGGTTAATTGCTGGCCTTGTGCCAAAAGTAGAAACAATTATTCTTAGCATAATTAACTGCATCATATTATATATTAAAGTCTTAATTCTATTACTCCAATGTTTTACAATGATCTGTCCACTAGTAAATATACTATAAATATCTGAATTATCAAACCACAGGAAACCATATTTGCAAACCATTCTTGAAAAGTAACAAACACCACTATGACTGCAAAACATTAACTATTAAGGTCTTTACTGCAAACATTTAATTTAACTATCTAAATCAGAGGATCTCAAACTATTTGGGCCACGGCCCCCCTCACGGCCATGTAGTACCCTCAGCGCCCCATAACCCTATTTCCAAAGAGACCTGCCTACACGCAAATTGTAAATAATATATAATAAATAAAATCATTAATTTATATATCTACTTATATATATAACCAGCAATTTCTCTGTCTGTCTGTCCAACAGTGGAAACACGTGCGTAGAGAGAGAGTGAGAGTGAAAGAAAGAGATGGACTACAAGAAGGGGATAGCGGGAGGGAGAGAGGGAGAGAGAGAGAGTGAATAGACACTAAAACACGTGCTACAGAAACATTACCTTCCCCTCTCCACTGACTTTGGTCACTGAGGCCGAGGGAATCGCGCTGAGCGCGTTATAATGACGTAATGCAGACAGCCAGACATACAGACAGATATTATAAGGGCGCAACGTTATATCTATGTATCTATCTAAAAAGAAAGACTAAGAATTATATAGAGAGAACGTTAAATCGCCTAATGCAGTCCCTAGGGCATTGAAAATTTGAAATAATTTTTGCTCAAAACACTCACAGGAACATAAGTATTACATGTCTAAAGTTTGAAAACAATTGGTTGGATGGTTCTCAAGTTTTAGTGAGCTGACAGACAGACAGACAGACATTCTCTGTTTTAGATATATAGACTAGCAGAAAACCGACCCCCGAGTGGTTTTCTGCTAGTCTATATATATAAAACTGAGGTTGTCTGTCTGTCTGTCTTTCTACTAAAACGGTCGGCACACATCTCCTCCTAAACCATACGTTCAAATTTCGGTGAAATTGCTACACTTATAGATGAAGGGCTGGCGGAGACATCGGTCAAAAAAATTTTCAAATCGACCCACGCCAAGTGCAAAAATCGAATTTGTAATGTATTGATTTTTCAGTTCATCATCATCATCATTTCATTTTACGTCCGCTTTTTCCCTGTTTGCAAGGGTGGGACGGGAACTGATTCTGGCTTGATTTCTACAGCTGGATGCCCTTCCTAACACCAACCTCATTTACAGTGAGTGCTGGGTGCTTTTTTGCCGTGGCGCCTACACGTCCACTTTACAGTGGAATGATAGGGACCTCAGTCCCTATCATCTCATTTCTACAGCTGAGAAAACTGGAGCAATGTGAAATAAAGTGTCTTGCTCAAGGAAACTACACATCACCCGGTCTGAGAATTGAACTCACAACCTTTCGATTGCAAGGCCAATGCTCTAACCACTAAGCCATGTGCCTCCAGTTCAAATGTATAAAGAGATGAGAGACGAGTTATTTCCCTTTTATGGCGTCATTTGCTTATCTAATTATGTTACGTGGACCGAGAAGAACAATTTCATGCAAAGACACCAAGTTTATGGTGTAAATGGAGTCGTTAGACTAATATTCTATTTAAAATAACCGAATGATTTCCAGCCCCGGAGTTTAAGAATGATGTAAATAAAATTGTAAACGAAAATGACAGGTTATTAAAATAGTTGTTTCTACTTTTGGCACAAGGCCAGCAAATGCCCAGTACATTACTGGTACTTTATTTTATCGACCCCGTAAGGATGAAAGGCAAAGTTAACCTCGACGGGATTTTAACTTTGCCTTAACATAGTAAAAGTAAATAGTGAAGATTTAGGACAGTACATACGTATGCGCCGACGAACATACACATACATATACATACGCACACACAAATACATACACACACACACACACACACACACACACACACACACACACACACGTGTGCACGTGTCTGTAAACCTTATGCATTTCTACAGTATTTTCACTAAACTTAAGACACAGGTTACTTATGTACTCCGGAGGGTCATGGGCACTTTCATTTTTCCAGATATTGACTATAGGGCCTCCCGGCAGATGACCCCCTTTAACCGCTTCCTTGGAGTCGACTGAAGCACTGCAGTGCAATGCAACAACACGTCATAACTTCTGGAGTTCGCAACCGATTTTCACAAAACTTGACACATGGGCTACGTTTGTCCTATAGATGAATGTGAACTCTCAGAATTGGCACATATTGGGTAGGGGACCCCTGGGGGCAGGAACTCCTTTTGGAAAAAGCCGATGATTTTGTAAAAGTATAGTTTTCGAAGCAGCACTGAAGTATTGACATAAATGGTATACATAACTGCTATTTAATACCCGAGCAACCTCTGCTAGTAATCTATATATCTAAAACAGAGAATGTCTGTCTGTCTATCTGTCTGTCTGACTCCCACCCAACTGATTGTTTTCGAGAACGACCCAACTGATTGTTTTCAAACTTTACACATATAATACTTATGGTCGTGTGAGTGTTTTGAGCAAAAATATTTCAAATTTCAATGCCCTAGGCACCACATTAGGCGAAAAACTGCATATTTTAGGCTTTAAAGGCTTTTTTGAGGCATAACGGAACAATAATCCAGGTGATTTCTTCAAAATTTGCATTACTTATGTCATTTAAAGTGTTTTTCTGCAAAAAAGATTTTCTCATTTCTTGCCTCAGGGACTGCATTAGGCGAAAAACTGATATTTTGAAGCATTTTGGTTGCGTTAGGGCCTTAACTCGAGATGTACCCAACCGATTTTTTTTTAACTTTGCATATGCATTACTTAAGTTTCACAAATTTTCTTGACTGAAAAAGATTTTTGCCCGGAGACCGCATTGTTTAGCATTTTGGTTGAGTTAGGGCCTGTAACCTTAAAAGTATCCAACTAAATTCTTTCATGCTCTCCACCACTGCAGTACCACATGCTTATTGTTCTGTAACTATTGCTTTCAAATACATGTTCGGTTTGTCGAATGCCTTTTTACTTAACCCTATCGTCTTGGCTTTCGTGGGTTGAACATTTTACTCTCAGGCACCCAATTAAGTTAAATACCTGGTAATCTACGACAAATTTTTTTTATAAGCACAAAATGTAGACACCATCCCCAGGCCGAGATATTCCGTACTTCTCTGTACTGTTTCAGGAAGGAGGGATAAACATGCCAATCTATGTTTAGAATCTCAAGCAACGCCGGGCCATTCTGTTAGTAAATAATATAATATATACAATGTATAAATAAATATTATATATATATTTTTATTTTACTATATTTCTATATAATATGTATTATTTGATATTTAATATACTTCAATATCATCTCTACCACCCTACCACTGCCCCCTTAGGCCATAGTGTCCCCCACTGGACCTTGCGGTAGTGCCCACTTTCAGAACCTCTGATCTAAATCATTGTGGGATATTAAGAGTTAATATATTTTAACCTTTTTAATACCAACCTGCTTGAAACTGCCACTGGTTTTATGAGCTGTAGGTTTTGTTGATTAGACATGAAATAGTTGCTGGATGATTTTCTGTGTGATGGATATTGTTTTATTGTATTAATGTAATTTAGTGGCTGAGTAATTGTATTTTGTTTGGTGGGTCATGGTTGGTTTGGGTTTATATTATTCATTTACTTTTGTTTTATTCCTAGATGGAGTTGTAAGAGAAATTCTTCCATCATAATTTTATGAAAGAACCTATGTTCCAAATACTAGCCTAATAATATTAATTATTTTATTAAATTCGCCCATTTTAAAAAGAATATTTTCAAAGTCAATTGAAACACACTGGCAATGTATTTCATTAGAAATATGGTTAACAAAAGGGTTTAACCTTTTCATTACCATATTTCTAATGCTCTAACGCTCTATTTCAATTAATTATTAAAATATTTATCATATGGTTCTTATATAAAATTATGTTGGAAGTTTTAATTTAAATAGGAACCCTTTAAAACAGGTGGTTTTGTTTCATAGAACCTGAACTAGTTTGGGCCAGGTTGTTATCAAAAAGGTTAAACCAAAAAAATTTCTTCTAATTAAATAGAAACAGAAGCTGAGACCATTGAAGGAAAAAAGATTGAATCTTCAGAGAATTTAGCAGAATTAATTATACCAATTCTGACTACCAGTAAATGTACATCACCAGAAAATGCTATAACAGTATGTCTTGAGCCTTCAGATAAACAGGTGGATATTGAAGACACAGATGATGGTAAGATTATAACTGATTATTGGAATGTTGTGGAATATTGGCACGTGCAAGATCTTCACAGAATCATCATCATCATGACCATTAATATCATCATCGTCATCAATATAAGCTTCATCGTTAACATCATTATCATTAATTTCATCATGATGATCATCATCGTTATCATCTCATCATTAATATCATCATCATCATCATAGACATTGTCATATCACTGTTATTGTCATCATCATCATCACTCATTAGCTTCATCACCATCAATGTCATCACTGTCATCATCATCACTGTCATCAGCATCACCATCAACATCATCATCATCAACATCATCATGATCATTATGTCTGCTTTTTTATGCTAGCATGGGTTGAATAAAACCTTTTGAGGCACTATTTTATGGCCAGATGCCCTTCCTAACACAAACACATTTTATTTTTATTTTTCATTCCACTGATCTGCACACATCCAACTGCTGAGCTGTGGGACATATTACTTATGTAAGGCATAAACAAATAGCATCAGCTGTCCAAGATGTATCAATACAGATATACACACACACAGAGCTCGGCACAGTTTTCATTCATCAAATTTCACTCACAAGACATTGTTAAACCTTAGGCTATAGTAGAAAATACTTTACCAAGGTGTCACATAATGGAACAAAACCCAAGACCATGTTGTGAAGCTGAATTAATCACAAAGGCATGCCATGCTACTGTCAAGGTTTGCTCTCTTCTGAACCCTCTTTGGCGTCTTGGGATATGCAATCTTTGTGCGTTCATCCCATGCCTTCCAGGACAGGTCACAGACCCATTGTAAGTTTTTGCAGCATGAAATGGAGACTACAATATATTTTTCAAGCAGGACCCTCTACTTAAAGCCTGAATGAGTCCCTTGTTAACCAATGCAAAGGATGATGTGGTATGTTTCTTTCTTGTACCTCTCACTATATTGCAGTTTTGGTGGTCTTATTCGTGCTAGTCACCAATCTGGTATTTCTCAAACCCATGAAGATCACCATCTAGTTATCTGCAACTTGAGATTACATAAAGCCAAAGAAACCCACAAAACTGGCAGGTCCGCAGCAACCTACAGGATAAAGTGGGAAGCATTGGTGGATAAGGAAGTCAGGATCCAGGTATGCAGATACTATTGCATCCAAATTCAGAGAACTCTCTGAGCAAACCGAGGATGTTGAAATGGAGTGGAGACTGTTCAACTTAGCAGTTTATGCTTCAGCTGTTAAATGCTGCAGGGTAAAGAGTCCTAGTGTGATGCCAAATGGCAAGAAGAGCCCTTAGTTCAATTAAGAGGTCAAAGATAGCATCCAAGCAAAGAAGAAGGCATACAAAGCTTGGTTTTGAAATATGTCCTTCTTGCGCTTAATTCCAATTTTCAAAAAGGGAGACAAGAGAGATTGTTTCAATTACAGAGGCCAAAATAGAGTTCCACCGAAGAGTCTTTGGAGTAACATTATTCAATAGAGTGCATAGTTCGGAGATCAGAGATTCACTCCAGGTAGAGCCAGTACTTCTCTGAATTGAGAGATCACAGCTCCAATACTATGGGCATGTGGTTAGAATATCTCAGGAAAGAATTGCTGGACAGATTTTATGAGCATTACCAACCAGCAGGAGACCCAAGGCTAGACCTCGATCAAGTTGGTTGGAAAACATCCAGGAACTTAGCTGGTCTTGAGGATCTAGCCAGATCAGTTGGAGATGGTTGCTTCTGACAGGATCCACTGGCAGGAGTGTTTGAGGATTCTGCCCCCTCAACCCTCTCAGGAATAAGCGGGTAAAGAAAATGCCATGCCACAACATGTAGTTATAAACATTAAATTTTTTTCTCAACTATGAAAATGAAGTTAATTATTATGAGATATCATCATCATCATTTTTACATCTGCCTATCTATGCTTGTCACATTCCTTTGTCATCTCTGTGAGGTTCAATGTTTTGAAATCAGCTCTCACCACTTTTACCCAGGTTTTCCTTGGTTTTCTGCTACCACTCTTCCTTCCATTTACAACTGGCATTTCTTCATTCAATAATCATCATCCATATACATCACAAGTCCTTACCAACACAATCCTCTTTCCTACACACTTCATCACATTCCTCTTATACCCAGTTTTTCCTTTAACTCATTTGTGTTTCATCACTTACACACACTAACATTATATATCCAGCATAGCATGCTAGCCTTATTTCTATCTAACCTACTGCATCAACCCTCTGTATTCAATGCCCATATCTCACTATCATGCAACATCACACTTCATATGCAGGCATCATATAATCTACCATTATATAGTATTTAAAAAAGATATAACACATGAAACAGTAGATGGTGCCGTGTCTGAGAATTCTTAAATATTGCCAAGAGATTAATATATATATATATATTCTTGGAGATATTAATCATATTACTAACAACACATTTCAGACATTTTTATTTTATTAACCTGAAGTAGTTTTGAAAATAATATATTTTAACAAATCAGTATAGTTTATATGAAACATCATGAAATATGTGGTCAGGATTGTTTTAGGTGAACTGGTACAGTGTAAGTTAGAAATAGAAGAGTGAAAACTAGAGTAGAATAATAAAAAAAAAAAAAAAAAAAAAAAAAAAAGGGTGGTCCCTTTGAACCCTTAAGCATTCAAACCGGCCGTATCCGGCCAGAAATGTCTCACCTCTTTCTGTTCAAACCAGTTGAAACTGGCCGCTTATACTGATGTTAAGGTATTGTTCTCAAAATAATTAATATCAATATCTCATAGATTCGATATTACGTGAGATAATTATGTAAGATAAAGTATTTACTACAAAAATACAATAGTATATATAGAGTAATGTGAATGTTAATGGGTTAAAGACAATAGGTCTAATTTTTGGATTGGGTCCTTAATAAGGTGACAGAATGTGAGGAGTCTACTGTTTCTGGTGGTGAAATTGTCCTGAATTTTATTGGGTGTTCTCTGCTGCTTCAAATATTTGATCAACTAGTGTCAATGGTTGTCTCAGGCTGTCTAGATGTAGCATTGTTTAGATATATTTTACCTGTGTCACAGTAGTTTCTTAAAATCTAAAGCATACTTGAAAGCTCTCTTTTGATATCCTTTTTTATTTTAAAGGCAAAGTAAAAGACATTGAGAGTGCTGGTGTAGGAGAACTTGACATGACTCCAGTAGCTGCTGCCATTACACGCTATCTTGGTATTGATCTCACACCTGATGGACAAGCAGCTCGAAACAGAAGAGGGATAGCAATTATCATACATGGCTCACCTTTCTCAGGTAAGTTTAATCTCAATATTCTCCAACCATGATTTCCTTCTGTTCATTAATTGTACCAAGAGTCTGCATCTTACTATGACAGGCACAATTTCAACATTTTTCATACTTCACGCTGTTGCAATTTTGAATTGATAGAATCATTAGAGCATTGAATAGAATACTTTACAGTATTCATTCCGGGACTTTGTGTTCCGAGTTAAAATCCTGCCATGATTAGAAACAGTTATGATGAAGTCAATGCTTTGTTATTGCTTCACCTTTCCAAGGGACTAGTAGAAACATGACAAAGATTATTGTTGTTGTTGTTGTAAGGATAGTGGATACCTTATATAAATACCTTGCATTTTTTTTCAAATGAAGGAAATTTGCTGTACTATTTATTCATTTTTGTTTCCAAATGTTTTGTGTAGGAAAATCAATCACATGCAGTGACATTGCCAACTACTATAATATACCGTTGTTGACCATTGATGATATTGTGACTGATGCTATTGCCAAGGGAGCCACTCCATCAAGCCTTAAAGCTCGAGAACTCTGTGCAGAAGCTGCTCAACGTAGAAGGGATGAGCAAAAAGCGCTGGAAGAAAATGAAGAGAAAAAATTTAATATTAGCTTGGATCCAAGCAATGCTATATGTAAGGATACTTTTGATTGTTTTATATGGTTTTCTTATTTATTTGCTGAGTATGGTGGAAGAGGCTGTGCTCATAACCTTTACTGGCCCTCTGTGATCAATGTGGTTGAGGCTGTTGATCTTCAGTTTCAATTGTTGTAGGAAAGAAGCATGCCTGTAACATTTGCAGCCCTTCCAAGATGTTAGATTGATGCCTTGCAGGAAAGATATGTGTTGTATCTAGAGGAAGGGACTGTGCCCATGAATTTTTCAGGCCCTCCAACACTGATGAGATTGTTGCTGTTGGTGTTCAGTTTAAATTGTAGGTCAATTCTGGCAAGAAAGACATGCTAGATCTGGAAGAATGGACTAAGACCTTTACAGGCCCCCCAAGACTGCTAAGTCAGAAAGGGACTGTTCCCATGATCCTTACTGCCCCTTCTGAGATTGATGAGATTCATGTTAATGTTCAGTTTAAATGGTTACAGGTTGACTTCTGCATGGAAAGCATTGTATGTAGGGAGACAATTCCTGTAGGATCACATTCTAGACAGGAAGTACTAGACATAGGGGTTTACTATTGGGTCAGGGGATGAGGGTTTAACACAATATGAGTGGTGAGAGGAGGAGAGTGAGGCAGGAATACTTGAATAGAGGAGACATGAGGTCAACCATATCCAAGGAGCAAAGGTCATTGTAGTATCAGTAGAAAATGCAGTGAGAAGAGTTATGGAAAGCAGGCATTTATAATAAAATGATGAGAATGATATGGGGCTCAGGTAGTCTCAACTATTATGTTTTTAACTTAAAAATCCCTAAAAATTCTTTATTAATTAGCAGTGGATTGGCAGTATCGGTAGAGGGTTGGACGCCATGCTTGGAAGCATAGAGTTGCGTCCCTTTATAATCTGAGTTCAAATCTCGCCGAGGTTAACTTTGCCTTTCATCCTTACGGGGTCGATAAAATAAAATACCAGTAATGTACTGGGTAATTGCTGGCCTTGTGCCAAAAGTAGAAACAATTAATTAATTGAAATAGAGTGTATTTCATTAGAACTAGTCACAAAAGGGTTAACCCTTTTGATACCAAGCCAGCCAAAACTGGGTCTGGTTCTAAGAAACAAAACCACTCATTTTAAAGAGATCCTATTTAACCCTTTAGCATTTAAACCGGCCGTATCCTACCAAATTTCTCTCACCTCTTTCTGTTCAAACTGGCTGTATCTGGCTGCTCACACTGACATGAAGGTATTGTTATCAAAATAAATAATATCAAAATCTCATGGATTTGATATTATGTGGGATACTTATGTGAGATAAAGTGTTTACCGTGAAAATTTAGTAGCATATATAGAGTAATGTAAATACTAAAGGGTTAAATATCTTCCAACATAATTTTATGTAAGAACCATTTGTTTAATTACTATCTTAGTTAGGAATTAATAATTTGAGTAACTCCCTCAAAATTCTTCATTAATTAATTGAAATAGAGTATATTTCATTATAAATGCTGTCCAGAAAAGGTTAAATAAAATGTATTGATTTTTTTTTTCTTGTCATAATTGGAGGTAGGTGGTGAATTAACAGAGTTGTTAGGGTGTCAGATTGTATACCTGGTATTCTGAGTTCAAATTTGGTCAAGATTAACTTTGTATTTCATCCTTTTAAGGTTGATAAATAAAGTGGCAGCCTAGTACTGGGGGCCAATTCTCTCTCTCTCTCTCTCACACACACACATACACACACACACAGAAAGCAGCTGTTTTCAGACCTGGAGAGGAATGAGCCCCACCAGTGCCCCATACTGTTAAGAGACCATTGTTTTCTGTCTTCTAGTGGGAGGAGCTGTACCAAATCCAAGAAAGGCCTCTAACTTTCAGAGACAATATGCTGGACTGAACAATGCCACCAGTAAAATTGTGGAAACTGTTTCACAGCTGCATGTTTGTATATTTTATATATTATTCATACATTTAAGTGTAAAGTGTATATAGAGAAAGTTACAGATGGAGAAGATATTCAGCTGGATCTTGGGAATGATGTGAAAATGTTTTGTTATCTAAAGTGGGATGTGTATGGAAGAAGTCCTGGGAACTCAGTGGCATACTAATAAGGAAGAGGAATGTCACTGAAATTGAAGGAAAGGTGTATGTTGCATGTGTGAAAAATATCATGATTTATGCGAGCAAAACATGGATAATGAATGTTGAGCAGCAGAGACTGTTGGAGAGAATGGAAATGAGAATGGTCCAGTGGATGAGTGGAGTATCACTGAGAGAGAAAGAATGAACTGCAGAGGATGATTGGAAGAGAACCAGTGATGAGTGTTGTGAAGAGAAATGAAATGAGATAGTTGGGCCATGTGTTGAGGAAGGATGACAGTGACTGGGTGAGAGGGCTGATGAAATATTGAAGGAAGGAGAGAAAGGGGAAGACATGAGAGCCAGGTAGAGGGCTAATGTAAATGATAGCAAAAAATGGAGAGGCTGATCATGGTGCCTACAAGACTAACCCCTGATATAGCAGGGAAGATGGTCTTAAAACACTTGTATTATTCATGCATTGTAGATGTTTTACTCACAATCTTAAGGGAATGGGTTCAGGTTCTGGACTGGGTAATACCTTTTGTCCTTGAGCGAGTTGCTTCATTTCATGTTGCTTCAGTCCACTTAGTTGAATATATTAGTTCTAGCAGCAGCAGTCCTGCAACGGACTGGCATCTGGTTGCTTCAGGATGAATCTTTTCATGATAGGAATGGGGCCCCTAATGATTAAAATACCCAAGAAATCTCCAATTAGATGTAACCTCATAGGCGGGCAGCTAAACCTACATAGGTGTTATACTGTAACAACCATATGCATTGAATGTAGAGGATTAGTGTATAAAGTTAGAAAGAAATTAGGCTAGCATGCACTACTGGATATGTGATGATAGTGCAAGTGAATGATGAAGCATAGATGAGTTGAAGGAAAAACTTGGTTTAAGAGGAATCAAATGTGGTGCAAGAGAGAAGACAGTGCGGGTTCATACCACACGTGATGTGTATGAATGATGATTGTTGGGTGAAGAAGTGCCAAAAGAGCCTAGAAAAAGGAAGATGTGGTAGAGATAAGCTTCTACAGTTTGTGTTTGTTTATATATGTGTTGGATGTGTGATGCTAGTGTGCATAGATGATAAAGCACAGATTAATTGAAGGAAAACTACAAACTGAAGGAATGAATCAGATGTAGTGTGCAAAGAGAGGAGATTGTGCTGGTACCGACATGTGTAAGTGAGCTGTAACATCAAGAACAAGATAAGATTATATCTATTATTTATGTTATCAATATTGATTTTAATATTTCTATATTTGCCAGAGTCCCCCACCACCTCCATACCCTCTTATCAAAGAATTAAATGTTAAACCTGGAGTTGGAGGAGAATTTGGTCTAGTAAGTTGTGTTATACCTGATGATATTCTAGTGGACATTATAGCTGACCGTTTTCAGGTAAACAGTTTCTATTTTTCTTCTTCCTTATTTTAACCCTTTAGTTACCATATTTCATTAAGTAGGTTTTTGTAACATAACTTAATAGAAGGTTTTTATACTAAATTACTTTGGAAGATTTTAATTTAAATCTTTGTGACCCTATTTCTAATGAAATACATTGTATTTAAATTAATTAATGATTTCTAGTATTGGCACAAGGCCAGTAATTGGGAGGGGAGTCGATTAAATTGATCCCAGTATGTTACTGGTGCTTTATTTTATCGACCCCGAAAGGATGAATGGCAAAGTTGACCTCGGCGGGATTTGAACTCAGACCGTAACTCTATGCTGCAAAGCATTGTGTCTGACTCTCTACCGATACTGCCAATCCACCTTGTATTTTAATTAATTAATAAAGAATTTGGAGGAAATTACTAAAATTGTTTACATTTTAAGTTCACTTTGCACTTCATCCTTCCTGGTCTTGATAAAATAAAGTACCAGTCAAGAACTGGGATCAATTTAATAGAATTTCCCCTCTCACCAATATTGCTGTCCTTGTGCCTAAATTAGAAACCTAACACAAAACTATAGAGAGACCAGAGATTACAGTGTTTGGCAATTGAAGAGACAATATAAGATTTAAGAGGAATCTTCAGTCAGGCTGAGCATGTAACAACCTGATAAAATGCACCCAGTCCACTCTGTAAGATGGTAGTGATGGTGTCACAAAACATGCACACAGTGCACACTGTAACATGGTAATGATGGTGCTGTGATGAAATGCACCCAATCCACTCCGTAAGCTGGTAGTGATGGTGCCACCGAAAATGCACCCAATACACACTGTAAGGTGGTAGTGGTGGTGCTGTGATAAAATGCACCCAGTCCACTCTGTAAGATGGTAGTAGTAGTGCCACAAAACATGCACACGGTATACATGTAAGGTGGTAGTGATGATACTGTGATAAAATGCACCCAATACACACTGTAAGGTGGCTGATGTTAGGAAGAGCATCCATTCATAAAAACTATATGAAGCATTTGAGTAAGATGAAGTTGCTCTGACCTGTTTGGGCTTGAACTGTAATAACCCATAAACCCATGCTAGCATGGAAAGTGGACATAAAATGATGATGATGATATGATAATGAAATTATTGTGTAAAGTGCTCAGGTGCACTACAACTCGTCAAAGGTGTATGTATAGTACATAGAATAATACACAAATGTCAGGGAAGTGAATAGTGTATGAGTCATGGTATACATGTGTGTATGTGTATGGAGGGGGAACATTAGCTGTAGTGTTGGCGGATATCGGGAAGCATGGAGGTTTTAAAGGATGCAGTGTCTCGACAGCTAACAACTGATGCAGGTAGTTTGTTCCATTCTTCAGCAACTCTGAGCGTGAAAAAATGTTTCCGAAAGTCATGGGAACTGTGCTGTTTTCTGACTTTGTGGGCATGTCCACGTGTGTTAAACACATGGAAATCAAAAAGGTACTCAGGGTTGTTGTTGGCAAGATGGTTAACAATTTTGTGGGTGTTTACCAAGTGAGTTGCCAGGCGTCGGAGCTTCAATGTATCCATGCCCAGGGAAGCAAGGCGCTCAGAGTATGGTAGATGCCTGATGGAGGGTATTCGCTTGGTTGCACGTCTCTGAACAGTTTCCAGGCGGTCAATGTTCTGAGCAAGATAGGGGTTCCAGACTGGTGATGCAAATTCTAAGTGTGGCCGCACCATAGCCATGTACAGCCTTAAATAGATATCTGGAGAGCGGCTGACAAAGGTCTTGCTGAGTGATGCTAAGACACCCTCGGCCCTCTTGACAATTTTAGAAACGTGCTTCGTCCAACGCAAATTGCTGCTGACAGTAATGCACAGGTCACGTTCACAAGAAGACTTCTTGATATTAGTGCTGTGGAAGGAGTATGTGGACGCTGGGTTTTTACTCCCAAAATGCATAGTGGTGCACTTGTCCACAGCTAGCTTGAGTTGCCAGTCTGAGATCCATTGTTGCATTGTGTCCAGGTCAGACTGCAAGCAAGATCTATAGTGTTCAGGATCTGTCCTTTTTATCTCAAGGTACAGCTTGATGTCGTCTGCGTACTTTAGTACTGTGGCATTCTTTAAGTTGGCATCTATGTCATTAATATATGCCACAAACAAAAGGAGGCCAAGAACAGATCCCTGTGGTACACCAGATGACATCTCATATGGTGAGGAATGCTGTCCCAGAACCGTGACTACCTCTCTTCGACTGAGAATGAAGGACTTCAACCAGTTAAAAAGATCATCCTTCACACCCATTGCAGAGAGTTTTACCATAAGCCTTTTGTGTGGCACAGAATTGAAGGCTTTCGCAAAGTCAAGGTAAACAACATCCACCCATGAGCCGCCATCAGTGATCCGGGTGATGTCCTCAAGAAACTCTATAAGTTGATCACAGCAGCTGGAGTTGGGGATAAATCCAAATTGCGAGGGCTGGATAAGACTGTGAGAGCTCCAGAAGTTCCAAAGTGTTTCTCTGACACAGGATTCCATTAGTTTGGCGATGCAACTAGTAAGACTGACTGGATGATAGTTCATAGGTGATGTGCGGTCACCCTTTTTGAACAGAGGAATGACACTGGCAGTTTTCCACTGTTCTAGAGTAGCACTGTTGTTCAGACAGAATTGGAAGAAGCGTGATAACTGGTGCAGAAGGAAGTACCCACCACGTTTAAGAAGCAGGTACGTAACACCATCAAGACTAGGAGAGGCATGGTTGCGTTTATTTTTTAGGTGACGTCACAGCATTGCAGGTGAAAATTCCATGGTTGTAATAGAGTCCGGTGTCATAGGTGGTGGAGATGGTACACTCTGGTCTTCAATAGTGAAAATGCCTGCATAGCATTCAGCAATGAGCTCTGCGCATTCCTTGGGGTCGTCAGTAACCTGGCTTGTGTGGGGATTGCGAAGAGGACCAACAGGAGAGTGAGGCCTCTGCTTTGAGTGAACATACTTCCAGAACACCTTACTGTCAGGGCTGGTTGCTATGCGCTGCTCAAATTGAAGCACTGCCTTTTTTGTCACCTGTTTGAGGTAGTTGGACGATCTATTTCACCTCTTCCTATTAATGTCTGATTTGTGAAGTTTGTACTCACGTTGAGCATTGCGCCGTTCTTTTCTGGCAAGACGTACTGCTGCAGTCTCCCAAATTGCACTTTTGGGATGTTTTTTCCGCTTACATGGCACCGATGCTGCACATGCTGTCCATATTGAGCTCAGGATGTTCTGGAGTACAGTGTTGACATCTCCAGAGTCGTAGAACTCAAGCCAGTTTGGCCGTTGCAACTTGGTGCAGTAATAGTTCCAGTCTGCTTTATTCCAGTCAAAGTGAGCAGTTTGGAGATGGTTGTGGTTCTTGTTACTGTCCATGAGGGATAGATTGGCAATGATCATAACATGATCAGAGTCACCTAAAGGTTCCTCAGCAGTAACACTAATGACTGTTTCAGGAGTAGTGGTGAAGAGTAGGTCCAAAGTGTTGTCACCTCTTGTTGGGGAGGTGACCACTTGGGACCAACTCGAGTCCAGCACTAGCTCAAGGAAGTCATTTGCACTTGGCGGCCAACAAAAGGTTTCCTAGTCAATCTCAGGGTGATTGAAGTCTCCTGCAATGAAAACATAAGTGGCTGTCTTCCTGGCAGCAGCTCTGAGGATATCACAAAGTTGAGTGTCCTGATGGTAATTTGGGGGTCCGTAAACGACTCCAAGTAGCAGTGTTGACATGGTCATACGTATATCGCAGAAAAAAACTTCCTGCTGTGATTGGTTCAAATCAGCACAAGGAATTGACAGATTTGACCGAACGTAGACCATTACACCACCATCACGACGATTAATGCGGTCTTTACGAAACAGGTTGTAGCCAGTCATGCTGAAAGCCCCATCACAGAGTAAGGGATGTGCCCAAGTTTCCGTGACTGTAATGAAGTCAGGGTTGATACTTTTGACGTAGGAGTCAAAAAGATGAATCTTATTGCATAGACTACGTGCATTCAAGGACAACAATTTGTACCTTGATTCCAGTCTATGATTATGTGCAGGGGATGGCAGGTTGTTCTGATTTAGTTTCCCAGAGTTTTTTCAGTTTCTTTATTGTCAGTTGTTGTGGGTACAGTGTTTTCAGACCAGCTGGTATCTCTTTTCCATGTTTCACCAGCCTTAACAAACTTCCATATCTGCCCATCATCTCGTAGGCTGAAGCTTTCATGTTCTGCCGAGCTGCGGTTTAAGGAAGCTGCAGCACGCAGCTTTGGGTGGACATCAGGTGGAAGACCAGGGCGTGTTCGGAAAGCAATCTGACTTTCACGACTAGCTTTATCAGGCTACAAGGTATGAACGTGCCTCAGTTGAGTTTGAAAACGACAGTCTAATTAGCCTGGGTTTCGGGCCTGGTTGGCCAAGGCGTAGAGCACCCTTTGCGGGAGCACAGCCTAGGTCTTTGGATGAACTGGCAGCAAATGCCTGAAGATCAACTATGTCTTCTGGTACACCAATGGCAATCACTTCGTGGTTTGCAGATTCAGTGGCATTCTCAATGCGTCTAGGTTCAACATGAGGTACGCGGAGATTTTTTAACAAGGCACTCCGGTAAGATCCCTCATTGTGGGGTTCTACATGAACGCTTGATTTTATTCCTGCTATTTCTCGGCTTAAAGCGGAAATCATTTGCCGTATTTCCTCAAACTCCGTATTGACGGTCGGTTTTTGTTGTTGTTCTTCTCCTTCAACAGGCATGGTAGGAGAAGACACAGTCGTCGGTTGTTGTTGTTGAAAAGTAACGGGTGAGGAAGACATGGGTTGCTGTTGTTGATGAAGTCCTTCAACGGGGGTAGTAGCAGAAGCTACGGTCGTTGGTTTTTGCTGTTGTTCAGGAACAATGGTAGAGGAAGACATGATCCTCGGTTTTTGTTGTTGTTGTTCGGGAACAATGGTAGAAGAAGACACGATCTTCGGTTTTTGTTGTTGTTGTTGTTCCGCAGCAATGGGAGAGGCAGGCATACAGTCCAGGCACTGATGTGGATGTGCAATACTGGAAGGGAGAATTCTTATATTCATTGATTATTAATTTACCATCACATTTTACGCCTGTTCCATGCTGCTATGGGCTGGATGTGTTATTACGATAGGATACTTGACTGATTGGAGAACTACATCTTGGCTTTTACATTTCATATTGGTATGGTTTCTACAGCTAGATTCACTTCTTAATGCTAACAATTTTACAGAAGGTACTAGGTGGATTTTATCGTAGCACCAACATTACCACTTTATAGAATGTACTGGCTGCATTTTATTGTGGTACCAGCACTACCACCTTACGAAGTGTATTGAATGCATTTTATTGTAGAACCAGCATTATCATTTTACAGAGTGTAGTGGGTGCATTTTTTTGTGGCATCAGCCTTACCACTTTACTGAGTATACTGGGTATATTTTATTGTGCCACCAGCATCTACTATTTTACAGTGTGTTTGAGGTGTATTTTACAGTGACAGCAACACTGCCACTTTACAGAGTGTACTGGGTGCATTTTATTGTGTCACTAACACTAGAGGTGATCATGTCTATGCCCAGACGAAATGGTACTTTCTACCATACATTGTCTTGGTTTGTAATGTGTACCATTGTGATACCAATACTTGAGAGGTTATCTTGTCTCCTTTAAGCGAAAAGGCCTTCTCTATACCATGTAGTCTCCAGTCTCTTGCCATATTTACTTTTACTCATCATCATTTAACATCTGTTTTTCCTGCTAGCAAGGTTGAACTGACCAAGTCAGTAAATAATCTAAGATACTAACATCTCAGACCGGCCAAAGGCTGCATCTCACTAAACATATGTTCCCACACTAAACAAGGTGCATTAGATGTATTTTATCATGGTACTAGCACTAGTGACGTTGCTATGTCTTTGGCACAACGAAAGTGCTTTCTTGACCCTTCATTTGGCAAGTTTTCTATGTCTAGTTGCGTTTCCTGTCATCAACCATTATACTGAGTATACTGGGTGTAGTTTACTAAATGTACTATTGAACTTGTTTCAGGTGACTGACTGCCACAAAGGTATCGTCATTGATGGACTAGAAAGTGTATTCAGTTCTAGCTACCCTTCCATGGAGCATGTCATTCTCCGTGCCTTTAATAACAGACGCTATATTTTCCATATCACCCTCAAATTGGACTACAATACTTTCCAGAATAATAAAAAGAAACGAAAAGAAGAAGAAGGTTAGTATGGAGCTTGATATTTCTTCTATAATAACAAATAAATATGTTGGATGCAGCATGGCTAAATGGTTAAGTAGTACGCTTCACCATCCTGAGATCTTGGGTTCAATCTTACGGTGTGGTATCTTTAATTAGTATCATTTACTACTGCCTCAGGTCAACCCAAGTCTTGCGATTGAAATTAAGTGGAAACTATATGGAAGCCTATCAAAGGAACAGTACCTGTAATTCAAATGTTCAGTTGTGTCACATATTGTAGCATGTTTCTTTCTGTTTGCAGATAACATGTCTGTGGAATACTCAACCGCTTACACCTGTAATTCAAAGGTCTTGTCATATCACATATTGTATCATGTTGATTTTATCTGCTAATGTGGTTTCAACGTCATCATCAGTAGTAGCAGCATCATGGTCAATTTTTCAACTTGCATAGGTTAGATGGGCTATTGTATATTGAAGCTAGGCAGGTCAAATGACCACATTTGGTTTTTGGCTTGGTTTCTATGGTTACATGCCCTTCCTAATGCCATCCACTTTGTAGTATGTACTGGGAGCATTTTATTTGACTCCAGCACTGCCACCTTCCTGAGTAGACTGGGTGTTTTTTGTTGTAGCACCAGCATTATTAGCTTACAGAGTGGGCTGGGTGCATTTTATCATGGCACCAGCACTACCTCATTACAGCATTAGGGTGCTCATTGTGTCCTTGGCCAGGTTGAGGAGGTGGTGATGGAAGTGGGGTATAGGCTATATGCTGTTTACTGAGGGAGAGGGTCATCTCACCATAGTAGGCAAAAGAGCACATCTTTACATGCTGGCATGGTTTGGAATAGGAAGGGGGAGTTGATGAATATGAGTGAGGGATATTAAGGAGGAGGACTTATGTAGTAATAGGAGCGAGTAGTTGAGGGGGGTAAATTGGAAGGAAGAGTCAGGTGGGAGCGGGAAGTATGTTGGCAGGCAGGAGCCTAAATGTGGTTTCACCTCTGCTGACCCCATGCTTGTTTCATCCCACCTGCCTGGGAAGTGAGTCTTCTGTCACAAGGTATATTGTGGGTCAGCTTGATCCTGTGTTATCTCATTGATGAGGTTCAGCTGTGCGAGGTCATCCATCACCACATTATCCCAAATTGTCCTTAACCTTGAGTACCCTGCACTTATTTATGCATATATTGTTATCCATATACGACATTTCCATACCAGCACAGTTTTCTCTCTTGTACACTGCATCCAATCCCTCTTATGCATAACTTTTCTCTCAGTTTGCCATTCATTTACACTGCTATTACTCATTCATTGGAGCATGCTCACCTCATTCTTTCCAAATTTTACAGATCCTCTGCATTCATGTGGTTTATTGATTCAAATGTTTATAGTATCTTTATTAATTGACAAGTCATTGTGAAAATATAGTAAACATTTTGATTATTTATGTCCTGCAGATATAGTGCTGTTTTGTACTTTTCAAGAATGTCTTGCTAATACAGTTTCATATAGTACAGGACTTAACATTTATATATCTTTCAGAAATTTTAAAAGTAATTGAAGATGAGAAGGAAAGCAAATGGATTGAGGAAATGTCTGAGGGAGAATATGATGCCATGTCGGAAGGACAACGGTCTAGAGTAGAGGAACGAGTAATGATTATAAAGAGAAATAGAATGAGCAGGTAAAGGATTTAATTGTTCCCTTCATACAATATTTTAATGATCCTGGTTTGTGTTCAGTTTAGAGTTTAACCTTTTCATGACCATATTCCTAATGTAATACACTCATGGTGGTGTCAAATACTATGGCATACCCTGGGGAAGAATGTACTCCCCAAAATAGGTTAGTCGTTAGTGACATCTCAATAAGAGAGAAAATGAGACACACAGGATGGTGTGGAAAAGGAAGGTCTGGAAGCTAAAAGATCGTTCACTAAAATATAAATTTTGGAAAGCCCTTCAAGATGTGTATGACGAAAAAGATGAGTTAGAATCATATGACATAGATGATAACTGGAATTTCTTACGTGACAACTTACTGCAGGCTACTGAAGAAACTTGTGGCTGAAACAGAGCTCCAACCAGACAGAGGGAGACTCGGTGGTGGAACAGCACGGTAGATAGAGCCATTAAAGACAAAAGACTAGCATGGAAAGCTTGGAAAAATGGTGGGAGTAGAGACCGATACTCAGCTGCTAAAAGAGAGGCTAGATGTCAGGTGTACTTAGCATGCAGGGAAGCTGAGAGTAGGAGGTTTGCTAATGTTTTGCGACGAGAAGCTCAGCGATGTGCAGTGTTCCGCATTGCAAGGCAGTGTGTCAGTGTAAATCAGGATGTTGTTGGAGATAAGTGTGTCCGAAATGATGCTGGTGTACTTAGTGTCACTGATGCTCAGAAAAAGGAGGCCCAGAAATGTCATTATGAGAGAATGATGAATGTTGAGAACGAATGGGAGAGAGAAACTGTCCCAGTAGACCCGACAGAGGGACCAGCTATTGAGATTGATAGAACAACTTGGTGGTGGAACAGTAAAGTGGAGGAAACAATCAAGGCCAAAAAGCAGGCTTGGAAAGTATGGCAGGATGGGGGAAGCAGAGGATAGAAAGTTCAAGCATGTTCTACAACATGAGGACCAAAAACGTGAGGTGTTCAGGATTGCTACACAATGTGTCAAGGAAAACCGTGATATTGTCGGGGAGAAGTGTGTCCGTAATGATAATGGTGTACTTGCCCTCACTGATACTGATAAGAAGGTAGCTTGGAAGTGTCACTACGAGAGACTATTAAATGAGGAGAATAAATGGGAAAAAGATAGTCTGCCCCAAATCGATCCAATAGAAGGACCAGCGGTGCAAGTTAAAGGTAGTATAATAAGTAAGGCAATCAAAGACATGAAGACAGGCAAGGCAGCTGGGCCTTCGGAGATAGTTGCTGAGATGTTGAAAGCATCTAGACTGGTGGGACATACTATGATCATCACCCGGATAGTAAACCAAGTAATAAAGAATGGGGTCATACCAAAAGACTGGCGTAACAGCATCATCATTAACTGCTACAAGGGCAAAGGGGATGCTCTAGATAGGGGAAACTATAGAGGCATTAAGTTAGTTGACCAGGTCATGAAGGTCACAGAAAGAGTTATAGCACAACTAATCAGAGAGCGAATTGATGTAGATGACATGCAGTTTAGGTTTGTGTCTGGTAAAAGTACCACAGGCGCTCTTTTCCTTGTACGACAACTACAGAAGAAGTACCTAGCTAAAAGTAAACCCGTCTACGTAGCTATTGTAGAGCTGGAGAAGGCCTTTGTCAGAGTCCTCCGCTCCATTATCTGGTGGGCTCTTATTAAACTAGGTATAGATGAATGGCTTGTGAGAGCTATACAGGCCTTGTATAAAGAAACAGTCAGTAAGGTTAGAATTAACAATGAATATAGTGAAGAATTTAGTGTAAAAGTTGGTGTTCATCAAGGCTCTGTCTTTAGCCCCCTCCTATTTTTATTATTGCCCTTCAGGCTATAACAGGGGAGTTTATGACCGGCTCCCCATGGGAACTCTGAAACGCAGATGATCAAACTCTCATAGCTGAATCTATGGCTGAACTAGAGAAGAAATTTCAAACATGGAAGTATGGCCTAGAATCAAAAGGCCTTAAATTTAACTTGTCTAAGATTAAAGTTCTAGTTTGTAGAAAGGAAAATAGAGCACAGGTGCCCTCAGGGAAATGACCACGCTCAGTGTGTAGGAAAGGAGTAGGTAGAAATTCCATTTTATGTCCCAAATGCAAACTATGGGTACATAAAAGATGTAGTGGGATCACAGGTAAACTATCTAAGAACATAGATTTTATATGTGGCCGATGCTCAGGTGCAATAAGTAGCAAGTGCCCACAGGATACTAGCTTCTTCTATTGCCCAGATGGTTCTATAGAAATGGTGGACACTTTCCGTTACCTGGGTGACAAAATCAGCAGTGGTGGAGGGTGCTCTGAAAGTACAGTAGCCAGAGTCAGAACGGAATGGAAAAAGTTCAAAGAGCTTATACCGGTGTTGGCCACAAAAGGTTTCTCTCTAAAAATGAAAGGCAGATTGTATGATGCTTTTATACGAACAGCAATGCTACATGGCAGTGAGACATGGGCATTGCGTGCAGAGGACCTGCGTAGACTGGAAAGGAACGAAGCATGCATGCTCCGTTGGATGTGTAATAGTAATATACGTGAACGGCAAAGCATAAATGAACTAAGTGAGAAATTAGGAATAAGAGGGATCAGATGCTGTTTACTCAAGAGAAGACTATGTTGCTATGGTCACGTGATGCGCATGAAAGACGACAGCTGTATAAAAAAATGCAGGGCGATCAAAATTGATGGCAGTTACGGAGTAGGTAGACCCAGAAAAACCTGGACGACATGATAAATTCCGGCCTTACACACTTGCACCTCTAAGACAATGTCACTGGACCGAGATCTTTGGCGCTATGCAGTAATACAGAAGACCCGCCTTGCCTATGTACAAAGTGAAACCTACAGTCAGTAGGCCCCTCTTAACCAAATATACACCCCAATCCACTACTCCTACTCTATCCTCCCACTCCCACCAATCCCAACCTCTCTCTCTAAAGTTGGTACCACAACATTCAGTCCAAATAAATGAGATTATGAGATCGAGATCGTGTAGGTGTCACGACAAAAAAAAAAACACAGTCCACGCTGTAATGTGGTTGCTGTTAGGAAGGGCATCCAGCCACAGAAACCTGCCAGATAGTCCTATATGAGCGAGACACAGTCACCCGACCAACCTTGCCTCAAGTGGGACAACTCCCATCTAACCCAGGCTAGCGTGGAAAATGGACGTTAAATGATGATGTGATGATGATGATTATAGGGTCAACGAGTCAATTAAGGAAAGGAAAAGTGGTGAGGCTGCTGAACCGTCAGGGATAGTTGCTGAGATGCTGAAGGCATCAAGAGAGGTAGGAACTAAACTGATTGCATGCTCATCAATCAAGCTATATATGGTGGAGTCATACCCAAAGACTGGTGCAGCAGTATTCTTATAAATTGCTACAAAGGTAAAAAGGATACTCTGGAGAGGAGCAATTATAGGGGCATAAAACTGATGGATCAGGCTATGAAAGTAGCAGAAAGAATACTAATGTAACTAATTAGAGAAAGGGTCAAATTAGATGAGATGCAGTTTGGTTTTGTGCCTGGGAAACAACTATGAGAGAGGTTCTTAGAGAAGAATAAGCCACTATACTTAGCTTTTGTTGACCTAGAGAACGCCATTGATAGAGTACCCCGATCTGTCATCTGGTGGTCCCTCAGGAAACTAGGTGTTGAGGAATAGTTTGTGAGGACAGTGCAAGCTATGTACAGAGGTGCTGTCAGTAAAGTGAGAGTAGGAATGGAGTTTAGTGAGGAATTCCAGATACAAGCTGGAGTGCATCAGGGTTTGGTCCTCAGCCCACTTTATGAAAAAGTTGGCAGGTTTTTGATCAACTAACTTTCATCAACTAAAAAAATATATATATATATATATAGTTGGAGGCACATAGCTTAGTGCCTTGCAATCGAAAGGTTGTGAGTTCAATTCTCAGACCGGGTGATGTGTTATTTCCTTGAGCAAGGCACTTTATTTCACATTGCTCCAGTTTACTCAGCTGTAGAAATGAGGACTCGGGTCCCTATCATTCCACTGCAAAGTGGTCATGGAGGTGCCACGGCAAAAAAGCACCCAGCACTCACTGTAAATGAGGTTGGTTTTAGGAAGGGCATCCAGCTGTAGAAATCAAGCCAGAATCAGCTCCCGTCCCACCCTTGCAAGCAGGGAAAAAGTGGACGTAAAATGAAGTGATGATGATGATGATGATGATGATGATGATGATGATGATATAGTGAAAGACTGAAGAATAACATGGTCGGCTGTACAAAAAGGATTTATTTACAGTATTAACCCTTTTTGTACAGCCGACCATGTTATTCTTCACTCTTTCACTATTATTACTCCAAGAACTACCCACATGGCAATTCTCTTAAACTTGCCACCTAACTCAGGAAACTTCTTGTTGAGTCAAACAATCCATAGTACAGAGTACTCACAACCTCTAATTGGATTAGCTTAAACAATACATTGTTATCCTATATATATATATATATATAGTTATGTAATAAACAACATAAGACAATTATTCCATTTACCAAAGGTTTCACGAAGACAGACGAGTTCGACACCTTCGGCGCCCAGGTCTCACTACCATGTAACATTGTTGTTCGGATACACGCATCATACAGTCTGCCTTTCATTCTGAGGGAGAAGCCTTTTGCAGCTAGCAGTGGTAGTAGTTCCCTAAACTTCTTCCATCCCGTTCTTACCCTAGTTATTGTACTTTCTGAACACCCACCTCCGCTGCTAATTCGGTCACCTCGGTAGCAGAAGCTGTCTACTGTTTCTACAGAGCCCTCCCAGAGATTGGTGGTACTTGTTTCCTGTGGCTGTTTGCTGCTTGCTGTCTCAGCACAGCTGCTGCATGTGAAGCCTACATTCTTAATTAAGCTTTCTGAAATCCCGCTACATCTCTTGTGTTCCCATTGTTTGCATTTGGGGCAGAGAATGGAGTTCCTACCTACACCTTTCCTACATACTGAGCAAGGCCATTTCCCTGAGGGGATCTGGGTTCTGTTTTCTCGTCTACTTACAAGGACCTTAGTCTTTGTCATGTTGACTTTGAGACCCTTTCTTTCTAGTCCCTGCTTCCAAGTTTGGAATTTATTCTCTAGTTCTACCATAGATTCAGCTATGAGTGCGAGGTCATCAGCATACAGGAGTTCCCATGGGCATCCGGTCTTAAACTCCTCCGTTATTGCCTGCAGGACTATGATGAACAGGAGGGGCTTAAGAACAGAGCCCTGGTGGACCCCAACCTGTACGCTAAATTCCTCGCGATACTCATTGCTAATCCTAACTTTGCTGACTGCTCCCCTATACATGGCTTGTACAGCTTTCACAAGCCATTCATCTACTCCTAGTTTTCTAAGAGCCCACCAGATTACAGCACGTGGAACTCTGTCAAAGGCTTTCTCAAGGTCGACAAATGCCAAGTAGAGGGGCTTACTTTTAGCTAGGTACTTTTCCTGTAACTGCCTCACAAGGAAGAGGGCATCAGTGGTGCCTCTTCCTGGTACAAACCCAAATTGCATCTCGTCTATTTTCACCCGGTCCCTAATCAACTGTGCTATAACTCTTTCTGTTACTTTCATGACCTGGTCCATCAGCTTCATACCTCTATAGTTTCCTCTATCTAGTGCATCGCCTTTACCTTTGTAGCAGTTGACAATGATGCTACTGCACCAATCTTTTGGTATGACACCTTCTAGTATTACCTGGTTAACAATACGTGTGGTTATAGTGTGACCTACAGACCCAGATGCCTTCAGCATCTCGGCAGCTATACCCGATGGACCGGTTGCCTTCCCCATCTTCATATCTCTGATTGCCTTACTTACTACGTTGCTGCTGACTTGTACTGCTGGCCCCTCTATAGGGTCTACTTGGGGTAGGGTCTCTTCTTCCCATGCATTCTCCTCATTTAGTAATCTATCATAATGACTCTTCCATGCATCTTTCTTCTCAGCACTTGTGAGGGCAAGCTCAGCTTTATCATTCCGGATACACTTCTCTCCAATGACATCACAACTATCTCTGACACACTGCCTCGCAATCTTGAATACCTCCTGTTTCTGGTCCTCACGTTGCAAAACATGCTTGAATTTTCTATCCTCTGCTTCCCTCCTAGCTAAGTATACTTGTCGCCTAGCTTCCCTCTTGGTCTCTATGTAATGTACCCTGCTCCCCCCGTTCTTCCATTCTTTCCATGCCTATCTCTTGGCCTTAACTGCTTCATCTACCTTATTGTTCCACCACCAAGTCACTCTCCTCCAGTCACAGACCTCATCCGTCGCCTCTAGTAAATTATTTTTTAGGAACTCCCAGTTCTCTTCTACATTAAATGTCTCTATCTGTTCTGTGTATATTCTTACATTTATACATGTGTATATATGTGTGTGTATGTGTGTGTGTATATATATATATATATATATATATACAATTGTATGTATATGTGAGTATATGTATATATGTGTGAGTTTGCATGAGTGCGTATATATGTATGTATATATGTATATATATATATATATATATATATATATATATATATATATATATATATATATATATGTATATATATATATATATATATATGCAAAAGTTCTATTTAAACTGTTGGGATACAACAAGCAAATATTTTTATAACTGATATAAAGCACTCGACAAGTATTTGGAGTAGATATACGATATTAACAAATGGAAACTATATTTATAAAACCATATTTATTTCATTATACATATTTCAAGGATACCAAGTTAAATTATGGTATGCCTTCATCAGACAAAATACAATATATACCAGTTTTATAAATAAACATTGACGTTCCCTTTCAAAATGCAACCGTTACTTTTGGAAGACATCAGGATAGTGGTTTGTTTATTTTAGTAAGTCGTTGTGTTAAGGAGAAGTAAAAAGACGGAGAGAGAGAGAAACGTGGAGAAAAGAAAGGGAGAGATAAATAAAGAAAAAGAAGAAAGAAAAAAGAAAAAAAGAAAACAGAGGAAACCACCGAGAGATATCAAACCACGAGACAGAGAGAAAAAATCAAGAGAGATGAAAAAGCGCATTATTACAACGAAGCGTTAGGTAGAGCTGTGTATAGAAATAAAATTAAATACATCGATAATAATAATAATATACAAACTAACCAAAATAATAACAACTTTAATTATGGTAACAATTTTAACAACTATAATAGAAAACATTACAATAATTCCGAAAGCCGAAAAAGAAATAGAACTAGGAATATATTATGGTTCGTTCCTCCTTTCTCACTAAATATTAAAACCACTATTGCTAAACTATTCTTTAAAGCTCTTGACAAACGCTTTCCTAGAACACATAGATATTACTCAATTTTTAATAGACATACTATAAAATTAACTTACTCTTCCACCAAAAATTTAACGCAAATATTAATAGAATTAATAATAGAAATTTAAAACCTAACCAAAATACCAATAATAACACAAGCAATATTCAATCGAATAATTGTAACTGTAGAAATAAATCCAACTGTCCGTTAAATAACAACTGCTTAGCTAAAAATGTAGTTTATAATTGTAATGTTAAAACTAATTTAAATTCATTTAATTATGTCGGTTCTACCTCTACAGAATTTAAATCCCGCTTCAATAATCATAAAAATTCTTTTACAGATCCAAACAAAAAATCTTCAACTTCGCTATCTAGCCTATTATGAGACCTAAAACGAGATAATGTTGAATATTCGCTGATTTGGAATATTATTTCAAAAGCTACTCCTTTTAATTCCTCTTCAGAAAATTGCGATCTTTGTATAGAGGAAATATTCTTTATATTAAAGACCAAAAATTCCCTTAATTTAAGGAATAATTTATTCAGTTGCTGCAGACATAGATTGAACTCAACGTTTAAATATAAATATAAATTTAAAATGTAGTATAATTAATTAAGTAATTTGGTTAATATATGAAACCTGTCGATAAATCATTAGATTCCTTCACCTTTTTCATTTTCTTTGGTTAAGTACTCAAGTATAAATAAATTTTCTTCCTAAATATAAATATAAATATAATAAACTATTCTAGAAAAGTTTATCCTTTCAATATCTTGAGTAAAATATACGTAAGATAAATTTATATACTAAATATATTAAACATATTATTTTAACTTAAAATATTCTATAATATTTTAAAATATTTTAATATTTTGATATTTGTAGAATTCTTGTTTTTTTTAAGTTATATTGATATAATATTTTATTTATTTTTTATTAGGTTTGTTTTTATTCTGATAGCTTCTCATAATTTTCAAAAGTTTATCCTTTCAATATCTTGATTAAAATATACGTAAGATAAATTTCTATATTAAATCTATTAAACATATTATTTTAACTTAAAATATTCTATAATATTTTAAAATATTTTAATGTTTTGATATTTGTAGAATTCTTTTGTTTTTAAGTTATATTGATATATAATCCTTTTGTATTTTATATACTCAATTGTACTATGTAATATATTGATGTATACTTATCTCTATACGACTATGTATGTATATATGTGTATTAACATACATATACATGCGTTATATGCTTTTTTATGAGTATATGTCTGTCTATATATATGCATGAGTGACGCGTGTCTACCAATTGGGTGAAGATGCACACACATATTTATATATGTATATCTAAGAATTGTGTGTGTACATGTACATGGTTACCCATGCAGTTTTGATTGCAGATATGCATAATTTAACAGCCATAAATGCATGAAAGTTAATCCTATATATTTATATATATATACTAAAAAATTTTATTTAATAACACAAGGAATGTATAGCAGTAATAAAAAAAATCACTTATGCTTTGTATGTATATATTATATGCGGGAGTAGATATAATGTGTATTTTCTGAGTGTGTGTGTGTATATATATATTTATGTATCTTTGCCTATATGTACGTGCTATATGATAGGTAATTTCTCTAGCAATATATATATTTTGTAATGTTTAAATTCCAATTTTTAATATATTGATCTCAATTTTTAAACTAAATATCTAATCATAATTAAACAATGATTAATTTCTCATATTATATATGTATATTCCATTCATGAATAGTAATATTTCTAATTTTATTTATTCATTTCATCTCAATTATTAACTCAACTTAATATGACATGACTTAAGGTTTTCGTTCTCTCCCCCTCTCTCTATCTCTATATTTCTCTCTCTTGATTTTTTCTCTCTCTCTCTGGTGGTTTGATATCTCTCGGTGGTTTCCTGTTTTCTTTTTTTCTTTTTTCTTCTTTTTCTTTATTTATCTCTCCCTTTCTTTTCTCCACGTTTCTCTCTCTCTCCGTCTTTTTACTTCTCCTTAACACAACGACTTACTAAAATAAACAAACCACTATCCTGATGTCTTCCAAAAGTAACGGTTGCATTTTGAAAGGGTACGTCAATGTTTATTTATAAAACTGGTATATATTGTATTTTGTCTGATGAAGGCATACCATAATTTAACTTGGTATCCTTGAAATATGTATAATGAAATAAATATGGTTTTATAAATATAGTTTCCATTTGTTAATATCGTATATGCATATATATATGTATGTTATGTGTACATGTGTGCGCGTATGTTTGTATGTATGTCCTTGTACGTATATATATATATATATATATATATGTTTATAGGTATGTAAGTATATATACATATGTATCTATATGTGAGTGTATATTTAAATATGTGTGTTTGCGTGAGCCTGTATATATGTGTGTGTGTATATAGCATGCAGGGAAAAGTGGACGTAAAGTGATGATGATGATGATGATGATCATTATGTAATTTTTTTATTTTTTAATTTTTAATTTTTTTGATTTTTGTTTTTGTCCATCATTGTGTTTATGTATACGTTGCGTGTACGTGCAAAAGTGCATTTATTTTTATTTTTATTTTTATTTATAAAATGTTCTTGCTTTCCTGCTTATTTAGCTACTGAACCATGATTTGTGATTGTATCTTTTATATGTGTGCATATGTATGTGAGTGTATGCATGTGTATGTACATATGTATATGTGTATATATGTATATGTGTATGTGTATTCATATTCATGTGTGTGTGCGGGTGTGTATGTATATATATATATATATATGTATATATATATGTATATATATATATATATATATAAATGTGTATATATGTTTATGAGTATGTATGTATACGCGTGTGTATATGTACGTGTGTATGTATGTATGTATGTATATATATATATATATATGTGTGTGTATGTATATATGTGTATATGTATGTGTGTTTATGTGTATGTGTGTGAGTAGATGCTTATATATGTATGTGTATATTTGTGTATATATAGACAGCTTCTGCTACCTAGGTGACCGAATTAGCAGCGAAGGTGGGTGTTCAGAAAGTACAATAACTAGGGTAAGAACGGGATGGAAGAAGTTCAGGGAACTACTGCCACTGCTAGTTGCAAAAGGCTTCTCCCTCAAAGTGAAAGGCAGACTGTATGATGTGTGTATCCGAACAGCAATGTTACATGGTAGTGAGACCTGGGCGCCGAAGGTGGAAGACTTACGTAGATTAGAGAGAAACGAAGCCTGCATGCTCCGATGGATGTGTAATAGTAATATACGTGAACGACAAAGCATAAATGAATTGAGAGAGAGACTGAGCATAAGAGGAATCAAATGCTGTGTGCAGGAGAGGCGGTTGCGCTGGTATGGACATGTGATGCGTATGAAGGATGACAGCTGCATAAAAAGGTGCAGAGCACTAGAAGTTGATGGAAACCGCGGAGTGGGGAGACCCAAGATGACCTGGGATGAGGTGATAAAAGCCGACCTTACCCAATTACACCTCTCAAAAGCAATGACACACGACCGTGACCTCTGGCGTCACGCAGTAATACAGAGTACCCGACCTCCCATGGGTACAAGCTGAAGCATATAGACAATATGCCCCCACACCTCCCACCACAAGGTGGTCGTGGAGGTGCCACGGCAAAAAAGCACCCAGCCCACACTGTAAAGTGGACGTGTAGGCGCCACGAAAAAGCACCCAGCACTCACTGTAAATGAGGTTGGTGTTAGGAAGGGCATCCAGCTGTAGAAATCAAGCCAAATCAGTTCCTGTATGAGCAAGGCATGGTCAGCCAACCAGACACTGCCCACAACAGGACAACCCGTCTAACCCATGCTAGCGTGGAAGAATGGACGTAAAACGGTGATGATGATGATGATACACACACACAAACATATATAAACAAAAACATACACACTTATATACTCATGCCAGGAATTGCCAGTTGAAGGAAGACATGGTAGAGGTAGACCACGAAAAACATGGGCGGAGGTGGTGAGAACAGACCTCAGATCATTGAAGCTCACGGTGGAGATGACGAGGGACCGTGACGAGTGGAGAGATGCTGTGCTGAATAAGACCCGTCCCACCCTTGCAAGCAGGGAAAAGCGGACGTAAAATGATGATGATGATGATGATGATGATGATGATATATATACGTTTACATAGACATGTAGAAACTTACACACATACATATGACTAACCATGTACATTTACACAAAATATGCAAGAATATGCACGTAATTATAAATAAATACATACAAAAGTGCATACATACATAAACATATTCATACATATCTATGAATATATTATCTGAAATATAGAAATAGGCTGCCCATAAATAAAATAATTGTTTCTACTTTTGGCACAAGGCCAGCAATTACCCAATGCATTACTGGTACTTTATTCTATCGACTTCGGAAGGATGAAAGGCAAAGTTAACCTCGGCGGGATTTGAACTCAGATCATAAATAAAATAATGAAATATAAGGGTGTATGTAGAAAGAGTATAACTAATAGGTAGAAAGAAAAAGGGATAAGGGTAGTGAGAGGGTATGACAAAGGATATGTGAATAAAGTGAATATGTGAGTGTTATTAGTTAAAGGTTAAAAAAGGGGAGAAGTGTTCAGGGTCTCTGAAACGTTAAGAAGGGTGGACAGAAAGAAGGTGGTTGGTGTGTATGTGTTAAAAGTATGAGAAAAAGGGCAGTGGGGGGGGGGGGGGGTGTAATTTAAATAAATAAGTGGGAGTTAATTGTGTATAATGGTTGTGGTAAAATGTATGTGTTCATAAAGAGATCTGGGTAGTGAGTGGAAGAGTTAATTTGTAAAAAGAGGAAGTTCAGGGTGGTTGAGTGTTCGTAGGTATATTATACCAGCTGGAAAGGAGATGTGATTTCAGGTGTGGACAACTTCTGAAGATCTCAGTTTTAGAATTGAGGCAAGTAGTAGCAGCTTTCAATTTTGTAGTTTTCTGTACTTTTCGATTATACACAAAGAATATTTCTTTGTGCCTTTCTGGTATTCTTTCGAGTAGTCTAAAATGGACCAATCAATCAAGTATGGAATCTTGCGTTCTTTTAACTCCCACACTTTATTAGCCAGCACTGTAGATATTCTTTTTTCTGGGTGTTTGAAGGAAGCGACATGTGCATAATACCTGACTTTAATCTATCTTGTGTCATGCCCACATATCGCTCACTCCTGGCTGGTTGGTTCTTCACAATGGGTGTCATACTTTTAACACTTACACACCGACCACCTTCTTTCTGTCCACCCTTCTTAATCTTTTAGAGACCCTGAACACTTCTCCCCCTTTTTAACCTTTAACCTTAACTTTATCTACAACCAATAACGCTCACATATTCACTTTATTCACATATCCTTTGTCATACCCTCTCACTACCCTTATCCCTTTTTCTTTCTACCTATTAGTTATACTCTTTCTACATACACCCTTACATTTCATTATTTTATTTACGGGGACCCTATTTCTATATTTCAGATAATATATTCATAGATATGTATGAATATATGTTTATGTATGTATGCACTTTTGTATGTATTTATTTATAACTAGCAGTGTATCCCAGCGTTGCACGGGTAAGAACATTGGTAATAGCACCTCAATGAAAAATGTTTATTTGTGAGTGCCTGTTAAAAACTCATAAAAATATACTCACAGGAAACTTGTTTTATTTGGAGAAAATTAAGAAGTTGAAAGTACAGTTTAGCTGTCTACGTGCATTGTTCATAGAAATATTGTTGAGCCCCTTTTCATACTCCTCTGTTTTGGCCTTTTGGAGTAAATGTGAAAGAGAAATTCACAGGTTAAGTTGGCAGAAGGTTCCAGTGTCATAGCAGTAAGGCGTAGGCTACTTGCCTCAGAAGTTCATTCGCACTCTTTCCACTAAGTTACTCTTTCTCTCTATCCCTCTTGATGCAGTCCCTTGTGGATTTCTCGCGTAGGTCTGGTGTAGATTTACACCCGATCCATCTGCCCGATGCACATGTCCGCTTTTTACGGCTTTTGGAGGAAGGAGTGACCAGCAGTACGTTGTTCGGTATTATTACGAAAAGGTGTAGCAGAGAATCCCGCGTGAACTAACAGCTCGGGAGGAAACTGCTTACCTCGAAGATTCATTCGCCATCGTTCTTGTCAACGCTCTGTTTAGTTGGTATTTGTTGGTCTACAGTTAGATGAATGGCGCACAAAGGGTTAATGTTTATTGGCAAGAAGTGGCAACTGGGCTGGCTTGCCTCGCTTATATTATATATTAAAATAACAGATTAAAGTTTAAGCAAAGAATCGCTGCTTTCACTCTTAACGGGATCTTCTGAAACTAAAAAAATCAATCTGTGAATGCAGAAGTAAATATTTCGAAAAACGTTGCAACCGAAGGAAAACAGGAAGATGATACTTTGGTTCGTGAAGACGTTCCCTGGCAATGAACGGAAAATAGCGAACATAATACATCATCAATGTTTGTCATAATGTCGTAATGCAGACAGCCATACATACAGACAGATATTATAAGGGCGCGACGGAGATCGATAAGCAGCGCCTAACACCCCTTTAACAACAGAAAATTGAAAATTAAAAGCTGCAGTTAATATCTTTAAACCGCAAGGAATATATAAATACAAGTTTGAACTCAATCGGAGTAGAAATGTGGATTTGTATAGACTTTGCAAAAATGAGGAGACACATACAGACAACTACAGTTTTATATATATGTATAGATTGCGTGTGTATTCTTGCATATTTTGTGTAAATGTACATGGTTAGTCATATGTATGTGTGTAAGTTTCTACATGTCTGTGTACACGTATATATATATGAATATATATGTGTATGTTTTTGTTTATATATGTTTGTGTCTGTGAGTGTATTCTTACATTTATACATGTGTATATGTGTGTGTGTATGTATGTATGTGTGCGTGTGTATATATATATATACAGATATTACGTGTATATATATATATATACAGATATTACGTGTATATATATATATATATTTGTGGGTATGTATACTCTTTTACTCTTTTACCTGTTTCAGCCATCCGGCTGAGGCCATGTATATATATATATATATATATATACAATTGTATGTATATGTGAGTGTATGTATGTATATATACATATGTATATATACATATGAATATGTGAGTGTATATTTATGTGTGTGTGTTTGCATGAGCCTGTATATATGTGTTATATATATATATATAATTCTGTTTACCCCTCTTATATAATTTTTTAATTTGGGTGTATTTTGTTAGAGATGCCTACTGGCTGTAGTAGGTTTTACTATGTATTTAGGTAAGGCGGGTCTTCTCTGTGTTTATGTATACATTGCGTGTGCGGGCGAACGTGCATTTAATTTTATTTTTATTTTAAAAATGTTCTTGCTTTCCTGCTTATTTAGCTACTGAACCGTGATTCGTGATTGTATCTTTTATATGTGTGCATATGTATGTGAGTGTATGCGTGTGTATGTACATATGTATGTGTGTATATATAAGTATGTGTAAGTGTATTCATATACATGTGTGTTTGTGCGTGTGTGTATGTATATATATATATATATATATATGTATATATATATATATATAATATATTTAGAAACACACAGATACATGCGGACACACACATATACATGAATGCATCCGCACCCAACCGTGAGTTAAGGGTGCCAACTTCACCGATGTTGCTCAATGAATGACTGGGACAGACCAATTCAGTTGAACTAGACTGAACCAGTATCAGAGTTAAAAATACATTATGAAGAGAGAAGAAACATTTAGATATAATTAGTAATAAAATGTATCATACCTAAACTGCTCCTAGATTCCTCGACTACGTAGTTTCGTGGCATAAACAAAAACAATACATCATAAAGATATAGAGTCCTTGCGAGGTCTGCTGACTTATCAAGAGGATACCTCATTTTACTAGTCTCAAGAACGCGTCTACACGACGTGAGAAAGAATCCCAAAAGGCGAAGGGGGAGATAGTCACGCGATATAACGGTCGAGAAACAGAGCTAAGCCTCTTATAACCCCGAAGATATATATGTATATATATATGTGTGTGTATATATATATATATATATAAATAAGTAGAAGGGGTATTTAATTTGTTGGAAGTCCGATAAATATAAATGTTTATAATTATATAGAGCACTCAATAGATTACTGGAGTAAATATTAATGATATTAAATAAATGGGAACTATATTTATAAAACAATATTTATTTTATTATATATATTTCAAGGGTACCAAGACACATTGGTACACTTTCATCAGATAAAATACAAATTATGTTTTATAAATAGAGACATACCCATGAAAATCATACCTTATCGGTTGAAAATTCACTGGATACTATATATATATATATATATATATATATAAAAATATGTGTATGTGTACGTATGTATACACGTGTGTATATGTACGTGTGTATGTATGTATATATATCATCCATCATCATCGTCATCATCATTTTACGTCCGCTTTTCCCTGCTTGCAAGGGTGGGACGGGAACTGATTCTGGCTTGATTTCTACAGCTGGATGCCCTTCCTAACACCAACCTCATTTACAGTGAGTGCTGGGTGCTTTTTTTTCGTGGCACCTCCACGACCACTTTACAGTGGAATGATATGGACCCCATTCCCTATCATCTCATTTCTACAGCTGAGTAAACTGGAGCAATGTGAAATAAAGTGTCTTGCTCAAGGAAACAACACATCACCCGTTCTGAGAATTGAACTCACAACCTTTCGATTGCAAGGCCAATGCTCTAACCACTAAGCATGTGCCTTCATGTATGTGTATGTATATATGTGTGTGTATTTGTATGTATGTTTTTCTGTGTATGTGTGTGAGTATAAGTATATGTGTGGGTAGATGCTTATATATGTATGTGTATATTTATATATATATATATTATTATTTTCCCCATTACATTACGTCCGTTATTTTATTTTATATCAGCCTCGCTTTCAGTTGGTTTAAGCTTTGTTTTGAAATCCATATCTCACATCCACTTCAAATAAAATTTCATTCTGACGAATGATTTCAGACATCTGTGTCAAACTCGTCTGTCTTCATGAAACCTTTGGTAAATGGAATAATTGTCTTATGTTGTTTATTACATAACAAAATAGCTTTGCAGCCTACGTAGAGCACTCTCCTTTACTTTACCTTTCCTACAGAAACACTTAATATATATATATATATATATTAAATTCAAAGGGTATATATATTTAAATTAGATAAAGTCACAGATACATATATGCGTTTGGCAACCATTCACGGTGTGGCTCAATGAAGAATCAATTAAATAATTATTAATCAGAGCAATTTATAAAAATGTAAGTCCAAAGAATCATTAGATAAAATATATACAGTATTCCCTCTCCCAATCAGTATAAATTAACCACACAAAAAAATCATTTAAACGAGGCTATAAGTTTAAAATGTACTTATGAAGAAATAATAGACAAATGATACAGATTCTTTTCCGCGATGTACAGCCACATGACATATATGTATCTGTGACTTTGTCTAATTTATATATATACCCTTTTAATTTAATATATACTCCCGTAAGGTTGTGTAAAACTTTAGGCAGTATTCGACTGCGCTTTCTAGCAACCAGCCTACTCGCCGACAGGCACCGATCACAAACTTTCTGCCTTGACCACTGGCCACGTGATGGTTCTTAGCCATTTTGAATTCATTTCTGGTGGGGATCATGATAGAAGAATCTTAGTCCAGTCTGAGGTATCTCCTGATGAGTTCCAAGCCTCGCGGATTTATCTAAGACCGGATATATCCAAAAAGTGGAATGAAACCGCCGGTTGGTAGAGACTATGAGAATTTTGGTAAAATTTATGTGCATTTTTTCTTCTAACTTCAATTTTGTACCTAATTCCGTGTAGTTAACTATGTGTCTAGTCAATTTCTAAAGGCTAAGAGAAATACTAGGTAAGTGTCATATGGCTGTACATCGCGGAAAAGAATCTGTATCATTTGTCTATTATTTCTTCATAAGTATATTTTAAACTTAATGATTTTTTGTGTGGTTAATTTATACTGATTGGTAGAGGAAATGCTGTATATATTTTATCTAATGATTCTTTGGACTTACATTTTTATATATATATATATAGGAACGAGTAGGACCCCGACGGCTGAGCTCAAGCCGTTTCGACGGCTAATTTTGAGAATTAGCCGTCAAAACGGCTTGAGCTCAGCCGTCGGGTCCTACTCGTTCCTATTACCCACTCTACTACCCTAAGTATTGAGTACTTTGGTGCGTTATGGTCCACCTGGTTCCTTACCACATTTCCTTCGTTATATATATATATATATATATATATATTGTTATACTTGGGGAGGGTCATATTTGTGTAATAATATTGCCAGAATTAATAACAGAATACACTCACTGTTTGGTTGGTTTTCGCTTCTGTGTCCTTTATATCAGTTAATTTAATTTATTCGGTCCTCAATGTTACCATTGACTGACCAATGCTAAAAAAAAATAGATACAATATAGACACAAACACATATATATAGTCTAACAAAGTTCTTTCGTTGCACATCTGCAACATCGTCAGTGGTGCTATTATGTTTCCTCCCATTGCATTGTATGCCTACGCCATCTTTATTTAGTCTGTTTATTTATTTATTTATTTATTTGTTTTTTTTTTGTCTTCTCTGCGCATGACCCTCCCCAAGTATAACAATATTTGTTTCTGCACACGATTTCATATAAAAAACCTCGCAAAACTAATTCATCGCCGTTTTATATATATATATATATATATATATATATATATATATATATATATATATATATATATGTGTGTATATGTATATATATATATATAGTTTAATGGATTGTAACTCTTTTAGAACAATTCTGCACACCATTCTTTATATGAACTTTATCCCCCCAGTGGTTTGTAAGAGTTTAAGAGATTGGCTAAGTATACACAATCTTATCTTTATTTATTTCCTTATAAGGGAGCAGAAAGAGAAGGAGGAAAGAGACCGTAAGGAACGAGAACTTCAAGAAGCTGAAAGTCGGCGCCTATTGGAGAGGTAAATATTTCTTGGACCTTATATGGCAGTGATTCCCAAACTATATTTATTGTATTTTCTTGTGCGTAATACAAGAAATTTTGAACTAAAATTTATTTAAAGTGCCAAACACATATATTTACATAAATTATTGCAGTAAGAAAGTTACCAAAGAAACAAATGAAAGAAAACAACAAGCAGAAAACTATGAGGAAGAAGACATACACACTGAATTACATGGTAGGGATTGCTGGAGTTTCACTCTAATAGCATTTCAGGCAAGTCAATACAGTTGAGGCACTGCTGTGGGTGATAATGAAGCTAAGACACTGGAATAATCAAGCACCCTCACAAATATCAGTGGTCCAGCTCTCTCAAACATCTCAAATGCCACAGGCTGAAGAAATAGTTTGCCGATAATTCCTGGTATTCTAGAATTTTATTCCTAAAATGAATGGCAAAAATGTGGGGTCATTTGTGGGGAATCAGCATAATTGAATATTGTTTGTCTTTAAAAGAGGAAATTGATAAAATATATTAATAAAGTGACTGCATAAGATCTGCTATGTTTTTATAACATTGTAATGTATGCGGTTCATTTTCTTGTCATCTCTCCATGTTCATAGTCCATTTACCTATTAAAATTTAAACTGTTATTACTTGTTATATGTCCGTTTCACTTAGAATCTAATCTTTTCAATAATATGGATAAATCTGTCGGACCTTTCTAAAAATAATCTTCTCGTAAACTTTCCCATTGTTATTATTATTTACTTTTGGAATCTTCTGTCCCCTCTCTGTCTCCCTCATACATTGTTTATACGCTTGCATGTTCTCTCACCGCCCCCTCTTTCCGCAAATATAAAATAAACTTTGTTAGAGAACTGAACCAGAATTTATCGAACCTTACTGCCGAATTGTTGATTTGAGAAATGTAATGTATGCGGTTAATTTTCTTGTCGTCTCTCCATGTTCATAGTCCATTTACCTATCAGTATTTAAACTGTTATTACTTGTTATATGTCCGTTTAAATTAGAATATAATCTTTTCAATAATATGGATAAACCTGTCGGACCTTTCTAAAAATAATCTTCTCGTAACCCCCCCCCACACACACACACACGCACACAGCACCATTGCTATTTGGTCCAATCATATTTCAGCAGTTTATAGTATGTTTCTCTTACCAATCTCTATCACAAAACCACCACCTTGGCTATTATTCCTTAAGTTTAGACCTGGTTGCTTTTCGATATGCTAAATGGACTTCAGAATTTGGAGAGTCTGAACAATCTGAACACTCAATGACAATGTGAAAGATAAAGATAAATTCACCTCCTGCTGCTGGACGAGAATGCAAGGACTCCTCTTTATTTCAGACACGGATGGCCAACATAATTCCATCTCCCACACCCCTTCCTGTGCCTCCAACCCATCCCTTCCACCCACCCAACGAAATCCCCAAACTTCAGAGTTGGTACCATGAATGTAGGCACTTTGAAAGGTCGCTCAAACGAGGTTGTAGAGATGCTTGAACGTAAGGAAGTTGATGTTTGTTTTATTCAAGAGACTAGGTGGAGACGAGGTGGGTCTGCTAGATTCATTGTGGGTAAAAAACGATGCTTATAAACTTTTCTGGGTGGGAAATGACAATGGGCTGGGTGGAGTAGGAATTATGTTAGCAGAAAAATGGGTAGATAAGGTAATTGCCATAAATAGAGTGAATGACAGAATAATTAAAATAAGACTAGTCCTAAATAGAACTACAGTGACAATAATATCCGCTTATGCACCCCAATCTGGCCTACCTGGCGTTATAAAAGACAGGTTCTATGAGTCGCTAATGCTCACTATCTCCCAAATAACCGACAGTGACTGCATAATTATTGCTGGCGATCTAAATGGTCATGTCAGACAACATTGTGACGGCTATGATCGAATCCATGGAGGCTATGGGTTTGGTACTAGAAATGAGGAAGGCTTCAGAATCCTGGAATTCTGTAACGCTAATAACCTAACTATCTCTAACACAAACTTCAAAAAATGAGATAATCACTTGATCACCTATAGATCAGGGGAACACGCCAGCCAGATAGATTATATCCTTACTAGAAGATGTGACAGAGTGTCTGTTGTAAACACTAAATCCCTCCCCCGTGAAGAATGCACCTCCCAACATAGCCTCATAGTCAGGACTAGACGTACTCGATGACAGAGGAGGACTACCCTGAAGAGAAGAATATGGAAGTTGAAGGACCCCACAGCCAGTAACAAATTTAAAAGCATATTACTTGATGCTTTTGACAGTAAGGAATAGCAATTAGAGACGTACAATATAGAGGAACAATGGGAATTCTTGAAAGTTAACCTGCTGAAGGTGACAGATGAAATCTGTGGCTGGAGCAGACCTATAGGCAGGAGGAGAGTAACATGGTGGTGGAACAGTAAGGTGGTGGAGTCAATCAAGGCCAAAAAGCAAGCTTCGAAAGTATGGCAGGATGGGGGAAGTAGAGAACACTATCAAGTGGCCAGGAGAGAAGCTAGTAGACAAGTGTACTTTGCAAGAAGAGAAGCAGAGGATAGAAAGTTCAAGCATGTTCTACAGCGCGAGGACCAACACGTGAGATGTTCAGGATTGCAAGACAATGTGTCAAGGAAAACTGTGATATTGTTGGGGAGAAGTGTGTCCGTAATGATGATGGTGTACTTGCCCTCACTGATACTGATAAGAAGGTAGCTTGGAAGTGTCACTACGAGAGACTATTAAATGAGGAAAATAAATGGGAAAAAGATAGTCTGCCCCAAATCGATCCAATAGAGGGACCCGCGGTGCAAGTTAAAGGTAGTATAGTAAGTAAGGCAATCAAAGATATGAAGACAGGCAAGGCAGCTGGGCCTTCAGATATAGTTGCTGAGATGTTGAAAGCATCTGGACTGGTGGGACACACTATGGTCACCCGGATAGTAAACCAAGTAATACAGAATGGGATCATACCAAATGACTGGCGCAGCAGCATCATCATTAACTGCTACAAGGGTAAAGGAGATGCACTAGATAGGGGAAACTATAGAGGCATTAAGTTAGTTGACCAGGTCATGAAGGTCACAGAAAGAGTTATAGCGCAACTAATCAGAGATCAAATTGATCTAGATGAAATGCAGTTTGGGTTTGTGTCAGGTAAAAGTACCACAGACGCTCTTTTCCTTGTACGATAACTACAGGAGAAGTACCTAGCTAAAAGTAAACCCCTCTACTTAGCTTTTGTTGACTTGGAGAAAGCCTTTGACAGAGTCACCCACTCCATTTTCTGGTGAGCTCTTAGAAAATTAGGTGTAGATGAATGGCTTGTGAGAGCTATACAAGCCTTGTATAAAGAAACAGTCAGCAAGGTTAGAATTAACAATGAATATAGTAAAGAATTTAGCGTAAAAGTTGGTGTTCATCAAGGCTCTGTCCTTACCCGCCTCCTATTTATTATTACTCTTCGGACTATAACAGAGGAGTTTAAGACCGGCTGCCCATGGGAACTTCTATACGCAGATGATCTAACTCTCATAGCTGAATCTATGGCTGAACTAGAGAAGAAATTCCAAACATGGAAGCATGGCCTAGAATCAAAAGGCCTTAAAGTTAACTTGTCTAAGACTAAAGTTCTAGTTTGTAGAAAGGAAAATAGGGCATAGGTGCCCTCTGGGAAATGGCCATGCTCAGTGTGTAGGAAAGGAGTAGGTAGAAATTCCATTTTATGTCCCAAATGCAAACTATGGGTACATAAAAGATGTAGTGGGATCACAGGTAAGCTATCTAAGAACGTAGATTTTATATGTGGCCGATGCTCAGGTGCAATAAGTAGCAAGTGCCCACAGGATACTAGCTCCTTCTATTGCCCAGATGGTTCTATAAAAATAGTAGACACCTTCCGTTACCTGGGTGACAAAATCAGCAGTGGTGGAGGGTGCTCTGAAAGTACAGTAGCCAGAGTCAGAACAGGATGGAAAAAGTTCAGAGAGCTTATACCGCTGTTGGCCACAAAATGAAAGACAGATTGCATGATGCCTGTATACAAACAGCAATGTTACATGGCAGTGAGACATGGGTATTGTGTGCAGAGGACCTGTGCAGACTGGAAAGGAACGAAGCATGCATGCTCCGTTGGATGTGTAATAGTAATATACACGAATGGCAAAACATACGACTAAGTTGGTATGGTCACATGATGCGCATGAAAGACGACAGCTGTATAAAAAAGTGCAGGGCAATCAAAATTGATGGAAGTTACAGAGTAGGTAGATTCAGAAAAACCTGGGACGATTTGATAAATTCTGACCTTACACACTTGCACCTTTCTAAGACAATGGCACTGGACCGAAAACTTTGGCGCCATGCAGTAATACAGAAGACCCACCTTGCCTGGTACCACAACATTCAGTCCAAACTAATGAGATAATTGTTTCTACTTTTTGGCACAAGGCCAGCAATTACCCAGTGCATTACTGGTACTTTATTTTATCGACCCCGTAAGGATGAATGGCAAAGTCAACCTGGGCGGGATTTGAACTCAGATCGTAAAGGGAAATGAGATAATGAGATCGAGATCAAGATCGTGTAGGTGTCACGACAAAAAAACACAGTCTACACTGTAATGTGGCCGTGTAGGTTAACACGGTAAAAAGTTCCCAGTCCACACTGTAAATGTGGTTGGTGTTAGGAAGGGCATCCAACTGTAGAAAACCGGCCAGATAGTCCTATACGAGCGAGACACGGTCACCTGACCAATCTTGCCTCAAGTGGGACAACTCCCATCTAACCCATGCTAGCGTGGAAGATAGACGTTAAACGATGATGATGATGATGATTACAACTGAAGCCTAACTATTGTTAAAATATATTCTTTTTTCACTTGAATTATAGGATAATAATTCCCATGCTGTGAAGTTGTTATTTGCTAAACAGATATTCCTCCATTTCTTCACATACAGCATCCTTTTTATTGACACTCAGTACCTGGTTTATTGACAAGAAAAATAAAACAATAGAAATTAGATAAGCCAGCTTCTATAGAAAATGCTAAACATCCAGTTGTTTTACATTCTTTAAAACAGTACTCACTATACCAAGTAGAGTTACATTGAATATTCAAGTGTCTTTTGTGGTGATGAAAACAGAAAAGGAAGGGAAAGCAAGGGCTCCAGTGTCACAGAAGAATGGGGAAGGAGAAGAGGGAGGATGATGGGTTCTGGGTCTAGGGCACAGCGGTATTGGGGTTGTGCCCCGCAGACAAGACTGCAAAAGCATTCCCGCGGACAATGGCCAGCAACACCCGCTGCAACAACCACCCCACTTGTGGGGCTCCTTTCTCAGATGGGCTACTGACATTCCGATCTTGTGGAGGAGCTCAGCAATACGGGGTCCAAATATCCCTGAGGTCTCAACAACGACCGGTGCCAAGAGGATGCGGCCTGACAATCCCTGGTCATAAAAAACTGAATATTATTGTGAAATATATATGTGGGTAATATGGTACAAGTTTACCAGAGAATTTTTCCTGATGAAGTCATAGCCATCCTGTTTTGGGCATTTAAACCTGGTGGAACCTACTCCTGTCCTGGTCTGAATACAGCCTATTTCTTTCAGAGAAATAGAGAGAGAGAAGAATCAACCCTATTATTGAACTGGTACTTTATTTATTGACCTTAAAAGGACAAAAGGTAAAGTTGACTTTGACAGGTTTTAAACTCAGAATGCCGAGAGGCAGAACGAATACCACAAAGCATTCTATCTGACATTTTAATAAATCTGTCAATCCTCTATCTTGGCAAAATACAAAAAAAAAAAGAACTTTTCATTTCTTATTTCAGTAAATTAAGGAAAAAAGCCAAAAAGAATGTACCACCATCGGGTGAAAAAGAAAAAGAGAAAGACAAAGATAAGAAACCTGTGATTGCATCTAGAACAACAATGGGTAATGAAAAGGCTGTTCAAAAGACAAAATTGGAAAGTGAAGCACGGCCAGAGTCACAGATCAGTGATGGAAATGATGAGTAAGTATTGTTAAGAGTTGTGAGGTTGTAGAAGTTCTAAAAAAGTAATTATTGTTGTCGTCATCATCATCATCGTTTAACGTCTATCTTCCACGCTAGCATGTGTTTGTGTTATTAGCATTATGGGGAATAAGTACTGTTGTGAGGTGTATGAAGAGTAAGTATTGTTGTGAGGTGGGAAGAGCAGTAAATATTATGTTAGTGTTGTAAGAACAGTAAGTATTGTGTCAGTGTTGTCAGGTGTATGAGGAGTAAGTATTATGAGGTGGGAAGAGCAGTAAGCATTGTCTCTGTTGTGAGATGTACAGGGAATAAATATTGTGTGTAAGTTTATAGTGTTGCTTGGATTTAAAGATATGTTTATAGTAAACAAATCTGATGATTTTCTGTCCCTAAGGATATTTTACGCTGAATGTCTATTATCATAGTAGCAAATCTCTGTTTGGATGTCAACATTTTTTATTTCAAATCATCCGAATGCTTCAATAAATCATAAGATTTGTTTACTTCTGGCTCTAGCCACTAAAGCTATTGTTTATAGTTCCTAATTTGGACAGACATTTTTATCAGCTGAGATTTAGCATAAAGGCTAACCCTTTAGCATTTAAACTGGCCGTATCGGCCAGAATTCTCTCACCTTTTCTGTTCAAACTGGCCACATAACCGACAGCTTATACCAATATTAAGGTATTGTTCTCAAAATGAATAACAACATCAACAAAATCTCATAGATTCGATATTATGTGAGATAAAGTCTTTACCGCAAAAATACAATAGCAAATATAGAGTAATGTAAATGCTAAAGGGTTAATGCACGTGGGCCAGAATTCAAGAGATACAGAATTCAATTTTCTTCTAGTGGCTGTTGGTCACTTATTTTCTGACCCTAAGTGTATTTTACCTGACTTTCTAATGCTATGATCATTGTAGCAAATCTGTGTTTTCATTTCAACATTGCTAATTATGTATGTTTATTGTATTGCTAACATTTAAATATGTCTGAATTGTTACTATTTTAAAATGTTGCTTTATTTGTTAGTCGTCGTAAGAAGTCAGTGCGAAAAGCAGTACATCTAGATCAAATAAGCCTTAAGAAAGAAGAAGTCCCAGAAGATCCACTGAAAGAAATATCTAAAGAAGAATTAGTTCTGATGCAAAAGTAAGTTGGTAATTTCTTCAGTGGTTAGTTTCCCTATCTAACAATTGGCTAGTTTTTTTTGGTATTCCTTTCAACTGCCCAGTTTGTATTCGTATTTCTAACAACCGACCAGTTTTTCTATATTGGTATTTTTAACACCTGGTCAGTTTCTCGGTTATTTCTAACACCTGGTCAGTTTCTCGGTTATTTCTAACAACTGACCAGTTTCTGTATTGGTATTTCTAACAACTGGAAAGCTACCATCTCTGTTTTGTTTTAGGTGGTTGTTTCATTGTAGATGACAGAGTTGTTAGTGTCATGTTTTAGTAATATAACTAAATTTTTCATTATAAAACTGGTGTTTGGAACATAACTTAACAAAGGTCGTTCATAAAAGTATGATGGAAAGCTTAAATTTAAATATGTACACTTGAAATAAACAGCTTTCTATCATAAAACTAGGGCCAGTTTCAAGTAGTTTGGAATGAAATGAGTTATTATTTAATCCTTTCAATACCAACCTGCCTGAAACTGCCACTGGTTTTATGATACAAAACTGCCCATTTTAGAATGTTCATATTTATATTAAACCTACCATGATAATTTCATTTAAAGAATTTTTATGTTGAAAACCATAGGCAGTGTCTTTCATTAGAAATATGATAATTAATGGAAGGGGTAAACTGTTTATATTTATCTAAAAAACCTCCATCATAATTATTTGTAAGAACCTTTGTTAAGTTACACTCCATAATAATGACAGTTATGATATTAAATTCTTCAAAAAGTTTGATTATTTTCAAAATGAAATGAAACATGCTGGCACTGTCTTTCATGAGATATATGATAATGAATGGGTTAAAATGTTTATATTTATCTAAAAACATTCCCATATAATTTCATGCAAGAACTTTTATTATGCTATGTTCCAAACACCAGCTTAATAATGAGAAAGTTATATTACTAAACCTCACCAAATTCTTGATTATTTGAAAATCATAAGCTGTGTCAAGTATCACTCCAGGTAGAGCTGCTACGTTTCCAAATTGAGAGATAAAAGCTCCGATTCTACGGACATGTGATTAGAATGTCTCAGGAAAGAATCACTGGACAGATTTTACAGGCAAAACCTACTGGCAGGAGACCCAGGGGTAGACACTGAGCAAGATGGTTGGATAACATCCATGAACTGGGCTGGTCACGCTTGGAGATCCAGCCGGATCAGTTGGAAACAGTTACTTCTGACAGGACCCACTGGAAGGAGTGTTTGGGGACTCTGCCGCCACGACCCTCTCAGGAATAAGTGGGCGAAGAAGAAGATAAGCAGTGTCATTCATTTGAAATATGGTAAAGAAAGAGTTAAAATTGATTCAAGGAGACTTTTAAAAAACTTTTCTTTCTTTAGGTTCCAACTTTTTGATGGTTCTTACAAGGAAATTGTTGAATTACTGGAAAGTTGGGATCGTGTAAATTTGCAATCAAAATATCTATTGACTCCATCGGAGAAATCTGATGTTGAGGAGATTCCGATCCACTCGGCTAAGAAAACTTTCCGTGGAAAAGGTAAGTTGGAATGTCTCAGATTTATACAACATGGGAGAGAGAGAGGGGTAGCTGTGTGTGTGTGTGTATGTCTGTCTATGTATGTGTGCAGTCAGGAAAGCTATGTATGTATGTGTGTGTGTGTGTACACAAGAAAGAAGTTGGCTGTGTGTCTGGTTTAGAATAGGTACAAGGTACACTGTGTGTCGGAAGAAGTGACTAAAAGGGTTAGTGTCAGAAAGGGCATCCAGCTGTAAAGTATTGTCTCAAAAAGTTCTGTCCAACCTATGCTAGCATGGGAAAGTTAACGACGATGATGGTGATGTTGGTAGTGATATATATATATATCATCATTGTTTTTATGTCTATTTCCATTCTTGCATTACTCCATTCACTGTGTTCCTTCGTCATCTCCTCTGTAAGTCTCAGCAATTTGCGATCAGCTCTCACCACCTCTATCCAGACCTTCCTGGGTCGACCTTGACTGTGACTTCCTTCCATTGAATTTCCTGGCACCTCTTCACCCAGCAATCATCATCCATGCACATCACATGTCTGTACCAACTTTTAAGCCCAGTTTCTCCCTCAGCTCATCCAAGCTCTGCCTTTCTCTCACACTTACATTGCACATCGAACGAAATATGGTTGCTTCATTTCTTTCCAACCAATACATGTTCTCTGCAGTCACTGCCCATGTTTCACTACCATGCAGCATCGTACTTGGCACACAGGCATCATACAGTCATCCTTTTGTAGGTAGGGAGAAACCTTTTGTTATCAACAGTGGGAGTAGCTCTCTAAACTTCTTCCATCCTATCCTTATTTTAGCTATTATGCTCTCAGAGCACCCTCCTCTGATGCTAATTAAGTCACATAGATAGTAGGAGTTATCAACCACTTCTATGTATCCTTCCTGTGATTGTAAAATGTTTATATCACTGATGCTCTTCCCCTTGATTACCCCTGTGCATCTAGTACATGCAAAGATTTCCCTTCCTGTTTTTCTACCTGATATCCCAATATATCTCTTGTGTATCCAAGATTTACATTGTAAACATCATATAGAGTTTATGCCTACTCTTTTTCTACATATTGAGTAGGACCACTTCTCTGGGGGAATCAGGGTCATATCTTATTTCCCATTTACTAGCACTTTAGTTTTGGCTAAGTTTACTCAAAAACCTTTTGATTCCAACTTCTGTTTCCATAGTAGGAACTTATTCTGTAGTTCTTTTATGGATTCAGCTATAAAGATCAGATCATCTGTATAAAGAAGTTCTCATGGACAACTAGTCAAAAAACTCTGTTATAGCCTGGAGAACTACGATGAATAGCAGTGGGCTAATAACCAAACCCTGATGAACTCCTACCTGTACCTTGAATTCTTCACTAAATTCACTTCCTACTCTCACTTTACTGATAGCTCCTCTGTACACATCTTACATTACTCTCACAAGCCATTTTTCTACACTTAATTTTATTTAGGACCACCAGATAATAGATCAATATAGTCTGTCCAATGCCTTTTCTAAAAGTTAAATATAGTGGCTTATTCTTGGCTAGGAACTTCTCTTGTAGTTACCTCACCGGCATGAAACCAAACTGCTTCTTGTCTAATCTTTCCCTAATTAGCTATGCTATAACTATTTCCGTCATTTTCATAACTTGGTCCATTAGTTTTATTCCTCTATAGTTACTCCTTTCTAGAGCATCACCTTTGCCCTTGCAGCAATTTATCATTATACTGCTGCGGGTTACTAATTCAACTCCTACTTCTCCCAATGCTTTAAGCATCTCAGCAACTATCTCTGATGGTCCCACAGCTTCACCATTCTTCATACTATATATATATAATATTGGATATGAATAAAGTTCTAGCTGCCATATAGCAGGTACTAATCGATTGTTGAGGCAATCAGTTTATATATATATATATATATATACATATACATACATATATACACAGGATACTAGCTCCTTCTATTGCCCAGATGGTTCTATAGAAATAGTAGATACCTTCCGTTACCTGGGTGACAAAATCAACAGTGGTGGAGGGTGCTCTGAAAGTACAGTATCCAGAGTCAGAACTGGATGGAAAAAGTTCAGAGAACTTATACCACTATTAGCCACTAAAGGTTTCTCTCTAAAAATGAAAGGCAGGCTGTATGATGCCTGCATACGAACGAACAGCAATGTTACATGGCAGTGAGACATGGGCATTGTGTGCAGAGGATCTGCGCAGACTGGAGAGGAACGAAGCTTGAATGCTCCGTTGGATGTGTAATAGTAATATACGTGAACGGCAAAACATAAATGAACTAAGTGAGAAATTAGGAATAAGAGGGATCAGATACTGTTTACTTGAGAGAAGACTACGTTGGTATGGCCACGTGATGCGCATGAAAGACGACAGCTGTATAAAAAAGTGCAGGGCGATCAAAATTGATGGAAGTTACGGAGTAGGCAGACCCAGAAAAACCAGGGACGATTTGATAAATTCCGACCTTACACACTTACACCTCTCTAAGACAATGTCACTAGACTGAGATATTTGGTGCCACGCAGTAATACAGAAAACCCGCCTTCCCTATGTGCAAAGTTGACCTACAGTCAGTAGGTCCCTCCAAACCAATTATACACCCCAACCCACTACCCCTACTCCATCCTCCCACTCCCACCAACACCACCCTTTCTCTGTAAAGTTATGTTGGTGCCACAACATCCAGTCAGCACTAAAAAGATTGTGTAGATGTCACGACAAAAAACACCCAGTCCACGCTGTAATGTGGTCGTGTAGGTAACGGTAAAAAGCTCCCAGTCCACACTGTAAATATGGTTGGTGTTAGAGGAAGGGCATCCAACCGTAGAAAACCTGCCAGATAGTCCTATACGAGTAAGACATTGTCACCCGATCAATCTTGCCTCAAGTGGGACAATTCTCGTCTAGCCATGCTAGCGTGGAAGATAGACGTTAAACGATGATGATGATGATATATATAGAAGTAGTTCTACAACAGTTAGTTAACCATACTGAGAACAAATGTTATATATATATATATATATATATATATATATAGGGGGAAGGTCATATTTGTGTAATAGTATTGCCAGAATTAATAACAGAACACACTCACTGTTTGGTTGGTTTTCGCTTCTGTGTCTTTTATATCGGTTAATTTAATTTATTCGGTCCTCAATGTTGCCATTGCTGACCAACGGTCAAAACTTCAGCAATGTCCAGTAGTGCTAAGTTTAATATTCTGATCGCAGACTTGGTACGAGTGATGAAGAACGTGTCCCGCATGTGCGACCCAACAGAAATGGAAAGACACATCCAACACTTCATCAACCGCATGCAGTTCTCTGGCTACAACCAAAGAGACAGAATTAGAGTATACGAAGGAGCCACGGAGAAGTATAAGACCCTCATAGAACTGGACATGAAAGGAATTTGCCCATTATACAGGAGCAAATCATGGAATAGCTTAGCTAGGACTAGACATAAGATAGGGAAAGCCACCTCATGGTACGACAACCAGAGATACTAGAGTGTCATGTTTGTGGACACTACCCCTGGAGGGAAATTAGCTAACCAGTGTAGAAAGGCCCTGAGAAAGACCCACTTAAAGGTTAAGGTGGTATAAAAGCCAGGAACCACCATAAAATCCCTGATCAGCAAAACCTACCCTTTTA
>OZ024742.1:225887734-226219503 GCA_964016885.1 Eledone cirrhosa
GGCAGACCAATTTGCATAGAGCGTGAGTACGTACCGGTTCAACGGAGACGATAAAAACAAATAACGAAACGAAATTAAATTTCGTTTCGTTTGTAACTCACTTTTGTATGACTGACGCTTAAACAATTAAGTTAAAAATGTACATCCACATATGTATACTGAAATACTAGTATGCATATGAATACACACACGTGTACATATGTAGATGTACCGAGTTTTTCACTGGTCACTTTACTGTGAGTGTCCAGCTATTCTGTATGTAAACACACAGACAAACCGGTTTTTAGAGTCATACTGGTTTTTGAGGAAACACCTTTCCTCTATTCTCCAGAAAGCCAGACAAGGAATATTGGACTAGTTTCGATGTTGTTACATCTCATCAGCAATATTTACCTATCTTCCGGCCTTTCTAAAGAATCGTGAAAGCACATATCGTTATATGCTTTTTCTATGAAAATTAGTAGTGGGCAGACCAATTTGCATAGAGTGTGAGTACGTACCGGTTCAACGGAGACGATAAAAACAAATAACGAAACGAAATTAAATTTCGTTTCGTTTGTAACTCACTTTTGTATGACTGACGCTTAAACAATTAAGTTAAAAATGTATACTAGTATTTCAGTATACATATGTGGATGTACATTTTTAACTTAATTGTTTAAGCGTCAGTCATACAAAAGTGAGTTACAAACGAAACAAAATTTAATTTTGTTTCGTTATTTGTTTTTATCGTCTCCGTTGAACCGGTACGTACTCACGCTCTATGCAAATTGGTCTGGAAGCACGGCCTAGAGTCAAAAGGACTTAAAATTAACCTGGCTAAGACCAAAGTACTAGTTTGTAGGAAAGAAAACAAGGCGGCGGTCCCTTCTGGGAAATGGTCGTGCTCGGTGTGTAGGAAAGGCGTAGGTAGAAACTCCATTTTATGTCCTAAATGCAAAGTATGGGTGCATAAAAGATGTAGTGGGATCACAGGTAAGCTAACTAAGAACATAGATTTTACATGTGGCCGGTGCTCTGGTGCAATAAGTAGCAGCAAGTGCCCACAAAATACTAGCTCTTTCAATTGCGCAGAGGGTTCTATAGAAATAGTGGACAGCTTCCGTTACCTGGGCGATAAAATCAGCAGTGGGGGAGGGTGCTCTGAAAGTACTGTAGCTAGAGTCAGAACTGGTTGGAAAAAGTTCAGAGAGCTTATACCACTATTAGCTGCTAAAGGGTTCTCCCTAAAAATGAAAGGCAGGTTGTACGATGCCTGCATACGAACAGCAATGTTGCATGGCAGTGAGACCTGGGCATTGTGTGCAGAGGATATACGCAGACTAGAGAGGAACGAAGCTTGCATGCTCCGCTGGATGTGTAACAGTAATATACGTGAACGGCAAAGCATAAACGAACTAAGGAAAAAATTAGAGATAAGAGGGATCAGATGTTGTTTACTCGAGAGAAGGCTACGTTGGTATGGACACGTGATGCGCATGAAAGTCGATAGCTGTATAACAAAGTGCAGGGCAATAAAGATAGACGGTAGTCACGGAATAGGCAGACCTAGAAAAACCTGGGACGAGCTGATAAACTCCGACATCACACACTTACACCTCTCCAAGACAATGTCACTGGACCGAGACCTTTGGCGGTACTCAGTAATAGAGAAGACCCGCCTTACCTAAATATATAGTAAAACCTACTCCAGCCAGTAGGCATCTCTAACAAAATACACCCCGTCCCACCACCTCCACCCCCACCCCATCCACACCACCCCGTTCTATGTAAAGTTATGTTGGTGCCGCGCCATCGAGGCCGAAACAAATGAGATCGTGTAGGTGTCACGACAAAAAAACACACAGTCCACGCTGTAATGTGGCCGTGTAGGCAACACGGTAAAAACCTCCCAGACCCACACTGTAAATGTGGTTGGTGTTAGGAAGGGCATCCAACTGTAGAAAACCTGCCAGATAGTCCTATGCGAGCAAGACAATCACTCTTGCCTCAAGTGGGACTACCCCCGTCCAAACCCATGCAAGCGTGGAACACGGACGTTAAACGTTGATGATGATGATGATGATGATAATTACATTGAAAATAAGACCAAATTCTGCTAATTATATCATATTTTAATTAACATATATTTCATCCATCATACTGCATATATACCTAATTATTAATTAATTAATTATATAATCCAATAATTGGAATTTTCAAAATTAATAAAACATATACATAAACATTAGTATTAAGGAATGTATGCTTTTTTTAAAAAATTGTATGTAGCGTTATGAAATGTTTACTGTAATATATCTCGTATTTTTGAACTGTTAAAACTTCTTCACCTACCCTTATCTGTTTTCATGTTTGAAAACAACTGACTCTATAATATATATATATCAGATAAATATTCAGATAGTGTCTCAGACTCAATGTAATGCAACAATCAGCATGATGAGACAAATCTTCTCATCAATGGTACTATCCATGAAAGTGATTAGAAATTAAACTTTATATAAGTAAATCCGATGAGCTATATGAATGCTGTGGTAGAGAGTACACAACTAATAATGCAAAATAGCAAAGATGAAAAATTAAGATATTTTATTCTTCTGACTCATTTTTACAGAAAGGAGCAAGGGTGGGACATCATATATAGTGTATATACAATTTATATAGCAGTTGTGATAACACTCATGCCAAGTTATATCAGCCTTTGCCTTTTCCTTGGATCATATTAGTGGTGTGGAGAAATGAAACTGAAATGCATGGGTAATAGCTGATCTTTCACACAAAACACCCTGCTCAGGTTTGTTCTTGGAGAGGTAAACAAATGGTCTGTAAGTCATATATACATACGTCATTGACAATCATGATTAAACAGGGCTCTTTCTTTTCCTAGCAGGGAAATATTTCAGATATCATTGTAGGATTTGTAGCCATAAACAAAACCTGATATTTCAACTTGAGTTTCTGTCTTGTTATTTTCTTGTAGAGAAGATAATTCGAGAAATAGAGAAAGAAAAAGAGCGACAACCGCAGGTGAGTTGAAGAAGAAAAAAAAAACCTATATAATATCTTTTATTATATTGACAAAGTCGTTAAAGTGGCAGATTGTCTGAGTCATTAGGACATTGGATTAAAAATGCCTCAAGTTCAAATTCGGAGTTTAAATTCTGCAGAGGTCAACTTTACCTTTCATCCTTTTGAAGCTGATAAATAAGGTGCCAGTCCAGTACGGGTGTCAATTATCTCTCTCTTTCTCTAACCTAAAGAAAATATGGGCTCCACCAGGTTTAAAATGCCCAAGACATGTATGCCAGGATGGTGCCCCTACGACTCCATCAGGAGTTAATTGTTGATAGGATGCTGAATTAACTCTTAATATCCTGTAATAATTTAGTAGAAAATATTTTAAAATGAAATTGTTAATTCAAATGTTTGTAGTATTTTTACTAGTGGACAGATTGTTGTGAACATTTTTAGCATTAGGGTAAGGACTTTCATATTTATGACTAAAATTAATGTTGTGTATGCATAGTTGTTAATATATTACATAATAAAATGCATCAGTAGACTCTGTAAAGTAGTAGTGATGGTGCCATGATAAAATTCACCCTGTAAAGTGGTAATGGTGGTAACAGGATAAAATTCAGCCAGCACATTCAGTAAAGTGGTAGTGGTAGTGCCATACTAAAATGCATCCACTTCACTCTGTTATATATGCATGGTTGTTAATATATTACATAATAAAATGCATTCAGTACACTCTGTAAAGTAGTAGTGCTGGTGCCATGATAAAATTCATCCAGTACACTCTGTAAAGTAGTAGTGCTGGTGCCATGATAAAATGCACCCAGTACACTCTGTAAGGTGGCAGTGATGGTGCTATAATAAAATGCATCCAGTACACGCTGTAAAGTGGTAGTGGTGGTAATATTATAAAATACACCCTGTATACTCTGTAAGGTGGCAGTGATGGTGCCAAGATAAAATACATCCACTTTACTCTGTAAAGTGGTAGTGGTGGTGACATGATAACATGCACCCAGTACACTCAATAAAGTGGTAGTGCTGGTGTCATGATAAAATGCACCCAGTACATGCTGTAAAGTTGTAGTGTGATACCATGCACCTAGTAGACTCTGAAAGGTGGTTGGCTTTAGGAAGGTCAACTAGCCATAGAAACCAAACCAAATATAGAATGTCTGAGCAAGATGATGTTGCTCCAACATATCTGATCTAGAACCATGGCAACTCAACCAATCCATTACAGCATCGAAAACAGATGTATAATGAGGATGGTGGCATTAATTAAAGACAACTCAACTCAAAATATATGCTGTAAAGAAAAATATTAATAAACTAAATGCAATTAGTAACAGATATTATTATGGCACTACCACCATCACTTTATTGAATGTATGTACTGGTTGAATGTCAACTCCACTGCCTCATTATAGAGTATACTGGGTGCATTTTATTGTGGCACCAATGTTACTACTTTACAGAATGTACTAGATGCATTTTATTATGCACTATATTAACAACCACACATATACAACATTAGTTTTTGCCATAAATTTGAAAATCCTTATTCTAATGCTAAACATTTTTGCAACAAACTGTCCACTAGTAAAGATATTACAAACATTTGAATTAACAAATTAATTTTTAAATATTGTAAAATTAATTTGTTAATTCAAATGCTTGTAGTATCTTTACTAGTGAACAGATTGTTGTAATATATTACAATACATTTTCAAAAGCTAAATATTCTAATTAACTGTTAATTCATCTTACTACTGTGTTTTGATTTGGAACATGATGTTAAGAATTTGTCCAACCCATACCAGCACAGAAAATTTGATGTAAAAGCAATGATTAAGATGATATCACAAGGCATTTTGAAAAACAAAATATACCAATCAGGTGTTAATTCCTTAATTAAATCATTGCTATTCATATATAAAAAAAGGTTTCCCCCTCAAAATGATGGGTAGATTGTATGATGCATGTATACGAACAGTAATATTGTATAGTAGTGAGGCCTAGGTGCTGTGTGCAGAAGACCTCTGAAGATTGGCAAGAAATGAAGCTTGCATGCTCTGATGGATGTGTAATAGTAATATACATGAGTTGCAAAGTGTAAATTAATTGAAAGAGAAACTGGGCATAAGAGAGATCAGAGGCAGTGTGCAGGAGAGGAGATTGAGTATGGGCATGTGATGTGTATGAAACATGGCAGCTGTATAAAAAGGTGCAGGGCACTCAAAGTTGATGGAAGCTATGGAGTAGGAAGACTTGGGATGAAGTGATAAAAGCTGACCTTGCACAATTTCACCTCACAAAGGTGATGACACAGGATCAAGATCTTTGGCCGTTATGCAGTAATACAGAAGACCCGCCTTCCCCAGTGCACAGGTTGAAGCATACATCGAAGTGGTCGTGTTGGTGTCACAACAAAAAGTGCCCTGCCCACATTGTAAAGTAGTTGTTTAGGTACCACGATAAAAAGCACCCAGTCTACACTAAATGTGGTTGGTGTTAGGAAGGGCATTCAGCCATAGAAACCAAACCAGAAACAGTTCTGTATGAGCAAGATACAGTCACCTGACCTGACTTGTCACAAATAGGACAACATGTCTAACCCATGTTAGCATGAAGAAATGGACATTAAATGGTGATATCTTGCTACTCTATTTTGATGTGGTATAAGGAAGTGTTAATTGCCTTGGTATTTGCTCTGGCTCTCTGTGTTCTGAGTTCCAACCTCATCACGGTCAACTTTGCCTTTCATCCTTTCAGGGTCAATCATCGGTTGTCATGATAACATTTTTTTAATTATTTTTTTTTTAATTTCTAGCCTTCAACCATCCATTTAGAAAAGAAAGTTTCTATACCTCACTTTAATTCTGAAGAGCCTGAAACCAAGGAAAAGATAGATCCATCCCTTGGAATTCCTCATATTGTCATAGAGTGCAGTGATACTAATTTATCTTACTGCAATGATATCACAAGTAGTGGTAAACTTCCTGATGTTACTGATGTAAATATTGTTTTATCTATTCAAATGATTTTCAACCCTTTTATGACTAAATTTCTGTGGAAGATATTGCCTGTGATTTTCTTTTTTGTTTTTAAGTTTTGAAATTAGAATTAAGTAAAATAACTAATTTGCTGATTATATACCGGTATTTGGAGCATAACTTATCTCAGGTTCCTATGTAAATTATAATGGAAGGTTTTAGATTAATATAAACCGTTTAACCCTTTACCATATTTCTACTGAAAAACATTGCTGATGATTTTCAAATAATTTTGAAGATAATTAAGAATTTGACTGGATTTAGTAAAATAACTTTCTCATTATTAAGCAGATGTTTAGAACATAAGTTAACAAAAGTTCTTATATAAAATTATGTAGGTTTTTAGATTAATATAAATACTTTAACTCTTTCTTTTTATGGAAATAAACATAAAATGTTGATGCTGACGATGATGATGACAACGACAACTGGGAAATACACTGCTTAGATTTTTTTTCTGTTAACTTTGAAAAATTATCAAGAATTTAGACAGATTTAGTAAAATAACTATTATTTTTTATAATTGCATTTATATATTTATGTTTGGAACACAATTTACCAAAGTGTCTTACATATAATCATGATGTAGTCTTAACATCTATATTAAACATTTTTAATTGGGTGGTTTATACAAGAATCAGGAGCGGTATTAGCTGGGTTAGTATCAAAAGGGTTAAAATAGACATTTTTGAATTATAGAATCAGTCAGACAGGTTGGTATTGAATGGATTAAAATGGCTATCTTTGTAACATATAACATCGGAGATAGTCTTAGGCAAGTTGGTATTAAAAGGGTTAATTCTTTTTCTCCCCTCCCTATATTTTATAACCTACAAAATATCCCCAAATCTACCGATCTGCTTTAATCTTTTTTTTAGCAATCCGGCCAAAATCAGTTCATTTTAAAGGGTTCTTATTTAAATTATAATCTTCCAACAATTTTATATCCTAGAATTTTTTTCAACAGACTGACGTGTGTTGAAAGTTGGAATGAATCCTTACAGTATTTAGTATTGTTAGTTATCATTAACATTTCATCATCATCATCATCATCATCATTATTTAATGGCTATCTTCCATGCTAGCTTATTGCTGAGATTTACAAACTCTACAAACACATTTTGAAAACCAATCTGATGAAATACTTTACATTTTAATTATATTTTTTTAATTAATTTTATAGGACTTCATGGTACACAATATTTGGTTTTAATTTCTTTTTTTCCTTTTTTCTTTTTAACAGCGAAAAATAAATTCTTAGGATTTCTTACTCTTGAGCATGCAACATACAACAGGCCATGCATAAATATTTCTTTCTGGAGCCATACATTTGTATATAAGAGTATATAAATATAAATGCGCAACCACAGACACACTTACAAAAATACACACTCACAAATATACATTCATACAAATACACATACATTCACACAAACACACACAAACACACACAAACACACACACACACACACATATACATTCACACAAACACATACACTCACATACAGCGTAGCAAATGGAATGCCAGCCACTGTTTTGCTATAGTTTTTTCATCATCCCCTTCCTTCCTTTTACACACACATTGTGTGATGGATGGAAGTCACACAAATTCATATATAGAAAGAAGAACCATATGTTAATTTACAATCTTAGTAATGAAATAATCAATACTTTGAGTAAATCCCTCAAAATGTTTCATTAACCCTCTGATACCAACCTGCTCAAAACTACTTCTGGTTTTATGAAACAAAACCACAACTCATCTTAAAGAAGGGTACCTATTTAAATTAAAATCTTCTAACAATTTTATATAAGAACTATATATTAAGTTACTATCTTACTAATTTGATAATAATTTTTGTAAATCCCTCAAAATTAATTAATTGAAATATTAAAAATACAATCACAAAGGTGTGCCTTTTGATACCAACCCTGCCAAACTGGGTTGAGTTCTAAGAACCAAATCCACCCATTTTGAAGGGTTTCTATTTAAATTTAAATTGCCCAAACATAATTTTTATATAAGAACCACACACACACCTACCTACTTACCTATATATATATAATGTATATATATATATATATATATATATATATATATATATATATATATATATATATATATATATCATCATCATCATCATCATCATCATCATCATTTTACGTCCGCTTTTCCCTGCTTGCAAGGGTGGGACGGACATTGATTCTGGCTTGATTTCTACAGCTGGATGTCCTTCCTAACACCAACCTCATTTACAGTGAGTGCTGGGTGCTTTTTTCCCGTGGCACCTTCACGATATATATATGTATATATATATATATATAATTTGAAGTTAGAAAGCTATGAAAATGTGAAATTGACGAACAAGAAAATAAGATGAAGCAAGATGTTATGTGTACCTTATTTATTTATCTATCCTGATATTTCAAGATAAAATCACTTCTTCAGAGGGAAATAGGAAAGGACTAGTACACATACATAAATGCAGAGATATATGTCATTGTTTTGCATCCACATATTTATGCTTGTATGGGCTGGAAGGTATCTTATGAGACAGTGTTTTATTTACCACATTAACCATATAAACTATATATGTCAGGGCACACATGTACATCAATCTTCACATAGCCATTTAATACATTCATAAAGACATATGTTAAGTTACTATCTTAGTAGAGAAATCATTAATACTTTTAGTAAATACCTCATAATTCTTCATGAATTAATTAAAATTGAGTGTATTTCATTAGATATAAGTTAACAAAAGTGTGAAGTGTTTTATTCATATGAAATAAATTAAATAATAAAGTTTTAATTTAAATGTTAATAGACTATATGTGGAAAATTGGCAGAATCCTTACCGCATAGAACAAAATACCTTGCATTTTTTCCAGCTCTCTGCAATTTAAGTTCAAATCCTGCTGAAGTCAATTTTGCCTTTTATCCCTTCAGAGTTGTTGTTGTTCTTGTCACTGTCGCCACCACCGCCACCCTCTGCCGCCTCCTCCTCCTCTTCTTTTTGACAAAGTACCAGATTGCATGACTGGCATGAATAAGACCAATACGAGGAGGAAAACAAAAAAGAACCATACTGCATCGTCCTTCATGCAAGGGATGTGTTCAGGCCTTAGATAGAGGGGCCTGTTTGAAAAATATATTGCAGTCTCCATTTCATGCCGTAAAAACTAGCGATGGGCTTGCAACCTGTCCTTGGAGCCGTGAGATGGATGCACAAAGATTGCATATCCCAAGACCCCAAAAAGGGTCCGGAAGGGAGCAGATCTTTGAAACCTGGAACATCACAACCCTTACAGGTAATGAGCAGGAACTAGTGGAGGAGGCTAGATGTTATAGTCGGGGTCTCCTCAACAAAGTTCCATGGCTCTGATACTGTAGACTTGGATGGAGGATAGAAATTCCACTATTAAGGTGTGGCACCAGAAATGAATGCATAGGTGGGAGTGGGGATACTCACGAGCCCCCATCTGTCAGAATGTGTTAAGGACTAGATCCCATTAGGGGGAGGATTTGCCTCTTCAAGCTTAGGCTGAAAGATAGGTCTCTGTGGGTGGTGCAAATTTATACACCAAACAAGGAGCCCAAATATAAGTCCTTCCTTGATGAAGTCACTGCAGCGTTAGATGTAGTTAAGACTGAGTCATATATCCTGATGGGAGACTTCAATGTACATGTTGGCACTGATCACCTGGCATGGAAAAGAGTGATTGGAAGAATGATGACCATGATCTAAATACAAATGGAGAGGCTAGCAATGGACACTCTATTATGAACACCTTCTTCTAGCACAGACATCTATAAATATACATGGTATAAAGGGAATCAGGGACAGAGATCAATAATTGATTTTGTTATTGTGTCTATCTCTTCAATTCTGTGCTGGATGTTCGTGTTAAGAGAGGAGCTGAGCTGTCAACTGATCACCATCTAGTTATCTGCAACTTGAGGCTAACTAAACCCAAGGAAGCCCACAGAACTGGCAGGTCCAGGGTGACCTACAAGATAAAGTGGGATGCATTGGTGGATAAGGAAGTCAGGACTAGGTATGCAGATACTATTCCATTTTAATTCAGAGAACTCCCTGAGCAAACTGAGGACGTTGAGACAGTAGAGATTGTTAAGCACAGCAGTGTCTGCTTCAGGTGGTAAATGCTGTGGATGAAATAGGCTTGGTGTGGTGCTGGATGACAGGAGGATTCCTTTGTTCAATCAAGAGGTCAAAGATGTCAGCTGAGCAAAGAAGGAGCCCTTTACATTCTGAGTTCAAATCCTGCCAAGGTCAACTTTACCTTTCATCCTTCCAGAATCGATAAAATAAAGTGCCAGTCAAGTACTTGGGGCAGTATAATCAACTTTCCTCTTCCCTCAAAATTACTGGCCTTATGCCTAAATTAAAAATCACTGTAAGTATAATTATAATAATTAATAATAAAAAGAGCAGTGGATTGGCAGTATTGGTAGAGTGTGAGACAACATGCTTTGCAGCATATAATTACATCCCTTTACATTCTCAGTTCAAATCCCGTTGAGGTTAGCTTTTCCTTTCATCCTTACAGGGTCGATAAAATAAAACACCAGTGATGCACTGATGTTGATTTAATCAACTCCCCACCTCCCCAAAATTGTTAGCATTGTGCCTAAATCAGAAACGATTATAATAATATTTAGTTGTATTGCTAATATATTCTTATTTTCAGTGTGACTAAATTGTGCCTTCTATTCTGTTTAACGTTTAGGTTCTAGATGGTCTTGGTTTAGGCCCAAATGGTCCACCTATCCCACCATCGTCTACATTTGCTGTGGTACCATACCCAGTGAAAAGAAAAGCCCCAACTATTTCGGAGATATCAAAGCAGTACATTTTTGTGGCTTCCTCTCCTTCAGACCCGTAAGTATGTTTTAATAAAAGTATGTTTCACTAAAAGCTGCTATGTATGTGTGTATGTATGTATGTGTGTGTATGTATTTATGTGTGTGTGTGTATGTATTTGTGTGGTAGAAATGAAAGAAATCCATGTTGTAGCACACACACACATATCTATCATTATCATCATCACCAGTTAACATCCATTTTCTCTGCTAGCAAAGGTTGGGCAGTCCATCACAAATCACTTCAGTATTTAGTCAAAGCCAGTGACTTCTTAAACAGCCTTGGAGAGTTTTTGAAACAGCGAGTGAGTTTGAAATTAGAAATAAAAGTTTTCGCTGTATTTTTTACTAAAGAAATTTTAGCCTGATAGTGGGGTTTAGAACCCTCTAAGAAATGGTCTTTACAATTGCTAATACTTAAGACTAAAGTTCTAGTTTGTAAGAAAGAAAATAAGGTGGCGGTCCCTTCCGGGAAGTGGCCATGCTCAGTGTGTAGGAAAGGCGTAGGTAGAAACTCCATTTTGTGTCCCAAATGCAAAGTATGGGTGCATAAAAGATGTAGTGGGATCACAGGTAAGCTAACTAAGAACATAGATTTTACATGTGGCCGGTGCTCTGGTGCAATAAGTAGCAGCAAGTGCCCACAAAATACTAGCTCCTTCAACTGCGCAGAGGGTTCTATAGAAATAGTGGACAGCTTCCATTACCTGGGTGACAAAATCAGCAGTGGGGGAGGGTGCTCTGAAAGTACAGTAGCTAGAGTCAGAACTGGATGGAAAAAGTTCAGAGAGCTTATACCACTATTAGCCGCTAAAGGGTTCTCCCTAAAAATGAAAGGCAGGTTGTATGATGCCTGCATACGAACAGCAATGTTGCATGGCAGTGAGACCTGGGCATTGTGTGAAGAGGATATACGCAGACTAGAGAGAAACGAAGCTTGCATGCTCCGCTGGATGTGTAATAGTAATATACGTGAACGGCAAAGCATAAACGAACTAAGGAAAAAATTAGAAATAAGAGGGATCAGATGTTGTTTACTCGAGAGAAGGCTACGTTGGTATGGTCACGTGATGCGCATGAAAGACAATAGCTGTATAACAAAGTGCAGGGCAATAAAGATAGACGGTAGCCACGGAATAGGCAGACCCAGAAAAACCTGGGACGAGCTGATAAATTCCGACCTCACACACTTTCACCTCACCAAGACAATGTCACTGGACTGAGACCTTTGGCGGTACTCAGTAATAGAGAAGACCCGCCTTACCTAAATACAAAGTAAAACCTACTACAGTCAGTAGGCATCTCTAACAAAATACACCCCCGTCCCACCACCCCCACCCCATCCACACCGCCCCTTTCAATGTAAAGTTATGTTGGTGCCACAACATCCAGGCCGAAACAAATGAGATCGTGTAGGTGTCACGAAAAAAAAACACACAGTTCACGCTGTAATGTGGCCGTGTAGGCAACACGGTAAAAACCTCCCAGACCCACACTGTAAATGTGGTTGGTGTTAGGAAGGGCATCCAGCTGTAGAAAACCCGCCAGATAGTCCTATGCGTGCAAGATAATCACTCTTGCCTCAAGTGGGAAAACCCCCGTCCAAACCCATGCAAGCGTGGAACACAGACGTTAAACGTTGATGATGATGATGATGATGTATCGGTCGCAACTCTAGGTAGAAGGAGTAATGTGAAATAAAGTATCTTGTTCAAGGACATAACGTACCACCTGGTCTGAGAATCAAACTCAGAACCTTACGATGGGGAATCCAATACTCAAAACACTCAGCCATGCGCCTATACATATATTTATCATTTTTACATCCATTTTTACATCCATTTTTCTACATTTTCATAGGCTGGATGGGTCCTTTTCAGCCCATCATCTATCCACTTATCACGTTCCTTCATCATCTTCTCCGTGAGTTTCAGCAATTTGTTGAGATCAGCTCTCACAACCTGTGCCCAGGTCTTCCTTGATCTACGTCTGCTGTGGGTTCCTTATATATATATATATATATATATATATATATATATATATATATATATATATATAAATATATATATATATAGTAATAATAATAAATTTGAAGACTAAAATCCAAAGAGGGCTCGATAAGGATAAATATATATCAAATATATAAGAACCGTAGAGCAAATATTTATTAAAATAACAGATTAAAGTTTAAGCAAAGAATCGCTGCTTTCACCCTTAACGGGATCTTCTGAAACTAAAAAAATCAATCTGTGAACGCAGAAGTAAATATTTTGAAAAACGTTGCAACTGAAGGAAGGCAGGAAGACGATACTTTGGTTCGTGGAAACGTTCCCTGGCAAAGAACAGAAAAAAGCGAAGAAAATATGTCATTATTTGGAGCGGTGAAAACAAACATGCAAAGACAAAACCACGTTTATGGTGTAAATGAAGTCGTAGACTAATATTCTATTAGGTGGTTCGTGGAGACGTTCTCTGGCAATGAACGGAAAAAACGAAGATAATACATCATTATGTGGAGCGGTGAGAACAATTACACGCAAAGACAAAACCACGTTCATGGTATAACTGAAGTCATAGACTAAAATTCTATATAGGAAACCGAATGATTCTCGGCTTCAAAGTTAAGAATAATGTAAATAAATAATGACGTATTATCTTCGTTTTTTTCCGTTCTTTGCCAGGGAACGTTTCCACGAACTAAAGTATCGTCTTCCTGTCTTCCTTCGGTTGCAACGTTTTTCGAAATATTTACTTCTGCGTTCACAGATTGATTTTTTTAGTTTCAGAAAATCCCATTAAGGGTGAAAGCAGCGATTCTTTGCTTAAACTTTAATCTGTTATTTTAATAAATATATATATATATATATACAGGGTGCGGACGATATTTGTTCGCAAGATTACTGTCTAGGAAAAAATAACACAGTAGTTTTATTTTTTAAGATATATTTATCAAACTTAGGTCAGTCTGTCTTCATGACTTGTTCTTTCTATCTCACTCGATAAACTCGCCATTGGCTTTGATGACGGCCTTGGAACCGGCTACAGGCCTTCGTCACTGTCCCCCGACTTAGGCCCCTAAAGGCACTTGTGATCCTGGCCTTCAGATCGTCTTTCGTATTGCAGATAGATATGTTGGTGTCTCGTTCCACTGCGCCCCACACAAAGAAGTCAAGGGTGTTGCAGTCAGGCGAGCTGGGAGGCCAGATGTCAGGTGAAGTGTGGTCGACGAAGTTCTCTGACAGCCAGGCTTGGGTCTTTCGGCTGGTATGGCAGGGCGCTAAGTCTTGCTGCCTCACGTATGGCCTACCTGCAGCTACCTGGTCGATCCAGGGCTTTACTACCTCGCTCAGAACGCGGATGTAGCCATCGGTGTTCATCTTGAGGTCCTCGGGGAAGAAGTGAGGTGGCATGACGTCTCCTTGACTGCTGACGACACCTAAGACCAATGTTGTCGCTGGAAACTTTGTCTGCATGACTCTGGGCATGTCTTTCGATGAGACACCATTCTCCTGCTGATGCTGAGAAAGTCTGAAGTTTCCTTATTTGTCCTCCCGGTGCGGATTCCAAGAAGAACTCCGTGTCTCTTCCACAAATTTGGAGGTTCAAAATTATTATATATATATATATCTCATCATCATCATCATCACCGTTTTACGTCCATTCTTCCACACTAGCATGGGTTGGACTGGTTGTCCTGTTGGAGGGCAGTGCCAGGTCCGGTGACCTTGTCTTGCTCATATGGGAACTGATTTTGGCTGGATGCCCTTCCTAACACCAACCTCATTTACAGTGAGAGCTGGGTGCCTCTTTTCTGTGCTGCCTACATGACCACTTTACAGTGTGAGTTTTTGTCGTGACACCTCCATGACCACTTTGCAGTGGGAGGGGGTAGGGGCATAATGTCTATATGCTTCAGCTTCAGCTTGTACCTATAGGAAGTTGGGTCTTCTGTATTACTGTGTGACCCCAGAGGTCAATCCTGAGTCATCGCCTTTGAGAGGTGCTTTTATCACCTCATCCCAGGTCTTCTTGGGTCTCCCCACTCCAAGGCTTCCATCAACTTTTAGAGCTCTGCACCTTTTTATGCAGCTGTCATCATTCATACGCATCACATGTCTATACCAACGCAACCTGCCCTCCTGCACACAGCATTTGATTCCTCTTATGCTCAGTTTCTCTCTCAATTCGTTTATGCTTTGCCGTTCGCGTATATTACTATTATATATCCATTGGAGCATGCAGGCTTCGTTTCTTTCTAATCTATGCAAGTCTTCTACAGACAACGCCCAGGTCTCACTACCATGTAACATTGCTGTTCGTATACACACATCATACAGTCTGCCTTTCATTTTGAGAGAAAAGCCTTTTGCAGCTAGTAGTGGTAGTAGCTCCCTGAACTTCTTCCATCCCGTTCTTACCCTGGTTACTGTACTTTCAGAACACCCACCTCCACTGCTAATTCGGTCACCTAGGTAGCAAAAGCTGTCTAATGTTTCTACAGAGCCCTCCCAGAGTTTGGTGGTAGTTTGATATAGATATATATCAAATTAAAAGATGGTGTTAAAGATTCACGTTAATCCCCTATAATTTAATTAGCGCAAGGAATAGATTCCGAGCTCTTTATAAATCAGTATATAGAGAGAAGTACACAAAGAGGTATGTGTTTAATTATAGGGGATAGAAAACCACCAGAATGAAAAACATTGTCTATGAAAGGAAAGGAGAATACAGATCAATTAAAAGAATAAATTAAAATGAACTAACCATCAGTACATTTTAATTTACTCTTTTAACTGATCTGTATTCTCCTTTCTTTTCATAGACAATATGTTCTTCACACTGGTGGTTTTCTATCCCTATGATTAAACACATACCTCTTTGTGTACTTCTCTCTATATACTGATTTATATATATATATATATATGTATGTAAACCAATGTGGTCAAGAATTTTAATGAGAAAAAACAATTTAACCTAATAACAAATGTTTTGATAATCCAATACGGAGAAAGCAGGCTTTGCTAAAAATTAATTTTTAACATCAATTTTTGTACATGTTATAAAGGTCCTTTATATATATATATCAGGTGCTCTTTTCAACCCCCTTTTTTTATCATTTTCCTTATATATATATGTATGTATATGGACGTTAAACAGTGATGATATTGATGTGTGTGTGTGTGTGTATCATCATCATCATCATCATCAACGTTTAACGTCCGTGTTCCACGCTTGCATGGGTTTGGACGGGGGTTTTCCCACTTGAGGCAAGAGTGATTGTCTTGCTCGCATAGGACTGTCTGGCGGGTTTTCTACAGCTGGATGCCCTTCCTAACACCAACCACATTTACAGTGTGGGGCTGGGAGGTTTTTACCGTGTTGCCTACACGGCCACATTACAGCGTGGACTGTGTGTTTTTTTGTCGTGACACCTACACGATCTCATTTGTTTCGGCCTGGATGTTGTGGCACCAACATAACTTTACATTAAAAGGGGCGGTGTGGATGGGGTGGGGGTGGTGGGACGGGGATGTATTTTGTTAGAGATGCCTACTGACTGTAGTAGGTTTTACTTTGTATTTAGGTAAGGCGAGTCTTCTCTATTACTGAGTACCGCCAAAGGTCTCAGTCCAGTGACATTGTCTTGGAGAGGTGTAAGTGTGTGATGTCGGAATTTATCAGCTCGTCCCAAGTTTTTCTGGGTCTGCCTACTCCGTAGCTACCGTCTATCTTTATTGCCCTGCACTTTGTTATACAGCTGTCGTCTTTCATGCGCATCACGTGACCATACCAACGTAGCCTTCTCTCGAGTAAACAACATCTGATCCCTCTTATTTCTAATTTTTTCCTTAGTTCGCTTATGCTTTGCCGTTCACGTATGTTACTATTACACATCCAGCGGAGCATGCAAGCTTCGTTCCTCTCTAGTCTGCGTATATCCTCTGCACACAATGCCCAGGTCTCACTGCCATGCAACATTGCTGTTCGTATGCAGGCATCATACAACCTGCCTTTCATTTTTAGGGAGAACCCTTTAGTGGCTAATAGTGGTATAAGCTCTCTGAACTTTTTCCATCCAGTTCTGACTCTAGCTACTGTACTTTCAGAGCACCCTCCCCCACTGCTGATTTTGTCACCCAGGTAACGGAAGCTGTCCACTATTTCTATAGAACCTTCTGCGCAATTGAAAGAGCTAGTATTTTGTGGGCACTTGCTGCTACTTATTGCACCAGAGCACCGGCCACATGTAAAATCTATGTTCTTAGTTATATATATATATATATATATATATATATATATATATATATATATACATCATCGTCACCATAATTTTGTGTTCATCTTTCCATACTAGCATAAGTTGGATAGGTCATTACAAACTAAATCACTAATTAATCTGAATTACTGTCCTTCTAGACATATTGGGAGGACTTACATACATTTCTGCACTGCTATGGTTTCTACAGCTGGATGCCCTTCCTAACACCAACCAGCTTATTTTAACGTGACAACGGCACTGTCATTTTAATGTTCAGTAATGCATCTTCTGTAGCTACCTAGTTAACCTTCATGGTTGCACCAGTCCTTGGGAAAGGGGCAGTTTAGCTAAAATTAATAGAGTTTTTATAGCATTTTTAATATTAATGTCTAAACATTTTTCATATCTTAAGATGATTTTGAGAGTATGAAAAGTTAACATTTAGTTAAATTTAAAATCTTGTTTCCATTAAATATATTTTCATTTTTTTCTTCAATTCAACCATTTCATCAGTTTGTATATTTCCAGAGAGTGAAATACCATTTTTTTTCTCTTGTTTTAGTTTTCAGTCATCACCATAAATAAGGCTGTAATCAGGTTTTTAGTGCTCTAGGGTGACCTTACAATATGCACCCAGAAATTTAACACCCTTGGCCAACCCTACAATATGCACCTGTTTCTAAGTACCCTAGGTTAACCCTACAATGTGCACCTTGATATTTAGAACCTAGGGTAACCCTACAACATGTATCTGGGTATTTAGCACCCTAGGCTAGATCTACGATATGCACCTAAGTATTTGGCTTCTTAGGCTAGCCTTACAATCTGGGAATATAGCGCCCTTGTTAGCTCTACCATCTGCACCTGGATATTTAGTATTCTAGGCTAGCCCTACAACATGTATCTAGGTACTTAGCACACCTACAATGTGTATCTGGGTATTTAGCACCCTAGGCTAACCCTACAATGTGTATTTGGGTATTTAGCACCCTAGGCTACCCCTATAATGTTCACTCCTTTCTCCTTGTCAAGCACCCTATTATTATAAATAAAATATTTTAACTTACAATTTGATAAAGTGACAAACCTAATTTTTGACACTTTTTGCTTTGACCAGACCAAGAAAATTACTGAGCTTGCATTTTCTGCTACACAGTTCACAGTCTTGCCTGAGTTGGTTTCAAAAGAGTTAAATAGAAACCCTTTAGAATGGGTGGTCTTGTTTCATAGAACGAAAGCCAGTTTTGGTCAGGCTGGTATCAAACAGGTTAAATAGGACCCTTTAAATGGTTTATTTTTTCATAGAAATAGAGTTGGTTTTGAGTTAGTATCAAAAAGCTAAATTGAAATAAACTCTTTGAAATGGGTGGGTTTTGTTTCATAGAAATGGAACCAATGTTCATTGAGTTGGTATTAAAAATGTTAAACTTAAAGATTTGATAGATAATGTTCAAAATTGTCTACTGTTGATGGGAGCCATATGTAATTCTGCTATGTGAATCTTGATTTTATTTTAACAAATTAGAAACATTGCTGTTGATGATAAATCGAAGGACTCTGTGGTTGAAGAGGTAGTAGTTGTTGAAAAACCTGAACGAGCAGCCACAAATGTAAAACCTAAATCAAAGTCTGATAAATCGAAAGGTGGCACAGATGGAAGCAAACGAAGGAGTGCAGAAAAGAAAAAGACAATGCAACGTTTGGCACAGTTTCCTGTTCCATCGCCAATGTTTGGAACAACTTCACCAAGTTCTGACGATATTTGCAGGTAAATAATTTTGGTCTTCTATAATATTATCCATTTTTGAAATCACTCATCATCATCATCATCACCATTGTTTTACATTTTTTTTTTTGAGGCCCTTATTTTTTATTTTACATTGCTACACTGAAACAGTAAAAATTAGGAAACTACTTTGATCATGTAAAACTCAAACAAAATGTTTGTAGACAGATTCATCACAGGCATGAAACATTCTTCTGGGTGGCAATGACAGTGTGGGTGGTGTAGGAGCACTCCTAGCTGAGGGATAGGTGGATCAGGTAGTTGAAGTAGTCTTAATGGGTAATATAGAAGCGCGTGGCCTAGTGGTAAGGGTGTTGGACTTATGACCTTAACGTTGTGAGTTCAATTCTTGGACTGGGTTGTGTGTTGTGCAAAACACTTCATTTCATGTTGCTCCAATATACTCAACTGAAAATGAATACCAGCAATAGCTGGGATTTTAAACCTGCAATGGTCTGGCGTCCTGTCAGGAGGGAGTTTTATACTCCTAGTTGCTTAACACTATGGACATTGTGATAAACACTGGCCTGATGAGCCTCTAGGCTTCAAACAGACTTTAGACTTAGACTAATGGCTAATAGGATAATTAAACTTAGACAGGCCTTGGGCAATACAACAGCTACTATAACTTTTGCATATGACCCATACACTAGACTTGTAGATGAGCAGAAGAACCACTTCTATGAGGTCTTCTTACAAACTGCCTCAATGACAAATGACAGGGGTCTCATTGTGGCTAACAACTTCAATAGACATGTTGGGAAACACCATGATGGCTTTGTTTCTGTCCTCAGTTACTTGGGCTCATGTGGCCAATAAAAGAAATTATTATTGTTATCTATATATCTAAAACAGAGAATGTCTGTCTGTCCGATCACTAAAACTCGAGAACCACTCAACCGATTGTTTTCAAACTTTACACATGTAATACTTATGGTCCTGTGAGTGTTTTTTGCAAAAGAATTTCAAACTTTCAATGCCCTAGGGACTGCATTAGGCGATTTAGCGATCTCTCTCTCTCTCTCTCTCTCTCTTAGTCTTTCTCTTTTTAGATCGATACATAGATATAACGTTGCACACTTATAATATCTGTCTGTCTGCCTGGCTGTCTGCATTATGACATTATGACGTAGCTGTGTGTGTGTGTATATATATATAATGTCTAACGTTTTTCGAAATATTTACTTCTGCGTTCACAGATTGATTTTTTTATTTTAGTTTCAGAAGATCCCGTTAAGGGTGAAAGCAGCGATTCTTTGCTTAAACTTTAATTTGTTATTTTAATATATATATATATATAATTATATATTCATGTACAGATATTTTTGCATACACAATAACAAAATATAAACAAAAGTATTTATTTTGCGATAAAGTATTGATTTTCTTTGCATGGAAAAAACCCCCTGGTAATCTACGACAAATTTTTTTTATAAGCACATAATGTAGACACCATCCCGAGGCTGAGGTATTCCGTACTTCTCTGTACTGTTATATATATATACTAGCGGTGGTACCCGGCATTGCAAGGGATAAGGTATTTTGGAACGCGGGCTGCCAACAGACCTAATCGTGGAAAAACTGCATGCCTCAACAATATGTAAAGAAAATAAACCGAATACTCTGATGGCTGGATAATCTTTAAGATTTTCCTTGATGAAGCAGGAAAAATGCAGGTTTTCACCTAATGCGAGCCCTAGGGGATCAAGAAAATGAATTTTTTTTTATGTGCATAATATGCCTTGAAATTTCAGGAAAATCGGCTGGACGTAATGCCTAAAAAAACCCCTAAAAAGCTGAAAAAATGAAGTTTTTCACCTAATGCGGGCCCTAGGCCATAAAAAAAGTTGGATTTTCTTTGCTCATGGTATGAAGAAGAGACTGACTAATACATAGTTACAATTTCAAAGAGATCAGTCTGACATAACGCCTCAAAATACCCCTAAAAAGTTGAAAAATGCAGTTTTTCACCTAATGCGAGCCCTAGGGGATGAAAAGGTTGAATTTTTTATGTGCATAACAGTCCCTGAAACATAACACAGGCCGCCAACAGACCTAATCGTGAGAAAACTGCATGCCTGGACAATATGTAAAGAAAATAAACCAAATTCTCTGATGCAATTAGTATTAGGTATGCTTCTCCTTCCACATAGAGAACTTTTGTTCTCGTAAAGGCACGTAAGTAAGCAACACTGTGAAAACTGAAGCTATTACAGCAAAGTTTTTCTTTACCGGCTTTAATTTTTAGGTGTTGTGTGAAATATATAACCTGCAAACCTGATTTTTGAATCACAGCAGGATCGACTTTATTTTACTCGCTCCACTAAAAGTTGGATTTTCTTTGCTCACGGTATGAAGAAGAGACTGACTAATACCTAGTTACCGGCTATCATTTTTAGTGTTGTGTGAAATATATAACCACCTTAGCTAAGCTTAGTATTGCCACAACCACGGCTGGCAAAGAAGTAAGGGTCTGGTGTATGTAAGTAAGCAACACTGTGGTTTAAAACGTGAGGAAGAAGTTGTGTGTACTTACCAACTTTTTGGGGAATGAGTGTGAGATTTTTCTTGAGCAAGGGTGGCAGAATAACCAGAGGCAGCAGACAGCCAGACATACAGACAGATATTATAAGGGCGCATTCTGGACTGAGAGGGAATTGTTGGAAGTGACGTAATGCAGACAGCCAGACATACAGACAGATATTATAAGGGCGCGACGTTATATGTATGTATATATCTAAAAAGAGAAAGACTAAGAATTATAGAGAGAGATCGTTAAATCGCCTAATGCTGTCCCCAGGGCATTGAAAATTTGAAATTCCTTTTGCTCAGAATACTCCCTGAAACATAAGTATTACATGTGTAAAGTTTGAAAACAGTCGGTTGGGTGCTTCTCGAGTTTAAGGATTCAAACTCACACACACACAGACAGACATCCTCAGTTTTATATATACTAGCTGACGTACCCAGCTTCGCCCGGGTAAACAGATGATAAGTTCTGCCTGACTGTAAAACATGTATCATTGCATAGACGTGGTTATTCCACGTTTCTCAAAAGGATGATGGAAGTTCCAATCTTTTATATTATATGTAGATATATAGATATAGATAATTAATATAAAAGATGATGCTCAGCCAGTTCGTCTTCAACCATCGCAGCACGCCGTCGCTGCTTGGCTCCAGTGTTTCGTTGGCATTGTTCAGCCAGCTCCTCTTCATTCATGGCGGCACGTTTTCACTTCTGAAGTTCGGCGTTCCGATGGCGCTGTTCGGCCCGTTTTTCTTCATTCCTGGCTGCACGCCGTCGCCGCTGTAGTTCACTGTTTGATAAAGTCTAATAGCTTTTATTATCAGTATTCATTTCGAGCAATTGTCAAAAAACGACACAATAATAAATATAAAAGATGTTCATCAATGTAAAAAAAGGTTCCTATTTACTCCCTTCACAACTCTATGTATGTTAGACTGACAGACAGGCACACAGACATATAAACTGTATGGCGATTGTGGAATGCCCTACGTACACACACATACATGCATGGAAACGCGCATACACACGCAAACTTACACATGCACTCGTGCACTTACACATTCACACATGTTGATAGTTTTTACTTTCTGTGGAATGCTGCACGCACGCACACACACAAACATACGCACACATACATACACACACACACATGGTAATAGTTACAGCGTTCACTTTGCCTCTCTGTTTCTTACTCTCCCCTCTCACTCCCTCATTGGCATTATGCGTATTAATTTAAGTTTGGCGTCGTTGAGGTGGGCGGAGTCATTTGAAACCTATGAACCAATGATAATCGAGAATTATGACACACGGAATACTGACGTTCAAATTAATATATAGATATAGATATATATAATTATATATTTGTGTACAGGTATTTTTGCATACACAATAACCAAATATAAACAAACGTCCAACTGTAGAAAACCTGCCAGACAGTCCTATGCGAGCAAGACAATCACTCTTGCCTCAAGTGGGACTACCCCCGTCCAAACCCATGCAAGCGTGGAACACGGACGTTAAACGTTGATGATGATGATGATGATGATGTATTTATTTCACGAGGCTCGATAAGGATAAATATATATCAAATATATAAGAACCCTAGAGCAAATCCCGAGCAACGCCGGGCCATTCTGCTAGTTATTACTATTATTATAATCCTTGATGTTTAGGGTGATGAATTGGCAGTATTGATAGAGCGTCGGACAGCATGCTTTGTGGCATAGAGTCACGGCTCTTTACATTCTGAGTTCAAATGCCGCCAAGGTTAGCTTTGCCTTTCACCTTTACGGGGTCGAGAAAATGAAGTACCAGTAATGCACTGAGGTCAATTTAATCGACTTTCCCCTTCTCTTCAAGTTGCCAAAAATAGAAACAATTATTATCCTTGATGTTCAATTCTGTATAAACACTGGTAAATTGTATCTATTTTCAGTCCTGATACTTCCCAAATAGAAGCCAAGAAGTAAGTTTTAATCTTTGCCTTAACAAATTTAAACACAATCTATATAATGAATATTATTTAGAAAAGAAACAAATCAAAACAATTCAATAGAAATTATCAGAGGGGAAAAAAATGAAAGTAAACATGTACACTGAATTACACACTACAAGGAATGTTTGAGGTAAGCCTAAACTCCCACGGTATTACCATGGGTCATAGTATGGCTAAGGCACTGGAATAGCCAAGCTCTTTCACCAGCATCACCTAATACTTCAGTAAGGCCAAGTGATAGCGAGGCTGAGGCACTGGAATAGTCAAGTACCATCACCAACATCCCCTGATACATCAGTAAGGCAAAGTAAGTGCCATGGCACGCCTGAAAGAAAAATCATTGAATGATAGAAACTATATTTCTGCCACCTGACACAAACTAGGGCTTACAGTCAACTAAATTATCACTCACAATATATTATAGTGTATTGCTGATACATGTTTACTATACATGTCATGGGATCCTAGGTGACATGTTGAATACAGCTTCAATAATTTGGATAAATTCTTATCCTGTTTTACTTACATTTATCGCTAGTTATGATTTTGAAACATAGTGATGACATGAATTTCCTTTGACCTACCAGAGTAGTTCACTGAGTGGCCACAGACGGCACTGAGTGTCATTTTCAATTATCTCTAAAAATCTAAATATTGGTGGCTGTTGTAGTTCTAGTGAATTGGGGAAATTCTTAGATTATTTTACTTACATTTATCCCTAGTTATGGCTTCCAAACACAGTGCATGTGTCAAAATATTTGTACCTTTATATTATTATATTTAAGGTTATGGAGAGTGTTTCTACCTTCATAATGAGTTTTTAAAGAATAAACAAAGGTATACTGTTTTAACAGCTTCCTTGTGCTGAATTCTTCCAATTACTATATGAATTCTAATACACTCACCATTCAAACTATATATTCAAGATTCATTTGTAAATAAAGGTATGTTGTAAAGGTGTAGAAAAGTTGTTGATGATGAGATGGCAGTCTCCTGGGGATTTACCCTATATTATTATTACATGACCACTGTTTGTTTGGTAAAACAGATAATTTTGTACAGATCTGAAACTAAAGGTGCTGGAAAATGGATGTTGTACCTGTGTGGCTTAGTGGTTAGGGTGTTGGGATAATGATTGTAAGATGATGAGTTTGATTCCCGGACCAGGCAGCTTGTTATGTCCTTGATCAAAACACATTCAGCTAGAAAAATGTGTTGTAATGACACTGGTCCCTAGCTGTATCAGCTTTTCCATTTCCCTTGGCCATCATCATATATATAGTGTACATAGTGAAGGCACATGGCTTAGTGGTTAGAGCATTGGGCTTGCAATCGAAAGGTTGTGAGTTCAATTCTCGGACCGGGTGATGCATTGTGTCCTTGAGCAAGACACTTTATTTCACGTTGCTCCAGTTCACTCAGCTGTAGAAATGAGCTGCGATATCACTAGTACCAAGTTGTATCAGCCATAACCTTTCCCTTGGACAACATCGGTGGTGTGAAGAGGGGAGACAGGTATGCATGGGTGACTGCTGGTCTTCCTCAAACAACCTTGCCTGAACTTGTGTCTCTGAGGGGAACTTTCTAGGTGCATATCACATGGTCATTCGTGGCCGAAGGGGGTCTTTGAGTGTACATAGTGTATGTATTGTATATATTGTGTATACATAATGTATATGAGTTGCAATGTCACTGGTGTCAAGCTGTATTGGCTTTTGCCCTTCCTCTTTTGCCCTTTCCTAGAAAACCCCCCTGTCTGAGTTTGTGCTTAAAATAAGCAAACCTATAGTTAATCTTTCAAGGGCATATAACCCATGGGCAGATATGACAAAAGGGGCACTTTGTCTTTCAGAGAGTCAAACCTATGGACAGTCAGTCATGAATGTATAACCCATGGTCAGGTTTGACCATGATGGTGGGTAGGGTAGGTGGGTGTGGCCTCTGATGATTTTGTTTCTGTAAATATAATTTATCACTAGGCTGACTTACTTCCGATGGATTGTACCAGCTAATGGATACACTACTCTTAGAATCCGTTTCTCATCTGATGAGTTAGGGGAATTTAATCAAATACTGACATTTGAAATCCTTGGCACCAAAAAACAGTACCAAGTACACAACAATGGAATTTGTGTGTTCCCATCTATTTGTCAAGATCCAAAGTAAGACATTTTTTTTATTTTTGAAAAGATTTTTCTGTTATCATCATCATCATCATTTTACTTTCTTTTTTCTCCATGCTGGTACAGTTTGGAGCAGATGATACAGTCAAAGATTAGACAAGTTGCAGAATCCTGTATTGCTCATACATTCCATGTCTTGGCATGGTTTCTACATCTGGATACTTTTTCTAATGCCAACCACATTACAGTGTGTATCAGGTGCATTTTATCATGGCACCAGAACTACCCCTTTACACAGTGCTTTGGGTACATTTTATCATAGCAACTGCACTACCACTTTATAGAGTGCATTGGGCGATTTTTATTGTGGCACCAACATTACAGTTTTACAGACTGTACTAGGGGCATTTTATAATTTTTTATTGTTTTTTCTTGTCTGTATATATGTTGTTACAGCTCACAAGTATGTAGATTTAGCTGGCCTCCTACGGGGTTGCATCTCACTGGAGATTTCTCAAATGTTTTTCTGATAGCAGCCCCAGTTGTATCATGAATAGACCCCACTGCTCACTGGCTTGGATTCCAGTCTGCTGCAGTGGTTGACTCCTAGCTACTGCTGCTGCTGTTGGTATTCATTTTTTTCCAGCACCTGGTGTTGCAGTAGAGACTCACATGAAACTGCCGAAGAAATACTTTATATACTTATATAAATGTCAATCCCATCTAAAAGTTGAGTCCTAATGTTTTTCCCCAAAATTTAGATTTTTCCATGTATCTCAGGTAAAAGTCAATCCTGGTTTTTTACAAACAACAAACCATTATTTGTGAATCATGATATTATTCTGAACATAAATGTTACGATGAAGAAATTAGTTTTACTATCTTGATGTACCCAAGTTATTTATCAAAATTATGTGATTTTTTTTATTTGTATTTTGTTAATAAGACATTAGAGCGCCGGACACCATGCTTCACGACATAGAGTTACGGCCCTTTACGTTCTGAGATCAAATTCTGCCTAGGTTAGCTTTGCTTTCACCGTTATGGAGTTGATATAGAATAAAGTAACAGTAACGAACTGGGGGTTGATTTAATCGACCCCCCCCCCAAAAAAAAAAAATTGCTAGCCTTGTGCCTAAATAAGAAACCATTATTACTGTAATTCATTAATTTGCTTTTATTCATTTAGAGTCCATTTAAGTACTGTTTATTGATATGGTATTATGGATTATAGTGTGAATTTCAGCAACAATGAAAGTAGTATTTATGTAATAGTCAACCTCCTAAATTTAACTTAAAAGTGAACTCTAAAAAATGTTGATTTTTACACAAGTATATATAGCAAATGATAATATTGATTTCAATTTGTACATATCAACTTTATTTCTTCACCAGGATTGTTTTTAAACGACACCGAAAGAAACGAGAAGCTGATGAAATTGTTCATAAAAGATATATTATGGCAACAGATACATTTGAGTTTGGTCCTCTGTTAGTTGGAAGATATTTAGAGACGTAAGTTGCACTTTCACTAGCATTTATAGATTTTATACTATTCTAAAGACTTAGTGGTTAACGTCTTCAGATCAGTATCATAAGATCATGAGTTTGATTCTCAGAGATGTATTTATAGTACATTTATTCCAGTCTACTCAGGTGGAAAAAATGTGTTGTGATGTCACTGGCAGCAAGCTATATTAGCCTTTCTGTTAGACAACATTAGTTGTTTGGAGAGGGGAGATTGGCATGCATAGGTGCATCCGACCAGCCTGAACACTCATCATTGGGTTAGGATATTCAGCTCATGATCAAAAGACCATGAATTTAATTCCTGGTGGCTCATTGTGGTTTTGAGCAAGACACTTTACTTTTATTTCACATTGATCTTCAATCCGCTCAGCTGGAAATAATGGATTATACTTGTAATTCAAAGGGCCAGCTTTGTCACAAGCTGTGTCATGCTGAATCTCCCCAAGGATTATGTTAAAGGTACAGGTCTCTGTTAAATGTTCAGGAACTTGTTCTACAATACAAGATGAACTGTACTTATAATTCAAAGAATGAGCCTTGTTATACACAATGTTACACTAAATCTCTTTATGAACTGTGTTAAGAGTACATGTGTTTGTAGAATGTTCAGACACTTGCATGTTAATTCCAATAAGAGGTAGTTCCATTGCTTAACCCTTTAGCATTTACATTATATTTATATATTGTATTGTATTATATTATAATATAATATTATATTATATTATAGTATAATATAATATAATATAATATAATATAAAAAGGTGCAGAGCACTAGCAGTCGATGGAAACCGCAGAGTGGGGAGACCCAAGATGACCTGGGACGAGGTGATAAAAGCCGACCTTACCCAATTACACCTCTCAAAGGTGATGACACACGACCGTGACCTCTGGCGTCACGCAGTAATACAGAGTACCCGACCTCCCATGGGTACAAGCTGAAGCATATAGACAATATGCCCCCACACACCCCACCGCAAGGTGGTCGTGGAGGTGCCACGGCAAAAAAGCACCCAGCCCACACTGTAAAGTGGATGTGTAGGCGCCACGAAAAGCACCCAGCACTCACTGTAAATGAGGTTGGTGTTAGGAAGGGCATCCAGCTGTAGAAATCAAGCCAAATCAGTTCCTGTATGAGCAAGGCATGGTCAGCCGACCAGACACTGCCCACAACAGGACAACCCGTCTAACCCATGCTAGCGTGGAAGAACGGACGTAAAACGGTGATGATGATGATGATGATGATGATGATTACTCTATATTTACTATTGTATATTCATGGTAAAGGCTTTATCTCACATAATCTCAAGTCTACGAGATTTTTATGATGTTATTGTTTATTTTAAGAATGATATCTTAACGTCAGTTCAAAAAGGGGAAAGTATTCTGGCTGGATACAACCAGTTTAAATTCTAAAGGGTTAAACAACTGGAACAGAGGTCCAAAATATTTTATTTTATTTCTTAAAGTAATTCTTGCTGTTGTCATGCCAATCAGTGTGGCTATGTGGTTAAGAAATTCACTTTGCACTCATAAGGCTCCAGGTATGATTCCACTTTGTGTCATCTTTGGCAAGTACTTTGCCATAGTCTCTGGTCAATCCAAAGCTTATAAGTGAAATGGGTAGCAAGAAACTGTGTGGAAACTCATCTAATGGACTGTGCTACTGTGCTTGTAATTCAAAGGTCCGTCTCAGACAAGTGTCTTTAGTGTCAATCTGAACCATTATTCCTTGTTACATTAAACAATTAGTGTTAACTAATTTGTACAATATTTGTTTTGTTATAAATAGAAACATCCATGTCCACACACAACCACACAAACAATTCCCCACCCACCCATGCGCACTTACATTCTACCTATACACATGTACACCCCACCCATACACACTTACACTCCACTCACACATACACACACATCAACATGTTTACCCTCACTCCACAAACACATACACATACACACATATGAATACATACACATATACCCTTCTTTATATGAAATCTATGTGTTATTATTTAATCTATTCTCTAATTATTTCATAAAATTTTTTTTTTTCTTAAACCCAGCTATTTCCAAGGAAACAGGTAACTATTAAATCAATATTCTTTTTTCAAACATATCTGTGTCTAAGACGTTAAACGATGATGATGATGATGATGATGATGATGATGTGACATTTCCCTGCATGTTGACTAATAGGGTTGTTATCAGGAAGGACATTTGGTTGTAAAATATGAGGTTGTGAGTTCGATTCTCGGACCAGGTTTTGCATTATGTTCTTGAGCAAGACACTTTATTTCACATTGCTCCAGTTCATTCAGCAGTAGAAATGAGTTGTGATGTCACTGGCACCAAGCTGTGTTGGCCTTTGCCTTTCCCTTGGACAACACCGGTGGCGTGGAGAGGGGAGACTGGTATGCATGAGTGACTGCTGGTCTTCCACAAACAACCTAGGCCTTGGAAGGGAACTTACTATGTGCAAATGTCATGGTCATTCATGACCGAAGGCGTCTTTTCCCTAACAGGAAAAAGAGACTTAAAATGCTTATTGTTCCTGTGTTTTTATTCTAGTTTTGTTATCTTTCTTTCAAGTGCAGTCATGGCTATTTTGTTGAAGTGTTAGTTTTGCTATCATGTTGTTCTGGGTTCAGTTTCACTCAGCCCCACTTTGGTCTAGCCTCGACCACCACCATGTCCCCATAAAAAAAGGAAAAAGATGGTAGTAGACCTAGGCCAGATATGAAATGTACTGCCCCCACAACTACCACCAAAGCTGATATGCCCAGGTCAGACGTGAAATGAAAGTCTACAAAGCTGGTAATAGTTCTGAGCCAGACAATAATCCCTAATTAGATTTTTCATTAAATGCTAATTAATATTAAATTTTATTTACAATGTAATCTTTTAGTTTCAATCATTTAATAGATTTAAAAATCCTCATCACCATCATATCAGTTTTTTCATACTGACATATTTAAAGTTTATTAACGCCTTCACAAAATTTCTTTTTCTGTTACTGCCAATATTTTTTTGTTGTTGCCCTGCCATTTTCTGCAGACCGTGCTGAAAATACCAAATCAGGAAGAAACATCGTTATCTACAGATAGACTACTTAATTTATATAAACTTTTTGAACATAATCATTTCTTTTATCTAAAATGCCATGATGATACTACAGTTATTTTTTGTTGTTTCAGCATGACAATCTATACAGACATCTCTCTCTCTCTCTATCTCTCTCTCTCTCTCTATCTTTCTCTCTCTCTCTCTCTCTCTCTCTCTCTCTCTCTCTCTCTCTCTCTCTCTCTTAAATATATATACCCCTCCTCTGAGTATATCCACAAAATTTAAAGCATTTACCAGAAATGGAATTTTAATCATTTACTAGAAATAAAATTTCAGTTATTTGAAAGAAATAGAATTTCAAGCGTTTGCTAAAAATGAAATTTCAGTCATTTACTTAAAATTAAAAAAATTAATCTCTTTAATGAATGCAGATGATAAAAATGAGTCATTGTTTTTCTAGATGCAAAGAATACCCAGAGAATATTGAACTGTTTACCATTCTTAATAATTCACCAATAGAAGCAGATATCAGCTTCTGTTTCTTGAAAGATAACAAATCCGAGACATTCTTTCTCGACCCTACATCGATGGTTCTACCACCACAGAAGTCAAAGAACCTTGCTGTGTGGGCTTTTCCTCGCAATGTCAAGTTAATTGAAGATGCCATTGTTTGTTGTGTAAAAGAAAACCCAGAGCCAATTATATTCAAGATTAGTTGTGAAGCTTTCCGGCCTGAGCTGGATTTGGACAAGAAAGTGTTTCAATTTGACAAAGTTCTCATATTAAGGTAAATATAATATTAATCCTTTTGTTAGCATATTTCTATTGAAATATATTATATATAAATTAATTAATGAATAATGAAGGGATTTACTAAAATTATTAATTATTTCATTATTAAGATGGTATTTTTAGAGTGGTAGAATGATAGTATTGGTAGAGAGTCTGACAAAATGCTTTGCAGCATTTAGTTATATCTTTCCACATTCTCAGCTCAAATCTTACCAAGTTCATCTTTGCCATTCTTCATTTCAGAATTGTAGTACAAGTTAAGTACTAGGGGTGATATAATTGACTTTCCCCTACCTGTAAATCACTGACCAGAAGGCAGTGGATTAGTGGAATTGTTGAAGTGATAAACAAAATGATTTGTTCCAGCTTAAAACTTGTGTGACCAGTGATGTATAAGGACATCTTATAGTCTGGTCAGTCTAATGGTGGTTGAGGTGATGGTGATGAGGATGATGAAGATGTTTGTGGGGATTGTGGTGTCAATGAGGATGATCGTGGTGGTGGCAATGGTGATGAAGATGATGGTGGTGGTAATGGTCATGAAGATGGTTGTGGTAGTAATGGTGATGAAAATGATGATGGTAGTGATATTGAAAATGATGATGATGGTGATGATGATGACGACAACAAATGAATAAGTGAACGGGATGGCGGATATCTAATTTTTTCTCATTTTATTTTATTCATTTATTTCATTTTATGCCATTTTTACTTACCTGTAGGGAAGAAAAACGTACAATCCGCATACGGAACCGGACTAAGTTACCTGTTGCTTGGAAACTGACAGGGCTAGAAAACCTTGGTGAAGAATTTACAGTGTCAAGTTATAATGGAGTTATCGAACCTTTGGATGAAGTCCCTCTGCATGCCTTCTTCCAGGCTAAGAAACCTATTGTTATCGCCAAAAAACAAATAAGAATGGAGGTAAAACTTCATAGTTTACTCCCTACTCTATTTCTTGTGTATGATATAACAAATTTTGAACTAAAATTTAGGGCAAAAATATAATTGTTTCTACTATAGGCACAAGGCCAGCAATTTTGGGGGGTGGAAAGTCGATTATATCGATCCCAGTGCTTTATTTTATCGACCTCATAAGGATGAAAGGCAAAGCTAACCTCGGCAGCATTTGAACTCAGAATGTAAAGGGCCGTAACTCTATACCACGAAGCAGGGTGTCCAACACTCTACCGATTCTGTCAATTCACTGCCTTTAGGGCAAAAATATAATGGAGTTATATTATACATGAGTACATTTCTTTAGGAATTTTTACTGAACTTAAAAATACTCATGTAAAATCTCAATATTGTGGCCGTATTTCTAATGAATTACACTCTATTTCAATTAATTTCTGTGTTTTCTCACAACAAAACATTAACAAGACATTCTTGAAACATATAAAAGAGCACTATGACTGCATCACATTGAAAATTAAAGTCTTTACCTTAATATTACTCATTTCCACACTGATCTGTCCACTAGTAAAGATACTACAAATATTTGATTTAACAAACCACATTAGTAAGACATCCTTGAAAAGTACAAAGCAGCATTATGAATGCATCACATTAAAAATTAAAGTCTTTATTTTAATATTGCACAATTTCACAACCATCTACCCACCAATAAGCTATTATAAACATATGAATTAACAAATCCATTTTTAGATATTTTCTGCTAAATTATTATAGAATGCCAAGAGTTAAGGGAAGGGGTTATCTTATACACAAGTTCATGTTTTCAGAAATTTTTACTGAACTTAAAAATACTTGCAAAAATGTATTTATAACAATTGTTTACACAATGCTATCTTGTTTTACATTCTTTAACATCACGAGAAACTGAATATTGTAGTGAAATAAATGTATGAGATTAAAATTTTGATGGATAACATGAAACAAGTTTACAAAAATATTTACATACACGAGCGAGACACGGTCACCCGACCAACCTTGCCTCAAGTGGGACAACTCCCGTCTAACCCATGCTAGCATGGAAGATAGACGTTAAATGAAGATGATGATGATGATGATGATGATGATGATCAATGTACTCCTGGGTTGTATTATACTCAAGGATATAATATATTCCCAATTTTTTAACTTCAGAAATAGGGGTCATTTTATACATGTCATATTTACAGTAGGGAAATAGTGTAGACTATATGGAAAGTTCCCTTTAGCCTGCAGTGGACAAGACAATTTCCTGTGATGCAGTGGAGTTGATAGTTACTCTCAGGTCCCAAATAATAGGTGGGGGGTTGGATATTTGCTTAAATTTTTATAAGCTGGGATGGGGGGATCGGTAATTGTTTAGTGTACAAATTTTGCCAGAGATAGATTAGCAAAATTTAATAAGTGGTGGGGTTGGAAAAAATCTGAAAAATTAATAAGTGGGGGTAAGGACGATTATTCAAGATCTGAGAGTACATGTTAATTTCACAAGTAGGCTGTTCCATTGTTTGTAAACATTCATTGTCGGAAGATTGGAGGTCCAAAACACACACGCACACACACAAACACACACACATGCACACACACACATACATTCGCATACATCCACTCACATGCACACACACATCGCACATATGCACATACACACACACATGCACACTCTTTATGCTGACAAAGTTAAATAATTGTTTCTAATCTATTTGTTTCTTCACCAGATCTTTGACATAGATAATACTGTAAAGTCTTCCTCTGAAATTATCAACATCTTAGGAGAAGCTTATGATGTGGCAGTTGATATAAACTTCCCCAGGGCTATATCTACAGGTAAAGCATATTCATTTGTTTAACACATTTTGCATTTATCTATTATATTGAAGCTGTGGTGTATGGTATATGTATATGCACGCAAATATATATATATGTGTATATCATTATCATATGTGCATGTATATATATTATGCTGGTACCACTAAGCATCCAGCCCACACTGTAAAGTGATCGTGTAGGTGTCACAACAAAAAGCACCCAACCTTTAAAGTGGACGTGTAAAAGACATGGTCAATGTGGTTGGCGTTAGGAAGGGCATCTAGCCGTAGAAAACCAGCCAGAAACAATCCTATATGAGTGAGACACGGTCACCCGACCCAACTTGCCTCTAAATGGGACAAACCCATCTAACCCATTAATTGATAATGATGAAACTATGACAAAAACTGTTGAGAGGACCCTTCAGTCATGACCTGACAACTTCTCAAGTGCTGGTGCTATGAAAAATGCACCCAGTACACCCTGTAATGTGGTTGGTGATAGGAAGGACATCCAGCTGTAGAAACTATGCCAAGAGAGGTCACTAGGACTTTTCAGTTATGTCAAAGACATGGTGGCCTCCATGTTCAGTGGTGAAGATATAAACATTTGAATTAACAAACCACCTGAAACCATATTAGCAAAATATTCTTAAAAAGTAGAAAACAGCACTATGACTGCATTACATTAAAAATTAAAGTCTTTACTCTAATACTGAAAATGTTCACAATCTGTCCACTAGTAAAGATACTATAAACATTTGAATTAACAAACCTGTTTAAGGATATCTTCTTCTAAAACATTATAGGATGTTAAGAGTCAGTTATAATAATTCTTGTAATAGAGCCATATATGGAAGCATATACAATATATTTATGTATAATAAATTCTCAGACCGGGTGATGTGTTGTTTCCTTGAGCAAGACACTTTATTTCACATTGCTCCAGTTTACTCAGCTGTAGAAATGATATGATAGGGACTGGGGTCCTTATCATTCCACTGTAAAGTGGTCGTGGAGGTGCCACGGCAAAAAAAGCACCCAGCACTCACTGTAAATGAGGTTGGTGTTAGGAAGGGCATCCAGCTGTAGAAATCAAGCCAGAATCACTTCCCGTCCCACCCTTGCAAGCAGGGAAAAGCGGACGTAAAAATGATAAATGATAAAAAATATACATAAGTCTCACTTTGAATATTTAACCCTTTTGCATTTAAACCGGCCATATCCGGCCAGAATTCTCTCACCTCTTTCTGTTCAAACTGGCTGTGACCAGCTGCTCATACTGATGTTAAGGTATTATTCTCAAAATAAATAATATCAAAATCTCATAGATTCGATATTATGTGAGGTAAAGCCTTTACCATGAAAATATGATAGTAAATATAATAGTATATATAGAGTAATGTAAATGTTAAAGGGTTCAAGCCATGATCATGTCACAGCTACCTCAGTAACCATATGAGAATGCCAAATACTAGTTTTTCAGGATTTATCAATCCACCATCATTGACATTTACTCATTTAGTACTGAGGCAAAAATGCTAAAGCTTCTTTTATGTAGAATTTTACAAACAACACATTTATAGAGATGCTTATTTGTATGATTAATAGCAGCATGTCAAACTATCACTCTCTCTCCTTCTTAAGAAGTAATCAACTGTGTTCAGACCTGGTTTTGGAGATGGGCTCTGCCATATTTTAAAAATACCCAAGAACTGCTGTATGTCACTACAGTGTCATTACAACTCCACCAGGAAGTACAGGTCAAAGAAGAAGTTATAATTACATGGAAGTATATGGCTTAGTGGTAAGGGTATTGGACTTATGACCATAATGTTGTGGGTTCAATTCCTGGACTGGATTCTGTGTTGTGTTCTTGAGCAAAACACTTCATTTCATGTTGCTCCAGTATACCTAACTGGAAATGGGTACCAGAGTTTAATCATGTGATGGAGTGGCGTCCTGTCCAGTGGGGATTATTGTACTCTCAGTCACTTAACGCCGTGGCTTAACACCAGCCAAATGAGCCTCCAGTCTTGAGACAGACTTTAGACTGTCAAGCTATATACAAATATACAATTCCATAAATGTGTTATTTGCAAACTTCTATGTAAAAGAAGCTTCAGCAGTCTTGCCTCAGTACTAAGTGAGTAAATACCACTGATGGTAGATTGATAAATCCTGAAATACTAGTATTTAGCATTCTCATACAGTTACTGATGAAGCTGTCATATGATCACAAATTTAACCCATTATCATTTAAACTGGCTTTATCTGGCCATAATTCTCTTACCTCTTTCTGTTCAAACCAGCCATAACTAGCCACTAGTTATGGTATTCTCAAAATAAATAATATCAAAATCTCATAGATTCGATATTATGTAAGATATGTGAGATAAAGCTTTTACTGCGGAAATACGATAGTATATATATATAGAGTAATGTAAATGCTAAAGGGTTAAATAATTCACAGCAAAACTTATGTATGTAAATTATACATAAACATATCATATATATTTTGATATACACCTCTATTCTGAATCACACTGTATTAGTGTTACTGCTAATTAATAATTCTTGTGTTTCTGCTTCTTTGTATACTAGATGAAGAGAGATGTCTTGATTTTGGCACAGTGAGGGTCTGTGAAGACACCAAACAAGTATTGACAATCAAGAATAAGGGCAAATATGACATCATATTTGAGTAAGTCGCTGTATTTATTTTATAGTGGGCTGGTGCACTCAGTTCACTCTATGTGGTGGTAGTGCTGGTGCCATGATAAAATTCACCCAGTACACTCTGCAAAGTGGTAGTGTTGGTGCCATGATAAAATGCACCCAGTACTCTCTGAAAAGTGGTAGTGTTGGTGCCATGATAAAATGCACCCAGTACACTCTGCAAAGTGGTAGTGTTGGTGCCATGATAAAATGCACCCAGTACTCTCTGAAAAATGGTAGTGTTGGTGCCATGATAAAATGCACCCAGTACTCTCTGAAAAATGGTAGTGTTGGTGCCATGATAAAATGCACCCAGTACACTCTGCAAAGTGGTAGTGTTGGTGCCATGATAAAATGCACCCAGTACTCTCTGAAAAGTGGTAGTGTTGGTGCCATGATAAAATGCACCCAGTACACTCTGAAAAGTGGTAGTGTTGGTGCCATGATAAAATGCACCCAGTACACTCTGAAAAGTGGTAGTGTTGGTGCCATGATAAAATGCACCCAGTACTCTCTGAAAAGTGGTAGTGTTGGTGCCATGATAAAATGCACCCAGTACACTCTGCAAAGTGGTAGTGTTGGTGCCATGATAAAATGCACCCAGTACTCTCTGCAAAGTGGTAGTGTTGGTGCCATGATAAAATGCACCCAGTATACTCTGGAAGTGGTAGTGTTGGTGCCATGATAAAATGCACCCAGTACTCTCTGTAAAGTGGTAGTGTTGGTGCCATGATAAAATGCACCCAGTACTCTCTGCAAAGTGGTAGTGTTGGTGCCATGATAAAATGCACCCAGTACTCTCTGAAAAGTGGTAGTGTTGGTGCCATGATAAAATGTACCCAGTACACTCTGCAAAGTGGTAGTGTTGGTGCCATGATAAAATGCACCCAGTACACTCTGCAAAGTGGTAGTGTTGGTGCCATGATAAAATGCACCCAGTATACCCTGGAAGTGGTAGTGTTGGTACCATGATAAAATGCACCCAGTACACTCTGCAAAGTGGTAGTGTTGGTGCCATGATAAAATGCACCCAGTATACCCTGGAAGTGGTAGTGTTGGTGCCATGTATAAATGCACCCAGTATACTCTGGAAGTGGTAGTGTTGGTGCCATGATAAAATGCACTCAGTACACTGCAAAGTGGTAGTGTTGGTGCCATGATAAAATGCACTCAGTACACTGCAAAGTGGTAGTGTTGGTGCCATGTATGAATGCACCCAATACACTCTGGAAGTGGTAGTGTTGGTGCCATGTATAAATGCACCCAGTATACTCTGGAGGTGGTAGTGTTGGTGCCATGATAAAATGCACTCAGTACACTGCAAAGTGGTGGGTTGGTGCCAGGTTAAAATGCACCTAGTACACTCTGAAAAGTGGTAGCACTGGTGCTAAAATTAAATGCACTCAGTATACTCTGTGAATTTGTTGATGCTAGAAAGGGCATCCAACTAGAAATAATGCCAAAAATAGAATGCATGAGCAATATGAAATTCTCCAACCCATTTAGCCTCAAAACGTGATCACCTGTCCAACCCATAGCAACATGGAAAGTGAATGTAGAATGAGGATGATCGTGATGATGATAATGAGAATGAGATGATATGTTGTCTTCCTTTGTACTTTATTATCAATTTCCCTGTTTCTACTTCTGAAAACTAATTTATTTTAATATGTATTGAAAGAGGTTATACTCATTACTAGACTTAGACCTATCATAAACATTAGGCGTGAGTTACATGAAGCCAATTGACTATTGTGACCACATCAATCTGTCTATGTCACCACCCTTTTCTGATTACTGTATATACTCGAATATAAGCTGAGAAATATGTGACAAAAAATTGATGGTAAAATGGGGGACTTATATCCGAAGTCAATATTTTGCTGAGTTTCACCAACTTCAAATTCTACATAAATAAGGTGTTAAAATATCTCTTTCTCCCTCCCCCTTCTACTCTATGAATCCCTATACAAAGTTCTCTTATTCTGTCTCTTGCTTTCAAAATACTCCTAGTATGTGAGTAGCCAGAAGTAAACAAAAATTCCAGAAACTTATTAAAACTTAATATAATGGAAACTCTACATAATGTAGTTGTGAAACAAAAACTATACTCTAAATCAGGGCTTCTCAACCTGGTCCATGTGGACCACTAGTGGTCCACAGGAAAATTCAGGTGGTCCACAGAAAATTGTCTAACATGCATTTGACTTAAAGCTTCTTATTTGACTTCTTATTCTTCACATAAGTACGACTTCAGCTGTTTATTTGCGTAGATTTTTAGGCACTGCGACATGATAATAGCATTTTCTAATTCATTGAAAAAAAACATCTACTGATGCTTATAAGTAGCAGTTCTATTACAAAAGATTTTAAAGTTTAGGTGGTTCACAGGAAAAAATTACTTATTTTGTTGGTCCACAGCGAAAAAAAGGTTGAGAACCCCCGCTCTAAATGACACTTAAAATATTTTAAACATCAAAATATTAAAATTTCATAAATACATTTTATACTCATGAGAATTTCAAAACCATACCATCGAAACATAATGTGTTGATTAGCTGCATCGGCTTATAAATGGAGTTTGAATTTTTGTCCATTTCTCAGACATAAAATAGGGGGTTGGCTTATATTCAAGTATATACATTAGTCATTGTGACTACACATGTCTGTGCTGATTGGTTTTCATGACTACACCTGTTTGTGTGTGTCACCACCCCGCCAACCCAATATCTACACAGAAGAGTACTGTTTTTCATCACCACACTCCATTCATTCCTTTTAAAAAATGGTCCTAACCTCAAAAACGTCACCATCATCCTTTTACATCCACTTTTCTTACATATTTGTATGAGTTGGTTGGGTCTTTTCCAGCATAGCCTTCCTTAATTTGTTGCTTCCCTCCACTTGGTGCATTCCTTTGTCATCTCCCTTGTGAGGTTCAGTGTCTTGAGATTAACTCTCACCACTTCTACTGAGATCCTCCTTGGCCTCCCTCTACTACAGCTTCCTTTCATTGTATTTTGTTTGTATTACTTTATTTTAGTTTTCACTCCTGTATTTCTAACTTACATTGTACTAGCTTTCCCCAAACAAACCTAACCACATTTTCAGTGTATTCTTACATCATTTAATTTTTTTTTTTTCTTACAGGATTGTGCCCAACACCGACCCTCTTATTTGTAAAAGCTATGCAGCCTTATTTACTGTTTCACCTGTGAAAGGTTTTTTGGGACCCCTTGACCGTCCCCTATCTTGTTCACTGACATTCCGAACCCAAGCCGAGATATTGATTAAGGAACAAATTGTATTTCGTTGTTTGGTCATAGACCCAGCGGGAGATATTCTAGTGGCCACCTTGCCAATCCGAGTATCTGTACGAGCAGTATACAGCAAGTAAGTATTAGTATCTCTTTCTCTCTTGCTCTCTCTCTCTTCTCTCTCTCTCTCTCTCTCTCTCTCTCTCTCTCTCTCTCTCTATATATATATATATATATATATATATATATAGTTATGTAATAAACAACATAAGATAATTATTTCATTTATCAGTGGTTTCTTGAAAGCAAACAAATTTGCTTTCATTCATCAGAATGAAAAAATCCTGGTGTATTTATTGAAAGTGGATTTGCAAAACAAAAATGTAATAAATATGAAAGTGAGGCTGGAGGAAGAAGAAGAAAAGGGGAAAAAAAAATATATATATATATAGGATAACAAGGTATCATTTAAGGTAATCCAGCTAGAGGTTATAAGTACTCTATATCGAGGATAGTTTTAATGTACGCCGTTGTTTGACTCAACAAGAAGTTTCCTTAGTCGGGTGCCAGTTCAAGAAAGTTCCTAGGCAGGCGGTTCTTGGAGTAATAATATCAAAAGAATGAAGAATAACATGGTCGGCTGTACAATAGGGTTTATTTACAGTATTAACAATTGTTTCATTAGTCTGGTGTGTCTAAAAGTTGCTGATCGCTAGACGTTACACCACTCGACCTTAATTACAGTCGATACCCGACCAAATCTGACCAGATCATCAGAATACTGATGTATTCTGACGATTTGGTTGGGTATTGACTATAATTAAGGTCGAGTGACATAACTTTTAGCGACTTTTAGACACATCGGACTAATGAAACAATTGTTAATATTGTAAATAAACCCTATTGTACAGCCGGCCATGGTATTCTTCACTCTTTTACTATATATATATATATATATATATATATATATATATATATATGAAGGTAGATAAGGTTTTGTTTATGTATATCAGGAATGAATGCTTAAACAAGAAATTTGCTTACCAGTGAGTTTGACTCAACGGTATCCATTGAATCGTATAGCATAAATATCCAAGCAGGGGAGTATGATATATAGGTCCAGAAGAGATCATGGAGTATATTAATATAAGCAAGTATTGTACTAAGAAAAATATAAATGTCGGCGTGAAGGAGATTAGGAATTTATTTGCTTTAACATATGTTTCTGTGTCTATTATATATTCTTAGAAAATGTAGAAATCCAAAATGCAGAAAATAACTGTAACTACAGTTTGTGACTACACCTGTTTGTGTGTGTCACCACCCCACCAACGCTATAGATAATTGCTTAGAAAATTAGGAGTATTTTACTTGATTTTCTATGCTATTATTTATAGCAATTGACTGTAGTTACAGTTATTTTCTGCATTTGGGATTTCTACATTTTCTATGAATGTTATACCTGCCCAACACTCCAATATTTTTTGAAATATTACATATATATGTATATGTGTGTGTGTGTGTGTGTGTGTGTGTACGTCTGGGGATGTATGGATAAGTGTAGTCATGGGATCTTGCATATTTATTCATGTGAGATTCACATAAGCCTGATCACCATCCTTTGAACTAAGGGCTAACAGGCACAATAGGGTACTTTCACAATATGTGGTAGCCTGTGGGTGACAGTGTCTGGAAGAAAGCAATGTAACAAGGCATTACAATACATCTAAGCAACTAAACATTTGCGAGTTTTCCTTGACTGCTGTCAAGCAACCACACTCACACTTCTCTTTTCTGGTCGGTCCAGAAAACAAACAAAGAACTCTCTTCTCATCAGATGTCAATGTTGGAATCATCTAAGGCAGGGATGGAGAGATGATGGAGATGTTAAAGAAGAAGTGTGTAGACGTATGCTGCATGAAATTAGTAAAATGGAGGGCGGTCTTCAGCCAAAATGACTACAGGCAAGGAACATAAGTACAAGTATTTTTAGGTGGGTAGCAGTAATGGTGTAGGTGAAGTAGGAATACTATTGGAAAAGAAATGGATGGATAAGGTAATTGAGGTAATAAGAATGTGTGATAGAATAATTAAGCTTTAACTAACCTTGGACAACACAACAGTTGTGCTTATTTCTAGAGAAACTGAAGTATCATTTTTTAGGTATTCTCTTGTAGTAAAACAGAAGGACCATTTTTATGAATTCTTAAAAACTATTTTGATGATGAATGGTTGTCACCTCATTATTGCAGCTGGTCACTTCAATGTAAGCCACTATATCTAGCTTTCATTTATCTGGAGAAGGCTTTTAACAGAGTACCCTTATCTGACATCTGGTGGTCCTTAAGGAAATTTGGTGTAGAAGAATGGTTTATAAGAGCAGTTTCAAGCTATGTACAGAGGAGCTGTTAGTAATGAGAGTAAGAAGTGAGTTTAGCAAGCAATTCAGTGTGCAAGAAGGTATTTATCAGGGTTCAGTCCTCATCCCACTTGTGTTTATTATAATTCTCCAGGTCATAACAGAGGTGTTTAAAACTGGCTTCTATATACTCGTGACCTGGTTCTTATAGTGGAATCTGTGGACAAGCTAAAGAAGAACTTATGACTGTGGAACTAGAACTTAGAATCAAAGCTTATCTATCCACTTCTCAGCTAGTAGAATGCTCACTCCACCTACACCATCATCATTTCCTACCTAGAAAAGCTTATATCTATGCTGTTTTACCTGTGAATAGTCATGCTAAGTCACCCCTCCATCTCACCTCTTGTACACAGCATACATCCACTTGCCTCCTCTCAAGCAACTCCAAAATTTCCCCAAATCTACTTTTCAGAGTAGCAATCTTGAGATGTCTTACCTGACAGTGGTTATTAGATTATCTTTTGATTGTAGCTTTCTATACTTGAAATGGAATATGAGTGTGCAATTGCTTGATGACATTTCAGAGGATATTCTACATGGCTTGGTCAATCACCCCACTCCCTTGTGTAGTACTGAGAAAATTAGTATTGGTTCTGTACACACAATTAGTGTGCATGTTGTATGTTGGGATTTTCATAATTTGGTTTGATTTTTCTAGCTAGATACTCTTCCTATCGCCAACCATTTTTCAGCATGAACTGTAGACATTCTTCATGTTATCAGCACTAGAGAGATTGTCTGTAAGGATTTAAGAGTCTTCTTCCCTCTGTATCAGTTTTTATTCAAAGTATCTGTTCTCCTAGATGGGTTGCTCTTCATTATGTCTCACAGAGCCCACACCTACTCCATGTGCAATCTTATGGGTTACCTTCCCCATGGCTTATGGAGCCCATGTCTATCCTGAAAAATCTTATTATTTGAAGTGACTGCCTTCCTAGATGGGCTGCCTTTGCTGTGACTTACAGAGTAGTCCACAACTGCCGCATATACACACTAATTATACAGTTATGGTATATACAAGGGTGGACTGAAAAGTTCATAAGCTAATTATGAAGGAGTGATGCTAGAGCTGTGAAATCTTGCATGTATTTGAACTCTTTTTATTAATACCTGCATTGTTTCTTTTAAAGTAAACTGACGTTTGACTGTTCAAAGAAGACTTCAAAAGTGACTTTTCTTGAAAATGGACAAAATTTGGCAATGTGGTGTTAGCAAGTACCTGCAGAAAAAGGATTTAGCTCCCAAAGACATTCATGCTGACATGGTTGCTACAGTAGTGGATGATGCTCCAGCCTTATCAACAGTGCAAAAGTAGGCAGCTGAATTTAGGAGGGTAAGGGAGAGTCTTGAAAATGTCCCAAGGTCTGGATGTCTTGCAACTGCCATCGAGAGAAACATTGATCCTGTTCACCACATGGTGAGGGATGACAGATGAGTGACTATAAATCAAATACACAATGCTATTAACATATTCCATGAGAGAGTTGAAAATATTCTCCACAATGAACTTGACATGACAAAGGTTTCTGCTCGGTGGGTGCCACGTCTTCCGACACCTGATTAAAAGCACACCAGGCTGATCACATCACAGGAAAATCTGACACAGTTGAAGGCAGATTCAGCTGGTTTCTTTGAACGTTTCCTAACCCAGGATGAATGTTGGGTTCATCACTTTGAATCAGAGACAAAAGACACAATCCATGCAGCAGTGGAACCCCCCCCCCCCCTCTCACCTACTCAAAAGAAGGTCAAGGTCATTTCATCTGCAGGGAAGTTGATGGCCTCAGTTATTTTTAATGCAAAAGGTATTGTGTTTATTGACTATCTTCAAAAGGGCCACACTATCAATGGAGAGTACCAAGCCAACTTGCTGAGGCAGTTATGAAAGGCTGTCAAGACCAAACACCCAGGTAAACTGACAAAAGGGGGTCTTGTTTCATCAGGACAATGTTCCAACACACCAGTACTTGGTTTCAGTGGCTGCTGTGCATAACTGTGGCTTTGAACTGGTTGATCACCCCTCCCTATTCTCTTGATTTGGCCCCATCTGACTATCATCTGTTCCCCAACATGAAAAAAAAACACTTGGCTGGGAGCCAGTATCACAGTGATGATGATGTCATATCTGCTGCTGTTGACTTTTTTACCAACAAGATAAAAGCTTCGTCACCAATGGGGTCCAAACACTGCAACACTCGTGGAAGAAGTGTGTGAACCGCAACAGGGACTATGCTGAAAAATAAACCTCATTTGGTCACCTTTCATGAGAGTATCTTGGGTAGCCTTTCATGAGAGTATCTTTTTAGCTAACCTTTGTATATGCAAAGAAAATAATAGTACAATTATAATTAGTTAACTTGTGAAATAGTTAGTGAGAAGAGAGATAATTAGTTGCTGTTGGTAGGACTGGAAATAGAGGGCAGCCTTTTGCATGGAGATGGGGAGAAGTGGGAAGGTGAGCATTGGTTGACATGGTATTATGGCAATGAGACATTTTGGGTAAAATTTATCATAATTAAATCTGTTTTTTCTTCTAATTAGATGAGTAGTAATATAAATACATCAACAAAAACTTTTAAATAAAAATATATGTTATAAATAACATTATTCAGCAGCAGCAGCATCAACTGTTACAAGGGCAAAGGAGATGCCCTGGATAGAGGAAACTATAGGGTATTAAATTAGTTGACCAAATCATGAAAGTCACAGAAAGAATTATTACTCAACTGATCAGAGACCAAATTGATCTAGATGAAATTCAGTTTGGGTTTGTGCCAGGTAAAAGTACCACGGATGCTCTTTTCCTTGTACGGCAATTGCAGGAGAAGTGCCTGGCTAACAGTAAACCCCTCTACTTAGCTTTTGTTGACCTGGAGAAGGCCTTTGACAAAGTCTGGTGGGCTCTTAGAAAACTAGGAGTGGAAGCTATACAAGCCACGTATAGAGGAACAGTCAGCAAGGTTAGAATTAACAAAGAATATAGTGATGAATTTAGCATAATGGTAGGGGTACACAGGGCTCCATTCTTAGCCCACTCCTGTTTATAATTGTCCTACAGGCTATAATAGAGGAGTTTAAGACTGGCTGCCCATGGGAACTTCTATATGCAGATGATCTAACTCTCATAGCTGAATCTATGGCTGAACTAGAGAGGAAGTTTCAAAAATGGAAGCATGGCCTTGAATCAAAAGGCCTTAGAGTCAACTTGTCTAAGACTAAGGTTCTAGTAGGCAGAAAGGAGAATAGGGCACAGGTACCTTCTGGGAAATGGCCATGCTCAGTGTGTAAGAAAGGAGTAGGTAGAAACTCCATTCTATGTCCCAAATGCAAAATATAGGTACATAAAAGATGTAGTGGGATCAGAGGTAAGCTATCTAAGAATGTAGATTTTATATGTGGCCGATACTCAGGTGCAGTAAGTAGCAAGGACCCACTGGATGATATCACCTTCATGCCCAGATGGTTCTATAGAAATAGTAGACGCCTTCCGTTACCTGGGTGACAAAATCAGCAGTGGAGGAGGGTGCTCTGAAAGTGTAGTAGCCAGAGTTAGAACAGGATGGAAAAAGTTCAGAGAACTAATACTGCTGTTAGCCAAAAGGGGTTTCTCTCTAAAAATGAAAGGCAGATTGTATGATGCACATATACGAATGGCGATATTACATGGTAGTGAGACTTGGGTATTGTATGCTGAAGACCTGCATAGATTAGAAAGAAATGAAGCTTGCATGCTCCGATGGATGTGTAATAGTTATGTGTGTGAAAGATGAAGCATAAATGAACTAAGAGGGAGACTAAGCATAAGAGGTATCAAATGTTGTGTTCTGGAGAGGAGATTGCGTTGGTATGGACATATGGTGCATATGAAGGACGACGGCTGTATAAAAAAGTGCAGGGCCCTGAAAATTGATGGAAGCTGTGGACGAGGTGATAAAAACTGACCTTGCCCACCTACACCTCTCTAAGACAATGACACTGGATCGAAACCTTTGGTGCCATGCAGTTGTACAGAAGACCCAACTGCCATTGCATACAAACCTACAGTCAGTGGGCACCTCTTAACTCAATGTACACCTCACTGCCACACCCTACCCCACCCTCCCTCTCCCGTACCGTCCCGACCACTGTGTCGATGACACAACAATCCACACTGTAAAGTGGCTGTGTAGGAGACACGGTGAAAAGGCTCCCAGTCCACACTGTAAATGTGGTTGGTGTTAGGAAGGGCATCCAGCTGTAAAAAACCTGCCAGAGACGCTTCCGTGCGAGTGAGACATGGTCTCCGCATCAAATGGAACAAAACCGTCTAACCCATGCTAGCTTGGAAGATGGACGTTAAACGATGATGATGAGGGCGGTGGATTGGCAGTATCGGTAGAGGGTTGGACGCCATACTTTGCAGCATAGAGTTACGGCCCTTGCCATTCTGAGTTCAAATCCTGCCGAAGTTAACTTTGCCTTTCATCCTTACAGGGTCAATAAAATAAAGTACCAGTAATGCACTGTGTAATTGCTGGCCTTGTGCCAAAAGTAGAAACAATTATTACTGAGGGTGATGAATTGGTTGTATCAGTAAGGTGTCAGACAAAATGTTTGGTGGCATTTAGTTCTTTACATTCTGAGTTTAAATCCCATTGAGGTCGGCTTTGTATTTCATCCTTCTGGAGTCAATAAAATAAAATACCAGTCATGTACTGGGTCAATGTAATCAACTTTCCTCCTGCCCATGAATTGTTGGCTTTGTACCTAAATTAGAAATCATTATCATTGATTGACAGTATCGGTAGAGAGTCGGACACCATGCTTTGAAGCATAGAGTTACGTCCCTTTATGATCTGAGTTCAAATCCCACCGAGGTTAACTTTGCCTTTCATCCTTACGGGGTCGATAAAATAAAGTACCAGTAATACACTGGGTAATTGCTGGCCTTGTGCCTAAAATAGAAACAATTATCATTATTACTTAGGACAATGGATTGGTAGTATTGGTAGAATGTCAGACAACATGCTTTATTACATATAGTTACAGCACTTTACGTTGAGTTCAAATCCTGCCGAGGTTAACTTTGCCTTTCATCCTTACGAGGTCGATAAAATAAAGAACCAGTAATACACTGGGGTCGATTTATTCAATGTTCCCCGTCGCTGTAAATTTCTGGCCGTGTGTCAAATGTAGAAACAATTATTTTATTATTACTTATAATTATCTTTCAAGGTCCTTAATATGAAGTACTGGGGTCGATATAATTGTTTTTCTCTTAGCCTGAAATTGCTGGCATTGTGCCTTAATCAGAAACTATTATAAGGCAGAATCAGTAGAGCATCGGCAAAGATGCTTTGTGGTGTTTAGTTACACCCGTTTATGTTCTGAATTCAAATGCTATTCTTAATGCTGCTGAGGTCAACTTTGCTTTCATTCTTCCAGGGTGGATAAAATAAAGTAGCAATAATGTACTGGGTTCCATATAATTGACTCTTCCCTCAACACAAATTGCTGACCTTGTGCCTAAATCAGAAATCATTTATATTACTTATAATTAGAAATTTAAAGGCAATAGATAATATTCTTTGCTTTATATGTGTCTGTTCAATAGACACAGACAAGTACATACATATATATTTCTTGTATTCTTCCAGGTTTGTCATCGCTCCAGACTGTGATATAGACTTTGGTGCTTTGTTGATCAATAACAGAAGAACACGCACCATTACGATAGAGAACAAGGGAGAGTTTGAGTTCAAATATGTCATTTCAAAAGTTTCAAATACAGAAAAGGAATTTACTCATTCAAAATCAAAGAAATCGTAAGTCTCTATTTCACGCTATCCATATTTTCTTATTCTTTTTATTAGACGACAGCCATGCTGGGGCACCACCTTAAAGACCTACAGTATTGTGTGTATGTATATATATATGCGCCATCATCCACTTTTCTAAAAAAACAAATCATACACCAACAGTTTTGCAAGAGATGTCAACATGAATGGACCTATTATTTTTATCTAAAGACTTTTTTTCCAATTCCAACCTGCCCGTCCTCTCAATCTATCTTATTTCTCATTCTTTCTTCTGATGAAGGACGAGCATCCAAAACGTTAAGACCCTCTTCCTGCTATATCAAGCGTTAACCTAATATATACCTTCCATATACTGTACTGATTGTGTTGTTATTATGTTTACCTTTTACATACATATATATATATATATATGTTATGTGTGTGTGTCATCATCATCATATATATATATATGTGTGTGTGTGTGTGTGTGTATCTTCATCATCATCATCATTTTACGTCCGCTTTTCCCTGCTTGCAAGGGTAGGACGGGTCCTCTTGAACACAGCATCTCTCCATTTGTCATGGTCCTTCGTCATCTCCTCTGTGACCTTCAATGATCTGAGGTCAGCTCTCACCACTTCCGCCCATGTCTGGAGAGTTCGGAGAGAGAGAGAAAAGGTTTGAACATTGGGGTTTTGGAAAAAAGGTATTAAGAAGGCTGGATGTGGTGGGTGAGTGGTCCAGCGTTCAGGATTGGGGGCCAAGGTGGAAAGTCAAGGTATGTCATGAGTGTTGTTATGTGTGTGCAGATGTAGTGCATTTCATGGGTGTGCATTATTGCTTCTGTCTGTTGCTTACGATCTGAGTTCAAATCCCGCCGAGGTTGACTTTGCCTTTCATCCTTACGGGGTCGATAAAATAAAAGTACCAGTAATGGACTGGGTAATTTGCTGGCCTTGTGCCTAAAGTAGAAACAATTATTGCTTCTGTCTGTATGTGTGGATGGTGTATCATTGATGGAAGTGTGTGTGTATGTGACGGAATTTTTAATGTAATTTTTTATGTTTGTACATGCGTGAGTGTTTTTAATGTGTGTGTTTACACATGCATCTTTTGTACTGTTTGTATGTACACATTAAGGTGTGTATGTATACACACATGTGTCTGTGAATCAAGTGTTTTTATGTGTGGATATTTTCATTTTTTTGTGTATGTATGTGCAAATACATATAAGTCTATGTTTTTGAATGAGTGTGTGTGTATATGTTTATGAGTGTGTATGTGTATATTCAGGTGTGTGTCTGTGCCTTTTTTTTTGTATTGTTTGTGTGTGCGTGAGTGTGCACGTTTATGTGTGTGTGTGTATTTACACGTGTGTCTGAATTATTTTGTGTTTTTTGTGTGCAAGTGTGTACATGTTCGTTTGTGCACGTATGTGTCTGGGAATCCTGTATATTAAAAATTGTTTTATGTGTGCATGTGTGTGCACATAAGTGTGTATGTATGTTTATGTGTGGGTTTTTTTGTGTAGTTTTTATGTGTGTATGTATACGTGCATATATGTGTTTTAGTATGAGTGTTTGTGTGTATACATGTATGTCTTTCTCTCTCTCTCTCTCTCTCTCTATATATATATATATATATATATATATATATATATATATATATATATAGAGAGAGAGAGAGAGAGAGAGAGAGAAAGAGAGAGGGGGGAGAGACTATAGAGGCATCAAGTTAACAAACCAAGCCATGAAAATTACAGAAAGAGTCATTGCACAGCTAATTAGGGATTGGGTTAATTTAGATGAGATGATGCAGTTTTGATTTAGGCCAGGTAAATGTCCCATTGATGCCCTCTTTGTGAGACAACTGCAGGAGAAGTGCTTAGCTAAATGTAAGCCCTTCTACTTAGCATTTGTTGACATGGAGAAAGCTTTTGACAGAGTCCCTCACTTCATAATGTAGTTGGCTCTTAGGAAACTAGGTGTAGATGAGTAACTTGTGTGGACAGTACAAGCCATCCACAAAGGGGCAGTTAGAAAGGTTAAAGTTAAGAATGAATATAGTGAGGAATTTAGTGTGCATGTGTGATCCACCAGGGCTCTGTTCTCAACCTGCTCGTGTTTATTACCGATTCCAGACCATAATAGAAGAGCTTAAAACTGGCTGCCCATGGGAACTTCTATGCCAATGATTCAGTCCTTATAGCCAACTCTGTGGCAGGGTTAGAGAAGAAATTCCATATCTGGTCACCAAATTTGAATCAAATGGTCTTAAAGTCAACCTGGAAAAGACCAAAGTTGTAGTATGTGGAAAGGATAACAGAGTCCTGATCCCCTGAAGGAAATGGTCATGTTCAGTGTGCAGTGAAAAAGTGGGTAGAAATTCTATTCTGTGTAGTAAATGTAAACTATGGGTACACAAGAGGTATCTCAGGCAGGCTAGCAAATAATGTAGGCTTTGTTGTGATAGATGCACAGGAACAGTAAGCAGCAAGTGCTCACATGAAACAAGCTCTATCAAATGTCCAGAGAGCTCTGTAGAAGTTTCTGTTATGTGGGTAACCAAGTAAGCAGTGGTGGTTCTGAAAGTACTGTAGCTAGAGTGAGAACGGGATGGAAAAAGTTCAAGGAGCCACTGCTGCTGCTAGCCATAAAAAGCTTTTCTCTCAAAATGAAAAGCAGATTGTAAGACACTTGTATGTGAACAGCAATGCTGCATGGAAGTGAGACCTGGATGTTGTTTGCAGAAGACCTATGAAGATTGGAAAGAAATAAGGCAAGCATGCTCCAATGGATGCGTAATAGAAGTGTACATGAATGATGAAGCATCATTGAACTGAGGTGGTGACAGTGGTGATAGTAGTTTGTTGTTGTTATTAACTGTATTTATATCATATATCACATGTACATATATTACCATATATACTCAAATATAAGCTGAGGAATAGGTGACCGAAAAATTGATGGTAGAAGGGTGTTGGCTTATATTTAAGGTCAATATTTTGAAGATTTTCACCAACTTACTATTCTACCGTTTGGGTTTTTGCCTATTTCTCAGACATAGAATAGTAGAGTTGGCATATATTTGTATCAGTCTATATCCAGGTATATACGGTATATAAAATTATGAGCTTTATAATTTATAAGTTATGTTGTTTTTTTCTGCACAGTAGAATGGAAATAGTACCAGCCCGGTTTACTTTGGGAATTTTCACTGTAACTCCTGCCACTGCAAATATTCTGCCAGGAGCACAGACTACTGTGACAGTGGAATGTTGCAGTGAAAATCTGGGAGTATTTTGTGAGGTAAAGTACAAAATGTGAATTTTTTTTATCAAAAGAGTTAAAGGTAATTATGAAAGTATGTGGGCTTATTGTAAGCTGCAACAATGCATAGTTAAAACTGCGTTTCTTGCTTACAATAAGCTAACATACTTTCAGAATTGAAATTTTTCCATTGCTTCATAAAACTAGTCATCAAACACATCTGTCTGGCATATGACAGATGTGAGTTTGATTTCAGAACACCCACCTTCACTGCTAATTTGGTTACCCAGGTAATAAAAGCTGTCAACTACTTCTATGGAACCCTCTGAGCTTGTTTCCTGTAAGTTATGCTTCCAGGTCTGGAATTTATTATCTAATTCCACCAAAGATTCGACTATGAGGGCTAGATCATCAGCACATAGGAGTTCCCAAGGGCAACCAATTTTAAAATCCTCTGCTATAGCTTGAAGGACAATAATAAACAGGAAAGGGCTAAGAACAAAACACTGGTGAACCCCTACTATAATCATTATTAATTCTAACCTTGCTGTCTGCTCCTCTGTACATAGCTTGAACTACCCTCACAAGCTACTATTCTACCCCTAGTTTTTTAAAAGCCCACCAGATTATTTTGAGGTACTTGGTTTTAGCTTGCTACTTTTCTCATAGTTGCCTCACAAAGAAGAGGACATCAGTAATATTTTTACCTGGTCCAAATCTAAACTGCATCTTATCTAGGTTAATTGAGTCCCGAATCAGCTGTGTGATAACACTTTCTGTAATTTTAATGACCTAATCCATCAGTTTGATGCCTCTATAGTTTCCTCAGCCCACACAGTAAAGTGGTCAGGTAGGAATCATGACAAAAAGCACCCAGCACACACTGTAAATGTGGTTGGCATTAGGAAGGGCCTTCATCTATAGAAATCTAGCCAGAAACAATTCTATATGAGCAAGACACGGCCACCTGACCCAACTTGCCTCAAGTGGGACAATCCATCTAACCATGCTAGCGTGGAAAATAGACGTTAAATGATGATTTTATATATATATATATATATATATATATATATCGAAATGTGGTGAGTTCAATTCTCAGACCGGGTGATGTTTTGTTTCCTTGAGCAAGACACTTTATTTCACATTGCTCCCGTTTACTCAGCTGTAGAAATGAGATGATAGGGACTGGGGTCCATATCATTCCACTGCAAAGTGGTCGTGGAGGTGCTACGGCAAAAAAGCACCCAGCACTCACTGTAAATGAGGTTGGTGTTAGGAAGGGCATCCAGCTGTAGAAATCAAGCCAGAATGAGTTCCCGTCCCACCCTTGCAAGCAGGGAAAAGTGGACGTAAAATGAAATGATGATGAAATGATGATATATATATATATATATATATATATATATATATAGGTACTAAAGGCGCAAATTAATTGCGCCCGTAGGTAGTATACCGATATGAGCACTTGATGCTTGTGGGGAGCAGAGTATCAATGATAATAATATATAAGGGAACAAAGAATCAGTGTTCCATCATATACATATGTAGCGAAATCTGTTCACACCTTGAGCCCTGGGTGACACCTAAAGGTCAAATACTAGGTCATCACCCTTTTGGCGTAAATAAGTTGATACCTGGGCAATCTCTCGAGGCAGGGGACAGAGGAAGCTGGCGATATAAATAGCCGGTACCAAGAGAGAGATGGTTCAATCACCACGAGAACTACTACCACTCACTGCAAAGACCAACAAACATTGTCAGGTCACTTGCTGTTTTCACATCAACAACAAAATAACATTGTCAACCTTTGCGACTCGTGGTAACTTATTTGTTGTTCTTTTTGACTGAAGTGGAGTCAACTTTATATCAAAAGTAAACCAGCTATTCGAGTTATTTCTTCTAACGAACTACTAACTTTGCTGTGCTTCAATTGGTGACCCGACTTTAGAACACAGTTTTCTGAGCCATCTATAATTACCAACGTTAATCACGCAACAATATGGAACAATCACCAGCATCATCGTCCGTACAAGCAGCAATATCCCTGTGGATACTGACATTATGGCCTCATGATCCTACCATTTGGTTCCGATTCATCGAGGCCCAATTTGAGACGCACGATATTTCGGCAGACAGGACCAAAATTTCCCATGTTGTCGGGGCGCTTCCTCCTGAGAGCCTGCAGCAGATCCAGGATTTGCTTACAGCACCACCAGGCACATATTCTTATGCCACATATAGGTCCGAGCTTATAAAGCGGACATCCATCTCGCAACAGCAACGGATTAATCAGCTGCTTTATTCAGAGGGGTTAAGCGACAAGAAACCGTCACAGTTCTAAGACGCCTAAAGCAACTATTGGGAGAAAACACCATGGAGCCGGCCATCTTAAAACAGCTGTTCTTACAAAGGCTGCCACCAGCCACTCGCAGTATTTTGGCGGCCAGTGAAGTATCCACCCCCATCAAGGAGGTGGTGGATTCAGCCAATAGGATCATGGAGGTGGCAGCACCATTGTCACTCGTGACCCAGGACGCACACACACACACACATCCAATAGTAAGCTCTTTTTCTTCCCCTCTTTCTTCCTCATTTTCTAATTCTTCTCCTTTCTCCTCTTCTGTTTCGGAGGTGGTGGCGCTCGAGGTTCGGGTGGAAGAACAGGCTGAGCAACTGAACGCTCTTATGGCTAAACTGCAGCTACAACCACACAGCAATGCCAGCTCAACTCGACGTGCTTCCCATCAGCGCCCACGAGACCCAAGTCGTACTCGAGCGACCGATCCCATGTGCTATTACCACCGTAAATTTGGCGAAAGGGCCCGTAAATGCCTATTGCCCTGTTCTTTTAGGAGGGGTTTCCATTATGTGGCAGGAAACGACGTGGCCAGGCAGTAATGGCGGCAACTACACCTGGCTCTTCCAAACCTAGCCGCTTGTTCCACATTAGTGACCGATCAACTGGTGTTCGTTTTCTGGTGGACACCGGAGCTGAGATTAGCATTATACCATCATCCCTGGTGTCAGGCAGAAACCCACAATAGTCCTTCTCAAGACAATGAACCATTCTGCTAGACCCACATGTGGAGAAAAGTCCTTAACTCTTGATCTTGGGCTCCACCGACATTTCCAATGGGGTTTTTGTCATCGCCAAGTTGCCGACTCCGATCCTAGGAGTGGATTTCTTACACCATTTCGGTCTCCTGGTGGACATTAAACACAGCAGACTGACTGATTCCACCACGGGCTCCAATGTTCGCGGCATCAGCACTAAGGCACCCTCCCTCAGCCCAGTTTTTTTTAACCCAGTGCAGTCCAGCAGATACGACACTATCCTATGTAGGCACCCTGATGTCTTGCGCCCGATTTTTAACAGTCGTCCGGTGACCCACAGTGTTACACATCACATCGTGACTGAGTGCCCTCCAGTATCTTCTAAACTACGGTGACTCGCTCCTGACCGCACTAAGATCACTAAAGCAAAGTTCGATCATATGCTGGAACTGGACATTGTTCGTCCATCCAATAGCAGTTGGTCTTCCCGCCTTCACATGGTTCCCCAAAAGTCTGTGGGTGACTGGCGACTGTGTGGAGACTATCACTCTCTTAACACACAAACAAAACCCGATAAGTATCCGGTGCCTCACATACAGGATTTCTCTGCTACCCTACATGGAGCTAGGGTCTTTTCAAAAATCAACCTCATGGGGGCGTACAACCAGATTCCTATTGAACCTGACGACATTCCGAAAACAGCTATTACAACTCCTTTCGGCCTCTTCGAGTTTCTTAGAATGCCATTTGGTTTACGCAATGCTGCATCGACCTTCCAGCATTTCATTGACACAGTAGTACGTGGTTTACCCTGTGTCTACGCGTATATTGATAATATGCTGGTAGCCAGCACATCCTATGAGGAACACGAAAGGCACCTACAATGGTTATTCGAGCATTTTTCTCAGTTTGGTGTCATCATCAACCCCAGCAAATGCCTTTTCGGTGTTTCTTCCCTTGAGTTTCTGGGACACCACATCGACGCCCCCTCCATGACAAAGTTAAGTCAATTTTGGAGTTTCCCTCTCCTACGTCACTGATGGAAAGTACGTGAGTTCCTTGGCCTCATCAATTATTACCGCCGGTTCATTCCTCGCTGTGCAGAATCTCTCCAACCGCTAACAGACATCCTATGGCAGTGCAAACGGCAGAACCAGCTTATCACTTTCGATGATGCACAAGCAGCCGCCTTTCTGAGAGTAAAGTGGGCCTTAGCAGAGGCCACAATGTTGGTACATCCTAAACCGGACACACCGCTTGGTCTGTTCGTCGATGCTTCGGATGTCGGGGTTGGTGGCGTCCTCCAACAATGCGACTCAAACTGGCCGAAACAAAGTGTGAGACATTTCCGGCACATGTTAGAAGGTTCGGTGTTTTCTACTTACACTGACCATAAACCTCTCACGTACGCTCTGTATTCCAAGCCAGACCACCACTCACCTAGAGAAGTGCACCACCTGAATTTTAGTATACTACAGATATTCGCCACACTAAAGGTTCAGACAACTCTGCAGCCGACGCCCTTTCTCGCGCACACTTGGGTGCAATGCACACCTCTTTTTCCATCAGCCTCCGAGACATTGCCGCCACTCAACAGACAAATGGGGAGCTCCTCAAACTCCAAAATTCTCCATCTTCTTCTTCCTTGTCTTTCAAACTCCTCCCTCTACCCTTTTCTTCTGGTGGTATCTGGTGTGATGTGTCTACGGGTCACGCGCGCCCTTATGTGCCCCTACAGCATCGACGTTTGGTTTATTCTGCGCTGCACAACCTATCGCATCCTGGAGCCAACTCTACCCTGAAGTTAATAACAGCCCGGTTTGTTTGGGTTGGTGTGAACAAGGATGTCCGGGAATGGGCCAGACGTTGCGTCCAGTGTCAGAAGGTGAAAATTCACCATCATGTCAGAACTCCTCTGAGAACCTTCGCAACACTGGATGCACGTTTCTAACATGTACACATCGATATCTTCAGACCACTGCCTCCTCCTCAGGGTTGCATACACCTTGTGACCTGTGTGGACAGATTCTCCCGGTGGCCTGAGGCCATTCCTCTTTCCGACACCACAACCGAATCTATTGCCAAGGCATTGGATTTCGTGTTATGGCACACCTTCTACCATAACAACGAACAGAGGCGGCCAGTTCGAATCAAACATTTTTCAAGAAGTGACACGTCTCCTAGGTTGTAGCCGAACACGTACAACAGCTTATCACCCTGCAGCTAATGGTATGGTGGAACGTTTCCATCAACAATTAAAATCGGCTCTCAGAGCCTATGTCAACAACAGCAACTGGCTGGAGATCTTACCCCTCATCCTTCTTGGAATTCGCTCCACCGTAAAAGAAGGACTTGGTTTTTTCCCGGCTGAGCTGGTTTATGGCACGACATTGGTATTACCCGGGCAAATTATTGCCCCAGAGTCTAAATACCCCGCAGATCCAATGAACTATATCCATCGCCTGCGGACCTACATGGCAAACCTGCCATCGGTTGCCCCGCACCCTCAAGGCATCACTACGCAAGTTCCATCCAACCTACAGCAACGGATACACATTTTTGTCAGAAGGGACACTATCAGAGCTCCTTTGCAACCACCATACTCGGGGCCCTACCAAGTACTCAAAAGGACACCCAAACATTTCATTTTGAACATTAATGGAAAGAGGGATGCTGTCAGTGTCGGCCGGTTAAAAAAAGCTCATGTGGATTTAGATGACCCCTCATCATCAGATCAAATTAACCCAACACCAGTGCTCCCATCCACCAGCAATCTGAACTCTGTACGAACAACAAGCACTGGATCCGGCCGATGTGTGTACAACAGGCCAGCTCGCTATGCTCAATATGACAAGTAACACTCCTCATCTCATCGATAATTTGTTCATTTTCATTTAATTATTTACTTGTCTTATCTTATAAAGAACATATAACAAAAAAATGTAACAGTTAAAATTAAAAAAAAAAAATCTATATCTGGAGATGTTAAAAAATTAAGTTGTGATGGAGACTTTATGGACAAGAACAACAGCTAGTGTGTGGAAGGAGAGAAACAAGAGTTGAACTAATATAAACTTTTTTTTCCTTTGGCCAACAACCTGTCTCGTATATGTGTGTCTATACACCCACATGCTTGCTCTAACTGTATATATATATATATATGGGCCAATAATGTGTGTATAATGGTGAATTTATCCTCTCTCTTTGTCTTATATATATATTTATTATTATTTTTTTTCTTTTTAAGTTCATTTTCGTTTTATTTCCAGGCTGAACAAGGTGTTATGTATATATATATATATATATATATATATATATATATAGATATAGATAGGTAAATATACACGGGTGTGTATGATTGTGTATAGAAGATTATATTAATAAGAGGAATTCCAACTTTGTCTGATTTACTCGTTTTATTTACAATCCTTTAAAATATATATAATGGTATTATAATGAAATAGTATGATAGAATATTAAATTCTAAGTGTTAATTGAACAAGTACTTTCATGCTTTCGCAATCTTCAGGTTCATGATATGTGGTGACAGTCGAGTTAGCAATTTTATTTGCCACCAGGGCATCAAAAGTGGGACAAGTACAAAGGGGGAGTTTACAAAACAAGGCGTCCTCAATAAGGAGGAGGCAATAACAATATATAAAAATAAAATAAAATATAACAAAAAATAAAATTTATAACAAAGTCCTCAATAGAGAGGAGGCGCCTTGGGGGGTCGCACACACCCCCGAAAAAAGTGTGCAACCCTTCTCCTCAGGAGCACAGAGAAGGGGTGCTCCCTTGGTCTTTCATCTTCCTCACCTATAGTCTGATGTAGAGTGAAGGCCCATTCACACGGGCCATTCTCGCCACTTTCACCCATCTTTCATAGAAACGGCTGGGGTGCAGCACCTCTCTCTCCATCCTGATCCTTCTTCCGAAATGATATCGGAAGAAACGGACCAGTTGTTGGCCAGAGAGAAAGGTGTCTGACCTCAGTCCTTTCAGACGCGTCCACCATACAACCTCTTTCGCCATGGCTATTACGCACAGAAACACTGCCTCTCCTTCGTTTTTGAAGAGGGGAGGCGGCTTGATCGTTACAATAGACTCGGTGGTCAACCGGATCGGTCTCACCCTTGACAGCAGTTGTTCGACATAGCCCCACAGATCGGCAATGCCCGAGCAGTGTACCAATGCGTGTGCAACGGTTTCCTCGTCGCACACGCATCTGGGACAGACCTTTTTCGATGGGTCCCTACCCGGGCGCCCGTGTCTGTAGAGCCTTTCTCAAACGGGCAGAGCCCTTCTGTAGCATTATTGCCAGGCCAGGGACCTCTGGAAGTTATCCATGGGTCCCGGGCTGAATGTCCTACTGAACAGGTTGGCCAGTTCGTCTTCCTCCATGCCTAGGGCTTCTCCGAGGGCGTCGTCGCACCTGCTAACCACCAGCCCTCTATAGAATGACGAGGTGGATTCTCCACTGACAGCCGGGTCCGCCTGCCAGAGAGCCGTGAGCGCCTGGGCACACTCGGTGTGCCAGGCGCCCAGTTTTCTCGGTCTTTGCTTGACCCAGGATTGCAGCTCGGTGAGTGAGACGAGTCTGGAAAAGGCTCGCCTCACAAACGGGGCCCACACCGATTGACCGGAGAGGAATACCTGAAGGTGCCGTAGCCTTAATGCGTGTTTACGTATCATCAGCCACGGCATCCCCAGCCCTCCTTTCGAAGGGTGTTGACAGCAGATGGATCTCCTCACCATAGGAGCCCGCTTCTTCCAAAGGAATTGGAAGAGTGCGCGCTCCATTTTGGCGAGCGTTTCCCTTGGGCAAGGCACCACGGTCAGGCGGTAGTAGATGACGGACGCTATATAAGTGTTCGCCACCTCCGCCCGACCTTTCAGGGACAGTTTGCACTCGGCCCACTTCTGGGTCAGTGCAAACACCCTGCTCGTCACCTCACCCCAGTTCTTTTCCACCTGGAGGTCTGGTCCGAACCAGACCCCGAGCAATTTCACCGGGCCCTCCGTCCAGCGCCCGACAACGCCATCGGAGGGCATCGATCTGCCCCTCCACGTGCCGAGTTGCAGACCGATCGACTTGTCCCGGTTCAGCTAGATAGATAAATATACACGGGTGTGTATGATTGTGTAGAGAAGATTATATTAATAAGAGGAATTCCAACTTTGTCTGATTTACTCGTTTTATTTACAATCCTTTAAAATTTATAATGGTGTTATAATGAAATAGTATGATAGAATATTAAATTCTAAGTGTTAATTGAACAGTCAAGTTTGCAATTTTCAGTTGAAAATTGCAAACTTGACTGTCACCACATATTATGAACCTGAAGATTGCGAAAGCATGAAAGTACTTGTTCAATTAACACTTAGAATTTAATATTCTATCATACTATTTCATTATAATACCATTATATATATTTTAAAGGATTGTAAATAAAACGAGTAAATCAGACAAAGTTGGAATTCCTCTTATTAATATATATATATATATATATATATCATCATCATCATCATCATCATCATCATCAACGTTTAACGTCCGTGTTCCACGCTTGCATGGGTTTGGACGGGGGTAGTCCCACTTGAGGCAAGAGTAGGTTTTACTATATATTTAGGTAAGGCGGGTCTTCTCTGTTACTGAGTACCGCCAAAGGTCTCGGTCCAGTGACATTGTCTTGGAGAGGTGTAAGTGTGTGATGTCGGAGTTTATCAGCTCGTCCCAGGTTTTTCTAGGTCTGCCTATTCCGTGACTACCGTCTATCTTTATTGCCCTGCACTTTGTTATACAGCTATCGACTTTCATGCGCATCACGTGTCCATACCAACGTAGCCTTCTCTCGAGTAAACAACATCTGATCCCTCTTATCTCTAATTTTTTCCTTAGTTCGTTTATGTTTTGCCGTTCACGTATATTACTGTTACACATCCAGCGGAGCATGCAAGCTTCGTTCCTCTCTAGTCTGCGTATATCCTCTGCACACAATGCCCAGGTCTCACTGCCATGCAGCATTGCTGTTCGGATGCAGGCATCGTACAACCTGCCTTTCATTTTTAGGGAGAACCCTTTAGCAGCTAATAGTGGTATAAGCTCTCTGAACTTTTTCCAACCAGTTCTGACTCTAGCTACAGTACTTTCAGAGCACCCTCCCCCACTGCTGATTTTATCGCCCAGGTAACGGAAGCTGTCCACTATTTCTATAGAACCCTCTGCGCAATTGAAAGAGCTAGTATTTTGTGGGCACTTGCTGCTACTTATTGCACCAGAGCACCGGCCACATGTAAAATCTATGTTCTTAGTTAGCTTACCTGTGATCCCACTACATCTTTTATGCACCCATACTTTGCATTTAGGACATAAAATGGAGTTTCTACCTACGCCTTTCCTACACACCGAGCACGACCATTTCCCAGAAGGGACCGCCGCCTTGTTTTCTTTCCTACAAACTAGTACTTTGGTCTTAGCCAGGTTAATTTTAAGTCCTTTTGACTCTAGGCCGTGCTTCCATGTTTGGAATTTCTTCTCTAGCTCGGCCATTGATTCCGCTATGAGTGTCAGGTCGTCTGCGTATAGGAGTTCCCATGGGCAGCCTGTCTTGAACTCCTCTGTTATAGCCTGAAGGGCAATAATAAATAGTAGTGGGCTGAGAACAGAGCCCTGATGGACGCCAACTTTTACGCTAAACTCTTCACTATATTCGTTGTTAATTCTAACCTTGCTGACTGTTTCTTTATACATGGCTTGTATAGCCCTCACAAGCCATTCGTCAACGCCTAGTTTTCTAAGAGCCCACCAGATAATGGAGCGGGGGACTCTGTCCAAGTCGACAAAAGCTAAGTAGAGGGGTTTACCTTTAGCTAGGTACTTCTCCTGTAGTTGTCGTACTATGAAAAGAGCGTCTGTGGTACTTTTGCCTGACACAAACCCGAACTGCATTTCATCTAGGTCAATTCTCTCTCTGATTAGTTGCGCTATTACTTTTTCCGTGACCTTCATGACCTGGTCGATTAATTTAATGCCTCTATAGTTACTCCTATCTAGGGCGTCTCCTTTACCCTTATAACAGTTAACGATGATGCTGCTATGCCAGTCCTTCGGAACAACCCCATTCTGTACGACTTGGTTAACTATGCGGGTGACCATGGTGTGTCCCACCGTGCCAGATGCCTTCAGCATCTCAGCAACTATTTCCGAAGGCCCAGCCGCCTTACCCGTCTTCATATCCTTGATTGCCTTACTTATTATACTCCCCTCGACTAACACTGCTGGTCCCTCTATTGGGTCGATATGGGGGAGACTGTCTTTCTCCCATTTATTCTCCTCATTTAGTAGCCTTTCATAGTGACACTTCCAAGCTACCTTCTTATCAGCGTCGGTGATGGCAAGTGTGCCATCGTCGTTTAGTACACACTTCTCCCCGACAATATCACGGTTTTCCTTGACGCATTGCCTAGCAATCCTGAACACCTCACGTTTTTGGTCATCACGTTGTAGAACATGCTTGAACTTTCTTTCCTCAGCTTCCCTTCTTGCTAAGTACACTTGTCTCCTAGCTTCCCTCCTGGCCACTTGATAGTCTTCTCTACTTCCCCCATCCCGCCATACTTTCCAAGCCTGCTTTTTGGCCTTAATTGACCCCTCCACCTTACTGTTCCACCACCATGTTACTCTCCTCCTGCCTACAGGCCTGCTCCAGCCACAGACTTCGTCTGTCGCCAACAGCAGGTTTGCTTTCAGAAATTCCCACTCTCCCTCTATATTGTCCGACTCTAAATGTTCTTCCTTACTGTCGAAAGCATCAAGTAATATGCTTTGAAATTTATTCCTGGCTGTGGGGTCCTTTAGCTTCCATATTTTTCTCCTGAGGATAGTCCTCTTCTGCTGTCGAGTACGTCTCGTCCTGACTATGAGGTCGCTAATTATCAGTCTATGTTGGGAGGTGCATTCTTCATGGGGGAGGGATTTAGTGTTTACAACAGACACTCTGTCACGTCTTCTGGTAAGGATATAATCTACCTGGCTTGTGTGTTCCCCGGATCTATAGGTGATCAGGTGATTGTCACGTTTTTTGAAGTTAGTGTTACAGATAGTTAGGTTATTTGCATCACAGAATTCCAGGATTCTGGAGCCTTCCTCATTTCTAGTACCAAACCCATAGCCTCCATGGATTTCGTCGTAGCCGTCACAATGTTGTCCAACGTGACCATTTAGGTCGCCTGCGATAATTATATAGTCACTGTCGGATATTTGGGAGGTAGTTAGCATCAGTGTCTCATAGAATCTGTCTTTTATAGTGCCGGGCAGTCCGGATTGGGGTGCGTACGCAGATATTACTGTCACCGTAGTTCTATTGAGGACAAGTCGTATTTTAATTATTCTGTCGTTCACTCTATTTACGTCTATTATCTTATCTGCCCACTTTTCTGCTACCATGATTCCTACTCCACCCAGCCCATCGTCGTTTCCCACCCAGAAAAGCTTATAACATCGTTTTTTACCCTCAATGAACCTAGCAGACCCACCCCTCCACCTGGTCTCTTGAATACAACAAACATCGACCTCCTTACGTTCAAGCATTTCTACAACCTCGTTAGCGCGACCCTTTAGGGTGCCTACATTTATGGTCACCCAGCCCATCATCGTTTCCCACCCAGAAAAGCTTATAACATCGTTTTTTACCCTCAATGAACCTAGCAGACCCACCCCTCCACCTGGTCTCTTGAATACAACAAACATCGACCTCCTTACGTTCAAGCATTTCTACAACCTCGTTAGCGCGACCCTTTAGGGTGCCTACATTTATGGTACCAACTCTGAAGTTTTGGATTGCGTTTGGGGGTTGGGGGCGGTGGGGGGCGGGGGGCGATGGGGTTATGTTAGCCGTCCGCGGTCGAAACAATGAGTGCTCGCATTCTCGTCCAAGAGGTGAATTTGTCTTTATCTTTGGCATTGTCGCTTGAGCGTCCAGATTTTTCTCTCTCTCTCCTCCACTCTCCAGGATTCCGCAGTCCATCCATCCATCATATATCGAAAGGCAACCAGGCAAGCGATAGTATAGGCCTCTGGCTTCTGATTGGTCCGCGTAATAATACTGGTGATGCGTGGGGGCTCTGTTTTATGATTGGTCCACGTAATAACAATGGTGGTGCGTGGGGGTGGGAGGGAGGGGTGTTGGGTAGCTAGATAGAAGGTAATGATTGAATGGGGTCCTTGCATTTAACAAGCGATTAACAAAAATACAAAATTTGTTCTGTTCAATACGACCAAAAACTTTCGTATTTAATGATTAATAAAAACAAAAAATGTAGTTTGTTTTAGCGATAGATTGGCTATTTGGACTTGATACGAAATATGGATTGTTTTGAAAATACGCTAGAATTAGAATTAAAATACGCTAGAATTAGGATTTGTGGAGGAAGAGAAATGAAATCTGTACATTACGTTACATGAATATCGTGGGGTATAGAGACAGCAAGCAATGAAATTTGGCGAAGTGAATTCCTATCATATATATATATAGAGAGAGAGAGGGGTGGTGGTGGCCGCATGATGGTTGTGTGTGTTAGGCGTTTGACCGCCCCATGCCTTCGAAGAAGGAAGAAGGAAAGGATTTTGTTTTTTTGTTTTGAAGATACGCTAGAATTAGGGATTGAGGTTTGAAAAATACGTTAGGAATTAAGGTTTGAAAATACGCTAGATAGAAGGTAATGATTGAATGGGGTCCTTGCATTTAACAAGCGATTAACAAAAATACAAAATTTGTTCTGTTCAATACGACCAAAAACTTTCGTATTTAACGATTAATAAAAACAAAAAATGTAGTTTGTTTTAGCGATAGATTGGCTATTTGGACTTGATACGAAATATGGATTGTTTTGAAAATACGCTAGAATTAGAATTAAAATACGCTAGAATTAGGATTTGTGGAGGAAGAGAAATGAAATCTGTACATTACGTTACATGAATATCGTGGAGTAGAGACAGCAAGCAATGAAATTTGGCGAAGTGAATTCCTATCATATATATATATATAGAGAGAGAGAGGGGGGGGGGGGGGGCGCATGATGGTTGTGTGTGTTAGGCGTTTGACCGCCCCATGCCTTCGAAGAAGGAAGAAGGAAAGGATTTTGTTTTTTTGTTTTGAAGATACGCTAGAATTAGGGATTGATATATATATATATATCTCATCATCATCATCATCGTTTAACGTCCATCTTCCACGCTTGCATGGGTTTGGATGGGAGGTTTCCCACTTGAGGCAAGATTTGTTGTCCTGCTCGTATAGGACTGTCTGGCGGGTTTTCTACAGTTGGATGCCCTTCCTAACACCAACCACATTTACAGTGCGGACTGGGAGGTTTTTACCATGTTACCTACACGGCCACATTACAGCGTGGACTGTATGTTTTTTTGTCGTGACACCTACACGTCCTCATTTGTTTCGGACTGGATGTTGTGGTACCAACATAACTTCACATTTAAGGGGGTGGTGTGGGTGGGTGTGTGTGTGTGTGGGGGGGGGGGGGGTTATTTTGTTAGAGGTGCCTACTGACTAGCTTTCGCTTTGTACTTAGGCAAGGCGGGTCTTCTGTATAACTGTGTAGCGCCAAAAGATCTCGGTCCAGTGACATTGTCTTGGAGAGGTGTAAGTGTGTGAGGTCGGAATTTATCAGCTCGTCCCAGGTTTTTCTGGGTCTGCCTACTCCGTGGCTACCGTCTATTTTTATCGCCTTGCACTTTTTTATACAGCTGTCGTCTTTCATGCGCATCACGTGACCATACCAACGTAGTCTTCTCTCGAGTAAACAACATCTGATCCCTCTTATTTCTAATTTCTCCCTTAGTTCGTTTATGCTTTGCCGTTCACGTATATTGCTATTACACATCCAGCGGAGCATGCAAGCTTCGTTTCTCTTCAGTCTGCGTATATCCTCTGCACACAATGCCCAGGTCTCACTGCCATGGAACATTGCTGTTCTATATATATATATATATATATATATATATATATATATATATATATATATATATATATATTTGTTTTGTTTTTTCTCTTTCGGTAACTTTTTGATTATTGATCGCTGCTCCCGCATTGATCTAGGCGGGGAACTAATGTAGCGATATCTGTCCACACCTTGAGCCCTGGTCAAATTCTAGGTCACCACCCTTTTGGCGTAAACAAGTTGATACCTGGGCAATCTCTCGAGGCAGGGGACAGAGGAAGCTAGCGATATAAATAGCCGGTACCAGGAGAGAGAAGGTTCAATCACCACGAGAACTACTACCACTCACTGCAAAGACCAACAAACATTGTCAGGTCACTCGCTGTTTTCCCATCAACAACAAAATAACATTGTCAACCTTTGCGACTCGTGGTAACTTATTTGTTGTTCTTTTTGACTGAAGTGGAGTCAACTTTATATCAAAAGTAAACCAGCTATTTGAGTTATTTCTTCTAACGAACTACCAACTTTGCTTCGCTTCACATATATAATTACATATTACATATGTACTGAAGTGTTGATTGGTAATCAATCAACACATACTCAAATTTATATATCATCATCATCATCATCATCATCGTTTAACGTCCATCTTCCATGCGAGCATGGGTTAGACGGGAGTTGTGCCACTTGAGGCAAAGTTGGTCGGATGACCGCGTCTCGCTCGTATAGGACTATCTGGCAGGCTTTCTATATATATATTCCTACACACACACACACACATACACACACACATGTATAACTGATATTATTATTTATCTATTGTAGGAATTATCTGTTGACATCAGCGAACATGATCCAAAGAAATTACCCAATGGCATCCTCTATCTATTGAAAGCTGAAATTTGTGCTCCAACTCTCTGTAATGATGATATTAGTAAAATTTTTGAGGAACATCGCATTTATAAAAGTCTCTCCCAGTGGCAACATTACAACAAAGTAAGTGGAATCTTGAGAAAATCTTTGAACAGTGAAATATTAACTCAGCTACCTTACCTCTTTTCATACACACTCCTCTTGAAACTACCCCTGGTTTTATAGTACTAAGCTCTTTGTTTTAACAATTAACATCTTGTAACATGTGAAACCACATTAACAAGACATTCTTGTAATTTTCAGAGCAGCACAATGACTGCATCGCATTAAAAATAAAAATCTTCAGTTTACTGCAAATTTCACAGCAATCTGTCCACTAGCAAAGATGCTACAAATATTTGTATTAACAAATCCGATTTTAGATATTTTGTGTTAAATCATTACACAGTGTTAAGAATTAAAGTGTTTATATTTATCTTAAAGACTTTGATCATAATTTTATGTAAGATCTTATGATTTTACATAAAATTATGATGAAAGTTCCAAACACCTGCTTAATAATGGGAAAGTTAGTTATTTTACTAAACCCCTCAAAATTATTTCAAAATCATAGGAAATGACTTTCATTAAAAATATACTAATGGTTAGATCTAGAAGTTAGGATTCCTGGCTTTCACCCAGGCAGCCCGGGTTCGATTCCTGGCATGGGAAATCTAATCGTTCCAAGGGCAGTACCCCAGCATGATGGCTGGAACAGGTAAAAGAGTAAAAGAGTAATCAGCTCACCTGAAACTACCTCTGGTTCTATGATACTAAACTGTTTATATTTATCAAAAAGGCTTTCATAATATCATATATAAACCTTCTTCTACCGTCCACATTCATTCCAATCATTCCTCTCACCCAGTCACTTTCATCCTTCCTCAACATATGATCCAACCATCTCTTTCTTTTTTTTTCACAACATTCATCACTGGCTCTATTCCTATCCCCCAATCATTTTCGCCCTTCTTTAACACATGACTAACCATCTCATTCTATTTCTCTTCACAGCATTTATTACCAGCTCAGTTCCTCTCACTCGGTCATAACACACGACCAACCATCTCGTTCCATTTCCCTTCACAACATTCATCACTGGCTCTATTCCCATCACCTAATCACTTTCATTCTTCCTTAACATATGTCCCAGCCATCTCATTTCATTTCTCTTTATAACAAACATTCATCACTGGCTCTGTTCACATCAATCCTTTCATGCAGCCACTTTCATCCTTCCTTAACACATCACTCAACCATTTCCCTTCACAACATTCATCACTTGTTCTATTCCCATCACTCCTCTCATGCAGTCACTTTCATCCTTCATCCACACAGGACCCAACTATCTCACACTATTTCCTTTCATAACATTTATCACATACTCTATTCCCATCACTCCATTACGATTCACTGATTGTCTTCCTTTCGTTGTATTTTATTTGGTATGTTTTGTAATTTTCAGATTGACTTTGGAGGTGTTTATGGTGAAATCGATAAGAAATTTATGTTCAGTAATGTAATTGTAGGGAAAAAAGCAAAAGCTCGCTTCAAATTAATTAATACTAGTAAGGTTTGTAAATGGTTTCTATTTTTGAAATTACAGTAATATTATACATACTGTAATATATATATATGGTCATTTTTGGAAGCCTCTACAATGCAGGTGAATAAATCTCTGGGTAACAAAATCAGGTGGCAGTAGGAAGAAAGGGGATAAGAGAGAAGGAGAGGAAATAGGAAAAGGAAAGTTAAAATGAAATGAAAACCAGAGGTAAAGTTACCTTGGAATTGGTTTATTGGTCCCTATATTTCGGATTTCTCATCCATCATTAGGGGAGGCAGGGTCCAAAGGAATTTTGGAGATTTGTCTGAGAGGAATCTATGTGGCCGTGTGTTGCTAGTGTCCGTGTCATTGATTGAAATAAGAAAACAAGTATTCCCTAATGGGCACGCACGCATGAGATCGGTACAGTCATTCAAAGGTCATCAAGGTTAGCAGTTGCGACTAAAATGTGGAATGGGTGTGATATGACAGGGTCCACGCATTCTGATAGTGGGTTTGGCTGGTGTGGTAGGAGGGGAGGGGGGCAAAAACTTGATGGCAGGCACAGCATAACAGCAGAGTCAGTCCGTCTGTTTGTATGTCGGCAGGCAACCAAAATGTACATTAATATTCATTCACTCATCTGTTATTGTGTGTGCAAGTCATAGTTCAGGTTAGACCAGCCACCATGTTTCACTCCTTTCAGATCTGTTGTTTATTGGTGGTTCCAGTCATTTGATCGAAAGTGCTTCCTTGATCCTAGGAATCCCAATGTTACGTTCTGTTACTAGCACTGTGATAGTGAGTCTTCTGTCCTTGTTTCCACATTTGGTGATATGTTTCCAAAAGGACGAGACTCTAGTGCTGATGTGCTCCTTGATTCAAATGTACAGCAGTCAAATGGTGCTACTGATGTAGTAATCTTTGCACTTGTCACAATTGATCTTGTAAACCATATATATATATATATATATATATATATATATATGGTTGTAAACTATATATATACAGAGAAAGAAAGAGAGATATATAAAATCCCAGGCATGGCCCCAAGCGGTTTTAAAAACCAATTGGCGCTGTAGCCGGCATTTTTATATATCTCTATATCCACTCTGCATTTCATCATGCATTGAGTACTCCCATGGTTAGTGGTCTCCCCAGTCTCAGCACCGCAGACTCTGTATATATATATAGGCATCGATGAAAATCAACTAGCCATTCTTTTCAGGAGGACTTTCAGTCCATGGATAATTTCCAGAAATCCCTGGCCTGTCAGTGCTACCAGGGAGCTTTGCCGGTTCAGGATAAACTCCACAGGTATGGAAGTGTTGACAGCCAGACCTGTCTGAGATGCATGTAGAGCAATGAAACCATCCTGTATGCAATCATCCAGTGTCTGAGCATTGCTGACTTGTGAGTTCATGTTGAACACCTGCTGTCAAGAGTAAGGTGAATCAGCCAAATCCATTGTGATGATTGCCCCACCGCCTTTCTTTAGTTAGGAAGAGCAAGCTGTTTTTATATGTCTTGAAGCCATGGCGAAAGAGCTTGAATGGTGGACGTGCTTGAAAGGGTTGAAGATGAGCACTTTCCTCTTCGGTGAAGCCCTGATTAACTTATTTAGGTTTTACTTGAAGAGGAAAATCAAGGTGGAAAAGTAAGTGCTACATTCAATGCAGTTTATTGAAAGGTGAGTGAGAGAGGCAAGCATGGCTCGAGTAAATGGGCCTGCTCTGAATGTGAGCCAGTAGATTGGAAGAGAACTAGGCCAGGGCACTTGCCCTAGAGATCAGGGCACCCACAGTTTTATGGTTTTTTTTCCATGAGTGACCCTTGAACGTCTCATCCCTATTGAGGAATCCCCTTTGTTTTAATTTTTATTGTTATCTTTCTTTTTTAACATTGTTAAATTTATTTACTCGCAAAACCCACATACATACACACTTATGTTTTTGTCCTGTGCTGTCAATGTTTTTCTTGACTTTCGTAAAATTTTAGTTGTTTGAATTTTTTTGATATTTCTATCTTCTTCTTATAACCTGGCCAAAACCCACTTTGTATCGTCCTGTACCGCTCTGTGCCATCTGTAATGTTTTTCTTCATGTTAGCCTTTGTGGCCAATAACAAAACCATTATTATTATTATTTGGATTGGCAGTATCGATAGAGCATCAGACAACATGCTTCGCAGCATAGAGTTACGGCCCTTTACTTGCTGAGTTCAAATTCCGCCAAGGTTAGCTTTGTCTTTCATCCTTACAAGGGTCGATAAAATAAAGCACCAGTAATGCACTGGGGTTGATTTAATTGACTTTCCTCTCCACTACCCTTCAAATTCCTGGCCTTGTGCGTAAAGTAGAAACAATTATTATTATAATTGTTATATAGGATTGCAACAAAAGACCCAGCTAACCCATTTAAGCACGGAAAAGCAAATATAAAATAATTGTTTCTACTTTAGGCACAAGGCCAGCAAATACCCAGTGTATTACTGGTACTTTATTTTATTGACTCCATAAGGATGAAAGGCAAAGTCAACCTCGGCGGGATTTGAACTCAGATCGTAAAGGGACGTAACTATGCTGGAAAGCATGGCGTCCGACCCTCTACCGATACTGCCAATCCACCGCCCTTATAAAACAAATATAAAATAATGATGATAATGACACAAACATAGACACATACACAGGGGTTGGGGGAAATGACCTGTTCAACCCATATAAGCATGGAAAAACAGATGTAAAATGATGATGATGATTAGATAAGATGCCTCCAGTCTAGGACAGACTTTGACTTCCTGCACTGCATAAAACCATATTAGCAAGATTTTTTTGAAAAGTACAAAACAGCACCATGACTGTATCACATTCAAAATTTAAAGTCTTAAGTACTCTAATGCTGTACAAGATGTGGACGATATCTGTTCGCAAGATTACTGTCTAGGAAAAAGTAACACAGTAGTTTTATTTTTTAAGATTTATTTATCAAACTTAGGTCAGTTTGTCTTCATTACTTGTTCTTTCGATCTCACTCGATAAACCCGCCATTGGCTTTGATGACGGCTTCAAGGTGGCCTTGGAACCGGCTACAGGCCTTCGTCACTGTCCCCCAACTTAGGCCCCTAAAGTCACTTGTGATCCTGGCCTTCAGATCATCTTTCATATTGCAGCTAGATCTGTTGATGTCTCGTTCCACTGCGCCCCACACAAAGAAGTCGAGGGGGTTGCAGTCAGGCGAGCTGGGAGGCCAGATGTCAGGTGAAGTGTGGTCGACGAAGTTCTCTGACAGCCAGGCTTGGGTCTTTAGGCTGGTATGGCAGGGCGCTGAGTCTTGCTGCCACACGTACGGTCTACCTGCAGCTACCTGGTCAATCCAGGGCTTTACTACCTCGCTCAGAACGCCATCAGATGTAGCCATCGGTGTTCAGCTTGAGCCCCTCAGGGAAGAAGTGAGGAGGCATGATGTCACCTTGACTGCTGACGACACCTAAGACCAATGTTGTCGCTGGAAACTTTGTCTGCATGACTCTGGGCACGTCTTTGGATGAGACAGCGAGCCACCTGTTGTTCTGGGAGTTGATCTTCTGGTCTTATTTGTCCTCCCGGCGCGGATCCAAGAAGAACTCTGTGTCTCTTCCACAAATTTAGAGGTTCAAAATTATTCATAATCAATTATTCTGAAAATAAATAATGGAAATATAGTCATTGTTTTTATGAAGACAAGTGTGACAACCGAAGTAAAAAGATTTTGCATAAAATTAGTAGTTGAAAATTGCGAACAAATATCGTCCACACCCTGTAAATTGTCACAATCATCTGTTCAGTAGTAAAGATATTATAAGCATTTGAATTAACACACACATTTTTAGATATTCTCTGCTAAATCATTATAGGATATTAAGAGTTAACCTGTAACCTTTTATATTCTAGGTCCCTTTTGATGCGATTATTAGTGTGAAAGCCAGTCAGAGTCGGGGTAGTGGCAAACAGCCACATGTAGAGATCTTTGAAGTTGAACCCACCAAAGCCCAAATACTCAACCACAGCTATATCTTTGCAACTGTCACATTTTCACCTCAGGCAATGCAGGTAAAACAAACTCACTTTCATTAAAAAAATAACCATGTGGAGATTCCACAGTTTATTTAGATACAACCACTATTTGTTAAAGATCAGTATGACACTTTATGTTTTATTTACGTTATATATATATATAGTAATGAGATATGCACACAGATACATCAGTTCAATAAATTGAAGGGTTCTCTTGATAAGCCTTATAACCTCAGAGCGGTAGTGTATGTTTCAAGTGCAGGGTTGCTGTAAGACAATTAGGCAAAACTGCAGTCAGGACTTTGAAGAAAAAATAGGTATTTTATAATTTTATATATATATCTAAAGTCTAAAGTCTGAAGTCTGTCTTAAGCCAGAAGGCTCATTTGACCGGTTCCATGGCATGAAGGGACTGAGAGTACAAGACTTCCCTTGGACAGGACAGCAGTCCATCGCAGGTTTAAACCCCCAGCTACTGCTGGTACTCATTTTCAGCTGAGTATACTGGAGCAACATGAAATGAAGTATTTTGCTCAAGAACACAACACGCAACCCAGGAATCAAACCCACGACTTTATGATCGTAAGTCCAACACCCTTACCACTAGGTCACGTGCCTCCACACAGACACATGCATACATATATATATATATATATATATATATATATACACATATATATATATATATATATATATATAAGGAAATGAAAAGTGTTGAAGGCATCAGGAGAAGTAGGAACTAAACTAGTTGCATACATAGTCAATCAAGTTATATATGATGGAGTCATAACCAAGACTGGTGCAGCAGTATTCTTGTTAATTGTTACAAAGGTAAAGGGGACGTTTTGGAGAGGAGCAATTATAGGGGCATAAAACTGATTGATCAGGTTATGAATGTGACAGAAAGAGTGCTAGCACAACTAATTAGAGAAAGGGTCAAATTAGATGAGATGCAGTTTGATTTTGTGCCTGGGAAAAGTACAACAGATGCCCTCTTCTTAGTGAGACAACTACAAGAGAGGTTCTTAGAGAAGAATAAGCCACTATACTTAGCTTTTGTTGACCTAGAGAAGGTCTTTGATAGAGTACCTTGATCTGTCATCTGGTGGTCCCTAAGGAAACTAGGTGTAGAGGAGTGGCTTGTGAGGACAATACAAGCTATGTACAGAGGAGCTGTCAGTAAAGTGAGAGTAGGAATGGAGTTTAGTGAGGAATTCCAGACACAAGTAGGAGTTCATCAGGGTTCAGTCCTCAGCCACTCTTATTCATTATAATTCTCCAAGCCATAACAGAGGAGTTTAAGACTAGCTGCCCATGGGAACTTCTCTATGCTGACAATCTGGTACTTATAGCAGAATCAGTAGAGGAGCTAGAGAATAAATTCTGGCTGTGGAAACAACAGTTGGAATCAAGGGGACTGGGAGTGAACCTAGCACAGACTAAAGTATTGATAAGTAGGAAAGCGGACAAGACTCTGATTTCATCAGAGAAATGGCCATGCTTGATATGTATAAAACGAGTTGGCATAAACTCTATAGAATGTACACAATGCAAGAGGTGTAGTGGGATAGAAGGCAAACTAATGGAAAAGGAAAACTTCATATAGAGTAGTTGTTCAGGGAAAATTGATAGTAGAAGTGTCAGTGGTAGGCTCATTTTTCAAATGCAGGTAGGATTTATTGAGGTGGTTGATAACTTCCAATATCTAGGTGATCAGATTAGCAAGAGAGGAGGGTGCTCCAAAGCCATAGTATCTAGAATAAGGAGGGGTTGGAAGAAGTTTAGGGAGCTGTTTCCCCTGTTGACAAAGAAGGGTTTCTCCCTACGAACAAAAGGCCGGTTATATGATGCCTGTGTGAGATGCGCGATGCTGCGTGGTAGTGAGACATGGGCAGCAACTGCGGAGGATATGCGATGGCAGGAGAGAAATGAAGCAAGCATTCTCCGTTGAATGCGCAATGTCATTGTGTGTGAACGACCAAGCATAGACAAGTTGAGAGAGAAACTGTGTATAAGAGGGATAATCTGTAGTGTGCAGGAGAGAAGATTGTATTGTGATGCGCATGGAGGATGACCACTGGGTAACAAAGTACCAAGAAATCCCAGTGGAAGGAAGACAGTAGAGGAAGGCCACAAAAAAACACAGGCGGAGGTGGTGAGAGCTGACCTCAGATCACTGAAGCTCACAGAGGAGATGACGAAGGACCGTGACGAATGGAAAGATGCTGTGCTGAAGAGAACCCATCCAACCGTTGCAAGCAAAGAAAAGCAGACGTAAAATAATGATGATGATATATATATATATATATATATCTGAGGTCTTTCCCAAAAGTAAGGGTACTTATTTTTCTATGTACGACATCAGAAAATAAACACCTTGTTGATACGTATAGGTGTGTTGGTGATGACCTTCGTTGCACACACATACTTGTTTCAATATGATCAAGTCAATCATAAGTTATTGATGTTTTTGTACAGATGTGTTTATAACCTCTGTTACATTTGCAATGCAGGAAAATATTGAATAATGTAACACGATCAAATTTTGTGTGAAACTCAACAAATCTGCGACCAAAACTAAGCTTATGGAAATGCCACTGTATTAACAAATAAAGTTTTTAAGTGACACAATGCTTTCAAATAGGGTCAAGAAAATATTGAAGATGAACCTTGTATAAAAGAATATATTTAATTACTTAATTTAGCTTGTTTGCTATAATTAGATAGATTCTGTTTCAAACTTTTGTTTTCTCTCCAGTATGATGCTGTTACAGCAGTAATTTCCAACAAGGAGTGCATTTCCCCCAGGGGAAGCAATTTAAAATGATGTTAATGAGAACAAGCTTTAAATTTTACCTTATAACTTTTACGCCAAAGGTAACTTTGGTACACATCCTGTCTCTCCTCATATCTACATGTTATTGTGCATCTGGCACCACCTATACACCAATTTATTTACTTTTTGCAGCTAGTCATTGCTGTTTTCATATTAAAGGGGGGGGGGGGGGGTCAGCATAACAATTTTTGAGATGTTGAGGTTGGGCATGGTGGAAAAAAGGTTGGGAACCACTGTGTTTCAGGATAGATAAAAATATTGTATTTATATGATAATCTTTCTCAATGTTCCAGATGTATAATACAACATTTGAAGCATCTATTGAATCAAGTGTAGCAACCAAATCTGAATCTCTTATATTTGAAATATCTGGAGAAGGGACCCTGCCTTTGATTATTGTGAGCCAACCAACCATCCGTAATCAACACGGACAACCTATTCTGTTGTTCAAACAAAACTTTGTTGGAAATTCTGAAACGTTAAAAGTAATTATTGTAAATGACGGATCCATTCCATGTAAGGTATGTATTGTAAAATACTACTACTGCTACCACCACTACTACTACTACCACTACTACTGCTGCTGCTGCTGCTGCTACTACTACTACTACTACTACTACTACTACTACCACCACTACTACTACCACTACCACTACTACTACTACTACTACCTCTACTACCACCACCACCATCTCCACCACCACCACCACTACTACTACTACCACCATAACTACTACTACTACCACCCCCATAACTACTATTACTACCACCACTACTACTACTACTACTACTACTTACTACTACTACTACTGCTGCTGCTGCTGCTGCTGTTTTAAGGCAAATTTCCCTGTTAAAACAGTTTAGTCTTGCAGACAGCATGACAAGTTTCATACTCATCAAGGACTCTGTTTTATGGCTGGATGCTCTCCCTTGTGCCAACCATTTTAGTCACCTGATACAATGTACAGGGATATGGTGCACCTCTCTTAGACTGGGTACAAGCAGCAGACATGCTAGATTGGAATTGTTTCATACATTTCTGAAATATTGGTGGTGATTTGGCAATATAAATCAATATATGCAATTTATTTACATATATTTACATCCACGTTCCACACTGTAATGGGTTGGTTGGGTTGTTACAGTTTGAGACCAGATAGAATGAATCAACCTATCTTGCTCATGCATTCCATATTTGGCATGGTTTCTATGGCTGGATGGAAATACTTGTATAACAATAATTTTTGTTGTTGTTGTTGTTGGCCAGGTTGAGCTTGGTTTAATCAACTCAAGTTATATGTTCACTTTAAAACCAATGATAATCTTTTTGTTAAACAATATTGGTTGACTTCCAAGGCATTGGGTAATTTGAAATTTGAAAATATTGTCACCACAATGCAAATCACTATAATGATTTCTACTATAGGCACAAGGCCAGCAATTTTGGGGGAGGGGAACGTCGATTGAATCGACCCCAATGCATTACTGGTGCTTTATTTTATCAACCCTGTAAGCATGAAAGACAAAGCTAACCTCGGCAGGATTTGAACTCAGATCATAGAGGGGCGTAACTCTATGCTGCAAAGCATGGCATCCGACTCTCTGCCGATACTGCCAATCTATAAAAATAGTTGATAAATAAGCTAAAATACCCCTAAAAACAGAAAAATGTGGACAGAGATGCCTGCAGGGAATCAAACCAAACATCTCTCATATGCCAGATGAGTGTGTTTAACCAGTGCGCCAAAGAGCCTCTGGTCACTTATTACTATCCTTTTGAAGTCAACAAATCATGTTTATACTTCTAGCTACATGATTAAATCTTCCAAAAAGAAAGTAATTAGTGCCAGAGGCCCCTTAACACAATGATTAAATACACTTGCCCAGCATACAAGAATTGTGTGGTTCAATTACCCACAGATGTCTCTGTCCAATTTTGTTCCATTGTCAGGAGTAGTTTTCGTGATTTATCAACTATTATTGTTAGTGATCTGCATTGTGAAGACTGTATTTTCCAATTTCAAGTCGTTTTTGTTGGGGGTTATGTTGATGTTGACCTAATTGACTCAGTAGTATGAGCTCCAGTGAGATAAACTTTTTCAGATCCTGGGTAGACACCATAGGTGACCTAATTAGCAGTGGAAGAGGTTGAAAAGTATAGTAGGTAGAATAAGAACGGATGGGAAAAGTTTAGAGAGCTACTGCTTCTGTTGACAACAAAAGGTTTCTGTCTATGAATGAAATACTGGCTGTATAACACTTGCATTGAAGTGAAACATGGGCAGTAAATGCTGGAGATATACAGAGGCTGGAAAGAAATGAGGCAAGCATGTTTTCAACAAGGCATGGATGAGCTGAGAGAAAAACTAGGTATAAGAGAAATCAAATGTAGTGTGCAAGAGAGAAGATTGTGTTGGTATAGCTATGTGATGCATATGGAGGATGATCATTGGGTGAAGAAATGCTGGGAGCTCTTGTTGGGAGGAAGCTACAGTAGTGGAAGGTCAAGGAAAACCTGGGCAGAAGTGGTGAAGGCTAATTACGAACACTGAATCTTACTGAGGAGATGATGAATGAATACAACAGATGGATGAAAGCTGTACTGGAAAAGACCTGTACAAGCATGGAAAATGGATGTAAAAGGATTATGATGATGATGATGAAGTAATATGCTCACACTAAAACCAAAGAAAATCTTTTGTCTTTGTTATTGTTATTGTGTAAGTTGATCTTGATCTAATTGACTCAAGTAATGTGTTTATACTAAAACTAAAGATAATATTTTGTTGTTGTTGTTAGGTTGATTTTGATTTAATTGACCCAAGTAATGTGTACACACTAAAACCAGTCATTAAAAATAAGAAAGATGAAGAATTTATATTTCAAGCAGAACATGGTAATTCTTTTTTTTTTCCCCTTTTATGTAACATTGGTTAATTAGTTGGAAATGGTTGATTTTAAGGAAATATTAGAACTGCACAAATATTTGGCCCAGTGTTTGATATTCTCTGAGTCTGAGAAGCATTTGTAATGGCTATGAGTGTTTTAAGTCTTTTAACCATCATTTACCATGTAAGCATATATGTAGTATTTGACACTGCACAAAATTAGGTTTAAAGCTACACAAGCAGGGGTCAGCTGCACATTAAAATAACCACTGGTTGGAAAATAGAGGTATTGTCCTTTGAATATATTTATACTTATATACTTACTACTTAGTACTACTACTACTTTGATGCTAAACTCTGCCAGTTGCAGACTAGGCATCAACATGAGATATTTTTCTCCACAAAGTTCGATCACCAACAGCAGAGTTTAAAGAGCAAAGATGAAGTCCAGTCCATAGGTTGACATTATCAAGCCATCATTTTGGCTGCTTCTCTTACCAGCCAACTTTCCTTCTAGGCATAACCTACTCACACCACGAGTTGATATTTTTATATGACCTTATACTTTGAGTACTCTTGACTTGACAATTAATGTAATTGGTCTCAGCCTGGTGATGTTGAGCAGCTCAGTGATACAGATACAGTCGCTGAGCCGCTTGCCAGTCACAAGTCTCATGATGTGGTTCTGGAATGTAGAGAGCTTTTGAAGTGACCTTGTCGTCCAATTAACACAGTCAAGACCATATAACACAACTGGTAGGATGTAAGTATCAAAGATCTTAGCCTTCAAATGATAGGAAACTTGTTTTAAATACAGTTAAATATATTTATATTTAAAAATGAAGACAACTACAGTACCCTAATGGACCAAATACTAGGTACTTTATACAAGTATCACTGACTAGAAGGAAATGTATAGGCTCCCATTAGTCATGACTGGCTGGGTATTCTTCCTTAAGGTGTTTTCTGAAAGACCAGCTGTCACCCATGTATTCAAGTCTCTCCTCTCTACACCACGAAGGGAAAGGCAAAGGCCAATACAGCCTGGCACCAGTGTCCTAGCCTGGCACCAGTGTCCTTGCAACTCATATATAATTAGTAATTTTAGTTAATCCCTCAATTTCTTTTTTTATTTATTATTTGAAATAAAGGGTATTTCATTAGAAATATGATCATGAAAAGTTTAATACTTGAAAAATAGTGTATTTCATTAAAAATACAGCCATGAAAGGGTTAATAATTTTATTAGATCCCTCCTCAAAATTCTTGATTAATTATTTGAAATAGAGTGTAAATCATTAAAAATAAAGTCATAAAAGGATTAAAAACATATTTTAGGAGAGTGTTGTAGTTGTTTTTAATCATTGCATAAAGTGTAGACAACAGTGTTGTAGAGGACTATAGCAACGCAAATTAGACATTAAATGTTAAAAATAATACCAAATTTTTTGGAATGTTACCTTGGAGATGTTTAATTAGTCTTTAATATTTTGGGAGAAAATTACTCTTGTCAAAATATATTTCATGTTTTATAGATGTAGTTAAGAAACAGTTGCACACTGCATCAGTAAACCTGGAATGTAGCGAGAAAGCTGAATTTAATGTTACATACCAACCAAAGGATGCTGTTAAAAGTATTGCCAGTATACGGGTGATTGTTCATGATAATCCATATGAAAATATCAGCATAAATCTTGTTGGTGAAGGTTACTTTGAAGAAGTCACACTTGATGATATTTACCTGGACCCTATACTCGTACAGAAGTATCAGAGTGAAGCACATGGGAAATATCAAAGTATGTAAGAGTCTTATAACATATCCGTTTATTTTGAGAGTTTACATCAACATCAGTATTGTTGTTGTAGTTGTTATCATCGTCATCATCATCATCTTATAGCAACAGTTTATTTTGCTATGTAAATCATCAGTATCATTATGGTCATATTCATCACCATAGTCATTCTCATAATCAGTATTGTCAATCATCATCATCATCATCATTATCATCATCATCATCACCACAACCATCATTTTTACAGTGTGGGACTGGGTGGTGTCGATATGATGAGGGTATGGCCTCTTGGCTGCGCCATACCCTTCTCATAGCAAAACTGTATATACACACACACACACTCACACACAGATATATAGTGAAAAAAAGTGTGGACATTAGAAAACGTTCTATACAGATCACGTTATATAAGGAAAAAGATAATAAAAAAAACGTACCTTGTATATATATATAAAAAAGAGGGAATGTTATAACGTACAAAAAACTTGGTGTTTAACGAAGCTTGCTTTCTCTTACGTTATCATAAACATTTTTGTTTAGTTGTTCTTTCGTTGTTTTTCAACCATGTGGTTTTGACATTTGCATGAAATACTTACGTATTCCATCCATTGATGGACTTTTGGCTCTTGGTAGAGCCACAGGGGTGCCCTTATGACACTGACACATGTCTTGGGCATTTAAACCTTGTAGAGCCCATCCCTCTCCTGGTTGGAACACAACCAATTTCTTCCAGAGAGAGTGAGAGAGACAAAGTAAGAAAGCATCAACCCTAGTGTAGAACTGGTACTTTAATATTGACCTCAAAAGGATGAGATGCAAAGTTGACCTTAGTGGGATTTGAACTCACTGCACAGAACGCCAGTACAAATAATGCAAAGCCTTTTTTTATCAGACATTTTAATGACTTTGTTGCTTCACCATCTTTGCCCTATTTATTACTTATGGAATTAAATTTGATATCATATTTGTGCTGAATAGGACCCGTCCCACCCTTGCAAGCAGGGAAAAGCGGACGTAAAATGATGATGATGATGATGACTATGGTTTCTTTTTTTTTACTCACATTTCTTAACAATAAGCTAGTAATATAATTATGACCACTATCATATTCATCACAATTACTTTACGAGCAACTTTTACAAACAGCCTCAATGACAGAGGACAGAGACATCGTTATGCTAGCAGGGGACTTCAATGGACATGTTGGACTGCTTCAGGATGGATTCATAAATTGCTACAAAGGTAAAGGGGATGTTCTAGAGCGGAGCAATTATAGGGGCATAAAGCTGATGGATCAGGTTATGAAAGTGGCAGAGAGAATATTAGCACAACTGATTAGAGAAAGGGTCAAACTAGATGAGATGCAGTTTGATTTTGTGCCTCGGAAAAGTACAACAGATGCTCTCTTCTTAGTAAGGCAACTACAAGAGAAGTTCTTAGAGAAGAATAAGCCACTATACTTAACTTTTGTTGACTTAGAGAAGGCCTTTGATAGGGTACCCCGAGTACGCCGATCTGTCATCTGGTGGTCCCTAAGGAAACTAGGTGTAGAGGAATGGCTTGTGAGGAGCAGGGGTGATGTCAGTAAAGTGAAAGTAGGTATGGAGTTTAGTGAGGAATTCCAGATACAAGTAGGTGTACATCAGGGTTCGGTCCTCAGCCCACTCTTGTTCATTATAGTCCTCCAAGCCATAACAGAGGTGTTTAAGACTGGCTGCCCATGGGAACTTCTATATGCTGATGATCTGGTTCTTATAGCAGAATCAGTAGAGGAGCTAAAGAATGAATTCTGGCTATGGAAACAGCAGTTGGAATCAAGAGGACTGAGAGTGAACATAGCTAAGACAAAAGTGTTGATAAGTAGAAGAGAGGACAATACTCTGATTCCATCAAGGAAATGGCCATGTTCGATATGTAGGAAAGGAACTGGCATAAATTCCATAAAATGTATGCAATGCAGATCTTGGGTACACAAGAGATGTAGTGGGATAGCAGGCAAACTAACAGGTAGGGAAAACTATGTATGCAGTAGATGTACAGGGAAAGTTGGCAGTAGTAATCGCAGTGTTAGACACATTTTTCCAATGCAGGTGGGTTCTATAGAAGTGGTTGATAGCTTCTGGTACCTAGGTGATCAGATTAGCATGGAGGGAGGGGGGGGGGGTTCCGAGGCCATAGTATCTAGAATAAGGATGGGTTGGAAGAAGTTTAGGGAGCTGCTTCTTTTGTTGACAAAGAAGGGTTTCTCCCTGCATACGAAAGGACGGTTATATGATGCCTGTGTGAGGAGCGCGATGCTGCATGGTAGTGAGGCATGGGCGGCAACTGTAGAGGATATGCAACGGCTGGAGAGAAATGAAGCAAGTATGCTCCGTTGGATGTGCGTGAACGACCATGCATGGACGAGTTGAGAAAGAAACTGGGTATAAGAGGGATAAGTTGTGGTGTGCAGGAGAGAAGGCTGAAATGGCATGGACATGTGATGCGCATGGAGGATGACCGCTGGGTAAAGAAATGCCAAGAAATGCCAGTAGAAGGAAGATGCAGTAGAGGTAGACCACATAAAACATGGTGGTGAGAGCAGACCTCAGATCACTGAAACACACCGAAACTGATGAAGGACCGTGACAAGTGGAGAGATGCTGTGCTGAATAGGACCCGTCCAACCCTTTCAAGCAGGGAAAAGTGGACGTAAAATGATGATGATGAGCTGTTTGAGATGGTGGCCTAAATTTCATATCTGTCCTGGGTCTTTTACCAGCTTTGGAGGCCTACATTTCCCATCTGGCCCAGTACTATAATCAGCTTTTCATGAACCTACATCATCATCATCATCATCATTTTGTCAACTTTCCATGCTGGCATGGATGCTTCATTTCATTTTAGCCACTGAAAATCTTCTGCACTCAAAGTCTATGTTTCACTGCCATGTAGCAAGACTGTTCAAACACAAGCATCATATAATTTGCCCTTCATTCTGAGAGTAAAGCCCTTTGTTGCCAGTACAGGTAACAGCTTCCTACATCATCATACATCAGCTTCCCATGCTGGCATGGGTTGGACAGATTGTCTCGGTCCAAGACCAGACGGGTCAAAGCAAACTCATCTTGATCATACATACCATATTTGGCATTGTTTCTATAGCTGAATACACCTTTTAATGCCAGTCACTTTACAGGTGTAGTAGGAGCATTTTATCATAACAACAGCACTAAAGATGATCATACAGACTGATGGGTCCTTTCAAACTCTCTATTGTCTCTGTTTGATTGCAAACACAGTAGCCTCCAGTCTCTCACTATATTTACCTTTAGTGTCACAGTGTTTGTACAGGTGGGTGAGTCTTTTGTATAAGGGTAATGCAATAATTCATGCGTATGTTGTGTTTTTTTTTCTCGTTACAGTTACAAAAGCTAACACAATGTTGTTTGGTGACTGCCACATTAAGAAAGTGAAAACTCAAAGTTTATCCATTACCAACAGATCCCAAACAGATTCAATTTCTTTCCAATGGCAAACGAAGGACTCATTATCATTCTCACCACATATGGGCCACTTACGTCCTGGACAATCTAAACATGTTGTTGTAACATTCAAGCCCTTAAAACCTGTTATCCTTCACGATGAGGTTGTACACTGTTCAGTGAAGAAAATCATTTATGATAAACCACTCTCTCAGGTAAGTAGCATAGTGTAAATACTTTCTGTTTTATCATCATTTAACATCTGTTTTCCTTGGTAGCAAGAGTTGAACAGATTGTCACAGACAATATCAATACTTATTCAGAGCTACTGACCTCTCAGGCAGGCTGGGGTCCACATCTCACTTACATATGTTCCTGACACACAGACACTTTCACTCTCTCTCTCTCAGTGCATTTTCAAGGTACCAGTACAACCGAAGAGATCTCTGTTATTACCTTTGGTTATTTACAGATTGGTTAAAGCTATTTGTGCCATAACCACACAGTTTGGGTTCCATCCCACAGTATGTCACCTTGGGAAAATGTATCTACTATAGCCTCAGGCTGATCAATGATTTTTGAATAAATTTGGTAAATTGAAACTTACTGAAGTCAACTTAGCCTTTCAAATTTATTTGATTCTATAATTTACACTTTTCATTCTACACTTGACATAATGTTTTTAAACTTTAGGTTACCATACTGAAAGACATAACTAACTTTCTCATTATGAACCATTTAGCATTTAAACTGGCCATATCTGGCCAGAATTCTCTCACCTCTTTGTGTTCAAACCAGCTGTAACCGGCCGCTTATACTGATGTTAAGGTATTGTTCTCGAAATAAATAATATCAAAATCTCATAGATTCAATATTATGTGAGGTAAAGCCTTTACCGTGAAAATATAATACTAAATATAAAGTAATGTAAATACTAAAGGGTTAAGCTGGTGCTTGGAACATAACTTAAAGGTTCTTACATAAAATGATAAGGGGAAATTTAAATTTAAATATGTACACATTAAAACAAACAGTTTTTCATCATAGAACATAGGGTGGTTTCAGGTTGTTTGATATAAAAAGGATTAATGATGTTGGTTAAGATCCTTCCTTCAATTTCAGATTCCAGACTGGGATGATCGAATCCATGTTATTAAATGGGTTGAAATAGAACCTTTACCTGTTACTAATCCAGCGGAAAACACATCTTTCAAAGAACCGTAAGATGGACATATCTTCATCCTAACTGCAGTACATAACCTGTTGTTTTACAGGGAGAATAAGACATATTTGGTTCTTCACCAAATTGTAACAAAGTTATATTTATGGATTGTATGTATATATATGATGATGATGTATGTGTGTATAAATACATATATATAAATCAGAATAGATGCAGTAAAAACCAGTTAGACCATTACTCATCAGATATTTGGGGGTGTAGAGTGGGTAATACGAAAAATTGGGAACCCCGACGGCTGAGCTCCTGCTTTTTCAACAGCTAGATCTGAACTGGATCTAGTTGTTGAAACAGCTGAAGCTCAGCCAGTGGGGCCCCGAATTTTTCATATGTATATATATATATATACATATATATATATATATATACACACACACACATATATATATATATATATATGTTCAGAAGAGATTGTTTTGTGTTAAAAACAGGAGTAAGCAGGACAAAGCTCTCAACAATCGTAGTTTTTAGAGATTTTTATAAAAATAAAAAAATAAGATGCTGAGGTTACATATATCGTTTAATCATTATAATTATTTCCACGGTTCTCCATGCAATCGAGATGTCCTTCATGCATTTGTTATTGTTATGAGAATGGTATCCTCAGATGATATCTGATATGTTTGATACGTCACTGGTAGAAGAAAACACATGTCCTCTTGCTTGTGTGCCCAGTAGACATAGGAGTTCCTTGAAGGGTTTGCCAGCTGTCATGTTTGCTAGAAAAAGCTATCAACGTAAAAAACGAAAACCTGTGTGTAGCCAAAGCCCAGTAGACAGTGGAAGCAATAAATGGAGTTCGGAGGGAGGGTGGGGTATATATTTTGTTGACAACCACCTTAAGACAACAACTGCAACAACAATGTCGACGATGATGACGACAACAACAACAATAACAGCAAAACACTGACCAAAAGTCGTCCACACTGGCTGCATCAGTTGTAGTGATATTACTACCCTTCTGACAACAACAACGATAGCAACAACTACAGTAAACAGTTACAACAACAGCAAAAACACAGACCAGCGTCATGTACATGTGAAGGTGCATGGATTAGTGGTTAGAGCATTGGGTTTGCAATCGAAAGGTTGTGAGTTCAATTCTCAGACCGAGTGATGTGTTGTTTCCTTGAGCAAGACACTTTATTTCACGTTGCTCCAGTTTACTCAGCTGTAGAAATGAGATGATAGGACTGGGGTCCCTATCATTAAATTACTCAAGAGACCTCCAACGAGATATACCTTGGAGGAGGCCAGCTAAACCTGCAAAGGTGGGAGCTGTCACACACACACATAGGCCATAGCAGTTGTAGTGACGGTATCACCCCGCCGACAATAACAACGATAACAACTGCCACAGCAATAAAAGGAGCTCTGAGGTAGGTTGATACACAAATTTGGTGGCATCAATCATCATGACTATGTAGTAATGGTAACGAACATTAACACCGTCCACCATCTACCCCGGTCGTCGTAGTAGTGATGGTATCATTGATATATTGATATTAGTATCAAGTCAATGGCAGTGAGTACCCATTACCTGAGAGCCAGACAGTGGTAATACCAACAACAATAATAACAACAACACCAGTGATGAGCACACCACGGTGACGGCAGCAACAAAAAAAAGGCCTCGCTTCCATCGAAAGGCACAAGGCCAGCAGTAAATATATTGCAGAAAAAAACAAACTAACCACAATAGTAGTCCGTTGAAACAAGGAAGCAAAAAATGGGACAGAAATATAGATGGATATTTATATAAATACATGCACAGTTAATACAGTCCTCTCTATCACTCTAAGACACAAGGCTAGCAATAATTACAGTGCAGAAAAACAACTAACCTCAAGAGCATTCAGTTGTAACTACAGTGGCATCAATACTATTAAAAGGGCTGCTAGACTATGGAAGTGAAAGTAGGGACAGAAACATACAGAAAAGAATTCGAGAACACATACAGAGAACATAATAATAAAAGAACGGAACAAATATACATAAAAACAGCAGTAGGTATACAAACATAGAATAAGGAACAAGGGACATGAAACATGTTCCCACAGAGACTCCAGGTGTGCAAACAAGTTATCCAGAGTTCGCCTGATGATGGGTTGTTGTGTGGTCATGCCCGGCTCCTGCGGTCAAGCTTACAATAGTCCTCAACTAGTACAACTATGTTGTTAGTCCGTACAGTTTGAGGAAGGTTCCAGATGATCTGTGGAGGCAGGTGCTGAAGAGGTTACTCCTTTTATTGATAACTGGAGCTCCTCTCTTGATTATTTCCATAATCTCGGACACACAAATGGCATGAGTCATGTCCATCCCATCTGTAGGGTTGGGCTGAGGCTACCTTGGACTACGACAAGGTGTATTCTAAGTTATCATGTTTGAGACGCCAGCTCTGAGAGGGCGGTGCTGCATTTCTTATCAACTCTCCTAAAGGTGTGGCAGTGATTGTACCAGCATTCCTTAAATTTATTAGCTGTGGCTCCGATATAGGTGAAGGTTTGGTTGTTGGCACTCACCCTACATTCATAGACTAAGCTGAGGCACTTGCCTTCCAGGGGGCAGTTACTAGGGTTTCTACAGTTACAGCTTGGAGGGGTGTTGTTGCCCTTGATCTCCGGATCACGTTGTATGATTCCCTGGTCATTCACGGTTCAAGATGGAGGAAGAGGCATTTGCGTGGCGCGGCTCCTCTCGGTTGCTGTTTCCCCTGGAGTTGCGGACGTTTTTCAATCTACTTCGGTTTAACCCTTTAGCATTCAAACCGACAAAAACTGACAAGATTATGTCCCCTTTCATTTATTCAAACCGACAAAAACCGACATTTAATAACACACGATCTCCTTCTAAAATAAACATTGACATCATCGAAATCTCGTCAATTTGAGATTACTGCGAGATAAAGCCCTTACGCATGAAAATTAACTCTTAGTATAGTTAAAGAACTTGCGAAAACACGTGTTTTTAACGTTGAAAGTGTAACATGGCTTCCGAAAGTAGCAACAACGAATTTGAAGGTTTGACGTCCGACGACATTGGAGATCAAAAAGAAACAGAAGATAATATCAGTGATTTATCTTCAAACGAATCAGATATATTTATTTCTGATATATCTGATAGTCACTTTGAAAGTGAAAGAGAAGATTTGACTGACACCATTGAAAAAACACCAACGTGGTTGAAAGAAACAACATCGATACATGTTTTGGATTTTACTGAAAATATTGGACCACAACACACATTACCACCCGATGCTAAAGCACTGGATTATTATTTTTTATTTTTACCACAAACTTTCTTCGAAGTTGTGGCAGATCGCTATGCACAACAACAAATTTCTAATATCGGAAAACCCGATCTGTTATGGCGTCCGACAGATTCTGCCGAAATGAAAGCGTTATTTACCATAAATATTATGTTTGGTATTAAACAATTTCCACGACTGTGGAATTATTGGAGTACTGATATAAGGTTTGGTGACCCTTATATATTTAGTATTATGGCAAAAATGAGATTCATCAAATTAAACCAGTATTTGCACCTGGTTGATACTTCAAATGCCCCTGGTAGAAATGAATCAAATTACGACCCACTGTACACGACCATTAATTGAAATGTCAGAAAAATTTAAAAGTGTGTATAAACTTATATATTGGGAACTTTCTGTTACGTAATTTTACACCGTACATTTACAGAGTGCATTGCCAATATTATTTTGACTGGTGAAAAGGTTTTATACATTTTTTTCAATGAAAATATTTGCCTGGAATGTAGAGAAAGATTAAAACCTTGTACTGATTACACCTGCATTTTTAATTAATTCACCTGTTCGGAAAACTGCTAGAATTGATGGAAATCAGCATCTAGATCATTATTGGATTTTTTGCAACAAATCTAACAGATAAGGCAGATAAAGTTTAAATTTTTGTGTTTATCCATAAAGTTATTACTTTTACACCTGTTAATTAATTTCACCTGCCCATAAAAGTCAAATTTAACAAAAAAAATCAGGTAAAAATATATAATTGTAAATTATAGTTATTTAAACATCTACTGACAAAATTTCAAGTCTGCACATAGAAAATTAAAGTAATTACAAACAAATAAAATTGATAACCCTCTTAAGTATAATTAAGTGAAAATAATGCGAATAGATGAACATGACATTTGACAATTCAATGTGAATGCTAAAGGGTTAAGGCTTCTATATTTTGCACTAAGTTTCTAGTTGTGGAGTAGGACAATTTAATAGTGTGCCTGTTGAAAATGGCGTTTTTTTCGTTGATAGCTTTTTCTAGCAAACACGACGGCTGGCAAACCCTTCAAGGAATTCATATGTCTGCTGGGCATACGAGCAAAAGGACGTGTCTTTTTCCTGCCAGTGACGTATCAAACATATCGGATATCATCTGAGGATACCGTTCTCATAACAACAAAAAATGCATGAAGGACATCTCGATTGCATGGAGAACCGTGGAAATAATTATAATGATTAAACGATATATGTAACCTCAGCATCTTATTTTTTTATATATATATATGTATTTATATATATATATATATATATATATATATATATGATATATATATGTATATGTATATATATGTGTGTATGATGGTGTATTATATTATATATATATATATATATATATATATATGTATATACAAGGTGTGTCAGAAAAGTTCCAGGACTGATGTCACAAAAGATTTATTTCAAACCCAAACTTCACACTAAGAGTTTTCTTCTTCAAAGTAATCCCCCTGGAGTCTAATGCACTTTTCCATCATTTTCTGCCACGCTTGCATGCACTCCTGGAAGGATTCTTCCGGGATCCTCCGCAGTTCTGTCGTGACGGCCTTTTTGATGTTGTCCACGTCTTCAAAATGGGTCCCCTCCGGGTCGTACTCGAAGATCCATGACTCATCACCAGTGATGACTGTCCCTAGCAAGTCCGGTTTGGTTTCAAGACGCTCAAGGATGTCCTGGCACACTTGTATGCGTCGACCCTTCTGGTCATCGTTCAGCAGTTTTGGCACCATCTTCGCGCAGACTTTTCGTATGTCCAAATCTTCAGTGAGAATCTTCCAGACGCTGTCCCGATTCATACCCTGCTCATTTGCCATCAGTCGAACAGTCAGCCGATGATCGCTACGCATCATCTGCCTGACACGCTCAACGTTGACCTCAGTCTTGGTTGTTGAGGGCCTTCCGCTCCTGGGGTCATATTCCACGTCCTCGCGTCCTTCTTTAAACCTCTTGCACCACTCAAAAACACGTGAACGTGACATTGTCTCATCTCCATACATTTGCTGCAGCGGAGTTTTCCCCAACTGTACCAGAAACTTCAAGTTTGTTCGTTGGTCTGTGCTCATTGCTTGACGACCTGAAACAAAGGACATCATCAACGTTTAACGTCCGTGTTCCACGCTTGCATGGGTTTGGACGGGGGTTTTGCCACTTGAGGCAAGAGTGATTGTCTTGCTCGCATAGGACTGTCTGGCGGGTTTTCTACAGCTGGATGCCCTTCCTAACACCAACCACATTTACAGCGTGGGGCTGGGAGGTTTTTACCGTGTTGCCTACACGACCACATTACAGCGTGGACTGTCTGGCGGGTTTTCTACAGCTGGATGCCCTTCCTAACACCAACCACATTTACAGTGTGGGGCTGGGAGGTTTTTACCGTGTTGCCTACACGGCCACATTACAGCGTGGACTGTGTGTTTTTTTGTCGTGACACCTACACGATCTCATTTGTTTCGGCCTGGATGTTGTGGCACCAACATAACTTTACATTGAAAGGGGCGGTGTGGATGGGGTGGGGGTGGTGGGACGGGGGTGTATTTTGTTAGAGATGCCTACTGACTGTAGTAGGTTTTACTTTGTATTTAGGTAAGGCGGGTCTTCTCTATTACTGAGTACCGCCAAAGGTCTCGGTCCAGTGACATTGTCTTGGAGAGGTGTAAGTGTGTGAGGTCGGAATTTATCAGCTCGTCCCAGGTTTTTCTGGGTCTGCCTATTCCGTGGCTACCGTCTATCTTTATTGCCCTGCACTTTGTTATACAGCTATCGTCTTTCATGCGCATCACGTGACCATACCAACGTAGCCTTCTCTCTTGTAAACAACATCTGATCCCTCTTATCTCTAATTTTTTCCTTAGTTCGTTTATGCTTTGCCGTTCACGTATATTACTATTACACATCCAGCGGAGCATGCAAGCTTCGTTCCTCTCTAGTCTGCGTATATCCTCTGCACACAATGCCCAGGTCTCACTGCCATGCAACATTGCTGTTCGTATGCAGGCATCATACAACCTGCCTTTCATTTTTAGGGAGAACCCTTTAGCGGCTAATAGTGGTATAAGCTCTCTGACATGTATATAAAATTATGAAGCAAAAATTTTGATCGCTGCAGAGAGCTAAGATTACAGTTACATACTCCAGGGGGATTGCTTTGAAGGAGAAAACTCTTAGTGTGAAGTTTGGGTTTGAAATAAATCTTTTGTGACATCAATCCTGGTACTTTTCTGACACACCTCGTATATGTTTGTATGATGGTGTGTGTGTATATATATATATATGTGTGTGTGTGTGATGTAGTATATATATATATATATATGCTTGTACATAACTTATTTTATATACAGAATAAGTAATATTGCTTTCTTCACAAACATTAAATGATGATGATGATATGGCTACATATATATATATATATATATATATATATATATATATGTGTATAATCATCATCATCATTGTTTAACGTCCATCTTCCACGCTAGCATGGGTTATATATATATATATATATATATATATATATATATATATATATATATATATATATATACATATATGATATATATACATATATGATATATATAACCTAATATATTCCTTCCATATACTGTACCGATTGTGTTGTTATTTCTGTTTACCTTTTACATACATATATAGATATATATATATATATATATATATATATCATCATCATCATCATTTTACGTCCGTTTTCCACTTGCGAGGGTGGGACGGGTCCTATTCAGCACAGCATCTCTCCATTTGTCACGGTCCTTCGTCATCTCCTCCGTGAGCTTCAGCGATCTGAGGTCTGCTCTCACCACCTCAGCCCATGTTTTTTGTTGTCTTCCGCTACTGTGTCTTCCTTCTACTGGGATTTCTTGGCACTTCTTTACCCAGCAGTCATCCTCCATGCGCATCACATGTCCATACCATCTCAGTCTTCTCTCCTGCACACCACAACTTATCCCTCTTATACCCAGTTTCTCTCTCAACTCATCTATGCTGGGTCGTTCACGGACATTGACATTACACATCCAACGAAGCATGCTTGCCTCATTTCTTTCCAGCCGTCGCATATCCTCTGCAGTTGCTGCCCAAGTCTCACTACCATGCAGCATCGCGCATCTCACACAGGCATCATTTAACCGGCCTTTCGTATGCGGGGAGAAACCCTTCTTTGTCAACAGAGGAAGCAACTCCCTAAACTTCTTGCAAGCAGGGAAAAGTGGACGTAAAATGATGATGATGATGATGATGATGATGATGATGATATATGCTTGTACATAACCTATTTTACATACAGAATAAGTAATATTGCTTTCTTCACAAACATTAAATGATGATGATGATGATATTGCTACATATATATTATATATATATAATTGTAAAATATCTATAGTTATATTTTAATTGTAATCTCGCCGAGGTTAACTTTGCCTTTCATCCTTACGGGGTCGATAAAATAAAGTACCAGAAATACACTGGGATAATTGCTGGCCTTGTGCCAAAAGTAGAAACAATTATATTTTAATTGTAATCACTGATAAAATGTAATTGCACCTTTAAGCTTCCATAAATTTTAATGTTTTCCCAAGGATATTTGAATGCTATTCTTTACGTTTTTTGCTATTTCACTAGAGATCTGTGACATATAAGGTCTATAATATTTGTATTTAATCGATTTTGAGGAGCTTATTCTAACAGGAATGGAATATTCTTGTTCGTCTAACAAATTGCCTTTGTCTTAAATACCTAGCCATGACGACTTTTTGGGAAACTATATATGTATGAGTGTGTGCGTGTATTATCATCATCATCATCACTATTTTATGTTTGTCTTTCCATGATTGCTTGCATGGGGTGGATGGGTTTTTTTAACACAGCTTCCCTCCACTTGTTGCATTCCTTCATCATCTCCACTGTAAGGTTCATCATTTTCAGATAAACTTTAACCACTTCTGCTCAGGCTTTCTTTGGGCTTCCTTAACTTCAGCTTCCTTCTTCTTAGAAATCCTGACACTTCTTCACCAAGCAATCCTTATCCATACCCATTACAAGTCCATACCAGCGCAATCTTCTCTCTTGAATACAACAGCAGATTCTACTTGTGCCTATTTTTTTTTCTCAGCTCATCTGTGCTTCATCTTTTATATGTGTGTGTATATATATATATATATATATATATATATATATATAATCATCATCATCATCATCATCATACGTCCGCTTTTCCCTGCTTGCAAGGGTGGAACAATAATAATAATAATATTGTTTATACTTATATATAAACTATATATAATTATAAGCAGGAAAGGTCAGTATTTTTTGTATTTTTTACCACCTTATTACCAGTATGAAAAATAGCTCAATGTAAATACATCAGATGTATTACAGAGCAGGAATATAAAGTACAGAACAATCAAATCTATGTTTAATACATTTTATTGCTGACAATCGTTTCTTCCAAACAGCTGTTTGGTATCATCAGAGCATTGACCAAGTTTAAACACATAATTAAATTCCTATTCTACAGAACATTCATAAAGATACGTTGATACTATTGCTGCTATCAATAGTGTCATATTCAAAGTGAGTGAAGATGTTGTCTGCAACAAAGGGTGTTATAAAGAGTATAGAAGAAGGTTACTCCCAAAGGAGGACTTTAGTGGTACATAAGCATATAGGCAGTAAGAATGCAGAGGTATTGAGCATATACAGCATAATATGGCAAAGATATCACAAAATATAGGTGTAATATGATGAACATATTAAGCAGTTAGGAATTCATGGGTAGGATATAAGGGGAAGAATTGTGAAGCAACATGTGTAATATACATAAACAAAGTTTTGTTGATGCATGCGTTGAGAGTGGATCAGATACATCATCATCATCATCATCATTGTTTAATGTCCATCTTCCACGCTTGCATGGGTTTGGACGGGAGTTTTCCCACTTGAGGCAAGAGTGGTTGTCTTGCTCGCATAGGACTGTCTGGCGGGTTTTCTACGGCTGGATGCCCTTCCTAACACCAACCACGTTTACAGTGTGGACTGGGAGGTTTTTACCGTATTACCTACACGACCACATTACAGCGTGGACTGTGTTTTTTTGTCGTGACACCTACATGACCTGGATCTGCCTACTCTGTGGCCCTACTCTGTGGCTACCGTCTATTTTTATTGCCCTGCACTTTTTTATACAGCTGTGTCTTTCATGCGCATCACGTGACCGTACCAACGTAGTCTTCTCTTGAGTAAACAACATCTGATCCCTCTTATTTCTAATTTTTCCCTTAGTTCATTTATGCTTTGCTGTTCACGTATATTACTATTACACATCCAGCGGAGCATGCAAGCTTTATTCCTCTCCAGTCTGCGTATATCCTCTGCACACAATGCCCAGGTCTCACTGCCATGTAACATTGCTGTTCATATGCAGGCATCATACAACCTGCCTTTCATTTTTAGAGAGAACCCTTTAGCGGCTAATAGTGGTATAAGCTCTTGGAACTTTTTCCATCCAATTCTGACTCTAGCTACTGTACTTTCAGAGCACCCTCCACCACTGCTGATTTTGTCACCCAGGTAACAGAAGGTGTCCACTATTTCTATAGAACCATCTGTGCAATGGAATGAGCTAGTATTCTGTAGGCACTTGCTGCTACTTATTGCACCTGAGTACCGGCCACATATAAAATCTATATTCTTAGTTAGCTTACCTGTGATCCCACTACATCTTTTATGCACCCATACTTTGCATTTGGGACACAAAATGGAGTTTCTACCTACGCCTTTCCTACACACTGAGCATGGCCATTTCCCGGATGGGACCGGTGCCCTATTTTCCTTCCTACAAACTAGAACTTTAGTCTTAGACAGGTTAATTTTAAGGCCTTTTGATTCTAGGCCATGCTTCCATGTTTGGAATTTCTTCTCTAGTTCAGCCATTGATTCAGCTATGAGCGTTAAATCATCTGCATATAGGAGTTCCCATGGGCAGCCGGTCTTGAACTCCTCTGTTATAGACTGAAGGGCAATAATAAATAGTAGGGGGCTAAGAACGGAGCCCTGATGAACACCAACTTTTACGCTAAACCCTTCACTATATTCATTGTTAATTCTAACCTTGCTGACTGTTTCTTTATACATGGCTTGTATAGCTCTCACAAGCCATTCATCAACACCTAGTTTTCTAAGAGCCTACCAGACAATGGAACGGGGGACTCTATCAAAGGCTTTCTCCAAGTCGACAAAAGCTAAGTATAGGGGTTTACTTTTAGCTAGGTACTTCTCCTGTAGTTGTCGTACAATGAAAAGAGCGTCTGTGGTACTTTTACCTGACACAAACCCGAACTGCATTTCATCTAGATCAATTTGCTCTCTGATTAGTTGCGCTATTACTTTTTCCGTGACCTTCATGACCTGGTCGATTAATTTAATGCCTCTATAGTTACCCCTATCTAGGGCATCTCCTTTACCCTTGTAGCAGTTAATGATGATGCTGCTACGCGATGACTTGGTTTACTATCCGGGTGACCCTAGTATGTCCCACCGTTCCAGAAGCTTTCAGCATTTCAGCAACTATTTCCGAAGGCCCAGCCGCCTTACCCGTCTTCATATCTTTGATTGCCTTACTTATTATACTACCTTCGACTAACACTGCTGGTCCCTCTATTGGGTCGATGTGGGGGGAGACTGTCTTTCTCCCATTTATTCTCCTCATTTAGTAGCCTTTTGTAGTGACACTTCCAAGCTACCTTCTTATCAGCGTCAGTGATGGCAAGTACACCATCATCATTAAGGACACACTTCTCCCCGACAATATCACTGTTTTCCTTGACACATTGCCTAGCAATCCTGAACACCTCACGTTTTTGGTCCTCGCGTTGTAGAACATGCTTGAACTTTCTTTCCTCTGCTTCCTTCTTGCGAAGTACACTTGTCTCCTAGCTTCCTTCCTGGCCACTTGATAGTCTTCTCTACTTCCCCCATCCCACCATACTTTCTAAGCCTGCTTTTTGGCCTTAATTGACTCCTCCACCTTACTGTTCCACCACCACGTTACTCTCCTCCTGCCTATAGGCCTGCTCCAGCCACAGACTTCATCTGCCGCCATCAGCAGGTTTGCTTTCAGGAATTCCCACTGTTCCTCTATATTGTACGACTCTAATTGCTCTTCCTTACTGTCGAAAACATCAAGTAATATGCTTTTAAATTTATTACTGGCTGTGGGGTCCTTTAGCTTCCATATTTTTCTCCTGAGGATAGTCCTCTTCTGTTGTCGAGTATGTCTCGTCCTGACTATGAGGTCGCTAATTATGAGTCTATGTTGAGAGGTATTCTTCATGGGGGAGGGATTTAGTGTTTACAACAGACACTCTGTCACGTCTTCTGGTAAGGATATAATCTACCTGGCTGGTATGTTCCCTTGATCTGTAGGTGATCAAGTGATTGTCTCGTTTTTTGAAGTTAGTGTTACAGATAGTTAGGTTATTTGCGTCACAGAATTCCAGGATTCTGGAGCCTTCCTCATTTCTAGTACCAAACCCATAGCCTCCATGGATTCCGTCAAAGCCGTCACAATGTTGTCCAACGTGACCATTTAGGTCGCCAGCAATAACTATATAGTCACTGTCGGTTATTTGGGAGGTAGTGCATAATTAAACAAACAATCCAAGCAGAAGTAAAGCTGTTGTGTAGTACAAAAAATGTTATGTAGTATTAAGATATGTTTATGTGGCAAGATAATTATAGTTAAAACAGTTTCTATGTGAGTTTATGGTGGATGTGATGTGATAATTGTTTTGGTAATGTTTAAATGTAGATGTTTTGTGAGTATAGATAATGTCCTCCTTTGGGAGTAACCTTCTTCTATACTCTTTATAACACCCTTTGTTGCAGACAACATCTTCACTCACTTTGAATATGACACTATTGATAGCAGCAATAGTATCAATGTATCTTTATGAATGTTCTGTAGAATAGGAATTTAATTATGTGTTTAAACTTTGCCAATGCTCTGATGATACCAAACAGCTGTTTGGAAGAAACGACTGTCAGCAATAAAATGTATTAAATATAGATTTGATTGTTCTGTACTTATATATTATATATATAATATAATATATAATATAATATATAATATAATATATAATATAATATATATTATATTATATTATATATATAATATAATATATATATATATATATATATATATATATATATATATATATACATAATATATATATATATATATATATATATATATATATATATATATATATATATATATATATACATAATATATATATAATATATATATATAGAAAACCTGCCAGATAGTCCTATATGAGCAAGACACGGTCACCCGACCATCCTTGCCTCAAGCGGGACAATAACCGTCTAACCCATGATAGCGTGGAAAATGTACGTTAAACGAAGATGATGATGATGATGATGAGGATATATATAATATATATATATATATATATATATATATATATATATATATATATATATATATATTATATTATATTATATTATATATTTAATATATATTATATTATATTATATTATATTATATTATATTATATTATATTATATTATATATATTATATTATATTATATTATATTATATTATATATATAATATAATATATATATATAATATATATATATATATATATATATATATATATATATATATATATATATATATATATATATATATATATATATATATATATATATATATATATATTTAGTTATGTAATAAACAACATAAGATAATTATTTCATTTACCAGTGGTTTCTTGAAGGCAATGTTATGTCTGTCTTCAGTCGTCAGAATGAATAAATAACATGGTGTTTTTATTAAATATGGATTTGAAAACGGAATTAGGGGAAAAAATATATAGATAAATATCCAGAACATAAACATACACACACTCAACCACGCGCATATACCTAATAGTATGTAGACGTATACTTTCTCACATAAGCGTATTTGCGTCTACATTCTGATGACTGAAGACAGACATAACATCTGCCTTCAAGAAACCACTGGTAAATGAAATAATTGTCTTATGTTGTTTATTACATAACTAATAAGCTCTGTAGCCTACATAGAGCACTCTATTTTCCTGTACCTTTCCGACAGAAATATTTCATTTATATATATATATATATATATATATATATATATATATCAAGCCAGAATCAGTTCCCGTCCCACCCTTGCAAGCAGGGAGAAACGGACGTAAAATGATGATGATGATGATGATGATGATATATATATATATATACAGAGAGACAGACCAACCTTACACTAATTGCGTTATTTAGGTACATTTCTTTCTTTGGCTATCTGAGATTTTTCCTGAGGCAAGCCACAAATCCTCCAGCTATATTGATTCCATTTTGTAAACTTTACAAAATGAGGTCAATATAGGCTGATGATATGTGGCCTGTCTCAAGAAATATCTGAAATAGACAGCCAAAGAAACAATTGTATCTAAATGACACTACATTTAGTGTAATAAATATCTACATACCATAACACTTCCCTCGCATTGAGTGCTATACCAACTTTGGATATTATATCTATTATATTATATCTATATCTATCCAAATATAATTTGACATTACACTACAATATATATATATCTAAAGGCACAGATATAGCTGTGTGGTTAAGGAGATAACTTCGTAACTACGTGGTTCCAGGTTCAGTCCAACTCCAGAACACTTTAGGCAAGTGTCTTTTACTATAATCTGCAAACATGTTATATTTATCTATAAATTATACTGGGTTACAAAATATTTTTTTTTGTAAGTTGTCTAAGATTTTTCAACTGATTTAGAACAATTTTTCACTGCTGAATACGAAAATGATATCTGTTTCTCTCAATCAGGTTTTTGTGCTAAGTTGATTTTAAAAAATCCGATCTTCTGACTAAATCAATTACATTTTTGGTTGATCTTTGTTAATATCTCTCATCTGAAATAGGTTTTTAAGAGAAAAAAATCATTTTCTAACACAATTCATTAATTAAATGTTACAAAAATTGATTAGTGTACATTGAATAGTAGAGACTGATAAAGGTAAGTCCATGTAAATTGGATGTTAGATGATCATTGTTTAAATTCAGGGCTTGAACTTCCGTTTCTTCGAACTCCTAGAATGCTCAGCAGCAAGGATGTCTCTCTTCAGAGTCCAACAGTAATCAGCCATCATGACTGCATCCCAGCTTCCCTGATACCTGGTCTCCATCTCTTTCATGTCCTGATGGAATTTCTCCCCTTACTCGTTACTCATTGATCCCAGATTTTCAGGAAACCGATCCATATGTGAGAATAAGTAATGCATTTTGATGCTCGTGTTGCATCCGAGATTTTTGAAAGCAGTCAGCATGTTGGTGACAAGTTCTGCGTAGTTCCTGGCCTTGTTGTTGCTATGAAAGTTCTTCACGACCAGAACAAAAGCCTTCCGCGCTAACAGTTTCACTTCATTGCGTTTTTGAACTCTGGATCTCTGATGAGCTGACGGAGTTGAGGGCCGTCAAAGATGCCAGCTTTCAACTTTTCCATAGTCAATCCTGGAAAAGCGTAGCACAAGTAAATGAAGCAGCCACCATCCTTGTCCAGAGCTTTAGTGAACTGTTTGATCAAGCTGAGCTTGATGTGCAGCAGTGGGAAGAGTATCTTGTCTCTATCCACCAGAGGGTTGTTTATGATGTTCCATGCTCTGTAAGGCACCAATTCCTCCCGTACAGGCCAGTCCTTCTTCATGTAATGCTAAGCTTGGTCCCTACTATCCCACATGCGCAGAAAGCATGGGTACTTGGTGAACCCAGACTGGTGTCCCAACAAAAAGTTCACCATCTTCAGGTCAACACAAAAAAAATCAACCACTCGTGCTGATCATAATGAATTTCCTCCAGTACGTATTTCACCGCTTCATACTTCTCATTCAGTGTTGTCGAGCAAGCGAGGGGTACAGAGGAAAACTAGTTGCCATTGTGCAGTAGAACACATTTCAGTTATCGCTTGTTGCTGTCTCTAAGCTTGTGCAGAAGTTGCACAATATCTGTACAGTACACCAAGTCCTTCTCTTTAGAGAAAAACAGAGGTACACTTGATGTCTATTGTGGTAGAAGGTGATGCGAGCACTGTCAGAGAGGAGGGTTATTTTCCTTCAGTCTGGATGCCAACAGTTTGGCAAAGGACTTTGACAAGCTGAGATCATGAACTAGATCATTTAGCTCCTTTGGGGAAAAAGAACGTGGAGCATCATTGTCAAGAACCACTTCTTTTTCTTCATTTTTTTCAACACTGGAGGAATCTTCGTCACTAATGTCAGGGGGTTCGTCAAAGACAGGTACTGGAATTTCATCACAATGAGCTACAGGACGATGTGGTGATTCAAGATCAGGATACTTCAGGATTCTCCGGTTCTTTCTGTTGATCCCAGTCAAATCAATAGTGCAGAAGAAGCAGTCAGTGTCATAGTTTGTTGGCTCCCTCCAAACCATGGGAATTCCAAACTTCAGACAACTCTTCTTGCTCTTTATCCAAGGATGCAGATACTCGGTGCATATCTTGCATACCATCTGTGGCGTCCAAGCTTTATCCTGGTCACCAAGTTTCATACCAAAATAAACATGGTAAGCATGCTTTATGAAACTTGGGACTGGATTCCTGTTAGGAACAAGGGTGTATTCGCTGCAGAAGAAATAAGAAATAAGAAAGAATTTTGAATCATATAAATAGAAAATATCGACACATGTAAACAAAAATGTAAAAAAACAATGTGGTGATACATCAAAAAAGTTGATCTGATTGAGCAAAACCAATGTGACTTTTGGATTCAACTCATCAAAATTATCCTAAATCAGCTAAAAACACTTAGACAATAAATTTGGAGTTGGCCAGTGTTATATTTTAAACATTTTTATTGTTTCTTATTGCAGATCAACTGTTACTTACCGCAAGAGAAAGAAAGTTGTCGAGGTAGAGCCTGAACCGACCAATACTATAATAGCTGGAACTGAGAGGGATATCTCTCTGTTTGTTAGTGCTATTGCAGAATACTGTAAATACGAATGTACAACAACTGAAATCTTCTTCAAAGATACTTTCATGTTTCAAACAAGATCTTTCCAGTATGTTCTATATTCCTTCTGTAATAATCTTATCCCTTTCATTACCATATTTCTAATGACATACATTCTATTTTAATTAATTGATGAAGAATTTTGACAGATTTACAAAAATTATTAGTTCAGTTCTTAATTTACCATATAGTTTTTATATGTTGGAAGATTTTAATTCAAATAGGAAGCTTTTAACACTTTTGTGACCATATTTTTGAGAAATATAATCTACTTCAATTAATTGATGCATAGAACCAGAGGCAGTTTTGACTGGATTGGTATCAAATGAGTTACACTATGCTACCATGATGATGGTTACCTCTTTATCTGTAGTGAATCTACTGTCTTATAAAAGAAAGGATACATTGATTGGTGTAGTCTTAGATATACTATGTTTGAATTAAAGGTGTAACTTAGGTATGGAAAGCATGGCACATGCCATGGGCACCAGTTAGACTAAAAGCACTTAATATTAATGTCAGATAAGCTATTATTGGAAAGTTAAAAAAGAAACTTCTTCAGGTGTATGATCTGTCTTTGATTACCATGGTTGAGAAGCATTATGGTGGCTGGATCATTAAACCATTTATATAAATTATTAAGCCCATAGACAAAAATACAGTGCTGGGACTACATGACCACAGAGGCATATCTCATAGTATGACTTGTCAAATATTCTAATAGGGTCTAATATATGTCAAAGGTTAGTATTACACAGATTGATCCCTTTAAATGCATTAACACTTTTGAAAACACTTCACATATACTTAAGTGTAAAGAATACCTGTAGAAGAAATGAAAATGCAGTTTAATAAAAATGTTTGGGCAGGGGCACAATTTCAGTACTTGCTATAGGCGCTATTTTCCCAAATTACACCTCTGGTCTGAATAAAATATGAGATAGCCACAGCTGGAATGTCTTTCATTATTAGATGTTTGTACTGGGATAATCTGATGTAATCTAATTTTTAATATATTGTAATGATTCAGCAAATATTTCTATAATCAAGTTTGTTAATTCGAATATTGATAGTATCTTTACTGGTGGACAAAATGTTGTAAACATTTATAGTATTAGAATAAAGTGATTTTCACTCCAGATGCAACATGACTGACCAAATATTCACACTCCGGCAAGTCTTTGAGAAATTGTGGGAGTATTGCCAAGAGGTACATTCTTGTTTTGTAGACCTTGAAAAGGCATATGACCGTGTTCCTTGGGACCTACTGTGGAAGGTTCTGCAAGGGTATGGTATGGGATCAATGGACAGCTTCTTGTTGCCCTGATGTCTCTATATGAATGCCCGAGTATTTGTGTTCAGATAAATGGTACTAAATCGAAACCATTCAATGTGGGAGTCAGACTCCGCCAAGGGTGTGTACTGTCACTTCTGTTCATTATTTATACGAACAAGATTGACATGCACAGCCAGATTCGAAGTGGTATCTTGACTGGCAGGTGTAAAATCAGTTGGCTAGAATTTACAGATGACATGGTATTACTTAATTCAACAAAAAGTGATCTGCAACTTGCACTCAATATGTTTGATGCAGAGTGCTGAATGGCTGGAATGAAAATCAGTACTGCAAAAACTCGATCACCTGTCCTCTCAAGGAAGCCTGCACGGTGTACTCTACATGTAAATGGAGTTCGACTGAAGCAGATGGAGACGTTCAAGTGTCTCAGGGCTGTGTTCATGATTGATGGAAAGCAGGAGGCTGAATTAAGTACAAGAATTGCAGAAGCTAGTGCAGTAATGTGCTAGCTTCAGCATTTGGTAATCAGAACAAGGGAGGTAGGTGTAAAAGCCTAACTCGCTATCTTCAATTCGGTAGTTGTGCCAACCTTTACTTATGGTCATGAATCTTGGTTAATGACCAAAAGAATATGATTACAAATAGAAGCAGCTGAAATGGGGTTCCACCGAAGGGTCTTGGAGTAACGTTACTCAATAAAGTGCGTAAATTGGAGATCAGAGAGTTACTCCAGGTAGAGCTGCTACTTCTCTGAATTGAGAGATCAACGCTCCAATACTATGGGCATGTGGTTAGAATGGAAAGAATTGCTGGGCAGATTTTATGGATAAAATCAAATGGCAAGAAACCCAAGGATAGATCCCAAGCAAGATAGTTGAATAACATCCATGAGCTTGGCTGGTCTCACTTGAGGATTCAGCCAGATTGGTTGGAAATGGTTGCTTCTGACAGGAGCCGGTGGAAGGAATGTTTAAAGACTCTGCCCCAATGACCCTCTCGGGAATAAGTGGGTGATGAAGAATGTGGAGGTATTTAATTTTTAATGTGATATAGTCATAATACTGTTTTGTACTTTTCAATGTTGTTTTATGCTATATGTTTATATTATCTTTACCAATGGCAAACTGTTGTGAGAATATGCAGTATTATAGTAAAGACTTTAATGTTTAATGTGATCAAGTCATAGTGCTGTTTGATACTTTTCAAGAATGTTTTCTTAATGTGGTTTCATGTGGGATTGGTAGTTAAGAGTTATTCTTTATATTTTTTTACTTTTGTAGATTTCAGTTACTGAATAAAGGCCATACTCAGCTTGAATACAATTGGCAGGTTATGGTGGAAGAACTACTGTCATCATCTAACTTGACAGAGCAGCGATTGAGCGTGTGCCTCCCAACATCCACAGATAGTTATATACCAATTTCCATTGACCCAATGTTTGGTACCTTAGCTGCTGGTGCCTCTATCTTTTTCAATGTCAAGTTTTCTCCACTAAAGGCTGTCTCATACACTGGCAAACTAATTTGTTGGTAACTACTACTACTACTACATGCATGCTCTCACACACACACATACAGCAAAACTATATGTATGTTTACTATACATGAACACATTGTAATTGGGTCGATATATGTCTTTATTTTGATATATTTTAGTATACCAATTATTATATTATTACATAAACATACTTAAATGAATAAACATTGTTGTCTCTAATCAAGATGAAGTAAGAGTATATTTGAATTCATAGAAAAATGAGAAAACTCAAAACAAGAATAGCTGTTAAAACAGCCAAATGCTGTTAATGACAGCATTGGGTAAAAATACCTCAGAGGACAGAGATCAGTGGCTAGTGGTCGGTAGAGAGACAATCCATGAGGTGGGTGACAGGCAGATGAAATATAGAAATGATTGAGAGAGGAGGAGAACAAGGAGAAGTGTGTTGCCATATAGAAGCAACTGGAAAAAGGAAATAAAGGTGATGTACAAGACAAGTCACACACACATCTTCACCCTCATCAGCTCTCATACCAGCAAAATGGTTTCATATGATTAAACATAGTATAGTAGTTATTCTGCATGCACTCATTGTAACCCATCTATATATACCTTTATTTTGATATATTTTAGTATCCCTAACCTTCAAGAAGATGTTCAAAGCCCCAATATTGTATTAAAAGCCACTGGACTGATGCCATATTGTCATTTTGATGTGAAAGAGTCAGATTACATCACTAACGCTCGCCGGGACCCAAGAAGATGTGGCCCAGGTGGAGCACCCCCATATGCAGCACTTGACCCTAATACTCGTGTTATTGAAATAGAGTGTATTGGAGTGAGAGCCAGGCCCAACATGTAAGTGATCCATAGCACTGGATTTACAGTAAAATATTTCATCATCATCATTGTCGTCATCATCACTATCATCATCATCACCATCATCATCATCATCATCATCATCATCATCATCATCTGCATAATCATCATCACCACCTGCATCATCATAACCATCATCATCATCATTGCCATCATCACCATCATCATTTTATGCTTGCTTCTCCATGCTAGCATGGGGGGTTGGACAGATTGTCACAGTCCAAAACAAAACTGGAACCATGTCTTGCTCATATTTTCTATATTTTGGCTTGATTTTCTATGGCTGGATGCCCGTCCTAATACCAACCACCTTACAAAGTACACTGGCTGCATTTTATGTATTTACTAAAGAAATTGTAGCTTAAAGTTGTTATATGCTACTTTTTTGTTTTGTTTACTTAATACAGTGGTTCCCAAAGTGGGTTCCATGGAACCCAAGGGTTCCATAAACGAGTGTCTGGGTTTCCATGAAAAAAGGTAGAGGAGTGTATTTATATTATGATCATATAACAGTATTAGACTTTGGGTTCCTCCAAAAGTTTCTGAACCTAAAAGGGTTCTGCATTTGAAAAAGTTTGGGAAACCCTGGCTTAGTAGATCTGTAGGAAAGGGACAGTGCCTGTATCCTTCACAGTATCTCCACAACCGAAGAGATTGATGTTGTTAATGTTTACTTGATAGGTCTGTAGGATGTTAGTGGTGGTGAGATTGGTGATGGTAGTTGTGGAGGTCGTGATGATGATAAAAATGATGATGATGATGCTTGTGGTGATGGGCAGTTGTGGTAGGTATGCTGAGGATGATGATGATGGCAATCTTGATGTTGATGATGATAGTAACACTGATGGTAATGGTGATAGTAGTGGTTATAGTGGTGGGATAGTGATGGTGATCTTGATGGTAGTGGTGATGATAGTGGTAAGAGTTACCATTATATTTAAATGCTTCCCCATTTATCCAATTTTAGAACGTTCCCAATATTCAACCCAACGGAAAATGAATATAATTATGAATGGATCTGTCAAGATGAGAAACATGTTAAGAATAACCCAGGATTCACTTGTTTAACTCCCAAAGGCTCTGTAAAACCAGGAAAAACAGCTGAGGTAATTTTCAGTATTTAACTCTTTAACCACCTACCTTGCCTAAAACTGCCCCTGTTAAAGTGTTCAAATGTAAATTCAAACCTTGAACTGAAATTTTATTATTATGTTGGACAACATGTTTTGTGGTGTATAGTTACAGCCCTTTATGTTCTAAGTTCAAATCCCACGAAGGTTAGATTTGCTTTTCATCCTTACGGGGGTCAATAAAATAAAGTACCTGTAAAACACAGGGGTCAATTTAATCGACTTGACCCTTCCTTTCAAATTTCTGGCCTTGTGCCAACAGTAGAAACAATTATGTGACAAACAATATTAGGTTTTAGTAGTTAAATGTGTCTTTTATTGTTAACATCCTAAAATGATTTAGCAGAAAATATTTTAAAACAAGTTTGTTACTTCAAACATTTATAGTATGTTTACTTGGAGACAGATTGTTATGAAAATTTCTTTTATTAGTGTAAAGACCTTAATTTTTAATGTTATGTAATTATAGTGCTGTTTCTTCTTTTTTTTTTTTTTCTTTTCAAAAATGTTTGGCTCATACAGTTTCATGGGTTTGTTAATTCAAATTTTTATAGTATATTCACTAGTGAACAGATTGCAGTGAAGATTCTAATTTTTAATGTGATGCAGTCATTGCACTGTTTTATACTTTTTAAGAAAGTGTTACTAATGTGGTTTCATATGGAACAGGTCGTTAAAAGTTAGATACCAACTCCAACTACAACTGTCTCCATTAAAGTGTTCAAATTTAAATTCAAACATTGGACTGAAAATTGGCAGTATTGGTAGTGTCAGACACAATGCTTTGCAGCATAGAGTTATTGCCCTTTACGTTCTGAGTTGAAATCTCGCCACGGTTAACTTTGACTTTCATCCTTATGGGGTTGATAAAATAAAGCACCAGTAATGCACTGGGGTAATTGCTGGCCTTGTGCCAAAAGTAGAAACAATTATTACATGACCGATATTAGATTTCAGTAGTCACTTTTATTATTGAGCTGAAAGTTAGTTATTTTACTAAACCTCTCAAAATGTATGAATGTCTTGATAATTAAAACACCAAAGCACTATACTCTTGTTAGTAATATCGTCACAAAAGAATTAAGTTAACCCTTCTGATACTAAACCACTGAAACCACTTCCCATTTCATGATACAAAACTACCCATCTTAAAACCTTTCATAATAATTTTATGTAAGGAAATTGAGTTATGTTCCAAACAACACCTTAATAACGAAGAAATTACTTATATTACTAATTTCACTAAAAATTACTAAAAATTAGTCTCCCTTGCCATCCTCCGGGGAAACGCCTTCTCCATTCTGTCCACCGGGGCTGTGGGTGGGCCCCATCGCGTACCGTTGTAGTTGTTGTATACAGATATTAACTCATCAATCCTATACAGAACTATAGTTATTTATCATTATAACGGCCTGAGTACATGTGGCTGTGAAGAGCAGATACATATCGTCTTTGTTATTCTGAAGTTACTTCCATGTTGAGTAATCTTCTCCTGGATTGAAAATATTAGGCAATGTTTTTCAATAAAAATATGGTAATGAAAGGGTTAAATATATTTTATCAAATAAAAACAATAACCAAGCCTTTTTTTTTAGATTGCATAGCGTAGAGAGAACTCTTTAGACAAAGCAGTCTCTCTTGTGTTGGTACCACAATAAAATATACCCAGTACACTCTATAAAAGGATTGATGATCAAAGAGATACAATGAAGGATAGAGAGGATGATTTAGACATGTTGAAAACTTGCCAAATTCTCTAGTGCTGGTGATATGATTAAATGCACCTAGTACACTCAGTAGAATAGTAGTGGTGGTGTCACAATGAAATACACTCAGTACATTCTATAAAGTTGTAGTGGTGGTGCCATGGTAAAATGCACCGTGTTTATTCTGTAGTGGTAGTGCAAGTGCCAAGATAAAATGTTCTCAGTGCACTCTGTAAGATGTTTAGTGTTAGGAAGGACATCCAGCCATAGAAACCATACCAATAAATTGAATTTACAAGTGAAAGGTAGTCCTCCTGCCTGTCTAAGAGGGCAGTTCACACTGAATAAGTACTCACTCAGACCATGCCAGAATGTCCAACACATACCAGAGTGTCCCACCAATGCCAGAAAGTAAAATGATTTATTTTTTATTTTTTTCATTTAGATAAAATTTAATTTCATACCCCATGAACTAGGGTATGATGAATCTTTTTGGGAATTCCGAATTGCCGAAGAAGACATCAAAGTTCCCTTCCTTTTTGTCAGTAATGTGCGAGATCCTGACATTCTATTTGACCGCTCAAATGTCTTGTTCAAGTCACTCCTTGTTAGTGAGTATTTTTATATTGTATCATCACCTAAAAAATAATTTCAGAGTCTTGGGTTCAAATATACTATGTGGAACCTAGGGTTTTTACTCTACTCTGCTTTCAGGCCATCCAATACCTCATGAGTGGAATTGGTAGACATAAACTATAAAGAAGCCCATCATATATGCTTCAATGAATGTATGAATGGCAAAGTATAGATGAGCTGAGAGAGAAACTGGACATAAGAAGAATAAAATGTAGCATACAAGAGAGAAGACTGGTATGAATGTGTGATACATATGATGAATGTTGGGCAAAGAATGTTGGGCGAAGAAGTTCCAGGAGTTCCCAGTTGGAGGAAGCAACATTAAAAGAAGACCAAGAATGACCATAGCAAAAGTGAGAGCAGATCTCAAAATACTTCACCTGTCAGAGAAGATGAAGGAATGCAGTTGGTTGAAGGAAGCTGTGATGGGACAGAGCATGGCAGCATAGAAAACAGACATAAAACAATTATTGTGATGATGATGATGATACATTTATATATATATATATGTATATACGTCTATGTATATCATCATCATCATCACCATTTTACGTCCGTTCTTCCACACTAGCATGGGTTAGACGGGTTGTCCTGTTGTGTGCAGTGTCCAGTTGGCTGACCTTGTCTTGCTCATACAGGAACTGATTCTGGCTTGATTTCTACAGCTGGATGCCCTTCCTAACACCAACCTCATTTACAGTGAGTGCTGGCTGCTTTTTTTTTCCATGGCACCAAGACGTCCACTTTACAGTGTGGGCTGGGTGCTTTTTTGCCGTGGCACCTCCACAACAACTTTGCAGTCGGTGGGGGCATATTGTCTATATGCTTCAGCTTCGGCTCATACACATGGGAAGTCGGGTCTTCTGTATTACTGCGTGACGCCAGAGGTCACGGTCCTGTGTCATTGCCTTTGAGAGGTATAATTGGGTAAGGTCGGCTTTTATCACCTCATCCCAGGTCATCTTGGGTCTCCCACTCCACGGCTCCCATCGACTTCTAGTGCTCTGCACCTTTTTATGCAGTTGTCATCCTTCATACGCATCACACACCCATACCAACGCAACCTCCTCTCCTGCACATAGCATTTGATTCCTCTTATACTCAGTCTCTCTCTCAATTCCTTTATGCTTTGTCGTTCGCGTATATTACTATTACACATCTATTGGAGCATACAGGCTTCGTTTTTTTCCAATCTACACAAGTCTTCTATAGACAGCGCCCAGGTCTCACTACCATGTAACATTGCTGTTCGTATACATGCATCATACAGTCTGCCTTTCATTTTGAGGGAAAAGCCTTTTGCAGTTTGCAGTGGCAGTAGCTCCCTGAAATTCTTCCATCCCGTTCTTACCCTAGTTATTGTACTTTCCGAACATCCACCTCCGCTGCTAATTCGGTCACCTAGGTAGCAGAAGCTGTCTACTGTTTCTGCAGGGCCCTCCCACAGTTTTGTGGTGCTTGTTTCCTGTGGCCGTTTGCTGCTTGCTGTCCCAGCGCAGCTGCTACATGTGAAGCCTACATTCTTAGTTAAGCTTCCTAAGATCCCACTACATCTCTTGTGTACCCATTGTTTGCATTTGGGGCAGAGGATGGAGTTCCTACCTACACCTTTTCTACATACTGAGCAAGGCCACTTCCCTGAGGGGATCTGGGTTCTGTTTTCTCTTCTACTTACGAGGACCTTAGTCTTTGTCAGGTTGACTTTGAGATCCTTTCTTTCTAGTCTCTGCTTCCAAGATTGGAATTTCTAGCTCTACCATAGATTCAGCTATAAGTGTGAGATCATCTGCATACAGGAGTTCCCATGGGCATCCGGTCTTAAACTCCTCTGTTATTGCCTGCAAAACTATGATGAACAGGAGAGGGCTAAGAACAGCCTTGGTGGACACTGACCTGTATGCTAAATTCCTCGCTATAGTCATTGCTAATCCTAACTTTGCTGACTGCTCCCCTATACATGGTTTGTACAGCTTTCACAATCTATTTATCTACTCCTAGTTTTCTAAGGGCCCACCAGATTATAGCATGGGGGACTCTGTCAAAGGTTTTTTCCAGATCAACGAATGCCAGGTAGAACAGCTTACTTTTAGCTGGGTACTTTTCCTGTAACTGCCTCACAAGGAAGAGGGCATCAGTGGTGCCTTTTCCTGGTACAAACCTAAATTGCATCTCATCTAGTTTTACCCGGTCCCCTAATCAACTGTGCTATAACTCTTTCCGTTACTTTCATGACCTGGTCCATCAGCTTTATACCTCTATAGTTTCCTCTATCTAGTGCATCGCCTTTACCTTTGTAGCAGTTGACAATGATGCTGCTGCACCAATCCTTTGGTATGACGCCCTCTAGTATTACCTGGTTAACACACATATATATATATATATATTAAAAGTGGAAGAATATAATCAAATCTCAAAGGAGAGTAGCAAAACAAGCATTGAGAGAAGCTAGGTTAGAGCTTGGAAAGAGTTACTGATACATATAGGAAATAAGCATGTATATTCAAAATTAATTGGAGGAGAATCAACCAACTTTCATTAAAACTGTTTAATCATTTATAATTGTTTCTGATGCAAAAAGATTGTGAGTCTTCCGTAAAAAATAATAGACAAATTTACTTTGTCCATTAATAAAAATGGCAAACACAAATCTATGAAGAATATAATCAAATCTCAATGAAATATACTTATCCAAGTACCCTGGGCAATAAAGTTTCAGAATATATATGGTTATGGGGGTCTATCTCGAAAACCATAGGAGGAGTTCGTGAAATCTTGTTGCATTTATTGGCCAAAATGTTCACTATAGGGGGTTAACCCCCATTAGGTTTTCTTAATATTATTGAAATTTGCTGAAGTTGTATATATAGGTATCATATCTTGTCATTTACCTATGGTTTAAATTTCATATAAATCGAAGGGAAAACATTTTCAGCGGGGGTTTGTTCCCCCGGGGAACTCTTTGATTAAAATGAAATATACTTATCCAAGTACCCTGGGCAATGTAGTTTCAGAATATATATGGTTTTGGTGGGTCTATCTCCAAAAGCATAGGAGGAGTTCGGGAACAAACAAACAGACAGGAACTACAACTTTATATATAGGCAAAGAGTCAGGACCCCGACGGCTGATCTCTGGGCGTTTCGACAGCTAGATCTGAATGTATATATATATATGTATGTATGTATGTATATATATATATATATATATATATATATATATATATATATATATATATATATGTATGTATGTATCATCATCATCATCATCATCAACTTTTAACGTCCGTGTTCCACGCTTGCATGGGTTTGGACGGGGGTAGTCCCACTTGAGGCAAGAGTGATTGTCTTGCTCGCATAGGACTGTCTGGCAGGTTTTCTACAGTTGGATGCCCTTCCTAACACCAACCACATTTACAGTGTGGGTCTGGGAGGTTTTTACCGTGTTGCCTACACGGCCACATTACAGCGTGGACTGTGTGTTTTTTTGTCGTGACACCTACACGATCTCATTTGTTTCGGCCTGGATGGCGCGGCACCAACATAACTTTACATAGAACGGGGTGGTGTGGATGGGGTGGGGGTGGTGGCGGGACGGGGTGTATTTTGTTAGAGATGCCTACTGGCAAGGCGGGTCTTCTCTGTTACTGAGTACCGCCAAAGGTCTCGGTCCAGTGACATTGTCTTGGAGAGGTGTAAGTGTGTGAGGTCGGAGTTTATCAGCTCGTCCCAGGTTTTTCTAGGTCTGCCTATTCCGTGGCTACCGTCTATCTTTATTGCCCTGCACTTTGTTATACAGCTATCGACTTTCATGCGCATCACGTGTCCATACCAACGTAGCCTTCTCTCGAGTAAACAACATCTGATCCCTCTTATCTCTAATTTTTTCCTTAGTTCGTTTATGCTTTGCCGTTCACGTATATTACTGTTACACATCCAGCGGAGCATGCAAGCTTCGTTCCTCTCTAGTCTGCATATATCCTCTGCACACAATGCCCAGGTCTCACTGCCATGCAACATTGCTGTTCGTATGCAGGCATCGTACAACCTGCCTTTCATTTTTAGGGAGAACCCTTTAGCAGCTAATAGTGGTATAAGCTCTCTGAACTTTTTCCAACCAGTTCTGACTCTAGCTACAGTACTTTCAGAGCACCCTCCCCCACTGCTGATTTTATCGCCCAGGTAACGGAAGCTGTCCACTATTTCTATAGAACCCTCTGCGCAATTGAAAGAGCTAGTATTTTGTGGGCACTTGCTGCTACTTATTGCACCAGAACACTGGCCACATGTAAAATCTATGTTCTTAGTTAGCTTACCTGTGATCCCACTACATCTTTTATGCACCCATACTTTGCATTTAGGACATAAAATGGAGTTTCTACCTACGCCTTTCCTACACACCGAGCACGACCATTTCCCAGAAGGGACCGCCGCCTTGTTTTCTTTCCTACAAACTAGAACTTTGGTCTTAGCCAGGTTAATTTTAAGTCCTTTTGACTCTAGGCCGTGCTTCCATGTTTGGAATTTCTTCTCTAGCTCGGCCATTGATTCCGCTATGAGTGTCAGGTCGTCTGCGTATAGGAGCTCCCATGGGCAGCCTGTCTTGAACTCCTCTGTTATAGCCTGAAGGGCAATAATAAATAGTAGTGGGCTGAGAACAGAGCCCTGATGGACGCCAACTTTTACGCTAAACTCTTCACTATATTCGTTGTTAATTCTAACCTTGCTGACTGTTTCTTTATACATGGCTTGTATAGCCCTCACAAGCCATTCGTCAACGCCTAGTTTTCTAAGAGCCCACCAGATAATGGAGCGGGGACTCTGTCGAAGGCTTTCTCCAAGTCGACAAAAGCTAAGTAGAGGGGTTTACCTTTAGCTAGGAACTTCTCCTGTAGTTGTCGTACTATGAAAAGAGCGTCTGTGGTACTTTTGCCTGACACAAACCCGAACTGCATTTCATCTAGGTCAATTCTCTCTCTGATTAGTTGCGCTATTACTTTTTCCGTGACCTTCATGACCTGGTCGATTAATTTAATGCCTCTATAGTTACTCCTATCTAGGGCGTCTCCTTTACCCTTATAACAGTTAACGATGATGCTGCTATGCCAGTCCTTCGGAACAACCCCATTCTGTACGACATGGTTAACTATGCGAGTGACCATGGTGTGTCCCACCGTGCCAGATGCCTTCAGCATCTCAGCAACTATTTCCGAAGGCCCAGCCGCCTTACCTGTCTTCATATCCTTGATTGCCTTACTTATTATACTCCCCTCGACTAACACTGCTGGTCCCTCTATTGGGTCGATATGGGGGAGACTGTCTTTCTCCCATTTATTCTCCTCATTTAGTAGCCTTTCATAGTGACACTTCCAAGCTACCTTCTTATCAGTGTCGGTGATGGCAAGTATGCCATCATCGTTAAGTACACACTTCTCCCCGACAATATCACGGTTTTCCTTGACGCATTGCCTAGCAATCCTGAACACCTCACGTTTTTGGTCATCGCGTTGTAGAACATGCTTGAACTTTCTTTCCTCAACTTCCCTTCTTGCTAAGTACACTTCTCTCCTAGCTTCCCTCCTGGCCACTTGATAGTCTACTCTACTTCCCCCATCCCGCCATACTTTCCAAGCCTGCTTTTTGGCCTTAATTGACCCCTCCACCTTACTGTTCCACCACCATGTTACTCTCCTCCTGCCTACAGGCCTGCTCCAGCCACAGACTTCGTCTGTCGCCAACAGCAGGTTTGCTTTCAGAAATTCCCACTGTCCCTCTATATTGTCCGACTCTAAATGTTCTTCCTTACTGTCGAAAGCATCAAGTAATATGTTTTGAAATTTATTTTTGGCTGTGGGGTCCTTTAGCTTCCATATTTTTCTCCTGAGGATAGTCCTCTTCTGCTGTCGAGTACGTCTCATCCTGACTATGAGGTCGCTAATTATCAGTCTATGTTGGGAGGTATATATATATATATATATATGTATATTCTCATTTCTCATTTGTTGTACTCATAGTTTTTGGCAGTAGTATATATACTGGTTGGATATCCTTCCTAACACCAGCACCACTTTACAGCATGGACTGGGTGCTTTTATTCGTGCCACCAGCACTAGAGAGGTTGTCTTACTGGACTCAGGGGCCCTCTCTACCCCTCCATTTTTACAGCATGGACTAGGTGCTTTTATTCATGCCACCAGAAAAACATGGGCAGAGATGGTGAGAGCAGACCTCAGATCACTGAAGCTCACAGTGGAGATGACGAAGGACGGTGACAAGTGGAGAGATGCTGTGCTGAATAGGACCCAGCCCACCCTTGCAAGCAGGGAAAAGCGGGTGTAAAATGATGATGATGATGATATATACACACACACACATATATATATATATATCAGGCAGTGACGGTCCACAGAATCAAAGGCCTTCCTACAGTCAATGAAAACCATGACAGCAGGAAGACTCTTTGTTCTAGCTCCCTCTAATATACTCCTCAGCATCAGCCGTTCTGGTTGTCCCTGAGCTTCTTCTCCATCTCGGGCTGGATCCTGTTAAGAATCATCCTGTTGAGAGTCTTTGCCACAAGTAACGTCAGTGAAATCCCCCTGTAGTTGTTGGTGTTAAAGAGATCTCCCTTCTTTGGCACTGGGACGATGTTACTGATTTGGGGCAACTCCTTTCTCCCGTGCCTGGTTACAGAACCCCAGGATGATAACATCAAAATCACACCTCTTCATCATCTCTGATGCCACTCCATCTTCTCCATGAGCCTTGCCCTCCTTGATCTTCTTCTTGGCTCTCTGAAGCTCCTCTCTGGTGAAGGGTCCTGTCTGAATATCCAGTTCCTCAAACAGCTGCCTGATCTCCCCAGTGCTCTGGGCTGTGGAGGGCAGCTCTCCTAGTAGGGTCCTATCCTTGGGCCCTGTTCCCTGGATCTCCCTGTGATCTTGTTGATGATCATCCAGCTCTCCTTACACCCAGACCTGTCAACTGCTCTCTCCACACTTCTGATCTTCTCTATCAGCACCTCCTCTCTGGCCTCAGTGTAAGCGGTACAGAGTTCTTCCCTCATCACCTCCATATTCTCCTTGTTTTCCTCCGTAAAATCAGTTACTGCTTGATGAAGATCTTACAGGCTTATGGAATCCCCAAGTAGATAGTGGACCTGATATCACTGCTCTATACCAACACCAAAGCCCAAGTAATTACACCTGATGGGATGACGGAGTTCTTTAAGATACTGGCTGGAGTGCTCCAGGGAGATACATTGGCTCCCTACCTTTTTATCATCGCAGTGGACTATTGTATGCCCCTTGCGCTAGAGAAACACCAGGACTCTGGCTTTACTGTAACACTGGCTCAGAGCAGGCGAGTTAAGGCGAAAAAGGTATCGGATGCTGAATTTGCCGACGACATAGTTTTGGTGACAAACACAGTGAAGGAGGCAGAGGAGTTGATGCAGGAGGTGGAGACTGTGTCGATGCATGTGGAGCTGAGAATGAATGAGATTAAGACAAAGTATCTGGTAGAGAATATTAAGAAGCCAGAGAAGATTATGAATGTAGGCGGGAAGCCGCTAGAATTGGTTGAGGACTTCCTGTATCTGGGAACAAAGATTGGGAATACAAAAGATGATGTGGTTGAGAGGAAGAGCAAAGCCTGGGCGACGTGCCACAGTTTCAGATCGGTGTGGAAATCGGACCTTCGTAAAGACCTGAAGATCCGTCTCTTCATTGCTGTAGTGGAGTCTGTGCTGCTGTACGGGTCTGAGACTTGGACACTGACCAAGAAACTCACTTAGATGGTGGGTGGGTGCTACATGAGAATGCTGAGGATGACTCTGAATATTAATCAGTATACACTGAGGATGAAGAACTCAGAGTTGTACGGGAGCCTCCCAAAAGTCAGCTCGAAAGTAGCACAGAGGAAACTGAGGTTAGCTGGACATGCTGACCGACATCCAGAGTTGACACTGCACTCAGTGCTCCTGTGGAAGCCCCTGCATGGACACACTAGAAGAGGGAGACCAAGGTTGACGTATGTTGATGCCCTACAGACAGACACTGGTCTCTTGGAAATGCAGGACATGGCAGCGATGAAGAGGGACAGAGACTGCTGGAGAGAACTCGTCCATGGATCTCGTGAATTTTACCTGCCGTAGATATATATATATATATATATATATATACTAGCTGGCCCGTCCGGCTGGCGTCTGGCTAGGTATACCGGCATTTTATCTTTTCAGGAATCCCCCCTACACTCTAGTGCAAAGATACCGCACACCTTCTCAAGTCAGCAGGGGGGGGGGGGGTTAACGTGCTCTGAAGTTGGGTTTGAATAGATTTTAGGATTCTCCAGTTCAGCAGCCAGTACGTTAAAGAAAATTGAAAGTTACAACAATAAAGGCTGAACAGAGAAATTTTTTAAGAAACAATAATTTGTACAACCATAATGGAAATTCCAAGTAACAGAAAATATTTAAATTACATTGTTAGAGCCTCAAAGTATACAATATTTTTTGTTTGGCCCTCCGGAGCAAAGATGAAGAGATTGTTTGGTGAGCTCACTCTAGAGCATCCTACATACAATTGACCATGGGAGAATCACTGATCTCGTAGCTCGTCTCGTGGAGAAGCTCTGTAGACATTGACCTCTGGACACTCCTGTCAGGAGCAGGTAAGCTGTAGTGACTTAGGGGCCTACCACCAATCTCCAGGACACTGTTTTCAAGACAAATGAGCGCCTCATTGAAAATGACATCATATGTTACGTTCGGATTGTGTCTGTGTGTGCGGTGGAGGATGTCCTCAGCTAGACTTTCGCAGTGGTTGTTCCACATTGCGAGAGGGTCGGCGAAATCGCAGTTGTGCAGCATAATAGCAAAAAGTTTTGGCAGCTGAGAAGGGACTTTAGCAGTTGCTGCTTCTTGCAGGGTGAGGTGCCAATGGCTGTCATCGTGTAACATACCACGCATCTGGCAAGCCAAACGGTAAGTGGAACATTGATGGTCATTGATGGTTCTCAGATTTTGGAAAGACTGTGGTCCTCTAACCTCGAACAGTAACAATAACGATAAGCCGTCTGTGCTTTCGTGAAATAAATAGGTTTTTGTTTTTGTGTATGCAAAAATATCTGTACACAAATATATATATTAAAATAACAGATTAAAGTTTAAGCAAAGAATCGCTGCTTTCACCCTTAATGGGATCTTCTGAAACTTAAAAAATCAGTCTGTGAACGCAGAAGTAAATATTTCGAAAAATGTTATCTAATGCAGACAGCCAGACATACAGACTAAGAAAAAGAGGGGAATGTTGTGCGATGTCATAAGAAAAAGTGAGGAAATACGTATAACCAGAAGTGTTGACATTTGAAATTTTAAAGAAGTGAATATTTAAATAATATCTTTAATCTTTTAACAAAATTCAGTAGACAAATATACCCTCACTTTTATACTTGGAAAAAGTTACATCTATGGTGCAAATTTGGTGCTGTTTGGTCCAGTCGTTTGGCGGAAAGTTTGTAACCTACATACAGCCGTCAGCTTTATAGTATATATATATATAGATATATAAACCTTGCTAGCAAGGAAAATGGATGATTAATGATGATGATGATATCAGTGTCATTTTACATCTGTTTTTCCATCCAGTTGTGGGTTGAACAGGTCATTACAAACTAAGTTGTTATGATCCATCCAACTCATGCCGTAATGGGAAACAGACATAAAATGGTGGCGATGATGTTGTAACTGAAGGTAAAGTTGTTAAAGAAATGTTTTTATAATTCCATTTTCAGATCACACTGCAACAGAAACAGTTAATTTGCTGAACAATGAAGAATCGGAATTTCAGTTTACTTTTACTGAAGATAGCTGTTTCTCTGCTGGAGTTCCTTCCAAGTTAGAAATTGTACCAATGAAAGGAACTCTTCAACCAAAATCTCAGTAACAACTTTTATTATAATGCAGTTTAACATTCTGTAATGATTTTTGTAAAAAATTTCTAAAAACAAGTTTGTTAATTTAAATGTAAATAGAATCTTTACTAGGGAACATATTATTGTGAAAATTTCTTTTAATGTGATTCAGTCATAGTAGGGTTTTTTTGAAGCTTTCAAGAATGTTATGTCTTGCTAATGTGGTTTTACGATTTTAAAAGTTAAACATAAATTGTGGACTTACATACTTTCTTCTTCTTCTCCTCCTCAGTGACTGGCATGAGTGAGACCACCAAAACCCTACTATATGGCCAGAAACAATAAAGACATCATACTTTTCAAATTTTAAATATTTCTATTTCTAATTGTTTAACAGGTTTCCCATTGAATTTATCTTCAAATCTACAGTGGCCAAAATTGTCAGTTTTAATGCCTCTTGCATTGTGAATGGAAAGGCAACCCCTCTACAGTTAAACATTAAAGGAGGAGCTTATGCTGTGGATTGTGCTGTTTTCTCTACCGATTCGGATGGCATTGTCATGGAACTGACTAAAACTGGTGATAATGAAATTGATTTTGGCTCGGTAGGATCCCTTCTCTATCTAATCATCATCATCATCACTGTCAACATCATCATCATCATTACCATCATCGTCTTCATCATTGTTGTCATCATCGTTGTCATCATCATCATCATCATCATTATTGTCCCCACCATCATTATCATCATCATCATCTTTATCATTGTTTTCTATATCAATTTCTTCCATACTGGCATGGGTTAGTCTAGAATCTTTGAGCAGATTTTTTCTCTGGCCAGATGCTTTTCCTGCTCATCATCATCATCACCATAACCAAATTTTTCTTTATTAAGCTAGTGTTTAGAACATAACATAAAAGTTCTTACATAAAATTATAATGACAGGTTTTTAGATAAATATACACACTTTAACCCATTCATTATCATATTTTTAATGAAAAATGAAACCTATTATTTTCAAATCATTTTGGAAATAATCAAGAATTTGTAGAAATTTAGTTTATGTAACTAACTTCCTCATTATTAAGCTAGTGTTTGGCTGAAAGGGTTTGCACCAAGAATGGCACCTGGCTGAAAAACATTACCTCAAAAAGGATCCTATGATAAGTATGAAGACTGTCATGGGGCCTGCAAGTCTAACTCCTAAAAATAATTTTCATTACTACATTTCAAATGAAATCCACTGCCAATTATTCACAAATCATTTTGAAAATAATAAAAAATATAGAACGATTTAGTAATATAACTTACTTATTATTAAGCTGGTGTTTGGGGCATAACCTAACAAAGATTCTTATAATTATGGTGGAAGGTTTTTAGATAAATATAATCACTCTAAAAACATCTTTGCATTATAGAAAGTTCTCAGCCCACACTGTAAAGTGGTCATGTAGGCGTCATGACAAAAAGCACCCAGTACTCACTGTCAATAAGGTTGGCATTAGGAAGGGCATCCACCTGTAGAAACCAAGCCAAAATCAGTTCTGTATGAGCAAGACATGGTTACCTGACCTAGCATTGCCCACAACAAGACAACTCATCTAACCCATGCTAGCATGGAAGAATGGATGATGATAAATAAGAGGCAGTTTTAGGCAGTTTGGTATCAAAATGAAAGATACTGTCTATTATTTTTAAACCATTTAAAAAATACTCAGCAATTTGGAAGGATTTAGTAACTTTCTTATTATTAAACTGATGTTTGGGGCAGAGTTTAACTAAGGTTCTTGCAAACAAATTTATATTGTAGAACCAGGGTTGGTTTTAAGCAGTTTGGCATCAAAATAAAAGACACTGTCTATTATTTTCAAATCGTCTTGAAAGATTTAGTAATATAATTAACTTACTCAATATTAAACTGCTTTCTGGGGCATCAGTTAACAAAGGTTTTCAGATAAACACTTTAAAATAAAGAGCTTTGTATTGTAGAACATAGAGCAGTTTCAGACAGTTTGGTAGGAAAAGGTTTAAAACACTTGTTGCTGTTTGTCAGTAATTTATTGTTGTTTTGTTGTATTTGCAGATTGAAATTAATGAAAAGGCAAGGAGAGTGGTTGAGATAACTAACACAAGCAAGGCTAACTTTGACTATAAGTGGGTCCTTAATGAAAAAGCTAGTCAATTGCTAAAGATCTTCCCTCTCACAGGAACTGTGAAAGCAGGTGTCAAAAAGCAATCCAAGATTGATTTCTGCCCAGATAAAACACTCACCTTATTAGGATGTAAAGTCTATTTAAAGGTTTGTTATATTTCATTCCATGTGGCCAAATGGTTCAGAAATTTGCATCACAATTGTTAAGTTACAGGTTTTATTTTGACTTTTCCATGCTGACATGGGTTGGATGGGACTTTTTAAAGCAATTATTTATAGCCAGATATCCTTTCTGATACCATCCCTTTTAATTGCTAAAATATGAGGGGCCACTCAGGTTCAAACTGACAAGCTCTTGAACTGCAGTTGAATGCTCTAACACTGAGCTACATCCACCTTTATATATACGTGAATATATATAAAGGTGAGGGGACAATCCAAATGTTGTTCACCAAGCAACAATTATTAAATAAAAAGGATGAACTCATGATCTCGTGGAAACACTGGATTTACAAAACATACCTCAACTTCAGACCTTCTCATGATGCAAGAGGTTAAGACACTTTTCCCAACATTCATTGTACATACACCCTAGGTCATCATAGTACATTTGAACACACTATTATATATACACATTGGCAAATACATACCTAGGTCTACATAGCATATACATGCAAAAGAGCACAATTCAACACAAAGTTCAATAGCAAACCCTAATAGCACCCAGAAATAAATACAGAACTAGCACTTGTGAACAAACGAACACAACTCCACACAAACTTCACCAGCAGACCCCATTAGCATCCAGAAATATACTCAGAACTAGCTCCTATTGAAGCACTTGAGCCAACAGTGTCACACCAATTTGACGAAACAAAATTAATAGCACATGCAACCAGTACATAAGCAATTCATCTTGCACCTACCCACATTGCACATCCAACCCTTCAGCTACATACTCTTACTCCTAAAGAGGTATGTGCTACAACATTTTTTACGATAGCGACATTAAAACGACAACACCCACCCTAGCTCTCCATTACAGAAATATCAATACCTAATTTCACATGGACAAGTCCCCGCAACTCTCCTTGGAACACATGTATGTAACCAAGAAAGACATAGGCCCATTACATTGCATAATAAATAGTAATGGCCCACTCCATCTATTCTACTATAAATACATGAAATATAATCACCACCACTAACTCCATAGTACCATGAAATGTGGATATTTTAAGTAAATCAAATCTATACTCGGAACCATAATTTAAGCTTATGTAAGTGCTAGCATAGTTTCTAGTAAATAAACTTGAACCAAAAAATCCACTAGATTTTACATTAATAGCACCAGTTGGTTGTTCCTTGCTTTTTTTCAGATAACTAACAAATAAGTCGTCACTTTGTTAACAGATACATTTAATTTGCCAATAGGTGAATTTGGACAATGTTTTGATTAGGACGATCTGCTGCTAGATCTGACGTCAATTCTATAAACCTGTTGTCTAAATGTCGTGGTAACCATGTCTGGAGCAGGCATACACACACACACCCTAATATATTTTTTTGATAAATATAATTCCGCCCCCTCTCTACGATTATTCTATCTCAAGTTGACCAGGCAGATACACTCGGATGGGCACATAGATGCACACATGCATATACACACTCACTTAGCTAGATATCTACACACACAACCACTTCCTAATCATTAAAAATAAACTTATATGAAGAGAATTTACAATTGGATAAACAATGTATGCCCTTATTTGGACAAACCACATCCCTGATGATACAGCCAGTAAACCGCCAAGCCCTTTGGCAACCAGTCTGGAACTAACTCTTGAAACAGTAAGAGCTCAACTGTTGGGTCCTGACTCTTTATAATATACTCTACTACCCCAAGAATTGAGTACTCTGTTGAATAATTGTCTAACCAGGTTTCTTACTGAATCCATCCTGTTTTGTGAATATGTGTGTGTGTGTGTGTGTGTGTGTGTGTGTGTGTGTGTGTGTGTGTGTATATATATATATATATATATATATATGTGTGTGTAGGTGGCGTATTGGCAGAGTCGTTAGAATGCTTTATGGTATTCATAACAACTCTCTGCTCTCTGAGTTCAAATCCCGCCGATGTCAACTTTGCCTTTTATCCTTTCGAGGTCGTTAAAAAAAAGTACCAGTCTAGTACTGGGGTCGATTCTTCCTCTATATCTCTTTCTCATTTCCTCTCTCTCACTATCTTTCTCTGGAAGAAATCTGCTGTACTCAGTCCTGGAGAGGGATGGGCCCCACTAGGCTTAAAATACCCAAGCAACACCATATGTCAATACAGCACCCCTACGACTCTATCTGGAGTTACGGGACCGTACCTTACCATATATATACATATATATATATATACTCGCTGAATTGCCTGGGTTACTACTGTTCTTATTCAGATTAGTAAACAATAAATATGAAGATATGTTTTTTTTTATCATAATTTTGAAGCACTTTTTTGCACAATTTTTTGTTGTCCAAATGAATAAATTGTTGTTACACACTCACACACATACACTCTCACATACATATACTAAGACAGACACACATAGGCATACATTCACGCATAACTTTTCACCACATTTTTGGTCAGTTACTACATATGTGTAGATGTGTGAGTGTATTTAATCACAAACCAAAGGCGTGTCGTTTTCTATTGTTTTAATGCAAACGAAAATAAAAATTATCACACATACACTCATACACACATACACTCTCACATACATATAGTAAGACAGACACACACATATACATTCATGCACAGCTACACTCTCGCATAAATATACTAAGACAGACACACACAGACATACATACACGCAAACCTATTACTTGTCAGTCACCACATACGTATATGTATGTGTATATGTGTGTGTGTGTTTAATTGTCTGTGTGTGAAGATAATGTGTATGCAACTTACTAACGCTATATGTATGTGTGTGTTCCTCCTCGTATTTTTTATTATAACACCTCGTTGTAAACAATGTTCTTTGTTTTTCCACGTCATGCATATGCAAAAAGGTTTCCTCTGCTTCCCACTCGGGAACACCCAACGTACAATTGTCCGTGTGAGAAACATGTCTCTTCCAAGAGAAGTCCGGCCACAGACAGGGTCTGACCTTGGGATTTATTAATGGACAATGCAAAGTTGACACGAATTGGAAATTGCAGACGTCTGAATGGAAAGGAAATTTCTGCTCCCGATGGAATGAGAGGGATTCTTGGAATGAAGACGTCATCACTTTTTCCATATCCAGAAAGAATTGTTGCCTCAATAACATGTGACATCATTTTCTTTACCACCAGTCGTGTCCCATTGCACAGTCTTGACGGATCTAGATTCCTAAGCAGCATTACAGGAGTTCCAACTTTAAGTCCTAATATGTAGGGAGGTAGTCCAGGAGCCTCCAATGAATTGAGAAATTCTGGAGGATAGTTCACCACTTCGTTGTGATCCGGGATTGTGTTGACAGACTTGTAAGTGTGAAGATTTCCTGGAAGAGACAGATTAACTGTTCGTTGAGTTTATTAGCAGCAATGTTTTTTGGAGCTGTTATTGCTCTTTCGCACAGCCAATTGTGACTTTAGTAATTTTCTGTCAAGTTCGGAAGCACTTGGTCTTTCAGCTCCTCCACAGAATTAACAATGGTACAGAATGGCCAGACGTCCATTTCTCCGGCAGCGTCGAGAGGCATCTTGCCATCGCCAAGTGTCAAAATGTCCTGTGCAAACCTGGCAGACATGTGGTCACCATGTAGTTGAGCTCTCATGTTAGTGGTAAGAGTCAGGGTCGTAACGTGTTGCCACAATGGAGAGTATTTAAGGCATGCCTGGACTTCATCTGCCCTGGTGCCTTTGGAAATGATGAGAAGAGTCTGTCTGAAATCACCAGACAGCAGAAGTGTTACACCTCCCATTAGAGCATGACAATCTCTGATATCTTTAAGGGTTCTATCTACTGCTTCCAGAGCTCCTTTGTGGGCCACGGTGCACTCACCCCACACAGTGAGATGACACCGTTTGAGGATCTGACCCTGGTCTGAGCTTTTACTGATGTTGCAGGTGTTTCAGATGTTGTTAAATTCAGGGGGAGTTTAAAAGTTGAGTGCGCTGTCCTGCCACCGGGCAGCAAAGTAGCAGCAATCCCAGGGGAGGTAACAGCTACCGCGATATCCCTATGCTGCCTAACTTTTACAAGGAGGAGCTTCGTTACAAAAGTTTTTCCTGTCCCTCCATGTGCATTCAGGAAGAAGATACCTCCTTTTTGGTGGCGCACATGGTCGACAATAGTGCTGTAAGCCCGTTGTTGGTCTGGAAGCAGTTTTGTTTCAGTTTCAATAACATATTGGGAAAGAGCATCAATGCCGTAGGATGTTTCTGTGGGAAGTACGTTTGACCCTGTTTGGAATGTTTGGGGCAGGCCATATGTGGGCAAATCCTTTCCACCAAGTGAAATAATCCTGTCTTCTATGTCAATCAATGCTCTGTTGTAGACTTTATCGCTAGTACCTTCCATGTCAGGGTACTGCAGTTGTGCCAGACGTTTAAAATCCTCAGAAAGATCATCTCTGTACTTGAACCACAAATACGAAGGATTACACAATTCACATGTTTGCAACAATAATGCAAATAGTATCAATTTTTCTTTGTTCTGTAAAATCAAAGACTGTAAAACGACTTATTGTTAAATCTTCAACTGATATACTCTGATCTATAGTTTAAGCCCATGTGAGACATCACTCTCTCTCTTTGAATATCTAACACTTTAATTGTATCTCTCTCTGTATAACGGCCTATCTCTCTCTTTCTGGCTCTCCCTCTGTGGGTCTCAAAAATGAGTTTTTAATAGTCGGGTTTTCTCTTATAGAGGGCGCAGTAGACACAAATCTGAAAATGTAATGAGTTCGGACAAAGGTCAGGAGCATAACGCATGTTTGTGCCAAATTTGAAGAAAATCAGTTGCAAGCTGTAGAAGTTACGTGGAAACAGACACACACACACACACACACACATAGTCTATTTTATATATTTATATATATATACTATCAGTGGTACCCGGCTTTGCACGGGATAAGGTATTTTGGAACGTGGGCCCCCAACAGACCTAATCGTGGAAAAACTGCATGCCTGGACAATATGTAAAGAAAATAAACTGAATACTCTGATGGCTGGATAATCTTTAAGATTTTCCTTGATGAAGCAGGAAAAATGCAGGTTTTCACCTAATGCAGGCCCTAGGGGATCAAGAAAATTAATTTTTTTATGTGTATAATATGCCTTGAAATTTCGGGAAAACCGGCTAGATGTAACGCCTCAAAAAAGCCCTGAAAAGCTGAAAAAATGAAGTTTTTCACCTAATGCGGGCCCTAGGCCATAAAAAAGTTGGATTTTCTTTGCTCACGGTATGAAGAAGAGACTGACTAATATATAGTTACAATTTCAAGGAAATCGGTCTGATGTAACGCCTCAAAAAACCCCTAAAAACCTGAAAAAAACGCAGTTTTTCACCTAATGCAGGCCCTAGGGGATCAAAAAGTTGAATTTTTGTATGTGCATAACACTCCCTGAAACATAAGTAATACACATGTAAAGTTTGAAAAAAGTCGGTTGGGTACTTCTCAAGTTTTAGGGATTCAAACTCAGACACACACACACACACACACATACAGACATCCTCATGTAAGTGACGTTATATGTATATATCTAAAAAGAGAAAGTCTAAGAATTATAGAGAGAGATCGCTAAATCGCTTAATGCGGTCCCTAGGGCATGGAAAATTTGAAATTTTTTTTGCTCAGAACACGCCCTGAAACATAAATATTACATGTGTGAAGTTTGAAAGTAGGGATTCAAACTTACACACACACACTGAGACAGACATCCTCAGTTTTATATATATAAATGATTATGATTTTGACAATGATGGTGATTAGAAACAATGCCAAAGATGGAATGCATGAAGAATATCAGAACTTTTTGACTTGTCTAGCCTGAGAACATAGCAGTCCATTCTACCAATGCCAGCATGGAAAGTGTATGTAAAATGATGATAATGATGATGATGGGGTGGTGTGAGTATGTACACATAGATCATCATCATCATCACTTTACATCCACTTTCCATGCTTGGACAAGATGGTCCGTGACTAGATGGGTTGATGGAGAAGACCACATCTTTATCATACATTCATATTTTGGCATGGGTTCTACAGCAGGATGTCCTTCCTAACACAAACCACTTTACAGAGTGTACTGGATGCATTTTACCAGAACAACAGCACTACCAGTTTACAGAGTGTACTGGGTACATTTTGTCATAGCTCAAGCACTACTACTTTATAGTGTACTGGATGCATTTTATTGTGTCACTGGCACTACCGCTTTACAGAGTGTACTGGGTGTATTTTATTGTGACACTAACACAATCGTACTTTATAATTGGGAAAGACAGAGTGAGTGGGTGAGTGAGTAATGGGGGAGAGAGAGAGATGGTGTTAGAGAGTGTGACAAGGTAATAGAGGAGAGAAAGTGAGTAAGTGGTAGAGAGTGATTGGAGAGGGAGAGAGTGAGAGGGAAAATAACAGGAGAGTGTGAGGGAGAGTGATAGAATGAAAGGGAGAAAGTAATAGGTGAGAAAAAATAATAGAGGGAGTGAGTACTACATGAGAGTAATATGGACGAAAGAAACGGTAATAGGGGAAAGAGAGAAAGGGTATAACAGTGGAGAAGAGAGTGTGTAATAGGGGAAGGAGAGAGAGCAAGTAATGAGGAGGAAAGGGTAATAGGGAAGAGAGAGAATGTGTGTGTGTATTTACTTTACCATATCTAATGAGTGTCACCTCTGTTTTCAGATCTCTAATGGCCCCAGTTATAACATCTTTATAACTGGCACTGGAGATTACCCCAAGCTGGAATTCTCCTTTTTAACCTATAACTTTGGTAACTGCTTTATTCACAAGGCAGGTATGGAACCAAAGGTGGGTGTGTTACAAGTCCGCAATGCTGACCAAAAAGAGATTAGGTGAGCAATGACAAATTTACCTCTCTTGTTACCATATTTCTAATGAAAGACACTGCTTATGATTTTCAAACAATTTTGAAAATAATCAAGAATTTGGATGGATTTAGTAATATAACTTTCTTATTATTAAGCTAGTGTTTGGAACATAGCTTAAGAAAGGTTCTTACATAAAATCATGATGAAGGTTTTATAGATAAACATAAAAACCTTTACCCTTTTATTCCCATAGTTCTAATGAAAAGCAGTACCTATTATTTTCAAATAATTTTGAAAATAATTGAGAATTTGAAAGGATTTAGTTATATAACTAACTTTCTCATTATTAAGTTCATTATGATGGGTGGTGAATTGGCAGTATCGGTAGAGGGTCGGACGCCATGCTTTCCAGCATAGTTACGTCCCTTTACGGTCTGAGTTCAAATCCCGTCGAGGTTAACTTTGCCTTTCATCCTTACCGGGTCGATAAAATAAAGTACCAGTAATGAACTGGGTAATTGCTGGCCTTGTGCCAAAAGTAAAAATAATTATGATGGGTTGGTGGATTAGCAGTATCGGTAGAGAGTCTGACGCCATGCTTTGCAGCAAAGAGTTACGGCCCTTTATGGTCTGAGTTCAAATCCCACCGAGGTTAACTTTGCCTTTCATCCTTAGGGGGTCGATAAAATAAAGTACCAGTAATGTACTGGGTAATTGCTGGCCTTGTGCCCAAAATAGAAACAATTATGATGGAATGTTTTCAGATAAATATAAAGACTTTAAAACAAACAGCTTCTAAGTTCTTTTGGAACATTTCACAGTGATAAATGAGTTGCAATTATTACCATAATAATATATTCTGGCATGATGAATACAGATATCCATGCTCACATTAACCCTTTAGCATTTAAACAAGCTGTATCTGGTCAGAATTCTCTTGCATCATTCTATTCCTCTTTCCCCTGCCTTGAGAACCAGCGGGGTGACCTCAAGAGATCGCCCACGTACAGACTTGTTTACACCAAAAAGGAGGTAACACAGAATGTGACTGTTAAATGTCACCCAGGGGTCAAGGTGTGGACAGATTTTGCTACAGAATTATGGCTGGTTAACTACAGAAATGAAAAACAAAATCAAAATAAAAGATTCACAACTATGTGGTAAAGGAGTTTGCCTTGTCACCTTATGGTTCTGGGTTCAGTCATACTGTGCAGCACCTTTGGCAACTGTTTTCTACTATAGCCTTGGGTAAACCAATACCTTGTGAGTGGAATTTGGTAGGTGGAAACTGCAGAAGTCCAACATATGTATATATATATGTGTGTGTGTGTGTGTGTGTGTGTGTGTGCATGCGGGTGTGTGTGTGTCATCGTCATCATCACTGTTTCATATTCATTTTTCCATGCTAACATGGGTTAGATGAGTTGTCCCATTGTGAACTAAGCCAGATCAGATGACTGTGTCTTGCTCATGCTGTTTCTGGCTTGGTTTCTATGGCTAGATGCTCTTTCTAACACCAACCACATTTATAGAGTTGACTGGTTGCTTTACAGTGTGGACTGGGTACTTTTTGTCATGACACATACATGACCACTTTACAGTGTGGACTGGGTGCTTTTTGTCATGATACATACATGACCACTTTACAGTGTGGACTGGGTACTTTTTGTCATGACACATACATGACCACTTTACAGTGTGGACTGGGTACTTTTTGTCATGACACATACATTACCACTATACAGTGTGGACTGGGTACATTTTGTCATGACACATACATGACCACTTTACAGTGTGGACTGGGTACTTTTTGTCATGACACATACATGACCACTTTACAGTGTGGACTGGGTGCTTTTTGTCATGACACATACATGACCACTTTACAGTGTGGACTGGGTACATTTTGTCATGACACATACATGACCACTTTACAGTGTGGACTGGGTACTTTTTGTCATGACACATACATGACCACTTTACAGTGTGGACTGGGTGCTTTTTGTCATGACACATACATGACCACTTTACAGTGTGGTCTGGGTACTTGTTGTCATGACACATACATGACCACTTTACAGTGTGGACTGGGTACTTTTTGTCATGACACATACATGACCACTTTACAGTGTGGACTGGGTACTTTTTGTCATGACACATACATGACCACTTTACAGTGTGGACTGGGTGCTTTTTGTCATGACACATACATGACCACTTTACAGTGTGGACTGGGTGCTTTTTGTCATGACATATACATGACCACTTTACAGTGTGGACTGGGTGCTTTTTGTCATGACACCTACATGACCACTTTACAGTGTGGACTGGGTGCTTTTTGTCATGACACATACATGACCACTTTACAGTGTGGACTGGGTGCTTTTTGTCATGACACATACATGACCACTTTACAGTGTGAACTGGGTGCTTTTTGTCATGACACCTACATGACCACTTTACAGTGTGGACTGGGTGCTTTTTGTCGTGACACCTACATGACCACTTTACAGTGTGGATTGGGTGCTTTTTGTCGTGACACCTACATGACCACTTTACAGTGTTGATTGAGTGCTTTTTGTCGTGACACCTACATGACCACTTTACAGTGTGGACTGGGTGCTCTTTGTCATGACACCTACATGACCACTTTACAGTGTGGACTGGGTGCTTTTTGTCATGACACCTACACGAACACTTTACAGTGTGGACTGGGTGCTTTTTGTCGTGACACATACATGACCATTTTACAGGGTGAATTGGGTGCTTTTTGTCGTGACGCCTACATGACCACTTTACAGTGTGGACTGGGTGCTTTTTGTCATGACACATACACGACCACTTTACAGTGTGGACTAGGTGTTTTTTGTCGTGACACCTACACGACCACTTTACAGTGTGGACTGGGTGCTTTTTGTCATGACACATACACGACCACTTTACAGTGTGGACTGGGTGCTTTTTGTCGTGACACCTACACGACCACTTTACAGTGTGGACTGGGTACTTTTTGTCGTGACACCTACATGACCACTTTTCAGTGTGGACTGGGGCTTTTTCTCATGACACATACATGACCACCTTACAGTGTAGACTGGATGCTTTTTGTCGTGACACCTACATGACCACTTTACAGTGTGTACTGGGTACTTTTTGTCTTGACACCTACATGACCACTTTACAGTGTGTACTGGGTGCTTTTTGTCATGACACCGACATGACCACTTTACAGTGTGGACTGGGTGCTTTTTGTCATGACACCTACACAACCACTTTACAGTGTGGACTGGATGCCTTTTGTCGTGACACATACATGACCACTTTACAGTGTGGACTGGGTGCTTTTTGTCGTGACACCTACATTACCACTTTACAGTGTGGACTGGGTGCTTTTTGTTGTGACACCTACATGACCACTTTACAGTGTGGACTGGGTGCTTTTTGGCGTGACACCTACACAACCACTTTACAGTGTGGACTGGGTGCTTTTTGTCATGGCACCTACACAACCACTTTACAGTGTGGACTGGGTGCTTTTTGTCGTGTCACCTACACAACCACTTTACAGTGTTCACTGGGTGCTTTTTGTTGTGACATCTACACAAGGACTTTATAGTGTGGACTGGGTGCTTTTTGTCGTGACACCTACACAACCATTTTACAGTGTGGACTGGGTTCTTTTTTTCATGACACCTTCACAACCACTTTGCAGTGTGGACTGGGTGCTTTTTGTCGTGACACCTACACAACCACTTTACAGTGTGGACTGTGTGATTTTGTCGTGACACCTACATGACCACTTCACAGTGTGAACTGGGTGCTTTTTGTCATGACACCTACATGACCACTTTACAGTGTGGACTGGGTACTTTTTGTCGTGACACCTACACAACCACTTTACAGTGTGGACTGGGTGCTTTTTGTCATGACACATACATGACCACTTTACAGTGTGGACTGGGACTTTTTCTCATGACACATACATGACCACTTTACAGTGTGGACTGGGTGCTTTTTGTCATGACGCATACATGACCACTATACAGTGTGGACTGGGTGCTTATTGTCGTGACATCTACATGACCACTTTACAGTGTGGACTGGGTGGTTTTTGTTGTGACACCTACATGACCACTTTACAGTGTGGACTGGGTGCTTTTTGTCATGAGACATACATGACCACTTTACAGTGTGGACTGGGTGGTTTTTGTCGTGACACCTACAAGACCACTTTACAATGTGAACTGGGTGCTTTTTGTCATGACACCTACACAACCACTTTACAGTGTGGACTGGGTGCTTTTTGTCGTAACACCTACATGACCACTTTACAGTTTGAACTGGGTGCTTTTTGTCGTGACACCTACATGACCACTTCACAGTGTGAACTGGGTGCTTTTTGTCATGACACCTACATGACCACTTTACAGTGTGGACTGGGTACTTTTTGTCGTGACACCTACACAACCACTTTACAGTGTGGACTGGGTGCTTTTTGTCATGACACATACATGGCCACTTTACAGTGTGGACTGGGGCTTTTTCTCATGACACATACATGACCACTTTACAGTGTGGACTGGGTGCTTTTTGTCATGACGCATACATGACCACTATACAGTGTGGACTGGGTGCTTTTTGTCGTGACATCTACATGACCACTTTACAGTGTGGACTGGGTGCTTTTTCTCGTGACACCTACATGACCACTTTACAGTGTGGACTGGGTGCTTTTTGTCATGACACATACATGACCACTTTACAGTGTGGACTGGGGCTTTTTCTCATGACACATACATGACCACTTTACAGTGTGGACTGGGTGCTTTTTGTCATGACGCATACATGACCACTATACAGTGTGGACTGAGTGCTTTTTGTCGTGACACATACATGACCACTTTACAGTATGGACCGGGTGCTTTTTGTCGTGACACATATATGACCACTTTACAGTGTGGTCTGGGTGGTTTTTGTCGTGACACCTACAAGACCACTTTACAATGTGGACTGGGTGATTTTTGTCATGACACCTACACAACCACTTTACAGTGTGGACTGGGTGCTTTTTGTCGTGACACCTACATGACCACTTTACAGTTTGAACTGGGTGCTTTTTGTCGTGACACCTACATGACCACTTTACAGTGTGGACTAGGTGCTTTTTGTCGTGACACCTACACGACCACTTTACAGTGTGAACTGGGTGCTTTTTGTCGTGAAACCAACACGACCACTTTACAGCGTGAACTGGGTGCTTTTTGTCGTGACACTTACACGACCACTTTACAGTGTGGACTGGGTGCTTTTTGTCGTGACACCTACATGACCACTTTACAGTGTGGACTGGGTGCTTTTTGTCGTGACACATACACGACCACTTTACAGTGTGGACTGGGTACTTTTTGTCGTGACACCTACATGACCACTTTTCAGTGTGGACTGGGTGCTTTTTGTCATGACACCTACATGACCACCTTACAGTGTGGACTGGATGCTTTTTGTTGTGACACCTACATGTCCACTTTACAGTGTGTACTGGGTACTTTTTGTCTTGATACCTACATGACCACTTTACAGTGTGTACTGGGTACTTTTTGTCATGACACCGACATGACCGCTTTACAGTGTGGACTGGGTGCTTTTTGTCATGACACCTACACAACCACTTTACAGTGTGAACTGGATGCCTTTTGTCGTGACACATACATGACCACTTTACAGTGTGGACTGGGTGCTTTTTGTCGTGACACCTACATTACCACTTTACAGTGTGGACTGGGTGCTTTTTGTTGTGACACCTACATGACCACTTTACAGTGTGGATTGGGTGCTTTTTGGCGTGACACCTACACAACCACTTTACAGTGTGGACTGGGTGCTTTTTGTCATGGCACCTACACAACCACTTTACAGTGTGGACTGGGTGCTTTTTGTCGTGTCACCTACACAACCACTTTACAGTGTTCACTGGGTGCTTTTTGTTGTGACATCTACACAAGGACTTTATAGTGTGGACTGGGTTCTTTTTTTCATGACACCTTCACAACCACTTTACAGTGTGGACTGGGTGCTTTTTGTCATGACACCTACACAACCACTTTACAGTGTGGACTTATTGATTTTGTCGTGACACCTACATGACCACTTCACAGTGTGAACTGGGTGCTTTTTGTCATGACACCTACATGACCACTTTACAGTGTGGACTGGGGCTTTTTCTCATGACACATACATGACCACTTTACAGTGTGGACTGGGTGCTTTTTGTCATGACGCATACATGACCACTATACAGTGTGGAATGGGTGCTTTTTGTCGTGACATCTAGATGACCACTTTACAGTGTGGACTGGGTGCTTTTTCTCGTGACACCTACATGACCACTTTACAGTGTGGACTGGGTGCTTTTTGTCATGACACATACATGACCACTTTACAGTGTGGACTGGGTGGTTTTTGTCGTGACACCTACAAGACCACTTTACAATGTGAACTGGGTGCTTTTTGTCATGACACCTACACAACCACTTTACAGTGTGGACTGGGTGCTTTTTGTCGTAACACCTACATGACCACTTTACAGTTTGAACTGGGTGCTTTTTGTCGTGACACCTACATGACCACTTTACAGTGTGGACTGGGTGCTTTTTATCGTGACACCTACACGACCACTTTACAGTGTGAACTGGGTGCTTTTTGTCGTGAAACCTACACGACCACTTTACAGCGTGAACTGGGTGCTTTTTGTCGTGACACTTACACGACCACTTTACAGTGTGGACTGGGTTCTTTTTGTTGTGACACCTACACAAGGACTTTATAGTGTGGACTGGGTGCTTTTTGTCGTGACACCTACACAACCATTTTACAGTGTGGACTGGGTTCTTTTTTTCATGACACCTTCACAACCACTTTACAGTGTGGACTGGGTGCTTTTTGTCGTGACACCTACACAACCACTTTACAGTGTGGACTGGGTGATTTTGTCGTGACACCTACATGACCACTTCACAGTGTGAACTGGGTGCTTTTTGTCATGACACCTACATGACCACTTTACAGTGTGGACTGGGTACTTTTTGTCTTGACACCTACACAACCACTTTACAGTGTGGACTGGGTGCTTTTTGTCATGACGCATACATGACCACTATACAGTGTGGACTGGGTGCTTTTTCTCGTGACACCTACAAGACCACTTTACAATGTGGACTGGGTGCTTTTTGTCATGACACATACACAACCACTTTACAGTGTGGACTGGGTGCTTTTTGTCGTGACACCTACATGACCACTTTACAGTGTGGACTGGGTGCTTTTTGTCGTGACACCTACACGACCACTTTACAGTGTGAACTGGGTGCTTTTTGTCGTGAAACCTACACGACCACTTTACAGCGTGAACTGGGTGCTTTTTGTCGTGACACTTACACGACCACTTTACAGTGTGGACTGGGTGCTTTTTGTCGTGACACCTACATGACCACTTTACAGTGTGGACTGGGTGCTTTTTGTCGTGACACATACACGACCACTTTACAGTGTGGACTGGGTACTTTTTGTCGTGACACCTACATGACCACTTTTCAGTGTGGACTGGGTGCTTTTTGTCATGACACATACATGACCACCTTACAGTGTGGACTGGATGCTTTTTGTCGTGACACCTACATGACCACTTTACAGTGTGAACTGGGTGCTTTTTGTCATGACACCTACTTGACCACTTTACAGTGTGGACTGGGTACTTTTTGTCGTGACACCTACACAACCACTTTACAGTGTGGACTGGGTGCTTTTTGTCATGACGCATACATGACCACTATACAGTGTGGACTGGGTGCTTTTTCTCGTGACACCTACATGACCACTTTACAGTGTGGACTGGGTGCTTTTTGTCATGACACATACATGACCACTTTACAGTGTGGACTGGGAGCTTTTTGTCATGACGCATACATGACCACTATACAGTGTGGACTGAGTGCTTTTTGTCGTGACACCTACATGACCACTTTACAGTATGGACCGGGTGCTTTTTGTCGTGACACATATATGACCACTTTACAGTGTGGTCTGGGTGGTTTTTGTCGTGACACCTACAAGACCACTTTACAATGTGGACTGGGTGCTTTTTGTCATGACACATACACAACCACTTTACAGTGTGGACTGGGTGCTTTTTGTCGTGACACCTACATGACCACTTTACAGTTTGAACTGGGTGCTTTTTGTCGTGACACCTACATGACCACTTTACAGTGTGGACTGGGTGCTTTTTGTCGTGACACCTATACGACCATTTTACAGTGTGAACTGGGTGCTTTTTGTCGTGAAACCTACACGACCACTTTACAGCGTGAACTGGGTGCTTTTTGTCGTGACACTTACACGACCACTTTACAGTGTGGACTGGGTGCGTTTTGTCGTGACACCTACATGACCACTTTACAGTGTGGACTGGGTGCTTTTTGTCGTGACACATACACGACCACTTTACAGTGTGGACTGGGTACTTTTTGTCGTGACACCTACATGACCACTTTTCAGTGTGGACTGGGTGCTTTTTGTCATGACACCTACATGACCACCTTACAGTGTGGACTGGATGCTTTTTGTCGTGACACCTACATGACCACTTTACAGTGTGTACTGGGTACTTTTTGTCTTGACACCTACATGACCACTTTACAGTGTGTACTGGGTACTTTTTGTCATGACACCGACATGACCGCTTTACAGTGTGGACTGGGTGCTTTTTGTCATGACACCTACACAACCACTTTACAGTGTGGACTGGATGCCTTTTGTCGTGACACATACATGACCACTTTACAGTGTGGACTGGGTGCTTTTTGTCGTGACACCTACATTACCACTTTACAGTGTGGACTGGGTGCTTTTTGTTGTGACACCTACATGACCACTTTACAGTGTGGACTGGGTGCTTTTTGGCGTGACACCTACACAACCACTTTACAGTGTGGACTGGGTGCTTTTTGTCATGGCACCTACACAACCACTTTACAGTGTTCACTGGGTGCTTTTTGTTGTGACACCTACACAAGGACTTTATAGTGTGGACTGGGTGCTTTTTGTCGTGACACCTACACAACCATTTTACAGTGTGGACTGGGTGCTTTTTGTCGTGACACCTACACGACCACTTTACAGTGTGGACTGGGTGATTTTGTCGTGACACCTACATGACCACTTCACATTGTGAACTGGGTGCTTTTTGTCATGACACCTACATGACCACTTTACAGTGTGGACTGGGTACTTTTTGTCGTGACACCCACACAAACACTTTACAGTGTGGACTGGGTGCTTTTTGTCATGACACATACATGACCACTTTACAGTGTGGACTGGGGCTTTTTCTCATGACACATACATGACGACTTTACAGTGTGGGCCGGGTGCTTTTTGTCATGACGCATACATGATCACTATACAGTGTGGACTGGGTGCTCTTTGTCGTGACATCTACATGACCACTTTACAGTGTGGACTGGGTGCTTTTTGTCATGACACCTACATGACCACATTACAGTGTGGACTGGGTACTTTTTGTCTTGACACCTACACAACCACTTTACAGTGTGGACTGGGTGCTTTTTGTCATGACACATACATGACCACTTTACAGTGTGGACTGGGGCTTTTTCTCATGACACATACATGACCACTTTACAGTGTGGACTGGGTGCTTTTTGTCATGACGCATACATGACCACTATACAGTGTGGACTGAGTGCTTTTTGTCGTGACACATACATGACCACTTTACAGTATGGACCGGGTGCTTTTTGTCGTGACACATATATGACCACTTTACAGTGTGGTCTGGGTGGTTTTTGTCGTGACACCTACAAGACCACTTTACAATGTGAACTGGGTGCTTTTTGTCATGACACCTACACAACCACTTTACAGTGTGGACTGGGTGCTTTTTGTCGTAACACCTACATGACCACTTTACAGTTTGAACTGGGTGCTTTTTGTCGTGACACCTACATGACCACTTTACAGTGTGGACTGGGTGCTTTTTATCGTGACACCTACACGACCACTTTACAGTGTGAACTGGGTGCTTTTTGTCGTGAAACCTACACGACCACTTTACAGCGTGAACTGGGTGCTTTTTGTCGTGACACTTACACGACCACTTTACAGTGTGGACTGGGTTCTTTTTGTTGTGACACCTACACAAGGACTTTATAGTGTGGACTGGGTGCTTTTTGTCGTGACACCTACACAACCATTTTACAGTGTGGACTGGGTTCTTTTTTTCATGACACCTTCACAACCACTTTACAGTGTGGACTGGGTGCTTTTTGTCGTGACACCTACACAACCACTTTACAGTGTGGACTGGGTGATTTTGTCGTGACACCTACATGACCACTTCACAGTGTGAACTGGATACTTTTTGTCTTGACACCTACATGACCACTTTACAGTGTGTACTGGGTACTTTTTGTCATGACACCGACATGACCGCTTTACAGTGTGGACTGGGTGCTTTTTGTCATGACACCTACACAACCACTTTACAGTGTGGACTGGATGCCTTTTGTCGTGACACATACATGACCACTTTACAGTGTGGACTGGGTGCTTTTTGTCGTGACACCTACATTACCACTTTACAGTGTGGACTGGGTGCTTTTTGTTGTGACACCTACATGACCACTTTACAGTGTGGACTGGGTGCTTTTTGGCGTGACACCTACACAACCTCTTTACAGTGTGGACTGGGTGCTTTTTGTCATGGCACGTACACAACCACTTTACAGTGTTCACTGGGTGCTTTTTGTTGTGACACCTACACAAGGACTTTATAGTGTGGACTGGGTGCTTTTTGTCGTGACACCTACACAACCATTTTACAGTGTGGACTGGGTGCTTTTTGTCGTGACACCTACACGACCACTTTACAGTGTGGACTGGGTGATTTTGTCGTGACACCTACATGACCACTTTACAGTGTGGACTGGGTACTTTTTGTCGTGACACCCACACAAACACTTTACAGTGTGGACTGGGTGCTTTTTGTCATGACACATACATGACCACTTTACAGTGTGGACTGGGGCTTTTTCTCATGACACATACATGACCACTTTACAGTGTGGGCTGGGTGCTTTTTGTCATGACGCATACATGATCACTATACAGTGTGGACTGGGTGCTTTTTGTCGTGACATCTACATGACCACTTTACAGTGTGGACTGGGTGCTTTTTCTCGTGACACCTACATGAACACTTTACAGTGTGGACTGGGTGCTTTTTGTCATGACACATACATGACCACTTTACAGTGTGGACTGGGGCTTTTTCTCATGACACATACATGACCACATTACAGTATGGACCGGGTGCTTTTTGTCGTGACACATATATGACCACTATACAGTGTGGACTGAGTGCTTTTTGTCGTGACACCTACATGACCACCTTACAGTGTGGACTGGATGCTTTTTGTCGTGACACCTACATGACCACTTTACAGTGTGTACTGGGTACTTTTTGTCTTGACACCTACATGACCACTTTACAGTGTGTACTGGGTACTTTTTGTCATGACACCGACATGACCGCTTTACAGTGTGGACTGGGTGCTTTTTGTCATGACACCTACACAACCACTTTACAGTGTGGACTGGATGCCTTTTGTCGTGACACATACATGACCACTTTACAGTGTGGACTGGGTGCTTTTTGTCGTGACACCTACATGACCACTTTACAGTGTGGACTAGGTGCTTTTTGTCATGACACCTACATGAGCACTTTACAGTGTGGACTGGGTCCTTTTTGTCGTGACACCTACATGACCACTTTACAGTGTGGACTGGGTACTTTTTGTCGTGACACCTACATGACCACTTTTCAGTGTGGACTGGGTGCTTTTTGTCATGACACCTACATGACCACCTTACAGTGTGGACTAGATGCTTTTTGTCGTGACACCTACATGACCACTTTACAGTGTGGACTGGGTGCTTTTTGTCATGACACATACATGACCACTTTACAGTGTGGACTGGGGCTTTTTCTCATGACACATACATGACCACTTTACAGTGTGGACTGGGTGCTTTTTGTCATGACGCATACATGACCACTATACAGTGTGGACTGAGTGCTTTTTGTCGTGACACATACATGACCACTTTACAGTATGGACCGGGTGCTTTTTGTCGTGACACATATATGACCACTTTACAGTGTGGTCTGGGTGGTTTTTGTCGTGACACCTACAAGACCACTTTACAATGTGGACTGGGTGCTTTTTGTCATGACACCTACACAACCACTTTACAGTGTGGACTGGGTGCTTTTTGTCGTGACACCTACATGACCACTTTACAGTTTGAACTGAGTGCTTTTTGTCGTGACACCTACATGACCACTTTACAGTGTGGACTGGGTGCTTTTTGTCGTGACACCTACACGACCACTTTACAGTGTGAACTGGGTGCTTTTTGTCGTGAAACCTACACGACCACTTTACAGTGTGAACTGGGTGCTTTTTGTCGTGACACTTACACGACCACTTTACAGTGTGGACTGGGTGCTTTTTGTCGTGACACCTACATGACCACTTTACAGTGTGGACTGGGTGCTTTTTATCGTGACACCTACACGACCACTTTACAGTGTGAACTGGGTGCTTTTTGTCGTGAAACCTACACGACCACTTTACAGCGTGAACTGGGTGCTTTTTGTCGTGACACTTACACGACCACTTTACAGTGTGGACTGGGTTCTTTTTGTTGTGACACCTACACAAGGACTTTATAGTGTGGACTGGGTGCTTTTTGTCGTGACACCTACACAACCATTTTACAGTGTGGACTGGGTTCTTTTTTTCATGACACCTTCACAACCACTTTACAGTGTGGACTGGGTGCTTTTTGTCGTGACACCTACACAACCACTTTACAGTGTGGACTGGGTGATTTTGTCGTGACACCTACATGACCACTTCACAGTGTGAACTGGGTGCTCTTTGTCATGACACCTACATGACCACTTTACAGTGTGGACTGGGTACTTTTTGTCTTGACACCTACACAACCACTTTACAGTGTGGACTGGGTGCTTTTTGTCATGACGCATACATGACCACTATACAGTGTGGACTGGGTGCTTTTTCTCGTGACACCTACAAGACCACTTTACAATGTGGACTGGGTGCTTTTTGTCATGACACATACACAACCACTTTACAGTGTGGACTGGGTGCTTTTTGTCGTGACACCTACATGACCACTTTACAGTGTGGACTGGGTGCTTTTTGTCGTGACACCTACACGACCACTTTACAGTGTGAACTGGGTGCTTTTTGTCGTGAAACCTACACGACCACTTTACAGCGTGAACTGGGTGCTTTTTGTCGTGACACTTACACGACCACTTTACAGTGTGGACTGGGTGCTTTTTGTCGTGACACCTACATGACCACTTTACAGTGTGGACTGGGTGCTTTTTGTCGTGACACATACACGACCACTTTACAGTGTGGACTGGGTACTTTTTGTCGTGACACCTACATGACCACTTTTCAGTGTGGACTGGGTGCTTTTTGTCATGACACATACATGACCACCTTACAGTGTGGACTGGATGCTTTTTGTCGTGACACCTACATGACCACTTTACAGTGTGAACTGGGTGCTTTTTGTCATGACACCTACTTGACCACTTTACAGTGTGGACTGGGTACTTTTTGTCGTGACACCTACACAACCACTTTACAGTGTGGACTGGGTGCTTTTTGTCATGACGCATACATGACCACTATACAGTGTGGACTGGGTGCTTTTTCTCGTGACACCTACATGACCACTTTACAGTGTGGACTGGGTGCTTTTTGTCATGACACATACATGACCACTTTACAGTGTGGACTGGGTGCTTTTTGTCATGACGCATACATGACCACTATACAGTGTGGACTGAGTGCTTTTTGTCGTGACACCTACATGACCACTTTACAGTATGGACCGGGTGCTTTTTGTCGTGACACATATATGACCACTTTACAGTGTGGTCTGGGTGGTTTTTGTCGTGACACCTACAAGACCACTTTACAATGTGGACTGGGTGCTTTTTGTCATGACACATACACAACCACTTTACAGTGTGGACTGGGTGCTTTTTGTCGTGACACCTACATGACCACTTTACAGTTTGAACTGGGTGCTTTTTGTCGTGACACCTACATGACCACTTTACAGTGTGGACTGGGTGCTTTTTGTCGTGACACCTATACGACCATTTTACAGTGTGAACTGGGTGCTTTTTGTCGTGAAACCTACACGACCACTTTACAGCGTGAACTGGGTGCTTTTTGTCGTGACACTTACACGACCACTTTACAGTGTGGACTGGGTGCTTTTTGTCGTGACACCTACATGACCACTTTACAGTGTGGACTGGGTGCTTTTTGTCGTGACACATACACGACCACTTTACAGTGTGGACTGGGTACTTTTTGTCGTGACACCTACATGACCACTTTTCAGTGTGGACTGGGTGCTTTTTGTCATGACACCTACATGACCACCTTACAGTGTGGACTGGATGCTTTTTGTCGTGACACCTACATGACCACTTTACAGTGTGTACTGGGTACTTTTTGTCTTGACACCTACATGACCACTTTACAGTGTGTACTGGGTACTTTTTGTCATGACACCGACATGACCGCTTTACAGTGTGGACTGGGTGCTTTTTGTCATGACACCTACACAACCACTTTACAGTGTGGACTGGATGCCTTTTGTCGTGACACATACATGACCACTTTACAGTGTGGACTGGGTGCTTTTTGTCGTGACACCTACATTACCACTTTACAGTGTGGACTGGGTGCTTTTTGTTGTGACACCTACATGACCACTTTACAGTGTGGACTGGGTGCTTTTTGGCGTGACACCTACACAACCACTTTACAGTGTGGACTGGGTGCTTTTTGTCATGGCACCTACACAACCACTTTACAGTGTTCACTGGGTGCTTTTTGTTGTGACACCTACACAAGGACTTTATAGTGTGGACTGGGTGCTTTTTGTCGTGACACCTACACAACCATTTTACAGTGTGGACTGGGTGCTTTTTGTCGTGACACCTACACGACCACTTTACAGTGTGGACTGGGTGATTTTGTCGTGACACCTACATGACCACTTCACATTGTGAACTGGGTGCTTTTTGTCATGACACCTACATGACCACTTTACAGTGTGGACTGGGTACTTTTTGTCGTGACACCCACACAAACACTTTACAGTGTGGACTGGGTGCTTTTTGTCATGACACATACATGACCACTTTACAGTGTGGACTGGGGCTTTTTCTCATGACACATACATGACGACTTTACAGTGTGGGCCGGGTGCTTTTTGTCATGACGCATACATGATCACTATACAGTGTGGACTGGGTGCTCTTTGTCGTGACATCTACATGACCACTTTACAGTGTGGACTGGGTGCTTTTTGTCATGACACCTACATGACCACATTACAGTGTGGACTGGGTACTTTTTGTCTTGACACCTACACAACCACTTTACAGTGTGGACTGGGTGCTTTTTGTCATGACACATACATGACCACTTTACAGTGTGGACTGGGGCTTTTTCTCATGACACATACATGACCACTTTACAGTGTGGACTGGGTGCTTTTTGTCATGACGCATACATGACCACTATACAGTGTGGACTGAGTGCTTTTTGTCGTGACACATACATGACCACTTTACAGTATGGACCGGGTGCTTTTTGTCGTGACACATATATGACCACTTTACAGTGTGGTCTGGGTGGTTTTTGTCGTGACACCTACAAGACCACTTTACAATGTGAACTGGGTGCTTTTTGTCATGACACCTACACAACCACTTTACAGTGTGGACTGGGTGCTTTTTGTCGTAACACCTACATGACCACTTTACAGTTTGAACTGGGTGCTTTTTGTCGTGACACCTACATGACCACTTTACAGTGTGGACTGGGTGCTTTTTATCGTGACACCTACACGACCACTTTACAGTGTGAACTGGGTGCTTTTTGTCGTGAAACCTACACGACCACTTTACAGCGTGAACTGGGTGCTTTTTGTCGTGACACTTACACGACCACTTTACAGTGTGGACTGGGTTCTTTTTGTTGTGACACCTACACAAGGACTTTATAGTGTGGACTGGGTGCTTTTTGTCGTGACACCTACACAACCATTTTACAGTGTGGACTGGGTTCTTTTTTTCATGACACCTTCACAACCACTTTACAGTGTGGACTGGGTGCTTTTTGTCGTGACACCTACACAACCACTTTACAGTGTGGACTGGGTGATTTTGTCGTGACACCTACATGACCACTTCACAGTGTGAACTGGGTGCTTTTTGTCATGACACCTACATGACCACTTTACAGTGTGGACTGGGTACTTTTTGTCTTGACACCTACACAACCACTTTACAGTGTGGACTGGGTGCTTTTTGTCATGACGCATACATGACCACTATACAGTGTGGACTGGGTGCTTTTTCTCGTGACACCTACAAGACCACTTTACAATGTGGACTGGGTGCTTTTTGTCATGACACATACACAACCACTTTACAGTGTGGACTGGGTGCTTTTTGTCGTGACACCTACATGACCACTTTACAGTGTGGACTGGGTGCTTTTTGTCGTGACACCTACACGACCACTTTACAGTGTGAACTGGGTGCTTTTTGTCGTGAAACCTACACGACCACTTTACAGCGTGAACTGGGTGCTTTTTGTCGTGACACTTACACGACCACTTTACAGTGTGGACTGGGTGCTTTTTGTCGTGACACCTACATGACCACTTTACAGTGTGGACTGGGTGCTTTTTGTCGTGACACATACACGACCACTTTACAGTGTGGACTGGGTACTTTTTGTCGTGACACCTACATGACCACTTTTCAGTGTGGACTGGGTGCTTTTTGTCATGACACATACATGACCACCTTACAGTGTGGACTGGATGCTTTTTGTCGTGACACCTACATGACCACTTTACAGTGTGAACTGGGTGCTTTTTGTCATGACACCTACTTGACCACTTTACAGTGTGGACTGGGTACTTTTTGTCGTGACACCTACACAACCACTTTACAGTGTGGACTGGGTGCTTTTTGTCATGACGCATACATGACCACTATACAGTGTGGACTGGGTGCTTTTTCTCGTGACACCTACATGACCACTTTACAGTGTGGACTGGGTGCTTTTTGTCATGACACATACATGACCACTTTACAGTGTGGACTGGGTGCTTTTTGTCATGACGCATACATGACCACTATACAGTGTGGACTGAGTGCTTTTTGTCGTGACACCTACATGACCACTTTACAGTATGGACCGGGTGCTTTTTGTCGTGACACATATATGACCACTTTACAGTGTGGTCTGGGTGGTTTTTGTCGTGACACCTACAAGACCACTTTACAATGTGGACTGGGTGCTTTTTGTCATGACACATACACAACCACTTTACAGTGTGGACTGGGTGCTTTTTGTCGTGACACCTACATGACCACTTTACAGTTTGAACTGGGTGCTTTTTGTCGTGACACCTACATGACCACTTTACAGTGTGGACTGGGTGCTTTTTGTCGTGACACCTATACGACCATTTTACAGTGTGAACTGGGTGCTTTTTGTCGTGAAACCTACACGACCACTTTACAGCGTGAACTGGGTGCTTTTTGTCGTGACACTTACACGACCACTTTACAGTGTGGACTGGGTGCTTTTTGTCGTGACACCTACATGACCACTTTACAGTGTGGACTGGGTGCTTTTTGTCGTGACACATACACGACCACTTTACAGTGTGGACTGGGTACTTTTTGTCGTGACACCTACATGACCACTTTTCAGTGTGGACTGGGTGCTTTTTGTCATGACACCTACATGACCACCTTACAGTGTGGACTGGATGCTTTTTGTCGTGACACCTACATGACCACTTTACAGTGTGTACTGGGTACTTTTTGTCTTGACACCTACATGACCACTTTACAGTGTGTACTGGGTACTTTTTGTCATGACACCGACATGACCGCTTTACAGTGTGGACTGGGTGCTTTTTGTCATGACACCTACACAACCACTTTACAGTGTGGACTGGATGCCTTTTGTCGTGACACATACATGACCACTTTACAGTGTGGACTGGGTGCTTTTTGTCGTGACACCTACATTACCACTTTACAGTGTGGACTGGGTGCTTTTTGTTGTGACACCTACATGACCACTTTACAGTGTGGACTGGGTGCTTTTTGGCGTGACACCTACACAACCACTTTACAGTGTGGACTGGGTGCTTTTTGTCATGGCACCTACACAACCACTTTACAGTGTTCACTGGGTGCTTTTTGTTGTGACACCTACACAAGGACTTTATAGTGTGGACTGGGTGCTTTTTGTCGTGACACCTACACAACCATTTTACAGTGTGGACTGGGTGCTTTTTGTCGTGACACCTACACGACCACTTTACAGTGTGGACTGGGTGATTTTGTCGTGACACCTACATGACCACTTCACATTGTGAACTGGGTGCTTTTTGTCATGACACCTACATGACCACTTTACAGTGTGGACTGGGTACTTTTTGTCGTGACACCCACACAAACACTTTACAGTGTGGACTGGGTGCTTTTTGTCATGACACATACATGACCACTTTACAGTGTGGACTGGGGCTTTTTCTCATGACACATACATGACGACTTTACAGTGTGGGCCGGGTGCTTTTTGTCATGACGCATACATGATCACTATACAGTGTGGACTGGGTGCTCTTTGTCGTGACATCTACATGACCACTTTACAGTGTGGACTGGGTGCTTTTTGTCATGACACCTACATGACCACATTACAGTGTGGACTGGGTACTTTTTGTCTTGACACCTACACAACCACTTTACAGTGTGGACTGGGTGCTTTTTGTCATGACACATACATGACCACTTTACAGTGTGGACTGGGGCTTTTTCTCATGACACATACATGACCACTTTACAGTGTGGACTGGGTGCTTTTTGTCATGACGCATACATGACCACTATACAGTGTGGACTGAGTGCTTTTTGTCGTGACACATACATGACCACTTTACAGTATGGACCGGGTGCTTTTTGTCGTGACACATATATGACCACTTTACAGTGTGGTCTGGGTGGTTTTTGTCGTGACACCTACAAGACCACTTTACAATGTGGACTGGGTGCTTTTTGTCATGACACATACACAACCACTTTACAGTGTGGACTGGGTGCTTTTTGTCGTGACACCTACATGACCACTTTACAGTTTGAACTGGGTGCTTTTTGTCGTGACACCTACATGACCACTTTACAGTGTGGACTGGGTGCTTTTTGTCGTGACACCTACACGACCACTTTACAGTGTGAACTGGGTGCTTTTTGTCGTGAAACCTACACGACCACTTTACAGCGTGAACTGGGTGCTTTTTGTCGTGACACTTACACGACCACTTTACAGTGTGGACTGGGTGCTTTTTGTCGTGACACCTACATGACCACTTTACAGTGTGGACTGGGTGCTTTTTGTCGTGACACATACACGACCACTTTACAGTGTGGACTGGGTACTTTTTGTCGTGACACCTACATGACCACTTTTCAGTGTGGACTGGGTGCTTTTTGTCATGACACCTACATGACCACCTTACAGTGTGGACTGGATGCTTTTTGTCGTGACACCTACATGACCACTTTACAGTGTGTACTGGATACTTTTTGTCTTGACACCTACATGACCACTTTACAGTGTGTACTGGGTACTTTTTGTCATGACACCGACATGACCGCTTTACAGTGTGGACTGGGTGCTTTTTGTCATGACACCTACACAACCACTTTACAGTGTGGACTGGATGCCTTTTGTCGTGACACATACATGACCACTTTACAGTGTGGACTGGGTGCTTTTTGTCGTGACACCTACATTACCACTTTACAGTGTGGACTGGGTGCTTTTTGTTGTGACACCTACATGACCACTTTACAGTGTGGACTGGGTGCTTTTTGGCGTGACACCTACACAACCTCTTTACAGTGTGGACTGGGTGCTTTTTGTCATGGCACGTACACAACCACTTTACAGTGTTCACTGGGTGCTTTTTGTTGTGACACCTACACAAGGACTTTATAGTGTGGACTGGGTGCTTTTTGTCGTGACACATACACAACCATTTTACAGTGTGGACTGGGTGCTTTTTGTCGTGACACCTACACGACCACTTTACAGTGTGGACTGGGTGATTTTGTCGTGACACCTACATGACCACTTTACAGTGTGGACTGGGTACTTTTTGTCGTGACACCCACACAAACACTTTACAGTGTGGACTGGGTGCTTTTTGTCATGACACATACATGACCACTTTACAGTGTGGACTGGGGCTTTTTCTCATGACACATACATGACCACTTTACAGTGTGGGCTGGGTGCTTTTTGTCATGACGCATACATGATCACTATACAGTGTGGACTGGGTGCTTTTTGTCGTGACATCTACATGACCACTTTACAGTGTGGACTGGGTGCTTTTTCTCGTGACACCTACATGAACACTTTACAGTGTGGACTGGGTGCTTTTTGTCATGACACATACATGACCACTTTACAGTGTGGACTGGGGCTTTTTCTCATGACACATACATGACCACATTACAGTATGGACCGGGTGCTTTTTGTCGTGACACATATATGACCACTATACAGTGTGGACTGAGTGCTTTTTGTCGTGACACCTACATGACCACCTTACAGTGTGGACTGGATGCTTTTTGTCGTGACACCTACATGACCACTTTACAGTGTGTACTGGGTACTTTTTGTCTTGACACCTACATGACCACTTTACAGTGTGTACTGGGTACTTTTTGTCATGACACCGACATGACCGCTTTACAGTGTGGACTGGGTGCTTTTTGTCATGACACCTACACAACCACTTTACAGTGTGGACTGGATGCCTTTTGTCGTGACACATACATGACCACTTTACAGTGTGGACTGGGTGCTTTTTGTCGTGACACCTACATGACCACTTTACAGTGTGGACTAGGTGCTTTTTGTCATGACACCTACATGAGCACTTTACAGTGTGGACTGGGTCCTTTTTGTCGTGACACCTACATGACCACTTTACAGTGTGGACTGGGTACTTTTTGTCGTGACACCTACATGACCACTTTTCAGTGTGGACTGGGTGCTTTTTGTCATGACACCTACATGACCACCTTACAGTGTGGACTAGATGCTTTTTGTCGTGACACCTACATGACCACTTTACAGTGTGGACTGGGTGCTTTTTGTCATGACACATACATGACCACTTTACAGTGTGGACTGGGGCTTTTTCTCATGACACATACATGACCACTTTACAGTGTGGACTGGGTGCTTTTTGTCATGACGCATACATGACCACTATACAGTGTGGACTGAGTGCTTTTTGTCGTGACACATACATGACCACTTTACAGTATGGACCGGGTGCTTTTTGTCGTGACACATATATGACCACTTTACAGTGTGGTCTGGGTGGTTTTTGTCGTGACACCTACAAGACCACTTTACAATGTGGACTGGGTGCTTTTTGTCATGACACCTACACAACCACTTTACAGTGTGGACTGGGTGCTTTTTGTCGTGACACCTACATGACCACTTTACAGTTTGAACTGAGTGCTTTTTGTCGTGACACCTACATGACCACTTTACAGTGTGGACTGGGTGCTTTTTGTCGTGACACCTACACGACCACTTTACAGTGTGAACTGGGTGCTTTTTGTCGTGAAACCTACACGACCACTTTACAGTGTGGACTGGGTGCTTTTTGTCGTGACACCTACATGACCACTTTACAGTGTGGACTGGGTGCTTTTTATCGTGACACCTACACGACCACTTTACAGTGTGAACTGGGTGCTTTTTGTCGTGAAACCTACACGACCACTTTACAGCGTGAACTGGGTGCTTTTTGTCGTGACACTTACACGACCACTTTACAGTGTGGACTGGGTTCTTTTTGTTGTGACACCTACACAAGGACTTTATAGTGTGGACTGGGTGCTTTTTGTCGTGACACCTACACAACCATTTTACAGTGTGGACTGGGTTCTTTTTTTCATGACACCTTCACAACCACTTTACAGTGTGGACTGGGTGCTTTTTGTCGTGACACCTACACAACCACTTTACAGTGTGGACTGGGTGATTTTGTCGTGACACCTACATGACCACTTCACAGTGTGAACTGGGTGCTCTTTGTCATGACACCTACATGACCACTTTACAGTGTGGACTGGGTACTTTTTGTCTTGACACCTACACAACCACTTTACAGTGTGGACTGGGTGCTTTTTGTCATGACGCATACATGACCACTATACAGTGTGGACTGGGTGCTTTTTCTCGTGACACCTACAAGACCACTTTACAATGTGGACTGGGTGCTTTTTGTCATGACACATACACAACCACTTTACAGTGTGGACTGGGTGCTTTTTGTCGTGACACCTACATGACCACTTTACAGTGTGGACTGGGTGCTTTTTGTCGTGACACCTACACGACCACTTTACAGTGTGAACTGGGTGCTTTTTGTCGTGAAACCTACACGACCACTTTACAGCGTGAACTGGGTGCTTTTTGTCGTGACACCTACACGACCACTTTACAATGTGGACTGGGTGCTTTTTGTCATGACACATACACAACCACTTTACAGTGTGGACTGGGTGCTTTTTGTCGTGACACCTACATGACCACTTTACAGTTTGAACTGGGTGCTTTTTGTCGTGACACCTACATGACCACTTTACAGTGTGGACTGGGTGCTTTTTGTCGTGACACCTATACGACCATTTTACAGTGTGAACTGGGTGCTTTTTGTCGTGAAACCTACACGACCACTTTACAGCGTGAACTGGGTGCTTTTTGTCGTGACACTTACACGACCACTTTACAGTGTGGACTGGGTGCTTTTTGTCGTGACACCTACATGACCACTTTACAGTGTGGACTGGGTGCTTTTTGTCGTGACACATACACGACCACTTTACAGTGTGGACTGGGTACTTTTTGTCGTGACACCTACATGACCACTTTTCAGTGTGGACTGGGTGCTTTTTGTCATGACACCTACATGACCACCTTACAGTGTGGACTGGATGCTTTTTGTCGTGACACCTACATGACCACTTTACAGTGTGTACTGGGTACTTTTTGTCTTGACACCTACATGACCACTTTACAGTGTGTACTGGGTACTTTTTGTCATGACACCGACATGACCGCTTTACAGTGTGGACTGGGTGCTTTTTGTCATGACACCTACACAACCACTTTACAGTGTGGACTGGATGCCTTTTGTCGTGACACATACATGACCACTTTACAGTGTGGACTGGGTGCTTTTTGTCGTGACACCTACATTACCACTTTACAGTGTGGACTGGGTGCTTTTTGTTGTGACACCTACATGACCACTTTACAGTGTGGACTGGGTGCTTTTTGGCGTGACACCTACACAACCACTTTACAGTGTGGACTGGGTGCTTTTTGTCATGGCACCTACACAACCACTTTACAGTGTTCACTGGGTGCTTTTTGTTGTGACACCTACACAAGGACTTTATAGTGTGGACTGGGTGCTTTTTGTCGTGACACCTACACAACCATTTTACAGTGTGGACTGGGTGCTTTTTGTCGTGACACCTACACGACCACTTTACAGTGTGGACTGGGTGATTTTGTCGTGACACCTACATGACCACTTCACATTGTGAACTGGGTGCTTTTTGTCATGACACCTACATGACCACTTTACAGTGTGGACTGGGTACTTTTTGTCGTGACACCCACACAAACACTTTACAGTGTGGACTGGGTGCTTTTTGTCATGACACATACATGACCACTTTACAGTGTGGACTGGGGCTTTTTCTCATGACACATACATGACGACTTTACAGTGTGGGCCGGGTGCTTTTTGTCATGACGCATACATGATCACTATACAGTGTGGACTGGGTGCTCTTTGTCGTGACATCTACATGACCACTTTACAGTGTGGACTGGGTGCTTTTTGTCATGACACCTACATGACCACATTACAGTGTGGACTGGGTACTTTTTGTCTTGACACCTACACAACCACTTTACAGTGTGGACTGGGTGCTTTTTGTCATGACACATACATGACCACTTTACAGTGTGGACTGGGGCTTTTTCTCATGACACATACATGACCACTTTACAGTGTGGACTGGGTGCTTTTTGTCATGACGCATACATGACCACTATACAGTGTGGACTGAGTGCTTTTTGTCGTGACACATACATGACCACTTTACAGTATGGACCGGGTGCTTTTTGTCGTGACACATATATGACCACTTTACAGTGTGGTCTGGGTGGTTTTTGTCGTGACACCTACAAGACCACTTTACAATGTGGACTGGGTGCTTTTTGTCATGACACATACACAACCACTTTACAGTGTGGACTGGGTGCTTTTTGTCGTGACACCTACATGACCACTTTACAGTTTGAACTGGGTGCTTTTTGTCGTGACACCTACATGACCACTTTACAGTGTGGACTGGGTGCTTTTTGTCGTGACACCTACACGACCACTTTACAGTGTGAACTGGGTGCTTTTTGTCGTGAAACCTACACGACCACTTTACAGCGTGAACTGGGTGCTTTTTGTCGTGACACTTACACGACCACTTTACAGTGTGGACTGGGTGCTTTTTGTCGTGACACCTACATGACCACTTTACAGTGTGGACTGGGTGCTTTTTGTCGTGACACATACACGACCACTTTACAGTGTGGACTGGGTACTTTTTGTCGTGACACCTACATGACCACTTTTCAGTGTGGACTGGGTGCTTTTTGTCATGACACCTACATGACCACCTTACAGTGTGGACTGGATGCTTTTTGTCGTGACACCTACATGACCACTTTACAGTGTGTACTGGATACTTTTTGTCTTGACACCTACATGACCACTTTACAGTGTGTACTGGGTACTTTTTGTCATGACACCGACATGACCGCTTTACAGTGTGGACTGGGTGCTTTTTGTCATGACACCTACACAACCACTTTACAGTGTGGACTGGATGCCTTTTGTCGTGACACATACATGACCACTTTACAGTGTGGACTGGGTGCTTTTTGTCGTGACACCTACATTACCACTTTACAGTGTGGACTGGGTGCTTTTTGTTGTGACACCTACATGACCACTTTACAGTGTGGACTGGGTGCTTTTTGGCGTGACACCTACACAACCTCTTTACAGTGTGGACTGGGTGCTTTTTGTCATGGCACGTACACAACCACTTTACAGTGTTCACTGGGTGCTTTTTGTTGTGACACCTACACAAGGACTTTATAGTGTGGACTGGGTGCTTTTTGTCGTGACACCTACACAACCATTTTACAGTGTGGACTGGGTGCTTTTTGTCGTGACACCTACACGACCACTTTACAGTGTGGACTGGGTGATTTTGTCGTGACACCTACATGACCACTTTACAGTGTGGACTGGGTACTTTTTGTCGTGACACCCACACAAACACTTTACAGTGTGGACTGGGTGCTTTTTGTCATGACACATACATGACCACTTTACAGTGTGGACTGGGGCTTTTTCTCATGACACATACATGACCACTTTACAGTGTGGGCTGGGTGCTTTTTGTCATGACGCATACATGATCACTATACAGTGTGGACTGGGTGCTTTTTGTCGTGACATCTACATGACCACTTTACAGTGTGGACTGGGTGCTTTTTCTCGTGACACCTACATGAACACTTTACAGTGTGGACTGGGTGCTTTTTGTCATGACACATACATGACCACTTTACAGTGTGGACTGGGGCTTTTTCTCATGACACATACATGACCACATTACAGTATGGACCGGGTGCTTTTTGTCGTGACACATATATGACCACTATACAGTGTGGACTGAGTGCTTTTTGTCGTGACACCTACATGACCACCTTACAGTGTGGACTGGATGCTTTTTGTCGTGACACCTACATGACCACTTTACAGTGTGTACTGGGTACTTTTTGTCTTGACACCTACATGACCACTTTACAGTGTGTACTGGGTACTTTTTGTCATGACACCGACATGACCGCTTTACAGTGTGGACTGGGTGCTTTTTGTCATGACACCTACACAACCACTTTACAGTGTGGACTGGATGCCTTTTGTCGTGACACATACATGACCACTTTACAGTGTGGACTGGGTGCTTTTTGTCGTGACACCTACATGACCACTTTACAGTGTGGACTAGGTGCTTTTTGTCATGACACCTACATGAGCACTTTACAGTGTGGACTGGGTCCTTTTTGTCGTGACACCTACATGACCACTTTACAGTGTGGACTGGGTACTTTTTGTCGTGACACCTACATGACCACTTTTCAGTGTGGACTGGGTGCTTTTTGTCATGACACCTACATGACCACCTTACAGTGTGGACTAGATGCTTTTTGTCGTGACACCTACATGACCACTTTACAGTGTGGACTGGGTGCTTTTTGTCATGACACATACATGACCACTTTACAGTGTGGACTGGGGCTTTTTCTCATGACACATACATGACCACTTTACAGTGTGGACTGGGTGCTTTTTGTCATGACGCATACATGACCACTATACAGTGTGGACTGAGTGCTTTTTGTCGTGACACATACATGACCACTTTACAGTATGGACCGGGTGCTTTTTGTCGTGACACATATATGACCACTTTACAGTGTGGTCTGGGTGGTTTTTGTCGTGACACCTACAAGACCACTTTACAATGTGGACTGGGTGCTTTTTGTCATGACACCTACACAACCACTTTACAGTGTGGACTGGGTGCTTTTTGTCGTGACACCTACATGACCACTTTACAGTTTGAACTGAGTGCTTTTTGTCGTGACACCTACATGACCACTTTACAGTGTGGACTGGGTGCTTTTTGTCGTGACACCTACACGACCACTTTACAGTGTGAACTGGGTGCTTTTTGTCGTGAAACCTACACGACCACTTTACAGTGTGAACTGGGTGCTTTTTGTCGTGACACTTACACGACCACTTTACAGTGTGGACTGGGTGCTTTTTGTCGTGACACCTATATGACCACTTTACAGTGTGGACTGGGTGCTTTTTGTTGTGACACATACATGACCACTTTACAGTGTGGACTGGGTACTTTTTGTCGTGACACCTACATGACCACTTTTCAGTGTGGACTGGGTGCTTTTTGTCATGACACCTACATGACCACCTTACAGTGTGGACTGGATGCTTTTTGTCGTGACACCTACATGACCACTTTACAGTGTGTACTGGGTACTTTTTGTCTTGACACCTACATGACCACTTTACAGTGTGTACTGGGTACTTTTTGTCATGACACCGACATGACCGCTTTACAGTGTGGACTGGATGCCTTTTGTCGTGACACATACATGACCACTTTACAGTGTGGACTGGGTGCTTTTTGTCGTGACACCTACATTACCACTTTACAGTGTGGACTGGGTGCTTTTTGTCGTGACACCTACATTACCACTTTACAGTGTGGACTGGGTGCTTTTTGTTGTGACACCTACATGACCACTTTACAGTGTGGACTGGGTGCTTTTTGGCGTGACACCTACACAACCACTTTACAGTGTGGACTGGGTGCTTTTTGTCATGGCACCTACACAACCACTTTACAGTGTGGACTGGGGCTTTTTCTCATGACACATACATGACCACTTTACAGTGTGGACTGGGTGCTTTTTGTCATGACGCATACATGACCACTATACAGTGTGGACTGGGTGCTTTTTGTCGTGACATCTACATGACCACTTTACAGTGTGGACTGGGTGCTTTTTCTCGTGACACCTACATGACCACTTTACAGTGTGGACTGGGTGCTTTTTGTCATGACACATACATGACCACTTTACAGTGTGGACTGGGGCTTTTTCTCATGACACATACATGACCACTTTACAGTGTGGACTGGGTGCTTTTTGTCATGAGGCATACATGACCACTATACAGTGTGGACTGAGTGCTTTTTGTCGTGACACATACATGACCACTTTACAGTATGGACCGGGTGCTTTTTGTCGTGACACATATATGACCACTTTACAGTGTGGTCTGGGTGGTTTTTGTCGTGACACCTACAAGACCACTTTACAATGTGGACTGGGTGCTTTTTGTCATGACACCTACACAACCACTTTACAGTGTGGACTGGGTGCTTTTTGTCGTGACACCTACATGACCACTTTACAGTTTGAACTGGGTGCTTGTTGTCGTGACACCTACATGACCACTTTACAGTGTGGACTGGGTGCTTTTTGTCGTGACACCTACACGACCACTTTACAGTGTGAACTGGGTGCTTTTTGTTGTGAAACCTACACGACCACTTTACAGCGTGAACTGGGTGCTTTTTGTCGTGACACTTACACGACCACTTTACAGTGTGGACTGGGTGCTTTTTGTCGTGACACCTACATGACCACTTTACAGTGTGGACTGGGTGCTTTTTGTCGTGACACATACACGACCACTTTACAGTGTGGACTGGGTACTTTTTGTCGTGACACCTACATGACCACTTTTCAGTGTGGACTGGGTGCCTTTTGTCGTGACACATACATGACCACTTTACAGTGTGGACTGGGTGCTTTTTGTCGTGACACCTACATGACCACTTTACAGTGTGGACTGGGTGCTTTTTATCATGACACCTACACAACCACTTTACAGTGTGGACTGGGTGCTTTTTGTTGTGACACCTGCATGACCACTTTACAGTGTGGACTGGGTGCTTTTTGGCGTGACACCTACACAACCACTTTACAGTGTGGACTGGGTGCTTTTTGTCATGGCACCTACACAACCACTTTACAGTGTGGACTGGGTGCTTTTTGCGTGTCACCTACACAACCACTTTACAGTGTTCACTGGGTGCTTTTTGTTGTGACACCTACACAAGGACTTTATAGTGTGGACTGGGTGCTTTTTGTCGTGACACCTACACAACCACTTTACAGTGTGGACTGGGTGCTTTTTGTCATGACACCGACATGACCGCTTTACAGTGTGGACTCGGTGCTTTTTGTCATGACACCTACACAACCACTTTACAGTGTGGACTGGATGCCTTTTATCGTGACACATACATGACCACTTTACAGTGTGGACTGGGTGCTTTTTGTCGTGACACCTACATTACCACTTTACAGTGTGGACTGGGTGCTTTTTGTTGTGACACCTACATGACCACTTTACAGTGTGGACTGGGTTCTTTTTTTCATGACACCTTCACAACCACTTTACAGTGTGGACTGGGTGCTTTTTGTCGTGACATCTACACAACCACTTTACAGTGTGGACTGGGTGATTTTCTCGTGACACCTACATGACCACTTCACAGTGTGAACTGGGTGCTTTTTGTCATGACACCTACATGACCACTTTACAGTGTGGACTGGGTACTTTTTGTCGTGACACCTACACAACCACTTTACAGTGTGGACTGGGTGCTTTTTGTCATGACACATACATGACCACTTTACAGTGTGGACTGGGGCTTTTTCTCATGACACATACATGACCACTTTACAGTGTGGGCTGGGTGCTTTTTGTCATGACGCATACATGACCACCATACAATGTGGACTGGGTGCTTTTTGTCGTGACATCTACATCACCACTTTACAGTGTGGAGTGGGTGCTTTTTCTCGTGACACCTACATGAACACTTTACAGTGTGGACTGGGTGCTTTTTGTCATGACACATACATGACCACTTTACAATGTGGACTGGGGCTTTTTCTCATGACACATACATGACCACTTTACAGTGTGGACTGGGTGCTTTTTGTCATGACGCATACATGACCACTCTACAGTGTGGACTGAGTGCTTTTTGTCGTGACACATACATGACCACTTTACAGTATGGACCGGGTGCTTTTTGTCGTGACACATATATGACCACTTTACAGTGTGGTCTGGGTGGTTTTTGTCGTGACACCTACAAGACCACTTTACAATGTGGACTGGGTGCTTTTTGTTATGACACCTACACAACCACTTTACAGTGTGGACTGGGTGCTTTTTGTCGTGACACCTACATGACCACTTTACAGTTTGAACTGGGTGCTTTTTGTCGTGACACCTACATGACCACTTTACAGTGTGGACTGGGTGCTTTTTGTCGTGACACCTACATGACCACTTTACAGTGTGAACTGGGTGCTTTTTGTCGTGAAACCTACACGACTACTTTACAGCGTGAACTGGGTGCTTTTTGTCGTGACACTTACACGACCACTTTACAGTGTGGACTGGGTGCTTTTTGTCGTGACACCTACATGACCACTTTACAGTGTTGACTGGGTGCTTTTTGTCGTGACACATACACGACCACTTTACAGTGTGGACTGGGTACTTTTTGTCGTGACACCTACACGACCACTTTTCAGTGTGGACTGGGTGCCTTTTGTCGTGACACATACATGACCACTTTACAGTGTGGACTGGGTGCTTTTTGTCGTGACACCTACATTACCACTTTACAGTGTGGACTGGGTGCTTTTTGTTGTGAAACCTACATGACCACTTTACAGTGTGGACTGGGTGCTTTTTGGCGTGACACCTACACAACCACTTTACAGTGTGGACTGGGTGCTTTTTGTCATGGCACCTACACAACCACTTTACAGTGTGGACTGGGTGCTTTTTGTCGTGTCACCTACACAACCACTTTACAGTGTTCACTGGGTGCTTTTTGTTGTGACACCTACACAAGGACTTTATAGTGTGGACTGGGTGCTTTTTGTCGTGACACCTACACAACCACTTTACAGTGTGGACTGGGTGCTTTTTGTCATGACACCGACATGACCGCTTTACAGTGTGGACTCGGTGCTTTTTGTCATGACACCTACACAACCACTTTACAGTGTGGACTGGATGCCTTTTGTCGTGACACATACATGACCACTTTACAGTGTGGACTGGGTGCTTTTTGTCGTGACACCTACATTACCACTTTACAGTGTGGACTGGGTGCTTTTTGTTGTGACACCTACATGACCACTTTACAGTGTGGACTGGGTTCTTTTTTTCATGACACCTTCACAACCACTTTACAGTGTGGACTGGGTGCTTTTTGTCGTGACATCTACACAACCACTTTACAGTGTGGACTGGGTGATTTTCTCGTGACACCTACATGACCACTTCACAGTGTGAACTGGGTGCTTTTTGTCATGACACCTACATGACCACTTTACAGTGTGGACTGGGTACTTTTTGTCGTGACACCTACACAACCACTTTACAGTGTGGACTGGGTGCTTTTTGTCATGACACATACATGACCACTTTACAGTGTGGACTGGGGCTTTTTCTCATGACACATACATGACCACTTTACAGTGTGGGCTGGGTGCTTTTTGTCATGACGCATACATGACCACCATACAATGTGGACTGGGTGCTTTTTGTCGTGACATCTACATCACCACTTTACAGTGTGGAGTGGGTGCTTTTTCTCGTGACACCTACATGAACACTTTACAGTGTGGACTGGGTGCTTTTTGTCATGACACATACATGACCACTTTACAGTGTGGACTGGGGCTTTTTCTCATGACACATACATGACCACTTTACAGTGTGGACTGGGTGCTTTTTGTCATGACGCATACATGACCACTATACAGTGTGGACTGAGTGATTTTTGTCGTGACACCTACAAGACCACTTTACAATGTGGACTGGGTGCTTTTTGTCATGACACCTACACAACCACTTTACAGTGTGGACTGGGTGCTTTTTGTCGTGACACCTACATGACCACTTTACAGTTTGAACTGGGTGCTTTTTGTCGTGACACCTACATGACCACTTTACAGTGTGGACTGGGTGCTTTTTGTCGTGACACCTACACGACCACTTTACAGTGTGAACTGGGTGCTTTTTGTCGTGAAACCTACACGACTACTTTACAGCGTGAACTGTATGCTTTTTGTCGTGACACTTACACGACCACTTTACAGTGTGGACTGGGTGCTTTTTGTCGTGACACCTACATGACCACTTTACAGTGTTGACTGGGTGCTTTTTGTCGTGACACATACACGACCACTTTACAGTGTGGACTGGGTACTTTTTGTCGTGACACCTACATGACCACTTTTCAGTGTGGACTGGGTGCTTTTTGTCATGACACCTACATGACCACCTTACAGTGTGGACTGGATGCTTTTTGTCGTGACACCTACATGACCACTTTACAGTGTGTACTGGGTACTTTTTGTCTTGACACCTACATGACCACTTTACAGTGTGTACTGGGTACTTTTTGTCATGACACCGACATGACCACTTTACAGTGTGGACTGGGTGCTTTTTGTCATGACACCTACACAACCACTTTACAGTGTGGACTGGATGCCTTTTGTCGTGACACATACATGACCACTTTACAGTGTGGACTGGGTGCTTTTTGTCGTGACACCTACATTACCACTTTACAGTGTGGACTGGGTGCTTTTTGTTGTGACACCTACATGACCACTTTACAGTGTGGACTGGGTGCTTTTTGGCGTGACACCTACACAACCACTTTACAGTGTGGACTGGGTGCTTTTTGTCATGGCACCTACACAACCACTTTACAGTGTGAACTGGGTGCTTTTTGTCGTGTCACCTACACAACCACTTTACAGTGTTCACTGGGTGCTTTTTGTTGTGACACCTACACAAGGACTTTATAGTGTGGACTGGGTGCTTTTTGTCGTGACACCTACACAACCACTTTACAGTGTGGACTGGGTGCTTTTTGTCATGACACCGACATGACCGCTTTACAGTGTGGACTGGGTGCTTTTTGTCATGACACCTACGCAACCACTTTACAGTGTGGACTGGATGCCTTTTGTCGTGACACATACATGACCACTTTACAGTGTGGACTGGGTGCTTTTTGTCGTGACACCTACATTACCACTTTACAGTGTGGACTGGGTGCTTTTTGTTGTGACACCTACATGACCACTTTACAGTGTGGACTGGGTTCTTTTTTTCATGACACCTTCACAACCACTTTACAGTGTGGACTGGGTGCTTTTTGTCGTGACACCTACACAACCACTTTACAGTGTGGACTGGGTGATTTTGTCGTCACACCTACATGACCACTTCACAGTGTGAACTGGGTGCTTTTTGTCATGACACCTACATGACCACTTTACAGTGTGGACTGGGTACTTTTTGTCGTGACACCTACACAACCACTTTACAGTGTGGACTGGGTGCTTTTTGTCATGACACATACATGACCACTTTACAGTGTGGGCTGGGTGCTTTTTGTCATGACGCATACATGACCACCATACAGTGTGGACTGGGTGCTTTTTGTCGTGACATCTACATGACCACTTTACAGTGTGGACTGGGTGCTTTTTCTCGTGACACCTACATGAACACTTTACAGTGTGGACTGGGTGCTTTTTGTCATGACACATACATGACCACTTTACAGTGTGGACTGGGGCTTTTTCTCATGACACATACATGACCACTTTACAGTGTGGACTGGGTGCTTTTTGTCATGACGCATACATGACCACTATACAGTGTGGACTGAGTGCTTTTTGTCGTGACACATACATGACCACTTTACAGTATGGCCCGGGTGCATTTTGTCGTGACACATATATGACCACTATACAGTGTGGACTCAGTGCTTTTTGTCGTGACACCTACATGACCACCTTACAGTGTGGACTGGATGCTTTTTGTCGTGACACCTACATGACCACTTTACAGTGTGTACTGGGTACTTTTTGTCTTGACACCTACATGACCACTTTACAGTGTGTACTGGGTACTTTTTGTCATGACACCGACGTGACCGCTTTACAGTGTGGACTGGGTGCTTTTTGTCATGACACCTACACAACCACTTTACAGTGTGGACTGGGTGCTTTTTGTCGTGTCACCTACACAACCACTTTACAGTGTTCACTGGGTGCTTTTTGTTGTGACACCTACACAAGGACTTTATAGTGTGGACTGGGTGCTTTTTGTCGTGACACCTACACAACCACTTTACAGTGTGGACTGGGTGCTTTTTGTCATGACACCGACATGACCGCTTTACAGTGTGGACTCGGTGCTTTTTGTCATGACACCTACACAACCACTTTACAGTGTGGACTGGATGCCTTTTGTCGTGACACATACATGACCACTTTACAGTGTGGACTGGGTGCTTTTTGTCGTGACACCTACATTACCACTTTACAGTGTGGACTGGGTGCTTTTTGTTGTGACACCTACATGACCACTTTACAGTGTGGACTGGGTTCTTTTTTTCATGACACCTTCACAACCACTTTACAGTGTGGACTGGGTGCTTTTTGTCGTGACATCTACACAACCACTTTACAGTGTGGACTGGGTGATTTTCTCGTGACACCTACATGACCACTTCACAGTGTGAACTGGGTGCTTTTTGTCATGACACCTACATGACCACTTTACAGTGTGGACTGGGTACTTTTTGTCGTGACACCTACACAACCACTTTACAGTGTGGACTGGGTGCTTTTTGTCATGACACATACATGACCACTTTACAGTGTGGACTGGGGCTTTTTCTCATGACACATACATGACCACTTTACAGTGTGGGCTGGGTGCTTTTTGTCATGACGCATACATGACCACCATACAATGTGGACTGGGTGCTTTTTGTCGTGACATCTACATCACCACTTTACAGTGTGGAGTGGGTGCTTTTTCTCGTGACACCTACATGAACACTTTACAGTGTGGACTGGGTGCTTTTTGTCATGACACATACATGACCACTTTACAGTGTGGACTGGGGCTTTTTCTCATGACACATACATGACCACTTTACAGTGTGGACTGGGTGCTTTTTGTCATGACGCATACATGACCACTATACAGTGTGGACTGAGTGATTTTTGTCGTGACACCTACAAGACCACTTTACAATGTGGACTGGGTGCTTTTTGTCATGACACCTACACAACCACTTTACAGTGTGGACTGGGTGCTTTTTGTCGTGACACCTACATGACCACTTTACAGTTTGAACTGGGTGCTTTTTGTCGTGACACCTACATGACCACTTTACAGTGTGGACTGGGTGCTTTTTGTCGTGACACCTACACGACCACTTTACAGTGTGAACTGGGTGCTTTTTGTCGTGAAACCTACACAACTACTTTACAGCGTGAACTGGGTGCTTTTTGTCGTGACACTTACACGACCACTTTACAGTGTGGACTGGGTGCTTTTTGTCGTGACACCTACATGACCACTTTACAGTGTTGACTGGGTGCTTTTTGTCGTGACACATACACGACCACTTTACAGTGTGGACTGGGTACTTTTTGTCGTGACACCTACATGACCACTTTTCAGTGTGGACTGGGTGCTTTTTGTCATGACACCTACATGACCACCTTACAGTGTGGACTGGATGCTTTTTGTCGTGACACCTACATGACCACTTTACAGTGTGTACTGGGTACTTTTTGTCTTGACACCTACATGACCACTTTACAGTGTGTACTGGGTACTTTTTGTCATGACACCGACATGACCACTTTACAGTGTGGACTGGGTGCTTTTTGTCATGACACCTACACAACCACTTTACAGTGTGGACTGGATGCCTTTTGTCGTGACACATACATGACCACTTTACAGTGTGGACTGGGTGCTTTTTGTCGTGACACCTACATTACCACTTTACAGTGTGGACTGGGTGCTTTTTGTTGTGACACCTACATGACCACTTTACAGTGTGGACTGGGTGCTTTTTGGCGTGACACCTACACAACCACTTTACAGTGTGGACTGGGTGCTTTTTGTCATGGCACCTACACAACCACTTTACAGTGTGAACTGGGTGCTTTTTGTCGTGTCACCTACACAACCACTTTACAGTGTTCACTGGGTGCTTTTTGTTGTGACACCTACACAAGGACTTTATAGTGTGGACTGGGTGCTTTTTGTCGTGACACCTACACAACCACTTTACAGTGTGGACTGGGTGCTTTTTGTCATGACACCGACATGACCGCTTTACAGTGTGGACTGGGTGCTTTTTGTCATGACACCTACGCAACCACTTTACAGTGTGGACTGGATGCCTTTTGTCGTGACACATACATGACCACTTTACAGTGTGGACTGGGTGCTTTTTGTCGTGACACCTACATTACCACTTTACAGTGTGGACTGGGTGCTTTTTGTTGTGACACCTACATGACCACTTTACAGTGTGGACTGGGTTCTTTTTTTCATGACACCTTCACAACCACTTTACAGTGTGGACTGGGTACTTTTTGTCGTGACACCTACACAACCACTTTACAGTGTGGACTGGGTGCTTTTTGTCATGACACATACATGACCACTTTACAGTGTGGGCTGGGTGCTTTTTGTCATGACGCATACATGACCACCATACAGTGTGGACTGGGTGCTTTTTGTCGTGACATCTACATGACCACTTTACAGTGTGGACTGGGTGCTTTTTCTCGTGACACCTACATGAACACTTTACAGTGTGGACTGGGTGCTTTTTGTCATGACACATACATGACCACTTTACAGTGTGGACTGGGGCTTTTTCTCATGACACATACATGACCACTTTACAGTGTGGACTGGGTGCTTTTTGTCATGACGCATACATGACCACTATACAGTGTGGACTGAGTGCTTTTTGTCGTGACACATACATGACCACTTTACAGTATGGCCCGGGTGCATTTTGTCGTGACACATATATGACCACTATACAGTGTGGACTCAGTGCTTTTTGTCGTGACACCTACATGACCACCTTACAGTGTGGACTGGATGCTTTTTGTCGTGACACCTACATGACCACTTTACAGTGTGTACTGGGTACTTTTTGTCTTGACACCTACATGACCACTTTACAGTGTGTACTGGGTACTTTTTGTCATGACACCGACGTGACCGCTTTACAGTGTGGACTGGGTGCTTTTTGTCATGACACCTACACAACCACTTTACAGTGTGGACTGGATGCCTTTTGTCGTGACACATACATGACCACTTTACAGTGTGGACTGGGTGCTTTTTGTCGTGACACCTACATTACCACTTTACAGTGTGGACTGGGTGCTTTTTGTAGTGACACCTACATGACCACTTTACAGTGTGGACTAGGTGCTTTTTGTCATGACACCTACATGAGCACTTTACAGTGTGGACTGGGTCCTTTTTGTCGTGACACCTACATGACCACTTTACAGTGTGGACTGGGTGCTTTTTGGCGTGACACCTACACAACCACTTTACAGTGTGGACTGGGTGCTTTTTGTCGTGACACCTACATGACCACTTTACAGCGTGAACTGGGTGCTTTTTGTCGTGACACTTACACGACCACTTTACAGTGTGGACTGGGTGCTTTTTGTTGTGACACATACACGACCACTTTACAGTGTGACTGGGTACTTTTTGTCGTGACACCTACATGACCACTTTTCAGTGTGGACTGGGTGCTTTTTGTCGTGACACCTACACAACCACTTTACAGTGTGGACTGGGTGATTTTGTCGTCACACCTACATGACCACTTCACAGTGTGAACTGGGTGCTTTTTGTCATGACACCTACATGACCACTTTACAGTGTGGACTGGGTACTTTTTGTCGTGACACCTACACAACCACTTTACAGTGTGGACTGGGTGCTTTTTGTCATGACACATACATGACCACTTTACAGTGTGGGCTGGGTGCTTTTTGTCATGACGCATACATGACCACCATACAGTGTGGACTGGGTGCTTTTTGTCGTGACATCTACATGACCACTTTACAGTGTGGACTGGGTGCTTTTTCTCGTGACACCTACATGAACACTTTACAGTGTGGACTGGGTGCTTTTTGTCATGACACATACATGACCACTTTACAGTGTGGACTGGGGCTTTTTCTCATGACACATACATGACCACTTTACAGTGTGGACTGGGTGCTTTTTGTCATGACGCATACATGACCACTATACAGTGTGGACTGAGTGCTTTTTGTCGTGACACATACATGACCACTTTACAGTATGGCCCGGGTGCATTTTGTCGTGACACATATATGACCACTATACAGTGTGGACTCAGTGCTTTTTGTCGTGACACCTACATGACCACCTTACAGTGTGGACTGGATGCTTTTTGTCGTGACACCTACATGACCACTTTACAGTGTGTACTGGGTACTTTTTGTCTTGACACCTACATGACCACTTTACAGTGTGTACTGGGTACTTTTTGTCATGACACCGACGTGACCGCTTTACAGTGTGGACTGGGTGCTTTTTGTCATGACACCTACACAACCACTTTACAGTGTGGACTGGATGCCTTTTGTCGTGACACATACATGACCACTTTACAGTGTGGACTGGGTGCTTTTTGTCGTGACACCTACATTACCACTTTACAGTGTGGACTGGGTGCTTTTTGTAGTGACACCTACATGACCACTTTACAGTGTGGACTAGGTGCTTTTTGTCATGACACCTACATGAGCACTTTACAGTGTGGACTGGGTCCTTTTTGTCGTGACACCTACATGACCACTTTACAGTGTGGACTGGGTGCTTTTTGGCGTGACACCTACACAACCACTTTACAGTGTGGACTGGGTGCTTTTTGTCGTGACACCTACATGACCACTTTACAGCGTGAACTGGGTGCTTTTTGTCGTGACACTTACACGACCACTTTACAGTGTGGACTGGGTGCTTTTTGTTGTGACACATACACGACCACTTTACAGTGTGACTGGGTACTTTTTGTCGTGACACCTACATGACCACTTTTCAGTGTGGACTGGGTGCTTTTTGTCATGACACCTACATCACCACCTTACAGTGTGGACTGGATGCTTTTTGTCGTGACAGCTACATGACCAATTTACAGTGTGCACTGGGTACTTTTTGTCTTGACACCTACATGACCACTTTACAGTGTGTACTGGGTACTTTTTGTCATGACACCGACATGACCGCTTTACAGTGTGGACTGGGTGCTTTTTATCATGACACCTACACAACCACTTTACAGTGTGGACTGGATGCCTTTTGTCGTGACACATACATGACCACTTTACAGTGTGGACTGGGTGCTTTTTGTCGTGACACCTACATTACCACTTTACAGTGTGGACTGGGTGCTTTTTGTCGTGACACCTACATTACCACTTTACAGTGTGGACTGGGTGCTTTTTGGCGTGACACCTACACAACCACTTTACAGTGTGGACTGGGTGCTTTTTGTCATGGCACCTACACAACCACTTCACAGTGTGGACTGGGTGCTTTTTGTCATGACGCATACATGACCACTATACAGTGTGGACTGAGTGCTTTTTGTCGTGACACATATATGACGACTTCACAGTGTGGTCTGGGTGGTTTTTGTCGTGACACCTACAAGACCACTTTACAATGTGGACTGAGTGCTTTTCGCATGACACCTACACAACCACTTTACAGTGTGGACTGGGTGCTTTTTGTCGTGACACCTACATGACCACTTTACAGTTTGAACTGGGTGCTTTTTGTCGTGACACCTACATGACCACTTTACAGTGTGGACTGGGTGCTTTTTGTCGTGACACCTACACGACCACTTTACAGTGTGAACTGGGTGCTTTTTGTCGTGAAACCTACACGACCACTTTACAGCGTGAACTAGGTGCTTTTTGTCGTGACACTTACACGACCACTTTACAGTGTGGACTGGGTGCTTTTTGTCGTGACACATGCACGACCACTTTACAGTGTGGACTGGGTACTTTTTGTCGTGACACCTACATGACCACTTTTCAGTGTGGACTGGGTGCTTTTTGTCATGACACCTACATGACCACCTTACAGTGTGGACTGGATGCTTTTTGTCGTGACACCTACATGACCACTTTACAGTGTGTACTGGGTACTTTTTGTCTTGATACCTACATGACCACTTTACAGTGTGTACTGGGTACTTTTTGTCATGACACCGACATGACCGCTTTACAGTGTGGACTGGGTGCTTTTTGTCATGACACCTACACAACCACTTTACAATGTGGACTGGATGCCTTTTGTCGTGACACATACATGACCACTTTACAGTGTGGACTGGGTGCTTTTTGTCGTGACATCTACATTACCACTTTACAGTGTGGACTGGGTGCTTTTTGTTGTGACACCTACATGACCACTTTTCAGTGTGGACTGGGTGCTTTTTGTTGTGACACCTACATGACCACTTTACAGTGTGGACTGGGTGCTTTTTGGCGTGACACCTACACAACCACTTTACAGTGTGGACTGGGTGCTTTTTGTCATGGCACCTACACAACCACTTTACAGTGTGGACTGGGTGCTTTTTGTCGTGTCACCTACACAACCACTTTACAGTGTTCACTGGGTGCTTTTTGTTGTGACACCTACACAAGGACTTTATAGTGTGGACTGGGGGCTTTTTGTCGTGACACCTACACAACCATTTTACAGTGTGGACTGGGTTCTTTTTTTCATGACACCTTCATGACCACTTTACAGTGTGGACTGGGTGCTTTTTGTCGTGACACCTACACAACCACTTTACAGTGTGGACTGGGTGCTTTTTGTCATGACACCTACATGACCACTTAACAGTGTGGACTGGGTACTTTTTGTTGTGACACCTACACAACCACTTTACAGTGTGGACTGGGTGCTTTTTGTATTGACACATACATGACCACTTTACAGTGTGGACTGGGGCTTTTTCTCATGACACATACATGACCACTTTACAGTGTGGACTGGGTGCTTTTTGTCATGACGCATACATGACCACTATACAGTGTGGACTGGGTGCTTTTTGTCGTGACATCTACATGACCACTTTACAGTGTGGACTGGGTGCTTTTTCTCGTGACACCTACATGACCACTTTACAGTGTGGACTGGGTGCTTTTTGTCATGACACATACATGACCACTTTACAGTGTGGACTGGGGCTTTTTCTCATGACACATACATGACCACTTTACAGTGTGGACTGGGTGCTTTTTGTCATGACGCATACATGACCACTATACAGTGTGGACTGAGTGCTTTTTGTCGTGACACATACATGACCACTTTACAGTATGGCCCGGGTGCATTTTGTCGTGACACATATATGACCACTATACAGTGTGGACTCAGTGCTTTTTGTCGTGACACCTACATGACCACCTTACAGTGTGGACTGGATGCTTTTTGTCGTGACACCTACATGACCACTTTACAGTGTGTACTGGGTACTTTTTGTCTTGACACCTACATGACCACTTTACAGTGTGTACTGGGTACTTTTTGTCATGACACCGACGTGACCGCTTTACAGTGTGGACTGGGTGCTTTTTGTCATGACACCTACACAACCACTTTACAGTGTGGACTGGATGCCTTTTGTCGTGACACATACATGACCACTTTACAGTGTGGACTGGGTGCTTTTTGTCGTGACACCTACATTACCACTTTACAGTGTGGACTGGGTGCTTTTTGTAGTGACACCTACATGACCACTTTACAGTGTGGACTAGGTGCTTTTTGTCATGACACCTACATGAGCACTTTACAGTGTGGACTGGGTCCTTTTTGTCGTGACACCTACATGACCACTTTACAGTGTGGACTGGGTGCTTTTTGGCGTGACACCTACACAACCACTTTACAGTGTGGACTGGGTGCTTTTTGTCGTGACACCTACATGACCACTTTAGAGCGTGAACTGGGTGCTTTTTGTCGTGACACTTACACGACCACTTTACATTGTGGACTGGGTGCTTTTTGTCGTGACACCTACATGACCACTTTACAGTGTGGACTGGGTGCTTTTTGTTGTGACACATACACGACCACTTTACAGTGTGACTGGGTACTTTTTGTCGTGACACCTACATGACCACTTTTCAGTGTGGACTGGGTGCTTTTTGTCATGACACCTACATCACCACCTTACAGTGTGGACTGGATGCTTTTTGTCGTGACACCTACATGACCAATTTACAGTGTGCACTGGGTACTTTTTGTCTTGACACCTACATGACCACTTTACAGTGTGTACTGGGTACTTTTTGTCATGACACCGACATGACCGCTTTACAGTGTGGACTGGGTGCTTTTTATCATGACACCTACACAACCACTTTACAGTGTGGACTGGATGCCTTTTGTCGTGACACATACATGACCACTTTACAGTGTGGACTGGGTGCTTTTTGTCGTGACACCTACATTACCACTTTACAGTGTGGACTGGGTGCTTTTTGTCGTGACACCTACATTACCACTTTACAGTGTGGACTGGGTGCTTTTTGTCGTGACACCTACATGACCACTTTACAGTGTGGACTGGGTGCTTTTTGGCGTGACACCTACACAACCACTTTACAGTGTGGACTGGGTGCTTTTTGTCATGGCACCTACACAACCACTTCACAGTGTGGACTGGGTGCTTTTTGTCATGACGCATACATGACCACTATACAGTGTGGACTGAGTGCTTTTTGTCGTGACACATATATGACGACTTTACAGTGTGGTCTGGGTGGTTTTTGTCGTGACACCTACAAGACCACTTTACAATGTGGACTGAGTGCTTTTTGCATGACACCTACACAACCACTTTACAGTGTGGACTGGGTGCTTTTTGTCGTGACACCTACATGACCACTTTACAGTTTGAACTGGGTGCTTTTTGTCGTGACACCTACATGACCACTTTACAGTGTGGACTGGGTGCTTTTTGTCGTGACACCTACACGACCACTTTACAGTGTGAACTGGGTGCTTTTTGTCGTGAAACCTACACGACCACTTTACAGCGTGAACTAGGTGCTTTTTGTCGTGACACTTACACGACCACTTTACAGTGTGGACTGGGTGCTTTTTGTCATGACACCTACATGACCACCTTACAGTGTGGACTGGATGCTTTTTGTCGTGACACCTACATGACCACTTTACAGTGTGTACTGGGTACTTTTTGTCTTGATACCTACATGACCACTTTACAGTGTGTACTGGGTACTTTTTGTCATGACACCGACATGACCGCTTTACAGTGTGGACTGGGTGCTTTTTGTCATGACACCTACACAACCACTTTACAATGTGGACTGGATGCCTTTTGTCGTGACACATACATGACCACTTTACAGTGTGGACTGGGTGCTTTTTGTCGTGACATCTACATTACCACTTTACAGTGTGGACTGGGTGCTTTTTGTTGTGACACCTACATGACCACTTTTCAGTGTGGACTGGGTGCTTTTTGTTGTGACACCTACATGACCACTTTACAGTGTGGACTGGGTGCTTTTTGGCGTGACACCTACACAACCACTTTACAGTGTGGACTGGGTGCTTTTTGTCATGGCACCTACACAACCACTTTACAGTGTGGACTGGGTGCTTTTTGTCGTGTCACCTACACAACCACTTTACAGTGTTCACTGGGTGCTTTTTGTTGTGACACCTACACAAGGACTTTATAGTGTGGACTGGGGGCTTTTTGTCGTGACACCTACACAACCATTTTACAGTGTGGACTGGGTTCTTTTTTTCATGACACCTTCATGACCACTTTACAGTGTGGACTGGGTGCTTTTTGTCGTGACACCTACACAACCACTTTACAGTGTGGACTGGGTGATTTTGTCGTGACACCTACATGACCACTTCACAGTGTGAACTGGGTGCTTTTTGTCATGACACCTACATGACCACTTAACAGTGTGGACTGGGTACTTTTTGTTGTGACACCTACACAACCACTTTACAGTGTGGACTGGGTGCTTTTTGTCATGACACATACATGACCACTTTACAGTGTGGACTGGGGCTTTTTCTCATGACACATACATGACCACTTTACAGTGTGGACTGGGTGCTTTTTGTCATGACGCATACATGACCACTATACAGTGTGGACTGGGTGCTTTTTGTCGTGACATCTACATGACCACTTTACAGTGTGGACTGGGTGCTTTTTCTCGTGACACCTACATGACCACTTTACAGTGTGGACTGGGTGCTTTTTGTCATGACACATACATGACCACTTTACAGTGTGGACTGGGGCTTTTTCTCATGACACATACATGACCACTTTACAGTGTGGACTGGGTGCTTTTTGTCATGAGGCATACATGACCACTATACAGTGTGGACTGAGTGCTTTTTGTCGTGACACATACATGACCACTTTACAGTATGGACCGGGTGCTTTTTGTCGTGACACATATATGACCACTTTACAGTGTGGTCTGGGTGGTTTTTGTCGTGACACCTACAAGACCACTTTACAATGTGGACTGGGTGCTTTTTGTCATGACACCTACACAACCACTTTACAGTGTGGACTGGGTGCTTTTTGTCGTGACACCTACATGACCACTTTACAGTTTGAACTGGGTGCTTGTTGTCGTGACACCTACATGACCACTTTACAGTGTGGACTGGGTGCTTTTTGTCGTGACACCTACACGACCACTTTACAGTGTGAACTGGGTACTTTTTGTTGTGAAACCTACACGACCACTTTACAGCGTGAACTGGGTGCTTTTTGTCGTGACACTTACACGACCACTTTACAGTGTGGACTGGGTGCTTTTTGTCGTGACACCTACATGACCACTTTACAGTGTGGACTGGGTGCTTTTTGTCGTGACACATACACGACCACTTTACAGTGTGGACTGGGTACTTTTTGTCGTGACACCTACATGACCACTTTTCAGTGTGGACTGGGTGCCTTTTGTCGTGACACATACATGACCACTTTACAGTGTGGACTGGGTGCTTTTTGTCGTGACACCTACATGACCACTTTACAGTGTGGACTGGGTGCTTTTTATCATGACACCTACACAACCACTTTACAGTGTGGACTGGGTGCTTTTTGTTGTGACACCTACATGACCACTTTACAGTGTGGACTGGGTGCTTTTTGTCGTGACACCTACACGACCACTTTACAGTGTGAACTGGGTGCTTTTTGTTGTGAAACCTACACGACCACTTTACAGCGTGAACTGGGTGCTTTTTGTCGTGACACTTACACGACCACTTTACAGTGTGGACTGGGTGCTTTTTGTCGTGACACCTACATGACCACTTTACAGTGTGAACTGGGTGCTTTTTGTCGTGACACATACACGACCACTTTACAGTGTGGACTGGGTACTTTTTGTCGTGACACCTACATGACCACTTTTCAGTGTGGACTGGGTGCCTTTTGTCGTGACACATACATGACCACTTTACAGTGTGGACTGGGTGCTTTTTGTCGTGACACCTACATGACCACTTTACAGTGTGGACTGGGTGCTTTTTATCATGACACCTACACAACCACTTTACAGTGTGGACTGGGTGCTTTTTGTTGTGACACCTACATGACCACTTTACAGTGTGGACTGGGTGCTTTTTGTCGTGACACCTACACGACCACTTTACAGTGTGAACTGGGTGCTTTTTGTCGTGAAACCTACACGACCACTTTACAGCGTGAACTAGGTGCTTTTTGTCGTGACACTTACACGACCACTTTACAGTGTGGACTGGGTGCTTTTTGTCGTGACACATGCACGACCACTTTACAGTGTGCACTGGGTACTTTTTGTCGTGACACCTACATGACCACTTTTCAGTGTGGACTGGGTGCTTTTTGTCATGACACCTACATGACCACCTTACAGTGTGGACTGGATGCTTTTTGTCGTGACACCTACATGACCACTTTACAGTGTGGACTGGGTGCTTTTTGTCGTGACACCTACATGACCACTTTACAGTGTGGACTGGGTGCTTTTTGTCGTGACACATACACGACCACTTTACAGTGTGGACTGGGTACTTTTTGTCGTGACACCTACATGACCACTTTTCAGTGTGGACTGGGTGCCTTTTGTCGTGACACATACATGACCACTTTACAGTGTAGACTGGGTGCTTTTTGTCGTGAAACCTACATGACCACTTTACAGTGTGGACTGGGTGCTTTTTATCATGACACCTACACAACCACTTTACAGTGTGGACTGGGTGCTTTTTGTTGTGACACCTACATGACCACTTTACAGTGTGGACTGGGTGCTTTTTGTCGTGACACCTACATGACCACTTTACAGTGTGAACTGGGTGCTTTTTGTCGTGAAACCTACACGACCACTTTACAGCGTGAACTAGGTGCTTTTTGTCGTGACACTTACACGACCACTTTACAGTGTGGACTGGGTACTTTTTGTCGTGACACCTACATGACCACTTTTCAGTGTGGACTGGGTGCTTTTTGTCATGACACCTACATGACCACCTTACAGTGTGGACTGGATGCTTTTTGTCGTGACACCTACATGACCACTTTACAGTGTGTACTGGGTACTTTTTGTCTTGATACCTACATGACCACTTTACAGTATGTACTGGGTACTTTTTGTCATGACACCGACATGACCGCTTTACAGTGTGGACTGGGTGCTTTTTGTCATGACACCTACCCAACCACTTTACAATGTGGACTGGATGCCTTTTGTCGTGACACATACATGACCACTTTACAGTGTGGACTGGGTGCTTTTTGTCGTGACATCTACATTACCACTTTACAGTGTGGACTGGGTGCTTTTTGTTGTGACACCTACATGACCACTTTTCAGTGTGGACTGGGTGCTTTTTGTTGTGACACCTACATGACCACTTTACAGTGTGGACTGGGTGCTTTTTGGCGTGACACCTACACAACCACTTTACAGTGTGGACTGGGTGCTTTTTGACATGGCACCTACACAACCACTTTACAGTGTGGACTGGGTGCTTTTTGTCGTGTCACCTACACAACCACTTTACAGTGTTCACTGGGTGCTTTTTGTTGTGACACCTACACAAGGACTTTATAGTGTGGACTGGGGGCTTTTTGTCGTGACACCTACACAACCATTTTACAGTGTGGACTGGGTTCTTTTTTTCATGACACCTTCATGACCACTTTACAGTGTGGACTGGGTGCTTTTTGTCGTGACACCTACACAACCACTTTACAGTGTGGACTGGGTGATTTTGTCGTGACACCTACATGACCACTTCACAGTGTGAACTGGGTGCTTTTTGTCATGACACCTACATGACCACTTAACAGTGTGGACTGGGTACTTTTTGTTGTGACACCTACACAACCACTTTACAGTGTGGACTGGGTGCTTTTTGTCATGACACATACATGACCACTTTACAGTGTGGACTGGGGCTTTTTCTCATGACACATACATGACCACTTTACAGTGTGGACTGGGTGCTTTTTGTCATGACGCATACATGACCACTATACAGTGTGGACTGGGTGCTTTTTGTCGTGACATCTACATGACCACTTTACAGTGTGGACTGGGTGCTTTTTCTCGTGACACCTACATGACCACTTTACAGTGTGGACTGGGTGCTTTTTGTCATGACACATACATGACCACTTTACAGTGTGGACTGGGGCTTTTTCTCATGACACATACATGACCACTTTACAGTGTGGACTGGGTGCTTTTTGTCATGAGGCATACATGACCACTATACAGTGTGGACTGAGTGCTTTTTGTCGTGACACATACATGACCACTTTACAGTATGGACCGGGTGCTTTTTGTCGTGACACATATATGACCACTTTACAGTGTGGTCTGGGTGGTTTTTGTCGTGACACCTACAAGACCACTTTACAATGTGGACTGGGTGCTTTTTGTCATGACACCTACACAACCACTTTACAGTGTGGACTGGGTGCTTTTTGTCGTGACACCTACATGACCACTTTACAGTTTGAACTGGGTGCTTGTTGTCGTGACACCTACATGACCACTTTACAGTGTGGACTGGGTGCTTTTTGTCGTGACACCTACATTTACCACTTTACAGTGTGAACTGGGTGCTTTTTGTTGTGAAACCTACACGACCACTTTACAGCGTGAACTGGGTGCTTTTTGTCGTGACACTTACACGACCACTTTACAGTGTGGACTGGGTGCTTTTTGTCGTGACACCTACATGACCACTTTACAGTGTGGACTGGGTGCTTTTTGTCGTGACACATACACGACCACTTTACAGTGTGGACTGGGTACTTTTTGTCGTGACACCTACATGACCACTTTTCAGTGTGGACTGGGTGCCTTTTGTCGTGACACATACATGACCACTTTACAGTGTGGACTGGGTGCTTTTTGTCGTGACACCTACATGACCACTTTACAGTGTGGACTGGGTGCTTTTTATCATGACACCTACACAACCACTTTACAGTGTGGACTGGGTGCTTTTTGTTGTGACACCTGCATGACCACTTTACAGTGTGGACTGGGTGCTTTTTGGCGTGACACCTACACAACCACTTTACAGTGTGGACTGGGTGCTTTTTGTCATGGCACCTACACAACCAGTTTACAGTGTGGACTGGGTGCTTTTTGCGTGTCACCTACACAACCACTTTACAGTGTTCACTGGGTGCTTTTTGTTGTGACACCTACACAAGGACTTTATAGTGTGGACTGGGTGCTTTTTGTCGTGACACCTACACAACCACTTTACAGTGTGGACTGGGTGCTTTTTGTCATGACACCGACATGACCGCTTTACAGTGTGGACTCGGTGATTTTTGTCATGACACCTACACAACCACTTTACAGTGTGGACTGGATGCCTTTTGTCGTGACACATACATGACCACTTTACAGTGTGGACTGGGTGCTTTTTGTTGTGACACCTACATGACCACTTTACAGTGTGGACTGGGTTCTTTTTTTCATGACACCTTCACAACCACTTTACAGTGTGGACTGGGTGCTTTTTGTCGTGACATCTACACAACCACTTTACAGTGTGGACTGGGTGATTTTCTCGTGACACCTACATGACCACTTCACAGTGTGAACTGGGTGCTTTTTGTCATGACACCTACATGACCACTTTACAGTGTGGACTGGGTACTTTTTGTCGTGACACCTACACAACCACTTTACAGTGTGGACTGGGTGCTTTTTGTCATGACACATACATGACCACTTTACAGTGTGGACTGGGGCTTTTTCTCATGACACATACATGACCACTTTACAGTGTGGGCTGGGTGCTTTTTGTCATGACGCATACATGACCACCATACAATGTGGACTGGGTGCTTTTTGTCGTGACATCTACATCACCACTTTACAGTGTGGAGTGGGTGCTTTTCCTCGTGACACCTACATGAACACTTTACAGTGTGGACTGGGTGCTTTTTGTCATGACACATACATGACCACTTTACAGTGTGGACTGGGGCTTTTTCTCATGACACATACATGACCACTTTACAGTGTGGACTGGGTGCTTTTTGTCATGACGCATACATGACCACTCTACAGTGTGGACTGAGTGCTTTTTGTCGTGACACATACATGACCACTTTACAGTATGGACCGGGTGCTTTTTGTCGTGACACATATATGACCACTTTACAGTGTGGTCTGGGTGGTTTTTGTCGTGACACCTACAAGACCACTTTACAATGTGGACTGGGTGCTTTTTGTTATGACACCTACACAACCACTTTACAGTGTGGACTGGGTGCTTTTTGTCGTGACACCTACATGACCACTTTACAGTTTGAACTGGGTGCTTTTTGTCGTGACACCTACATGACCACTTTACAGTGTGGACTGGGTGCTTTTTGTCGTGACACCTACACGACCACTTTACAGTGTGAACTGGGTGCTTTTTGTCGTGAAACCTACACGACTACTTTACAGCGTGAACTGGGTGCTTTTTGTCGTGACACTTACACGACCACTTTACAGTGTGGACTGGGTGCTTTTTGTCGTGACACCTACATGACCACTTTACAGTGTTGACTGGGTGCTTTTTGTCGTGACACATACACGACCACTTTACAGTGTGGACTGGGTACTTTTTGTCGTGACACCTACACGACCACTTTTCAGTGTGGACTGGGGGCCTTTTGTCGTGACACATGCATGACCACTTTACAGTGTGGGCTGGGTGCTTTTTGTCGTGACACCTACATTACCACTTTACAGTGTGGACTGGGTGCTTTTTGTTGTGACACCTACATGACCACTTTAGAGTGTGGACTGGGTGCTTTTTGGCGTGACACCTACACAACCACTTTACAGTGTGGACTGGGTGCTTTTTGTCATGGCACCTACACAACCACTTTACAGTGTGGACTGGGTGCTTTTTGTCGTGTCACCTACACAACCACTTTACAGTGTTCACTGGGTGCTTTTTGTTGTGACACCTACACAAGGACTTTATAGTGTGGACTGGGTGCTTTTTGTCGTGACACCTACACAACCACTTTACAGTGTGGACTGGGTGCTTTTTGTCATGACACCGACATGACCGCTTTACAGTGTGGACTCGGTGCTTTTTGTCATGACACCTACACAACCACTTTACAGTGTGGACTGGATGCCTTTTGTCGTGACACATACATGACCACTTTACAGTGTGGACTGGGTGCTTTTTGTCGTGACACCTACATTACCACTTTACAGTGTGGACTGGGTGCTTTTTGTTGTGACACCTACATGACCACTTTACAGTGTGGACTGGGTTCTTTTTTTCATGACACCTTCACAACCACTTTACAGTGTGGACTGGGTGCTTTTTGTCGTGACATCTACACAACCACTTTACAGTGTGGACTGGGTGATTTTCTCGTGACACCTACATGACCACTTCACAGTGTGAACTGGGTGCTTTTTGTCATGACACCTACATGACCACTTTACAGTGTGGACTGGGTACTTTTTGTCGTGACACCTACACAACCACTTTACAGTGTGGACTGGGTGCTTTTTGTCATGACACATACATGACCACTTTACAGTGTGGACTGGGGCTTTTTCTCATGACACATACATGACCACTTTACAGTGTGGGCTGGGTGCTTTTTGTCATGACGCATACATGACCACCATACAATGTGGACTGGGTGCTTTTTGTCGTGACATCTACATCACCACTTTACAGTGTGGAGTGGGTGCTTTTTCTCGTGACACCTACATGAACACTTTACAGTGTGGACTGGGTGCTTTTTGTCATGACACATACATGACCACTTTACAGTGTGGACTGGGGCTTTTTCTCATGACACATACATGACCACTTTACAGTGTGGACTGGGTGCTTTTTGTCATGACGCATACATGACCACTATACAGTGTGGACTGAGTGATTTTTGTCGTGACACATACATGACCACTTTACAGTATGGACCGGGTGCTTTTTGTCGTGACACATATATGACCACTTTACAGTGTGGTCTGGGTGGTTTTTGTCGTGACACCTACAAGACCACTTTACAATGTGGACTGGGTGCTTTTTGTCATGACACCTACACAACCACTTTACAGTGTGGACTGGGTGCTTTTTGTCGTGACACCTACATGACCACTTTACAGTTTGAACTGGGTGCTTTTTGTCGCTACACCTACATGACCACTTTACAGTGTGGACTGGGTGCTTTTTGTCGTGACACCTACACGACCACTTTACAGTGTGAACTGGGTGCTTTTTGTCGTGAAACCTACACGACTACTTTACAGCGTGAACTGGGTGCCTTTTGTCGTGACACTTACACGACCACTTTACAGTGTGGACTGGGTGCTTTTTGTCGTGACACCTACATGACCACTTTACAGTGTTGACTGGGTGCTTTTTGTCGTGACACATACACGACCACTTTACAGTGTGGACTGGGTACTTTTTGTCGTGACACCTACATGACCACTTTTCAGTGTGGACTGGGTGCTTTTTGTCATGACACCTACATGACCACTTTACAGTGTGGACTGGGTGCTTTTTGGCGTGACACCTACACAACCACTTTACAGTGTGGACTGGGTGCTTTTTGTCATGGCACCTACACAACCACTTTACAGTGTGGACTGGGTGCTTTTTGTCGTGTCACCTACACAACCACTTTACAGTGTTCACTGGGTGCTTTTTGTTGTGACACCTACACAAGGACTTTATAGTGTGGACTGGGTGCTTTTTGTCGTGACACCTACACAACCACTTTACAGTGTGGACTGGGTGCTTTTTGTCATGACACCGACATGACCGCTTTACAGTGTGGACTGGGTGCTTTTTGTCATGACACCTACACAACCACTTTACAGTGTGGACTGGATGCCTTTTGTCGTGACACATACATGACCACTTTACAGTGTGGTCTGGGTGCTTTTTGTCGTGACACCTACATTACCACTTTACAGTGTGGACTGGGTGCTTTTTGTCGTGACACCTACATTACCACTTTACAGTGTGGACTGGGTGCTTTTTGTCGTGACACCTACATGACCACTTTACAGTGTGGACTGGGTGCTTTTTGGCGTGACACCTACACAACCACTTTACAGTGTGGACTGGGTGCTTTTTGTCATGGCACCTACACAACCACTTCACAGTGTGGACTGGGTGCTTTTTGTCATGACGCATACATGACCACTATACAGTGTGGACTGAGTGCTTTTTGTCGTGACACTTATATGACGACTTTACAGTGTGGTCTGGGTGGTTTTTGTCGTGACACCTACAAGACCACTTTACAATGTGGACTGAGTGCTTTTTGCATGACACCTACACAACCACTTTACAGTGTGGACTGGGTGCTTTTTGTCGTGACACCTACATGACCACTTTACAGTTTGAACTGGGTGCTTTTTGTCGTGACACCTACATGACCACTTTACAGTGTGGACTGGGTGCTTTTTGTCGTGACACCTACACGACCACTTTACAGTGTGAACTGGGTGCTTTTTGTCGTGAAACCTACACGACCACTTTACAGCGTGAACTAGGTGCTTTTTGTCGTGACACTTACACGACCACTTTACAGTGTGGACTGGGTGCTTTTTGTCGTGACACATACACGACCACTTTACAGTGTGGACTGGGTACTTTTTGTCGTGACACCTACATGACCACTTTTCAGTGTGGACTGGGTGCTTTTTGTCATGACACCTACATGACCACCTTACAGTGTGGACTGGATGCTTTTTGTCGTGACACCTACATGACCACTTTACAGTGTGTACTGGGTACTTTTTGTCTTGATACCTACATGACCACTTTACAGTGTGTACTGGGTACTTTTTGTCATGACACCGACATGACCGCTTTACAGTGTGGACTGGGTGCTTTTTGTCATGACACCTACACAACCACTTTACAATGTGGACTGGATGCCTTTTGTCGTGACACATACATGACCACTTTACAGTGTGGACTGGGTGCCTTTTTGTCGTGACATCTACATTACCACTTTACAGTGTGGACTGGGTGCTTTTTGTTGTGACACCTACATGACCACTTTTCAGTGTGGACTGGGTGCTTTTTGTCGTGACACCTACATCACCACTTTACAGTGTGGACTGGGTGCTTTTTGTCGTGACACCTACATCACCACTTTACAGTGTGTACTGGTTGCTTTTTGTCATGACACCTACACGACCACTTTACAGTGTGGACTGGGTGCTTTTTGTCGTGACACCTACATGACCACTTTACAGTGTATACTGGGTACTTTTTGTCGTGACACCTACATGACCACTTTACAGTGTGGACTGGGTGCTTTTTGTCGTGACACCTACATGACCACTTTACAGTGTGGACAGGGTGCTTTTTGTCGTGACACCTATATGACCACTTTACAGTGTGTACTGGGTACTTTTTGTCGTGAGATCTACATGACCACTTTACAGTGTGTACTGACTATTTTTTGTCATGACACCTACATGACCACTTTACAGTGTGGACTGGGTGCTTTTTGTCGTGACACCTACACAACCACTTTACAGTGTGAACTGGGTGATTTTGTCGTGACACCTACATGACCACTTTTCAGTGTGGACTGGATGCTTTTTGTTGTGACATCTACATTACCACTTTACAGTGTGGACTGGGTGCTTTTTGTTGTGACACCTACATGACCACTTTTCAGTGTGGACTGGGTGCTTTTTGTCGTGACACCTACATCACCACTTTACAGTGTGGACTGGGTGCTTTTTGTCGTGACACCTACATCACCACTTTACAGTGTATACTGGGTACTTTTTGTCGTGACACCTACATGACCACTTTACAGTGTGGACTGGGTACTTTTTGTCGTGACACCTACACAACCACTTTACAGTGTATACTGGGTACTTTTTGTCGTGACACCTACATGACCACTTTACAGTGTGGACTGGGTGCTTATTGTCGTGACACCTACATGACCACTTTACAGTGTGGACAGGGTGCTTTTTGTCGTGACACCTATATGACCACTTTACAGTGTGTACTGGGTACTTTTTGTCGTGACACCTACATGACCACTTTACAGTGTGTACTGACTACTTTTTGTCATGACACCTACATTACCACTTTACAGTGTGAACTGGGTGATTTTGTCGTGACACCTACATGACCACTTTACAGTGTGGACTGGGTGCTTTTTGTTGTGACATCTACATTACCACTTTACAGTGTGGACTGGGTGCTTTTTGTTGTGACACCTACATGACCACTTTTCAGTGTGGACTGGGTGCTTTTTGTCGTGACACCTACATCACCACTTTACAGTGTGGACTGGGTGCTTTTTGTCGTGACACCTACATGACCACTTTACAGTTTGAACTGGGTGCTTTTTGTCTTGACACCTACATGACCACTTTACAGTGTGGACTGGGTGCTTTTTGTCGTGACACCTACACGACCACTTTACAGTGTGAACTGGGTGCTTTTTGTCGTGAAACCTACACGACCACTTTACAGCGTGAACTGGGTGCTTTTTGTCGTGACACTTACACGACCACTTTACAGTGTGAACTGGGTGCTTTTTGTCGTGAAACCTACACGACCACTTTACAGCGTGAACTGGGTGCTTTTTGTCGTGACACCTACACGACCACTTTACAGTGTGGACTGGGTGCTTTTTGTCATGACACCTACACAACCACTTTACAGTGTGGACTGGATGCCTTTTGTCGTGACACATACATGACCACTTTACAGTGTGAACTGGGTGCTTTTTGTCGTGACACCTACATTACCACTTTACAGTGTGGACTGGGTGCTTTTTGTTGTGACACCTACATCACCACTTTTCAGTGTGGACTGGGTGCTTTTTGTCGTGACACCTACATCACCACTTTACAGTGTGTACTGGGTGCTTTTTGTCATGACACCTACACGACCACTTTACAGTGTGGACTGGGTGCTTTTTGTCGTGACACCTACATCACCACTTTACAGTGTATACTGGGTACTTTTTGTCGTGACACCTACATGACCACTTTACAGTGTGGACTAGGTGCTTATTGTCGTGACACCTACATGACCACTTTACAGTGTGGACAGGGTGCTTTTTGTCGTGACACCTATATGACCACTTTACAGTGTGTACTGGGTACTTTTTGTCGTGACACCTACATGACCACTTTACAGTGTGTACTGACTACTTTTTGTCATGACACCTACATTACCACTTTACAGTGTGGACTGGGTGCTTTATGTCATGACACCTACACTACCACTTTACAGTGTGGTGGGTGCTTTTTGAGGTGACACCTACATGACCACTTTACAGTGTGGACTGGGTGCTTTTTGTCATGACACCTACATGACCACTTGACATTGTGGACTGGGTGCTTTTTGTCACGAGACCTACATGACCACTTTACAGTGTGGACTGGGTGCTTTATGTCATGACACCTACACAACCACTTTACAGTGTGGACTGGGTGCTTTTTGTCATGACACCTACATGACCACTTTACAATGTGGACTGGGTGCTTTTTGTCGTGACACCTACACAACCACTTTACAGTGTGGACTGGCTGCTTTTTGTCGTGACACCTACATGACCACTTTACAGTGTGAACTGGGTGCTTTTTGTCGTGACACCTACATGACCACTTTAGAGTGTGGACTAGGTGCTTTTTGTCGTGCCACTTACACGACCACTTTACAGTGTGGACTGGGTGCTTTTTGTCGTGACACCTACACGACCACTTTACAGTGTGGACTGGGTGCTTTTTGTCGTGACACCTACATGACCACTTTACAGTGTGGACTGGGTGCTTTTTGTCATGACCACCTTACAGTGTGGACTGGGTGCTTTTTGTCATCAACACCTACATCACCCCTTTACAGTGTATACTGGGTACTTTTTGTCGTGACACCTACATGACCACTTTACAGTGTGGACTGGGTACTTTTTGTCGTGACACCTACACAACCACTTTACAGTGTGGACTGGGTGCTTTTTGTCATGACACCTACACAACCCCTTTACAGTGTGGACTGGGTGCTTTTTGTCGTGACACATACATGACCACTTTACAGTGTGGACTGGGTGCTTTTTGTCGTGACACCTACATGACCACTTTACAGTGTGGACTGGGTGCTTTTTGTTGTGACACCTACATGACCACTTTTCAGTATGGACTGGGTGCTTTTTGTCGTGACACCTACATCACCACTTTACAGTGTGGACTGGGTGCTTTTTGTCATGACACCTACATGACCACCTCACCGTGTGGACTGGATGCTTTTTGTCGTGACACCTACATGACCACTTTACAGTGTGTACTGGGTACTTTTTGTCTTGACACCTACATGACCACTTTACAGTGTGTACTGGGTACTTTTTGTCATGACACCGACATGACCGCTTTACAGTGTGGACTGGGTGCTTTTTGTCATGACACCTACACAACCACTTTACAGTGTGGACTGGATGCTTTTTGTCGTGACACATACATGACCACTTTACAGTGTGGACTGGGTGCTTTTTGTCGTGACACCTACATGACCACTTTACAGTGTGGACTGGGTGCTTTTTGCTGTGACACCTACATTACCACTTTACAGTGTGGACTGGGTGCTTTATGTCATGACACCTACACTACCACTTTACAGTGTGGACTGGGTGCTTTTTGTAGTGACACCTACATGACCACTTTACAGTGTGGACTGGGTGCTTTTTGTCGTGACACTTACATCACCACTTTACAGTGTGGACTGGGTGCTTTTTGTCATGACACCTACATGACTACTTTACAGTGTGGACTGGATGCTTTTTGTTGTGACACCTACATGACCACTTTACAGTGTGGACTGGGTGCTTTTTGTCATGAGACCGACATGACCACTTTACAGTGTGGACTGGGTGCTTTATGTCATGACACCTACACAACCACTTTACAGTGTGGACTGGGTGCTTTTTGTAGTGACACCTACATGACTACTTTACAGTGTGGACTGGGTCCTTTTTGTCGTGACACCTACATGACTACTTTACAGTGTGTACTGGGTACTGTTTGTCCCGACACCTACATGACCACTTTACAGTGTGGACTGGGTGCTTTATGTCTGGACACCTACACGACCACTTTACAGTGTGAACTGGGTGCTTTTTGTCGTGACACCTACACGACCACTTTACAGTGTGAACTGGGTGCTTTTTGTCGTGACACATACACGACCACTTTACAGTGTGGACTTGGTACTTTTTGTCATGACACCTACATGATCACTTTACAGTGTGAACTGGGTGCTTTTTGTCGTGACACTTACACGACCACTTTACAGTGTGGACTGGGTGCTTTTTGTCGTGACACCTACACGACCACTTTACAGTGTGGACTGAGTGCTTTTTGTCGTGACACTTACACGACCACTTTACAGTGTGTACTGGGTACTTTTTGTCTTGATACCTACATGACCACTTTACAGTGTGTACTGGGTACTTTTTGTCATGACACCGACGTGACCGCTTTACAGTGTGGACTGGGTGCTTTTTGTCATGACACTTACACAACCACTTTACAGTGTGGACTGGATGCCTTTTGTCGTGACACATACATGACCACTTTACAGTGTGAACTGGGTGCTTTTTGTCGTGACACCTACATTACCACTTTACAGTGTGGACTGGGTGCTTTTTGTTGTGACACCTACATCACCACTTTTCAGTGTGGACTGGGTGCTTTTTGTCGTGACACCTACATCACCACTTTACAGTGTGTACTGGGTGCTTTTTGTCATGACACCTACACGACCACTTTACAGTGTGGACTGGGTGCTTTTTGTTGTGACACCTACATCACCACTTTTCAGTGTGGACTGGGTGCTTTTTGTCGTGACACCTACATCACCATTTTACAGTGTGTACTGACTACTTTTTGTCATGACACCTACATTACCACTTTACAGTGTGGACTGGGTGCTTTATGTCATGACACCTACACTACCACTTTACAGTGTGGAGTGGGTGCTTTTTGTAGTGACACCTACATGACCACTTTACAGTGTGGACTGGGTGCTTTTTGTCATGACACCTACATGACTACTTTACAGTGTGGACTGGGTGCTTTTTGTCATGACACCTACATGACCACTTGACATTGTCGACTGGGTGCTTTTTGTCACGAGACCTACATGACCGCTTTACAGTGTGGACTGGGTGCTTTATGTCATGACACCTACACAACCACTTTACAGTGTGGACTGGGTGCTTTTTGTCATGACACCTACATGACCACTTTACAGTGTGGGCTGGGTGCTTTTTGTTGTGACACCTACATGACCACTTTTCAGTGTGTACTGGGTACTTTTTGTCTTGACACCTACATGACCACTTTACAGTGTGTACTGGGTACTTTTTGTCATGACACCGACATGACCGCTTTACAGTGTGGACTGGGTGCTTTTTGTCATGACACCTACACAACCACTTTACAGTGTGGACTGGATGCTTTTTGTCGTGACACATACATGACCACTTTACAGTGTGGACTGGGTGCTTTTTGCTGTGACACCTACATTACTACTTTACAGTGTGGACTGGGTGCTTTATGTCATGACACCTACACTACCACTTTACAGTGTGGACTGGGTGCTTTTTGTAGTGACACCTACATGACCACTTTACAGTGTGGACTGGGTGCTTTTTGTCGTGACACCTACATGACCACTTTACAGTGTGGACTGGGTGCTTTTTGTCGTGACACTTACATCACCACTTTACAGTGTGGACTGGGTGCTTTTTGTCATGACACCTACATGACTACTTTACAGTGTGGACTGGATGCTTTTTGTTGTGACACCTACATGACCACTTTACAGTGTGGACTGGGTGCTTTTTGTCATGAGACCGACATGACCACTTTACAGTGTGGACTGGGTGCTTTATGTCATGACACCTACACAACCACTTTACAGTGTGGACTGGGTGCTTTTTGTAGTGACACCTACATGACCACTTTACAGTGTGGACTGGGTCCTTTTTGTCGTGACACCTACATGACCACTTTACAGTGTGTACTGGGTACTTTTTGTCGTGACACCTACATGACCACTTTACAGTGTGGACTGGGTGCTTTATGTCTGGACACCTACACGACCACTTTACAGTGTGAACTGGGTGCTTTTTGTCGTGACACATACACGACCACTTTACAGTGTGGACTTGGTACTTTTTGTCATGACACCTACACGACCACTTTACAGTGTGGACTGGGTGCTTTTTGTCGTGACACCTACATGATCATTTACAGTGTGAACTGGGTGCTTTTTGTCGTGACACTTACACGACCACTTTACAGTGTGGACTGGGTGCTTTTTGTCGTGACACCTACACGACCACTTTACAGTGTGGACTGAGTGCTTTTTGTCGTGACACATACACGACCACTTTACAGTGTGGACTTGGTACATTTTGTCATGACACCTACATGACCACTTTACAGTGTGGACTGGGTGCTTTTTGTCATGACACCTACATGACCACTTTACAATGTTTGACTGGGTGCTTTTTGTCGTGACACCTACATGACCACTTTACAGTGTGGACTGGATGCTTTTTGTTGTGACACCTACATGACCACTTTACAGTGTGGACTGGGTGCTTTTTGTCATGAGACCTACATGACCACTTAACAGTGTGGACTGGGTGCTTTATGTCATGACACCTACACAACCACTTTACAGTGTGGACTGGGTGCTTTTTGTCATGACACATACATGACCACTTTACAGTGTGGACTGGGTGTTTTTTGTCATGACACATACATGACCACTATACAGTGTGGACTGGGTGCTTTTTGTCGTGACACCTACATGACCACTTTACAGTGTGTACTGGGTACTTTTTGTATTGACACCTACATGACCGCTTTACAGTGTGGACTGGGTGCTTTTTGTCGTGACACCGACATGACCACTTTACAGTGTGGACTGGGTGCTTTTTGTCATGACACCTACATGACCACCTCACAGTGTGGACTGGGTGCTTTTTGTCATGACACCTACATGACCACCTCACAGTGTGGACTGGGTGCTTTTTGTCGTGACACATACATGACCACTTTACAGTGTGGACTGGGTGCTTTTTGTCATGACACCTACATGACCACTTTACAGTGTGGACTGGGTGCTTTTTGTCATGACACCTACATGACCACCTCACAGTGTGGACTGGGTGCTTTTTGTCGTGACACATACATGACCACTTTACAGTGTGGACTGGGTGCTTTTTGTCATGACACCTACATGACCACTTTACAGTGTGGACTGGGTGCTTTTTGTCATGACACCTACATGACCACCTCACAGTGTGGACTGGGTGCTTTTTGTCGTGACACCTACATGACCACTTTACAGTGTATACTGGGTACTTTTTGTCGTGACACCTACATGACCACTTTACAGTGTGGACTGGGTGCTTTTTGTCGTGACACCTACATGACCACTTTACAGTGTGGACAGGGTGCTTTTTGTCGTGACACCTATATGACCACTTTACAGTGTGTACTGGGTACTTTTTGTCGTGACACCTACATGACCACTTTACAGTGTGTACTGACTATTTTTTGTCATGACACCTACATGACCACTTTACAGTGTGGACTGGGTGCTTTTTGTCATGAGACCTACATGACCACTTTACAGTGTGGACTGGGTGCTTTATGTCATGACACCTACACAACTACTTTACAGTGTGGACTGGGTCCTTTTTGTCGTGACACCTACATGACTACTTTACAGTGTGTACTGGGTACTTCTTGTCGTGACACCTACATGACCACTTTACAGTGTGTACTGACTACTTTTTGTCATGACACCTACATTACCACTTTACAGTGTGGACGGGGTGCTTTATGTCTGGACACCTACACGACCACTTTACAGTGTGAACTGGGTGCTTTTTGTCGTGACACCTACACGACCACTTTACAGTGTGGACTGAGTGTTTTTTGTCGTGACACATACACGACCACTTTACAGTGTGGACTTGGTATTTTTTGTCATGACACCTACATGACCACTTTACAGTGTGGACTGGGTGCTTTTTGTCATGACACCTACATGACCACCTCACAGTGTGGACTGGGTGCTTTTTGTTGTGACACCTACATGACCACTTTATAGTGTGTACTGGGTACTTTTTGTCATGACACCGACATGACCGCTTTACAGTGTGGACTGGGTGCTTTTTGTCATGACACCTACACAACCACTTTACAGTGTGGACTGGGTGCTTTTTGTCGTGACACCTACATGACCACTTTACAGTGTATACTGGGTACTTTTTGTCGTGACACCTACATGACCACTTTACAGTGTGGACTGGGTGCTTTTTGTCGTGACACCTACATGACCACTTTACAGTGTGGACAGGGTGCTTTTTGTCGTGACACCTATATGACCACTTTACAGTGTGTACTGGGTACTTTTTGTCGTGACACCTACATGACCACTTTACAGTGTGTACTGACTATTTTTTGTCATGACACCTACATGACCACTTTACAGTGTGGACTGGGTGCTTTTTGTCATGAGACCTACATGACCACTTTACAGTGTGGACTGGGTGCTTTATGTCATGACACCTACACAACTACTTTACAGTGTGGACTGGGTCCTTTTTGTCGTGACACCTACATGACTACTTTACAGTGTGTACTGGGTACTTCTTGTCGTGACACCTACATGACCACTTTACAGTGTGTACTGACTACTTTTTGTCATGACACCTACATTACCACTTTACAGTGTGGACTGGGTGCTTTATGTATGGACACCTACACGACCACTTTACAGTGTGAACTTGGTGCTTTTTGTCGTGACACCTACATCACCACTTTACAGTGTGTACTGGTTGCTTTTTGTCATGACACCTACACGACCACTTTACAGTGTGGACTGGGTGCTTTTTGTCATGAGACCTACATGACCACTTTACAGTGTGGACTGGGTGCTTTATGTCATGACACCTACACAACCACTTTACAGTGTGGACTGGGTGCTTTTTGTAGTGACACCTACACGACCACTTTACAGTGTGGACTGGGTCCTTTTTGTCGTGACACCTACATGACTACTTTACAGTGTGTACTGGGTACTTTTTGTCGTGACACCTACATGACCACTTTACAGTGTGGACTGGGTGCTTTATGTCTGGACACCTACACGACCACTTTACAGTGTGAACTGGGTGCTTTTTGTCGTGACACCTACACGACCACTTTACAGTGTGAACTGGGTGCTTTTTGTCGTGACACATACACGACCACTTTACAGTGTGGACTTGGTACTTTTTGTCATGACACCTACATGACCACTTTACAGTGTGAACTGGGTGCTTTTTGTCGTGACACTTACACGACCACTTTACAGTGTGGACTGGGTGCTTTTTGTCGTGACACCTACACGACCACTTTACAGTGTGGACTGAGTGCTTTTTGTCGTTACACATACACGACCACTTTACAGTGTGGACTTGGTACATTTTGTCATGACACCTACATGACCACTTTACAGTGTGGACTGGGTGCTTTTTGTCATGACACCTACATGCCCACTTTACGATGTTTGACTGGGTGCTTTTTGTCGTGACACCTACATGACCGCTTTACAGTGTGGACTGGGTGCTTTTTGTCATGACACCTACACAACCACTTTACAGTGTGAACTGGGTACTTTTTGTCATGACACCTACATGACCACTTTACAGTGTGGACTGGGTGCTTTTTGTCATGACACATACATGACCACTTTACAGTGTGGACTGGGTGTTTTTTGTCATGACACATACATGACCACTATACAGTGTGGACTGGGTGCTTTTTGTCGTGACACCTACATGACCACTTTACAGTGTGTACTGGGTACTTTTTTTCTTGACACCTACATGACCACTTTACAGTGTGTACTGGGTACTTTTTGTCATGACACCGACATGACCGCTTTACAGTGTGGACTGGGTGCTTTTTGTCGTGACACCTACATGACCACTTTACAGTGTGGACTGGGTGCTTTTTGTCATGACACCTACATGACCACCTCACAGTGTGGACTGGGTGCTTTTTGTCGTGACACATACATGACCACTTTACAGTGTGGACTGGGTGCTTTTTGTCATGACACCTACATGACCACTTTACAGTGTGGACTGGGTGCTTTTTGTTGTGGCACCTACATGACCACTTTTCAGTGTGGACTGGGTGCTTTTTGTCGTGACACCTACATCACCACTTTACAGTGTGTACTGGTTGCTTTTTGTCATGACACCTACACGACCACTTTACAGTGTGGACTGGGTGCTTTTTGTCGTGACACCTACATGACCACTTTACAGTGTATACTGGGTACTTTTTGTCGTGACACCTACATGACCACTTTACAGTGTGGACTGGGTGCTTTTTGTCGTGACACCTACATGACCACTTTACAGTGTGGACAGGGTGCTTTTTGTCGTGACACCTACACAACCACTTTACAGTGTGTACTGGGTACTTTTTGTCGTGACACCTACATGACCACTTTACAGTGTGTACTGACTATTTTTTGTCATGACACCTACATGACCACTTTACAGTGTGGACTGGGTGCTTTTTGTCATGAGACCTACATGACCACTTTACAGTGTGGACTGGGTGCTTTATGTCATGACACCTACACAACTACTTTACAGTGTGGACTGGGTCCTTTTTGTCGTGACACCTACATGACTACTTTACAGTGTGTACTGGGTACTTCTTGTCGTGACACCTACATGACCACTTTACAGTGTGTACTGACTACTTTTTGTCATGACACCTACATTACCACTTTACAGTGTGGACTGGGTGCTTTATGTCTGGACACCTACACGACCACTTTACAGTGTGAACTGGGTGCTTTTTGTCGTGACACCTACACGACCACTTTACAGTGTGAACTGGGTGCTTTTTGTCGTGACACCTACACGACCACTTTACAGTGTGGACTGAGTGTTTTTTGTCGTGACACATACACTACCACTTTACAGTGTGGACTTGGTATTTTTTGTCATGACACCTACATGACCACTTTACAGTGTGGACTGGGTGCTTTTTGTCATGACACCTACATGACCACCTCACAGTGTGGACTGGGTGCTTTTTGTTGTGACACCTACATGACCACTTTATAGTGTGTACTGGGTACTTTTTGTCGTGACACCTACATGACCACTTTACAGTGTGGACTGGGTGCTTTTTGTCGTGACACCTACATGACCACTTTACAGTGTGGACAGGGTGGTTTTTGTCGTGACACCTATATGACCACTTTACAGTGTGTACTGGGTACTTTTTGTCGTGACACCTACATGACCACTTTACAGTGTGTACTGACTATTTTTTGTCATGACACCTACATGACCACTTTACAGTGTGGACTGGGTGCTTTTTGTCATGAGACCTACATGACCACTTTACAGTGTGGACTGGGTGCTTTATGTCATGACACCTACACAACTACTTTACAGTGTGGACTGGGTCCTTTTTGTCGTGACACCTACATGACTACTTTACAGTGTGTACTGGGTACTTCTTGTCGTGACACCTACATGACCACTTTACAGTGTGTACTGACTACTTTTTGTCATGACACCTACATTACCACTTTACAGTGTGGACTGGGTGCTTTATGTCTGGACACCTACACGACCACTTTACAGTGTGAACTGGGTGCTTTTTGTCGTGACACCTACATCACCACTTTACAGTGTGTACTGGTTGCTTTTTGTCATGACACCTACACGACCACTTTACAGTGTGGACTGGGTGCTTTTTGTCGTGACACCTACATGACCACTTTACAGTGTATACTGGGTACTTTTTGTCGTGACACCTACATGACCACTTTACAGTGTGGACTGGGTGCTTTTTGTCGTGACACCTACATGACCACTTTACAGTGTGGACAGGGTGCTTTTTGTCGTGACACCTATATGACCACTTTACAGTGTGTACTGGGTACTTTTTGTCGTGACACCTACATGACCACTTTACAGTGTGTACTGACTATTTTTTGTCATGACACCTACATGACCACTTTACAGTGTGGACTGGGTGCTTTTTGTCATGAGACCTACATGACCACTTTACAGTGTGGACTGGGTGCTTTATGTCATGACACCTACACAACTACTTTACAGTGTGGACTGGGTCCTTTTTGTCGTGACACCTACATGACTACTTTACAGTGTGTACTGGGTACTTCTTGTCGTGACACCTACATGACCACTTTACAGTGTGTACTGACTACTTTTTGTCATGACACCTACATTACCACTTTACAGTGTGGACTGGGTGCTTTATGTCTGGACACCTACACGACCACTTTACAGTGTGAACTGGGTGCTTTTTGTCGTGACACCTACACGACCACTTTACAGTGTGAACTGGGTGCTTTTTGTCGTGACACCTACACGACCACTTTACAGTGTGGACTGAGTGTTTTTTGTTGTGACACATACACGACCACTTTACAGTGTGGACTAGGTATTTTTTGTCATGACACCTACATGACCACTTTACAGTGTGGACTGGGTGCTTTTTGTCATGACACCTACATGACCACCTCACAGTGTGGACTGGGTGCTTTTTGTTGTGACACCTACATGACCACTTTACAGTGTGTACTGGGTACTTTTTGTCATGACACCGACATGACCGCTTTACAGTGTGGACTGGCTGCTTTTTGTCATGACACCTACACAACCACTTTACAGTGTGGACTGGGTGCTTTTTGTCGTGACACCTACATGACCACTTTACAGTGTGGACTGGGTGATTTTTGTTGTCACACCTACATGACCACTTTTCAGTGTGGACTTGGTGCTTTTTGTCGTGACACCTACATCACCACTTTACAGTGTGTACTGGGTGCTTTTTATCATGACACCTACATGACCACTTTACAGTGTATACTGGGTACTTTTTGTCATGACACCTACATGACCACTTTACAGTGTGGACTGGGTGCTTTTTGTCGTGACACCTACATGACCACTTTACAGTGTGGACTGGGTGCTTTTTGTAGTGACACCTACATGACCACTTTACAGTGTGGACTGGGTGCTTTTTGTCATGACACCTACATGACCACTTCACAGTGTGGACTGGGTGCTTTTTGTCGTGACACCTACAAGACCACTTTACAGTGTGGACTGGCTGCTTTTTGTCGTGACACCTACATGACCACTTTACAGTGTGGACTGGGTGCTTTTTGTCGTGACACCTACAAGACCACTTTACAGTGTGGACTGGGTGCTTTTTGTCATGACACCTACACGACCACTTTACAGTGTGGACTGGGTTCTTTTTGTCATGACACCTACATGACCACTTTACAGTGTCGACTGGGTGCTTTTTATTGTGATACCTACATGACCACTTTACAGTGTGGACTGGGTGCTTTTTATTGTGACACCTACACGACCACTTTACAGTGTGGACTGGGTGGTTTTTATCATGACACGTACATGACCACTTTACAGTGTGGACTGGGTGCTTTTTATTGTGACACCTACATGACCACTTTACAGTGTGGACTGGGTGCTTTTTATTGTGACACCTACACGACCACTTTCCAGTGTAGACTGGGTGCTTTTTGTCGTAACACCTACATGATCACTCTACAGTGTGTACTGGATACTTTTTGTCGTAACACCTACATGATCACTCTACAGTGTGTACTGGATACTTTTTGTCGTGACACCTACATGACCACTTTGGACTGGGTGCTGGAGTGGGAGAGGTGCATGGGAATTGGAAAGGCAGATCTATGGTGGGACACTTATCAGTTGAGGAGAGCATCAAAGGAGGAATGTTAGCGTGTTGGAAGCATATGGAAGAGGGAGGCAAGGGAAAGTAGTATGTACTAAATGTATGCTTCAACCTATGCACATAGGAAGATCGGTATTCTGTATTACTGCGTAACGTCAGAGATCTTGATTCTGTGTCATCACCTTTGAGAGGTGTAATTGTGCAAGATCTGCTTTTATCATCTCATCCCAAGTATCTTCCTAGATCTTCTTACTCCATAACTTCCATCAGCTTTGTGTACCCTGCACCTTTTTATACAGCTGTCATCTGGCATACACACCACATGTCCATACCAACACAATATCCTCTCCTGTACACTGCATCTGACCCCTCTTATGCCCAGTTTCTCTATCGGTTCATTTATGCTTTGCTGTTCACATATATTACTATTAAATACCCCTTGAAGCATTCATTTCTCTCTCTCTCTCTCTCTCTCTCTCTCTCTCTCTCTCTCTCTCTCTCTCTCTCTCTCTCTCTCTCTCCCTCTCTCTCTCTCTCTCCCTCTCTCTCTCTCAGTATTTTTACACTTGTGTCTGTGCTAATGTTCAATAAAAAAGAAATTGATAAAATGAGTACTAGACTTGAAAATATGTACTGGGGTCAATATGATTGACTAAATCCCTTCAGAGCAGTCCCTCAGCAGGGTCATGGCCTAATGACTGAAACCAATAAAGGAATATCATCTTTCTTTCCTCCATTTTAGTCTGACCTGCCTGTACACCCCAACCAAACAACTGATGTATGACTTCAAAGCAACCAGAATTGAACCGAAACAGAAAGTTTCCGTAACATTTTCATTCTACCCCAGGAAAGCAATTAAATATAATGAAACTGTTCCTTTCCTAATAGATGGACTTTCTACACAAAATGTTACCTTCACTGGTCAAGGGATTGAAATGCAGGTAAAATATTAGATTTATTTGTTTCTCCTCCCAAAATAGTTTCTGATTTTTTGAATCAATATCTCTTATTCTATTCCAACAATGTCAATGGCATTTTAAATCTGTTTTCCATCACTCCTAACAGAATAGTCTGTAGCAATCTTCTCTTCACCCCTCCCCATTCATTCTCTGCAGTCTTAATATCTCGTCCTCACCAGTGAAATATCCCATGCACCTTGTCGATGTTGAGCTTGCTTACTTGTCCCCATCCTCCAAACCCTCATACCTGATACACCTTGCTTGGCCAACCCACGCATAAAAACCTGAAAGATGGACTTGCTCTACATCTAATTTCCCACAATGCTGTGGCCACAACAAAAAGCACTAAGCCCACCCTGTATGCTGATCTGGTGCCACAACAACAAAAGCATACAGTCCACCCTGTAAGGTGGTTATGTTGGTGACACAACAAAAAGCACCCAGTCCACCCTGTAAGATGGTCATTTTGGTGCCACAATAAAAAACACCCAGTCCACACTCTAATGTAGTTGGCATTATGAAGGGCATCCAGCTGTAGAAACCAAACCAAAATACAGATTCGTATGAGTATGACATTGTCTCCAAACCTGACTTGTCTCATAATGTGACAACCCACCTAATCTATGCTAGTGTGGAAAATGAATGTTAAATGAGGATGATGATATATATCATCATCATCATCATAATAATAATGATAATAATAATAATAATGAAAATATTGTGTACAGTGCTCAGGTGCACTACAACTCATCAAAAGTGTATGTATAGTACATAGGGTAATGTACAAATCATTTAACGTCTATTTGAATAACAGCTGACCCCTTAATTTATGCCTGAGAAATGGGCAAAACTCCAAACCCTGTTTATAAGCTGAGACTGCTAATCAACACATTATGGCATGGTTTTGAAATTCTCATGGGTGGAGAAAATATTTACGTAGTTTTAATATTTTGATATTTAAAATGTTTTTCTTTATAATTAGAAAATAAAAAAGGATGAGAAAATTCTAAATTAATATAATATAAAGAAATGGAGATATATGTTTAGTTTAAGGTATTATTTAAAAAAAAAAGATTTTTTTAAACCGTTATGGAGGTCATTAAAAACTCTAGGAGGAGATCAAAATGAATAGGGAATAGTTGAAAGAGATCAACTAAGAAAACACTGTATAAGGATTTAGAGTAGAAGCGGGGATGAAGGAACAAGCGGGAGAGGAGAGGCTGAGTATAAGCGAAGGGAGAGAGATAGAGCGAGCAAAATAAAACAAAATAAGATGGAAAGAAAAAGTATAATTAAGTCACAGAGAACAACAGTTGGCACATGTATTTATATGTGTGTATATTTATATGTAAGCATATATGTGTAGGAGATATTTATGTATTAAAAAGTTCAAATAATACCAAATTTATTGGGAATGTTGTCAAGGCAGGGCATAAACAAAACTCATAATGATATAGTATATGTAGAAAAACAATGTTTCATTGTGAAATAATCACTCCAGATATTTTAGTACATTATTTACATAGAATTTGAAGTTGGTAAAAATCATCAAAATATTGACCTTGGGTTAAGCCGACCCCCCACCCCCATTTTACCATCAATTTTTTTGTCACATATTCTTTAGCTTATATTCTTGTATATATATGTGCGTGTGTGTGTATCCTGGGTTGAATCGGGAGTAACCATAGTAAGTAAGGTACTCAATACATATCAGAGTATAAATATTTAACATAGAAATGGCTTCTACAGGACTAGAACTGTTTCATTTGAAGGTTTTCCTGATGATTTCCTTCAAATGAAACAGTTCTAGTCCTGTAGAAGCCATTTTTACATTATATATATATACAAGGACAGGGGTCGCAAAAAAAATATTCAATTACAAACTACAAGTTTTCTCCTTCAAAATAATCCTCCTTGAGTCTAACACACTTTCCCATTCTTCTCTGCCACACCTCCATACGGTCTTGGAAGGATTCTCCTGGGATTCTCTGCAGCTCTGTTGTAATGGCCCTCTTGATGGCTCTGGCATCTTTGGGTCATACTCGATGACCAGGAGGTGACTCTCCCAAACACATATGATTCAGTTTCAAGACACTCGAGGATGTCCTGACACACCTGCATGCTTGGCTCTTTCTGGTCATCATTCAGCAGCTTCAGAAGATCTTTGCGCAGATCTTCTGCATGCCCAAATTTTTGCTGATAATCTTCCAAATGCTGTTACAGTTTATGCCCAGCTCACCTGTGATCAGTCAAACAGTTAACCAATGATCACCATACACCACCTGCCTTGTGCACTCATGGGCTGCAGTCCTGTTCATTGAAGGACTTCTGCTTCTAGGGTCATCTTGGAACCTTTTGTGCCACATGAAAATCTGTGAGGACAACATCCTCTCATCTCCATACAATGGCTGTAGAGAGCTGAGATCGCAGTTATATACTCCCTGATATTATATCACTTGGTGACAGAATGTTAATCATTACCCCATTCATAGCTCACACAGCACACTATGTCCTGTTACTTTTCTGATACACCTTTGTATATGAGGTCAATGAGTGTGACTATATTCATCTGTATATAGTGTTAATTATGGTGTTATTTAACTGCTGTTTAAATTATTTTTTCTACTATTTTTCCCATGTCAGGTTGAAGTGGAAAACAGCCGAAAAGTTGTGAGAATTGATTGTTCAGAGGTGGGGAAAGTAGTTAGGAAGACCATCCCAATTGTGAACAAAACACAGGCCCCTGTAACATTCTCTGTTGTCTGTACACCAAATAGTCCTTATCTTAAGGAGCCAGGAGTACTTACTGTTACTCCTATCTCTCCCATTACACTGCCAGCCGTTACCGGAACTGCCAATATAAACATTGCCATCAATCCGAAATCAAGAATTCCACAGTTTTCAGAAGAGGTAAACATATTTGTTTCTGAAATAATTGTATGGATTATTTCATCATCATTGTCATCCCCACCATCATCCCCATCATCATCCCCATCATCACCCCCATTACCACCATTATCTTCATCAGCAGCATCATCACTATCATTAAGACTATCATCATCATATCTATAATACTTCTAAAATGGAAGTTTGTTTGACACTAAATAAAATGGGTAATAATTAAGGTTTTTCATGTATTTTCAACTAATCTCACCTCCGATGTGCTTGTCATCAACTTTTTTTCCTAAAATGGAATGGAGGTGGGGGCAGTATTTACTGCTCTTTCTAGCACACGGGTACTCTTGTCTATAATCTACACTATAAGAGCCATATCTGCTTGTCCATCCATTTGTCACAGTATTTATATATAGAGAGTAAATACTACTCCACCTCTCACTAATTCCACCTCCCCCTCTTTCTAACTAACTAAATTGTAATGTGTGAACAAACGGAAAAAATACAGAGTTCTTTTCTGTCTGTCTGTCTGTCTGTCTGTCTGTATGTATGTATGTATGTATGTATGTATGTATGTATGTCTCTTTCTCTTAATTTCGAGTATATTTTTTTGACCGGCCACCTTCCTGGTGGCAAGGTTGTAAAAGAAAAGAAATTGTCATCCCTTGAATCGCAAGAATGTTTTGCAAATTTTGAAGGTGCCAGCTATCGCAGCCATTTGTAGACTATGAATTAGGGAGCTGCGCTTTTTGTCCGCAAATCCAAGTTCAGTCATACTTTGGTCCAAGCGGGTTGGTATATAACCCGTAGCACCAATAATGATGGGTATCAAGCTAAAGGTGTATCTTGGATACTGGATTTGTAAACTCCTCATCAATGGTCCGTAGATGTCCTCCTTCTCCTGTATTTTTCTGACAACGTTTACATCAAGTGGGCAGCTGATCTCCACAACAGAACACGTTTTCAATGTGTGGTCCCAAACAACAATATCAGGCCGGTTGTGCTTTAATTTGGTGGTAGTTTTTATTTTCAGGTTCCACCAGTATTCCTTAGTGCCATCTGTCTCAATATATTCTTCCTCGTTTGTTGTTAATTTTGTTTTCCGAAGTGCGTTCCAGATGGTTCTAGCTATCCCATCGTGTCTCATGGGGAGGTAGTAGCGAGATGACATTCTTATGTATGTATGTATGTATGTATGTATGTATGTATGTATGTATGTATGTATGTGCGTGTGTTTTCAGCTAATCTGAGCTTTGACATGCCCACCTGTCTCATGGTCGGGTCATTGGTGACTAAACTGGCAACCCCACCAAGGTTTCTTGGTGAGGAGGGTGACTTTGGACATCCTACAGGACTAAAAACAAAACCTGTCAAAGGGCAGAGGAGCTCTTAAGAGTCAATGGCCATCCAAAATCACTGGGAGAGATGACCCCTTAGCCTTTGTCAAGGCAGAATTCTAGGAGAAGGAAAACTCTGATATAACACCTGCAACCCTGATGGTATCCAATGATGTTGACTTGTTCTTCTTTTTGGTAAATATCATCTTGGTTAAGAGAGTGAGACTGGCTTTGTGCAGTGCCTTTGCTCACTATAAAAGCTTCACGGCACAGGCATTGCTTTGTATCTGGAGATCTCTCTGCACTTGTCATTACATGGTACCATGGGCCCAGCACTATGTGTCAATAATTGTCACAAGTGTAGTGTTTGTACCAGAGTTTTCAAGTCGCTGGCTGGACTAAAAAGTCACACTCGTTCAGCGCATCGGTAGGGGTTCTCCTACATGGATATAAAGTAGTGGCCGTACTCGAAAACGAGTTGGCAGCCACCATGTGCGTGTGTATGTGTGTTTCTGTATGTCCTTCAATCTTTAGTACTTATAAAAAAGAAGTTGCTTTGTACATTGACTGCTAACAACACTAAATAAAATTGGCAATAATTAAGGTTTTTCGTGTGTTTTAAAATAAGCTGACCTCTGACATGCTTGCAATCAACTTTTTCTCTGAAATGGGATCGGGCAATGAGGGACCCTCAGTTTTTCCCAGCCCTGGAGATATCTTCAGTGGGAATCTTTTTCTTTTCTAGGTGTTTCTGTTTGTTGGTGACGGATCTGATATCTGACTCACTCACCAATGACTCCTTTTTCCAAAAAATGGAGGCAGGGAGGGAGGGGAACCCTCGGAGTTACAGATGAGCACTTCTTAGCCTTCAGCACCTGCTGGGGATTGCGAAGAAAATTTTTTAATCTAGGTTTTTTCATGTGTTTTCAGCTAATCTGAGCTTTGACATGCCCACAATAGCCTTTCAAAAACAGAATTTCCCAGCCTCAGAGATATTTCAGTGGGAAGGGGGGAGGGGGGGCCTTGGTGTTACATATAAGTACCTCTCAGCTGTTTAAATTCATAAAAAAGTAATCCCTTGGTACTGAAAGATGTTTTGATCCTTCATCATTTTGTACTGTTGTGGAAAGTGTTGTAAACTTGATTAATCAAGTGTTCCCCAATTTCGAAATCCATTGTTGATCACAGTGAATGTCATCAACAACATCTCTCACAAATGATCCCTGGAGGTAGCCATACCTATAAATCTATCAATAAAGTTGTCGACAAGGACGAAGCTGTTCATTATCCTGTTGAATTTCTCAAGTCTGTAGCCGTCCGGTATGCTGCCCCACAACCTTGAATTGAAGACATCGTATTTATACCTAGAATACTGCTAATATGAACAGATGTCCCCTTTCATTTCAAATAATTGCAATTCCCAGTGAGAGTCAGTTACACAATGACCATTAACTAGCCCTAAGGTCAAACACTGCAGTATATACTGAAGTTCTGTAAATGTTTTTCATTTTTGTAGAATACATTTTTCTATTATTTTCTTTATTATTTTCTGTATTTAAATATTCTAAATAAATTTTTTGATTTTTATGCAATATTTAAATTTTTTAACATTTTTTATTCTAAGGAAAATGTACATTACAACAGATGCCAATAGCTACCTAATGAATAGATTTGAGCATAGTACAAACAGGGGCGAAGGGCGGGAGGCTGCTAGTATATATATATCATCATCATCATCATCATCAGGTTTAGCGTCCGTGTTCCACGCTTGCATGGGTTTGGACGGGGGTTTTCCCACTTGAGGCAAGAGTGGTTGTCTTGCTCGCATAGGACTGTCTGGCGGGTTTTCTACAGTTGGATGCCCTTCCTAACACCAACCACATTTACAGTGTGGGGCTGGGAGGTTTTTACCGTGTTGCCTACACGGCCACATTAAAGCGTGGACTGTCTGGCGGGTTTTCTACAGCTGGATGCCCTTCCTAACACCAACCACATTTACAGTGTGGGGCTGGGAGGTTTTTACCGTGTTGCCTACACGGCCACATTTACAACGTGGACTGTGTGTTTTTTGTCGTGACACCTACACGATCTCATTTGTTTCGGCCTGGATGTTGTGGGACCAACATAACTGTACATTGAAAGGGGCGGTGTGGATGGGGTGGAGGTGGTGGGACGGGGGGGGGGGGGTTTGATAGAGATGCCTACTGACTGTAGTAGGTTTTTACTTTGTATTTAGGTAAGGCGGGTCTTCTCTATTACTGAGTACCGCCAAAGGTCTCGGTCCAGTGACATTGTCTTGGAGAGGTGTAAGCGTGTGAGGTCGGAATTTATCAGCTCGTCCCATGTTTTTCTGGGTCTGCCTACTCCGTGGCTACCGTCTATCTTTATTGCCCTGCACTTTGTTATACAGCTGTCGTCTTTCATGCGCATCACGTGACCGTACCAACGTAGCCTTCTCTCGAGTAAACAACATCTGATCCCTCTTATTTCTAATTTTTTCCTTAGTTCGTTTATGCTTTGCCGTTCACGTATATTACTATTGCATATCCAGCGGAGCATGCAAGCTTCGTTCCTCTCTAGTCTGCGTATATCCTCTGCACACAATGCCCAGGTCTCACTGCCATGCAGCATTGCTGTTCGTATGCAGGCATCGTATAACCTGCCTTTCATTTTTAGGGAGAACCCTCTAGCGGCTAATAGTGGTATAAGCTCTCTGAACTTTTTCCATCCAGTTCTGACTCTAGCTACTGTACTTTCAGAGCACCCTCCCCCACTGCTGATTTTGTCACCCAGGTAACGGAAGCTGTCCACTATTTCTATAGAACCCTCTGCGCAGTTGAAGGAGCTAGTATTTTGTGGGCACTTGCTGCTACTTATTGCACCAGAGCACCGGCCACATGTAAAATCTATGTTCTTAGTTAGCTTACCTGTGATCCCACTACATCTTTTATGCACCCATACTTTGCATTTGGGACATAAAATGGAGTTTCTACCTACGCCTTTCCTACACACTGAGCATGGCCATTTCCCAGATGGGACTGCCGCCATATTTTCTTTCCTACAAACTAGAACTTTTGTCTTAGCCAGGTTAATTTTAAGGCCTTTTGACTCTAGGCCGTGCTTCCATGTTTGGAATTTCTTCTCTAGTTCGGTCATTGATTCAGCTATGAGCGTTAGATCATCTGCGTATAGGAGTTCCCATGGGCGGCCGGTCTTGAACTCCTCTGTTATAGCCTGAAGGGCAATAATAAATAGTAGGGGGCTAAGAACAGAGCCCTGATGGACACCAACTTTTACGCTAAACTCTTCACTATATTCGTTGTTAATTCTAACCTTACTGACTGTTTCTTTATACATGGCTTGTATAGCTCTCACAAGCCATTCGTCAACACCTAGTTTTCTAAGAGACCACCAGATAATGGAACGGGGGACTCTGTCGAAGGCTTTCTCCAAGTCGACGAAAGCTAAGTATAGGGGTTTACTTTTAGCTAGGTACTTCTCCTGTAGTTGTCGTACAATGAAAAGAGCGTCTGTGGTACTTTTGCCTGACACAAATCCGAACTGCATTTCATCTAGATCAATTCTCTCTCTGATTAGTTGCGCTATTACTTTTTCCGTGACCTTCATGACCTGGTCGATTAATTTAATGCCTCTATAGTTACTCCTATCTAGGGCATCTCCTTTTCCCTTATAGCAGTTAACGATGATGCTGCTACGCCAGTCCTTCGGAACAACCCCATTCTGTACGACTTGGTTAACTATCCGGGTGACCATGGTGTGTCCCACCGAACCAGATGCCTTCAGCATCTCAGCAACTATTTCCGAAGGACCAGCCGCCTTACCCGTCTTCATATCTTTGATTGCCTTGCTTATTGTACTACCCTGGACTAACACTGCTGGTCCCTCTATTGGGTCGATGTGGGGGAGACTGTCTTTCTCCCATTTGTTCTCCTCATTTAGAAGCCTTTCGTAGTGACACTTCCAAGCTACCTTCTTATCAGCGTCGGTGATGGCAAGTATGCCATCATCGTTAAGCACACACTTCTCCCCGACAATATCACGGTTTTCCTTGACACATTGCCTGGCAATCCTGAACACCTCACGTTTTTGGTCCTCACGTTGTAGAACATGCTTGAACTTTCTTTCCTCTGCTTCCCTTCTTGCGAAGTACACTTGTCTCCTAGCTTTCCTCCTGGCTACCTGATAGTCTTCTCTACTTCCCCCATCCCGCCATGCTTTCCAAGCCTGCTTTTTGGCCTTAATTGACTCCTCCACCTTACTGTTCCACCACCATGTTACTCTCCTCCTACCTACAGGCCTGCTCCAGCCACAGACTTCGTCTGCCGCCGTCAGCAGGTTTGCTCTCAGGAATTCCCACTGTTCCTCTATATTATACGACTCTAATTGCTCTTCCTTACTGTCGAAAGCGTCAAGTAATATGCTTTGAAATTTATTTCTGGCTATGGGGTCCTTTAGCTTCCATATTTTTCTCCTGAGGATAGTCCTCTTCCGCTGTCTAGTACGTCTCGTCCTGACTATGAGGTCGCTAATTATCAGTCTATGTTGGGAGGTGAATTCTTCATGGGGGAGGGATTTAGTGTTAACAACAGACACTCTGTCACGTCTTCTGGTAAGGATATAATCTACCTGGCTTGTGTGTTCCCCCGATCTATAGGTGATCAAGTGATTGTCTCGTTTTTTGAAGTTAGTGTTACAGATAGTTAGGTTATTTGCGTCGCAGAATTCCAGGATTCTGGAGCCTTCCTCATTTCTAGTACCGAACCCATAGCCTCCATGGATTCCGTCATATAATATATATAGAGTTATAAACTCAAATAGTCTTTTACAATTAAATAGCTCAAGAAAGGAATATTTCTGAGCCGTGTAATACAAATAAATATATGATAGGGATAAACACTGATACAAGTATACATGTGTTCGCATTGCAAATGACCAAGTTAGCTAGATTGAAAAATACTAATTAAAATAATACGGTTTGCCTGTCTCGATTTAAAATAATAAATATAGGTTTGTTTTCATTGATTTATTATTTTAAATTGAGACAGGCAAACCGTATTATTTTAATTAATATTTTTCAATCTAGCTAACTTGGTCATTTGTATATATATATATATATATATATATATATACATTTATATATATGTGTGTGTGTATGCATATATGCATATCTATATCTATCTATCTATCTATCTCTCTCTCTCTCTCTCTCTCTATATATATATATATATATATATATATATATATATATATATATAATGTATATATATAAATCAGGATGGGATCAATTTGAAACTGGTTAGATCATTACTCAACAGAGTACTCGATGTTTGGGGTAGTAGGGTATGGTTATAAAGAGTAGTAGGGTATGGTTATTATTATCCTTACGGGGTCGATACAATAAAGTACCAGTAATACACTGAGTAATTGCTGGCCTTGTGCCAAAAGTAGAAACAATTATTATTAAGTGTCAGGACCCAACGGCTGAGCTCTTGCTGTTTCAACAGCTAGTTCCAGACTGATTGCCAAAGGGCTTGGTGGCTTACTGGCTGTATCATCAGGGGTGTGGTTTGTCCAAATTTATCCAATTGTAAATTCTGTTCATAGAAGTGTTAACTTTCTTTTATGGTTGAACGGGCAGATACACTTGGATGCACACATGCATATATACACTCACTAATCCTGATATCTACACACACAACCACTTCCTAACCATTAAAAAAAAACTTATATGAAGAGAATTTACAATTGGATAAATAATATATGACTGGGCAAAGTCTAAAGAACTTTTTTATTGAGAAGTCAAAAATCAAACATATTTGATGTTTTGATACCTCACATTTGTATACACACACACATATATGTGTGTGTGTGTGTGTGTAAATATATATATATGTATGCACATATAATGGAGGTACATGGCTTAGTGGTTAGAGCATTGGCCTTGCAATCGAAAGATTGTGAGTTCAATCCTCAGACTGGGTGATGTGTTGTTTCCTTGAGCAAGACACTTTATTTCACATTGTTCCAGTTTACTCAGCTGTAGAAATGAGATGATAGGGACCCCAGTCCCTATCATTCCACTGCAAAGTGGTCGTGTAGGTGCTACGGCAAAAAAGCACCCAGCACTCACTGTAAATGAGGTTGGTGTTAGGAAGGGCATCCAGCTGTAGAAATCAAGCCAGCATCAGTTCCCGTCCCACCCTTGCAAGCAGGGAAAAAGCGGACATAAAATGAAATGATGATGAAATGACGTATATATATTTAATATATAGAAACTGCTGAGCTTGCGGTTGATCCTCTACTCTCATCAATATTCCCTGTCTGCATTGTAACAGCTTCCTAACCGCAACCAATTTTCATAGTCCACACTGTTCCAAGTTTCAAGCAAACTGCAAAACTTCTCATTTATTTATATATATCTGTATATTGCAGGTATATTTAGAACAAGGTGGGGCATATCGACCATTATTTATGATCAAAGGATGTTGTCTTTCTATGGAGTTAAATCTAGAGACCAATTCCATTCCATTTGGTGCTGTTGTTCTCCAGAGTTCCAGTACACGCAAACTTGCCGTGACCAACACTGGAGACATGAATGCCATGTAGGTATCCTTGCTTTCACCACCACCACCATCACCATCACCATCATCATCATCATCATCATCAACAGCATCACCATTGCCACTATCATCACCATTACTACCATCACCACAACAAGAACAACAACAACAATCACCACCATTCCGTCACTACAACAATCAGCATCAATACCACCACCACCACACTCACCATCTTGTATGTAAAGTTGGTTGTATAATTGTATATTCCAGGATCCGCTGGGATACTGATAAACTTTCTCCGGACTTCTCTATCTCTCCTGTACAATGTCATGTGATTGTTGGCAAGCAGGTCGTCTTTGAGGTCGTCTTCAAACCCATCGCCATACAAAAGGATATTCGTTATAAGGTACTGCTGCTGCTACTCCTCCTACTACTACTACTACTACTACTACTACTACCACTACTACTACTCTTCTTCTCCTCTCCTCCGCATCCCCCCTTTTCTTCTTCTTCTCCCCCCTCCTTCTTCTCCTTCTTCTCCTCCTCATCCCCCTCCTCCTCCTTCTTCTTCTTCTTCTTCTTCTTCGTTTTCTTCTTCTTCTTTTTCTTCTTCTTCTTCTTCTTCTTCTTCTTCTTCTTCTTCTTCTTCTTCCGATGATCATGTGGACAGAGTCCTCAAGCAAGCCTTCCAGAGGTTCCTATCAGGAGCAACCAACTCCAATTGATCTGGCTGAATTCCTAAGTGAGACCAACTGAGCTTATGGATATTGTCTAACCATCTTACTCGTGGTCTATTCTAGGGTCTCCTGCCTATAAAATATTTTCTTAGACAGTCTGACCACATGTCCAGAGTACTGGAGAGTGATATCTTGACATGGAGAAGTAGTCGCTCTACCTGGAGCGACTTCCTGATCTCTGAGCTATGCACTTTATTGAGTAATATTCCAAAGACCCTTTAGAGGAACTCGAAAGACCCTTCAAAGGAACTTTATCTCAGTGTAAGTGGCTAAATGTTCCACAAACACTTGTATGCTTAATGTAATTCTCAAGGAGATTCAGCATTACACAATGTGTGACAAAGTTGGCTTTTCTGATCACATTTTAGCTAGTATAGATTTGAGTGTTTACTGTATTTAATGTTGGTGGCATAAAGTATACAAAAAGAAGATATTTGGTGGAATACTGGTATTGTTCGTGGTGCTACTGCATTCTCCATTGATGGCAGAGAGGATATCCTTAAGTAGGATATAAATTGGTAGGCTGCGTGTTTATGTTTAATAATAAGTTCCATAGTTGATGAAAAAATCTGAAAGCATATTTGAACTTGCAATAATGGTTTATTCTCTTTAAAACAAATTAACACAGTTTCACCATGAAGTAAGCTGCATCAGTAATGAGTTGCATTAGTCCTCTCAGGACAAAACCTGGAATGCAACTGAACTGAATAGATATTTAGGCATGAAATTCCCCTGCTGGGCGGAAATTACTGCTTGGTATTCCTACGCCGCCGACTTAAGGGCCTGATAACTGACCAAGCATGACCCAATCACTCTGCCACGATAAGGTAGTGCCATTGCTTGCTACAACATATACAGTCCTTTTTGTATTAGAGTGTAAGTAGCTGAGTACTCCACAGACATTTGTACTCTTAACATAATTCTCAAGGGGATTCAACATGGCACAATAAGTGACAAGAATGGCTCTTTAAATTACAGTCTGGGCTTCCAAACAGTTACTTTCTAACCAATTTCATTAACAAGGCATGGATTAATCTGAGGAATGTTTTTAGATAAATATAGACACCTTTCACTTTCAAATCGGCAATTCTGTATTGTAGACTCACAAATGATCTCAGTCAGTTTGGTGTCAAATGTGTTAACAAAGGTTCTTTCTTACATAGAATTATGATGGATGGTTTTTTAATAAATATTAATACCATAAAATAAATTGAGTTATATCATAGAAAAAGAGCCAATTTCAAGTACTTTGACATCAAAATTTCATGTAATTTGACATCAAATGGGTTAACAAAGATTCTTAAATATAATTATGATGGAAGATTTTTAGATATACGTGTATATAACTTTAAAATAAAAAGTTTTTTATTGAAGAATCAGGGATGGTTTTAAGCCATTTGCTATCACAAAGGTTAAAGATATTGATATATATATTTTGTATTTCACAGAATATACCATGTTATGTGAATGAAGGAGAATACCCCCCATTGTTACTGACCCTAACAGGTACCTGTACTGGTACCCCCACTGTGAGGGAAATCTGTAACTTCCAAACTTGTGTACGACAAAAGGACACCAAAAATCTTGTTATTAGCAACAAAACCAACCAACTGTGGGAGCTGAGGCCAATTATTGATGGCATCTATTGGCAGGGACCCCTAAAGTTCATTGTTGAACCACAGAGTAGCAAGTCTTATGAAATTACCTACAAACCTATGAGGATGACCAGTGATGGCAAGAAACATTCAGTAAGTAATGAATTTATATCTGTATATATACAGTGTAGGGGTAATTGAAACTATGTGAATGTGTATATACATTCACACAGACTTTAAGCTGTATACAGATACACATTCATTGTATACTTCAATATATATGGTAAATGTTATACAGTTTAAGAATTAAAGATACAAATAAAATATTGCTGTTTAACCCTTTTGTTACTGAATTTCTCATGAAATACACTATATTTATTACCCCTTTTGCAACCATATTTATAATGAAATACACTATCATTTAACTAATGAAGAATTTAGAGGGATGAAAAGGAGGTTCAAAGATGATTGGAGGGACAGAATGGGTGGAAGAGGTTCTATATTGTTACCCCTTTATGATAGTACATGTTCTTCTATATTCTTGTTTATATTTCTCTCTCCAGGGGTCAATACTGTTTCCCTTACCTGATGGTACTGGGATCTTCTACAATTTATTTGGGATTGCTGAACCCCCTAAGGCTGCCGATAAATTCTGCCGAGATATTCCCTGCAAGACAAAGTACATAGAACTTCTTCCTGTTGTTAACTGGACTCGTCAGACAATAAGGTAAGACCACACTGCTTTCACCCTCACCCTCTAACTCAATCCTTCTTTCCATCATCCCCCACTCTTTCCCATCACCTCACACCAACTCCTGTTACCTTCCACCCTCTCCCCCATCACCTACCACCACCATACCCTATTGTCTAGCCCCACCCCACCATCTACCATCCTCTTCACAATATCCCTACCTTCATCAGATTATCTATCTTCATACTGTGGTTCCAACACTAGAGAAGCTTTCATGTCCTTGAAACAGCTTAATAGTTCACTGACCCTTTATTTGGCTTGTTTTCTACAGCCGGATGACCTTTACAGAGTGGACTGGGTGCATTTTGTCATGGCACCAACACCAAAGAAATTGTTGTCTTTGACACAACCGAAGAGTCCTCTCAACTTTTTGTTTGAATTGATTTCTACAACCAGATACCCATTCTATTACCAACCTCTTTACAGAGTGCACTGGGTGTATTTTATCATGACACCAAGGACAGAAATGTGTTCAGTTGTGGCAGAACCACATCTAGCCAAGCTCTGTAACTGACGCTCTTGTGTACACGATAAGAAGAAGAAGAATCATCCCACCAAATACTAAAGAAATTGTCATGTCTTTGACACAACTGAAGAGACTTCTCAATTCTTTGTTCGACATGGTTTCTACAACCAGATACCCTTTCTTTCACCAACCACTTTACAGAGTGTACAGGATGCATGTTTATAATTTGTTTTGTACTTCTTTTTATGTTGATTCTAAATATGTTGACTGCTTCCTCTTCCTATCTGTGTTTCAGTTTTGATGTGAAAAAGGAAGTGATGAAAACTGAAAAATTAGACCCAACCACAATGTTAACAGGGCTAGATTTCATTGATGTACCTGCTGCTAGCCAGAAAAACTACCAACTTGGTTTTCATGCTTACAAGGAAGGAATTACCTACGTAAAAGTAAGTCTACATTATCATCAGCTTCTTGATATATATATATATATATATATATATATGACAGCTGCATAAAAAGGTGCAGAGCACTAGAAGTTGATGGAAACCGCGGAGTGGGGAGACCCAAGATGACTTGGGATGAGGTGATAAAAGCCGACCTTACCCAACTACACCTCTCAAAGTCAATGACACACGACCGTGACTTCTGGCGTCACGCAGTAATACAGGGTACCCGACCTCCCATGGGTACATGCTGAAGCATATAAACAATATGCCCCCCCCCCCCCCCCACCGCATGGTGGTCGTGGAGGTGCCACGGCAAAAAAGCACCCAGCCCACACTGTAAAGTGGACGTGTAGGCGCCACGAAAAAGCACCCAGCACTCACTGTAAATGAGGTTGGTGTTAGGAAGGGCATCCAGCTGTAGAAATCAAGCCAGATCAGTTCCTGTATGAGCAAGGCATGGTCAGCCGACCAGACACTGCCCACAACAGGACAACCCGTCTAACCCATGCTAGCGTGGAAGAACGGACGTAAAACGGTGATGATGATGATGATGATGATGATATGTGAATGAAAATAGAGCGAGAAACGGGACTGTCCATCATCAGTGATATATATATATATGAGGGTAATCCCAAAAGTAAGGTCTCCAAAGTGATGGGGACGCAGAGAAACTGTTCGTATGGCTGTTGGCAACACTGTTGTGATTGGTGCTTCCTTCACTCCCAAACAAGCATGCGCGCGCTTCGCTGGGATGCTCAATCTTGGCTTAGCAGCCATTGAGAATGGACCTCCCGTTGAACGCTACCGCCAAGTGCGAATTTCGCGCAATTATTGTATAGAGGGCAATCCCAAAAGTAAGGTCTCCTTCCGAGGAAAACATGCGTAAAGATCGGCGGATCACTCTGGATGCTCTCTGCATTTTGGTTCCTGAGGTTTCCCAAAGCACCATCCACAGGATTTTAATGGAAAAGTTGCAATATCGGAAGTTGCAATATCAGAAGGAGACCTTAATTTTGGGATTGCCCTTGTATATATACCTGGGTGACAGAACCAGCAGTGGAGGAGGGTGCTCTGAAAGTGTAGTAGCCAGAGTTAGAACGGGATGGAAAAAGTTCAGAGAGCTAATGCCGCTGTTGGCCACAAGGGGTTTTTCTCTAAAAATGAAAGGCAGATTGTATGATGCATGTATACAAATGGCGATATTACATGGTAGTGAGACTTGGGCATTGTGTGCTGAAAACCTGCGTAGATTAGAAAGAAATGAAGTTTCCATGCTCCGATGGATGTGTAATAGTAACGTGTGCGAAAGGCGAAGCATAAACAAGCTAAGAGGGAGACTAAGTATAAGAGGTATCAAATGTTGTGTTCTAAATAATAAAAAATAATAATGAAATTATTGTGTAAAGTGCTCAGGTGCACTACAACTTGTCTAAGGTGTATGTATAGTACATAGAATAATACACAAATGTCAGGGAAGTGAATAGTGTATGAGTCATGGTATACATGTGTGTATGTGTATGGAGGGGGAACATTAGCTGTAGTGTTGGCAGATCTCGGGAAGCATGGAGGCCTTAAAGGATGCAGTGTCTCGACAGCTAACAACTGATGCAGGTAGTTTGTTCCATGCTTCAGCAACTCTGAGCGTGAAAAAATGTTTCCGAAAGTCATGGGAACTGTGCTGTTTTCTGACTTTGTGGGCATGTCCACGTGTGTTAGACACATGGAAATCAAAAAGGTACTCAGGGTTGTTGTTGGCAAGATGGTTAACAATTTTGTGGGTGTTTACCAAGTCAGTTGCCAGGCGTCGGAGCTTCAATGTATCCATGCCCAGGGAAGCAAGGCGCTCAGAGTATGGTAGATGCCTGATGGAGGGTATTCGCTTGGTTGCACGTCTCTGAACAGTTTCCAGGCAGTCAATGTTCTGAGCAAGATAAGGGTTCCAGACTGGTGATGCAAATTATATATATATATATACATAAAGTACAAAGACGATGTGGTAAGATACCAAATTCTAAGTGTGGCCGCACCATAGCCTTAAATAGATATCTGGAGAGTGGCTGACAAAGGTCTTGCTGAGTGATGCTAAGACACGCTCGGCCCTCTTGACAATTTTAGAGACGTGCTTCGTCCAACGCAAATCGCTGCTGACTGTAATGCCCAGGTCACGTTCACAAGAAGACTTCTTGATATTAGTGCTGTGGAAGGAGTATGTGGACGCTGGGTTTTTATTCCCAAAATGCATGGTGGTTCACTTGTCCACAGCTAGCTTGAGTTGCCAGTCTGAGATCCATTGTTGCATTGTGTCCAGGTCAGACTGCAAGCAAGATCTATAGTGTTCAGGATCTGTCCTTTTTATCTCAAGGTACAGCTTGATGTCGTCTGCGTACTTTAGTACTGTGGCATTCTTTAAGTTGGCATCTATGTCATTAATATATGCCACAAACAAAAGGAGGCCAAGAACAGATCCCTGCGGTACACCAGATGACATCTCATATGGTGAGGAATGCTGTCCCAGAACCGTGACTACCTCTCTTTAACTGAGAATGAAGGACTTCAACCAGTTAAAAAGATCATCCTTCACACCCATTGCAGAGAGTTTTGCCATAAGCTTTTTGTGTGGCACAGAATTGAAGGCTTTCGCAAAGTCAAGGTAAACAACATCCACCCATGAGCCGCCATCAGTGATCCGGGTGATGTCCTCAAGAAACTCTATAAGTTGATCACAGTAGCTGGAGTTGGGGATAAATCCAAATTGCGAGGGCTGGATAAGACTGTGAGAGCTCCAGAAGTACCAAAGTGTTTCTCTGACACAGGATTCCATCAGTTTGGCAATGCAACTAGTAAGACTGACTGGACGATAGTTCACAGGTGATGTGCAGTCACCCTTTTTGAACAGTGGAATGACACTGGCAGTTTTCCACTGTTGTTCAGACAGAATTGGGAGAAGCTTGATAACTGGTGTAGAAGGAAGTACCCACCACGTTTAAGAAGCAGGTACGTAACACCATCAAGACCAGGAGAGGCATGGTTGCGTTTATTTTTTAGGTGACGTCGCAGCATTGCAGGTGTAAATTCCATGGTTGCAATAGAGTCCGGTGTCATAGGTGGTGGAGATGGTACACTCTGGTCTTCAATAGTGAAAATGCCTGCATAGCATTCAGCAATGAGCTCTACGCATTCCTTGGGGTCGTCAGTAACCTGGCTTGTGTGGGGATTGTGAAGAGGACCAACTGGAGAGTGAGGCCTCTGCTTTGAGTGAACATACTTCCAGAACACCTTACTATCAGGGCTGGTTGCTATGCGCTGCTCAAATTGAGGCACTGCTTTTTCGTCACCTGTTTGAGGTGGTTGGACGATCTATTTCGCCTCTTCCTATTAATGTCTGATTTGTGAAGTTTGTACTCACGTTCAGCATTGCGCCGTTCTTTTCTGGCAAGACAGACTGCTGCAGTCTCCCAAATTGCACTTTTGGGATGTTTTTTCCGCTTACGTGGCATCGATGCTGCACATGTTGTCCATATTGAGCTCAGGATGTTCTGGAATACAGTGTTGACATCTCCAGAGTCGTAGAACTCAAGCCAGTTTGGCCGTTGCAACTTGGTGCAGTAACAGTTCCAGTCTGCTTTATTCCAGTCAAAGTGAGCAGTTTGGAGATGGTTGTGGTTCTTGTTACTGCCCATGAGGGATAGATTAGCAATGATCATAGCATGATCAGAGTCACCCAAAGGTTCCTTAGCAGTAACACTAATGACCGTTTCAGGAGTAGTGGTGAAGAGTAGGTCCAACGTGTTATCACCTCTTGTTGGGGAGGTGACCACTTGGGACCAACTCAAGTCCAGCACTAGCTCAAGGAAATCATTTGCACTTGGCGGCCAATGAAAGGTTTCCCAGTCAATCTCAGGGTGATTGAAGTCTCCTGCAATGAAAACATAAGTGGCTGTCTTCCTGGCAGCAGCTCTGAGGATATCACAAAGTTGAGTGTCCTGATGGTAATTTGGGGGATGGTAAACGACTCCAAGTAACAATGTTGACATGGTCATACGTATATCGCAGAAAAAAGCTTCCTGCTGTGATTGGTTCAAAAAGGAATTGCCAACAGATTTGACCGAGCGTAGACCATTACACCACCACCACCACGATTAATGCGGTCTTTACGAAACAGGTTGTAGCCAGTCACGCTGAAAACCCCATCACAGAGTAAGGGATGTGCCCAAGTTTCCGTGACTGTAATGAAGTCAGGGTTGATACTTTTGACGTAGGAGTCAAAAAGATGAATCTTATTGCATAGACTACGTGCATTCAAGGACAACAATTTGTACCTTGATTCCAGTATATGATTATGTGCAGGGGATGGCAGGTTGTTCTGATTTAGTTTCCCAGAGTTTTTTCAGTTTCTTTATTGTCAGTTGTTGTGGGTACAGTGTTTTCAGACCAGCTGGTATCTCTTTTCCATGTTTCGCCAGCCTTAACAAACTTCCATATCTGCCCATCATCTCGTAGGCTGAAGCTTTCATGTTATGCCGAGCTGCGGTTTAAGGAAGCTGCAGCACGCAACTTTGGACAGACATCAGGTGGAAGACCAGGGCGTGTTCGGAAAGCAATCCGTCTTTCACGCCTAGCTTTATCAGAGGCTACAAGGTATGAACATGCCTCAGTTGAGTTTGAAAACGACAGTCTAATTAGCCTGGGTTTCGGGCCTGGTCGGCCAAGGCGTAGAACACCCTTTGCGGGAGCACAGCCCAGGTCTTTGGATGAACTGGCAGCAAATGCCTGAAGATCAACTATGTCTTCTGGTACACCAATGGCAATCACTTTGTGGTTTGCAGATTCAGTGGCATTCTCAGTGCGTCTAGGTTCAACATGAGGTACGCAGAGATTTTTTAACAAGGCACTCCGGTAAGATCCCTCATTGTGGGGTTCTACACGAACGCTTGATTTTATTCCTGCTATTTCTCGTCTTAAAGCAGAAATCATTTGCCGTATTTCCTCAAACTCCGTATTGACGGTCGGTTTTTGTTGTTGTTCTTCTCCTTCAACAGGCATGGTAGGGGAAGACACAGTCGTCGGTTGTTGTTGTTGAAAAGTAACGGGTGAGGAAGACATGGGTTGCTGTTGTTGATGAAGTCCTTCAACGGGGGTAGTAGCAGAAGCTACGGTCGTTGGTTTTTGCTGTTGTTCAGGAACAATGGTAGAGGAAGACACGATCCTCGGTTTTTGTTGTTGTTGTTCGGCAACAATGGTAGAAGAAGACACGATCTTCGGTTTTTGTTGTTGTTGTTGTTCTGCAGCAATGGGAGAGGCAGGCATACAGTCCAGGCACTGAAAGGACCAGTTTGTTAGCTGGACCATCTCCCAGAGTCTATCCATCGTAGCCATATGATGTTTCTTGTTTTGGCCTGGGATCTTCTGGAAGCCTGTGGCGCATTGAAGGCAGACAGAGATGTGACAGGTTCCACATTCGACCCAATGATTATGGAACGAGTTTTCGGGTTCCGGAGAGGAGATTGCGTTGGTATGGACATGTGATGTGTATGAAGGACGACAGCTGTATAAAAAAGTGCAGGGCAATGAAAATTGATGGAAGCTGTGGAGTGGGTAGACCAAGAAAAACCTGGGACGAGGTGATAAAAACTGACCTTGCCCACCTACACCTCTCTAAGACAATGACACTGGATCGAGACCTTTGGCGCCATGCAGTTGTACAGAAGACCCGACTGCCATTGCATACAAACCTACAGTCAGTAGGCACCTCTTAACTCAATGTACACCCCACCCTCCCTCTCCCGTTCTGTCCACTGTGTCGAAGACACAACATACCACACTGTAAGGTGGCCATGTAGGAGACACGGTGAAAAGGCTTCCAGTCCACACTCTAAATGTGGTTGGTGTTAGGAAGAGCATCCAGCTGTAAAAAAAATCTGCCAGAGACGGTTCCGTGCGAACGAGACATGGTCTCCTGATCATTCCCGCATCAAATGAAACAAAACCATCTAACCCATGCTAGCGTGGAAGATGGATGTTAAACAATGATGATGATGATATATATATATATGTCTGCCATGACATACAGTTTCACTACCTCATCCCATGTCTTCCTTAATATGCCTCTTCCTCAAATCACATCTACTGAGATTTCTTTATACAACTGTCATTTTCCATAAGCATTACATGTCCATACCAGCATAGTCTTCTCTCTTACATACTGCATTCAATTCCTCTTATGCCATTTTTTTTTTTTTTAGCTCACTTATGCTACATCAATCATCTACACTGACATTAAACATCCATCAGAGCATACTTGCTTCATTATTTTCTAAGTGAAGAGCAATGTCTCACTGCCCTGTGGAATTGCTATTCACAATCAAACATCATACAGCCTTCCCTTTACTCTGAGAGAGAAGCCTTTTGTTGTCAGTAGAGGTACTAGCTCTCTAAACTTCTTTCAGCCTGTTCTTACCCTGGCTATCATGCTTTCAGAGTATCTTCCCCTCACTTATGATTAAGTCACCTAGGTAACAAAAGCTGTCAACAACTTCTAAAGTCCTTAACAATTAAAGAAATGCATTTCATGTATGCCCTTGGTGCTTACATCTGTGTATCTCCCACATGAAAGTCTATCTTTTCCGTTCACCTACCTGTAGTTCCACTCTCCACCTTCTGTATCTATAGATTACTCTGAAATATCTGCCCACCTTTTTCTTATATATCAAGCAAATCCACTTCCCTGAGAGTATCAGCTTCTTATTCTCTGTCCTACTTATTATGACATTAGTTTTAGGTTTCTTGATTCTACATTTTTCTTCCGTGCCTGGAATTTTGCCGCTAACTTTCCCATAGATTCAGCTATAAGAATTAAATCATCAGCATACAGGAATTCTTTAAACTCATCTGTGGTGGCCTGAAATACACTGAGATACAGAAATTGACTGAGGACTGAGATTTGGTCGATACCTACTTGCACTTCAAATTCATCACTGTACTTTTTGCCTACAATAACATTGTTGGTTGTACCTCTATACATAACTTACAATCCCCTCACAAGCCACTTGTCTTGATCCCATACTGTACACTAGATTACAAAGCAAGAGACTCTTCAGATCCACAAAAGCCAAGTACAGAGGTTTACTTCTGCAGTTGTCTAACAATGAAGAGTGCTTCAGTAGTACCCCTACCTGGCATAAAGATGAACTTCATCTCATCGAGTTTGATTCTGTCTCTAGGTGGTTGTACTATAACCTTTTCAGTATCATTCATGACATGGTCCATCAGCTTCATGCCCCTTTTGTTACCTCTCTCTAGTGTGTTTCCTTTGCCCTTGTAGCAGTTTACAATGATGCTACTGCAACCACACATATACACACCACCATTACCGTCACCATTTTACGTTAGCATTCCATGCTGGCATGAATTGGACTGGATGTCATGTTCTGATACTAGACAACTCCAGAGATCACATTTTACTCATACGTTCTTCCATATTTTTGGCATGGTTTCTACTGCTGGATAATCTTCCTAATGTCAAACACTTTACAGTGTGTATTTGGTGCGTTTTGTCGTGGCACCAGCATCACCTTACAGTGTGGGTTGAATGCTATACATATATATGTTTGTATGTGTGTGTGTGCGCGACAGAGGGAACAGAATGCAAAGATTATCGTATATTGTCTTAGTTATTTCGGACTCTTCGTCAAGAAAATACGCTGTGAAAAACTTATCTACCAGTGCGACTTATATGATATATTGTATACTATTTAAAACAAAAAATTATGTTAGGAAAGTAAAATAAATAAAACCATTTTAAAAGCAAGGGAGACAATTTAATTAAGGAAATTAACGTTCTTTGAGAATATTATCTCCCTTATTTCTCCATGTAAGACTTAGTAATAAAACTTATGGTGGAAGGTTTTTAGATAAATATAAGCACTTTAAAATAAAGAATTTTGAAACGAAGGGCCCGGGTCGGTTTCAAGTGGTTTGGCATGAAAAGGGTTAATTGAATTATTCCTGTTTGTTTCAGATGACATTTACCCATCCCGAAAACGGAGAATACCAGTTTTTTGAAATAACATTTCGTTCAGTGAAGTCAGGAATTTTAGGTGTCATTGAACTAACTACCACTGTACGCTCCAGCATTAAACATATAATCAAACTAGAGAATCCACTAACAACAGCTGTTAACTTTACTTTCAATTCAAACATATCTGACTTAATAATGCCTGCGGCTTCACTCTCGATTCCTGAACAATCTGAGGTAAGTTGATATAGACATTCATCACTATTATTGTCACTACTACCGTTATTATCATCATCATTACTGCCACCACTACCACCTTCATCCCCATCATCACCACCAATATATTCATCACCATTGTCATCACTGTCAACAGCACCATCACCTTCATCATTGTCACCATCATCATTATCCTTATCACCAACACCATCACTATCACCACCATCGTCATTATCATCAAAAATACTGCCTATGAGTTTCAAATAATTTTGTAAATTATCAAAAATTTGGAATTTATTAATTTAACTAGCTTTCTCATTATTACGGAGTTTGGAACATAACTAAACAACAGTTCTGGCATAAAATTATGTTGGAAGACTTTTATATAAATATAAGTACTTTAAAGCAAACAATGCTGCATTATAGAACCAGGGGTGGTTTCAAGTGAATTGTTGTGTAAACAATTGATAAATAAAAAATATTGAACCAGAGGTGTTTTCAGGTGGTTTGTTATGTAAAAAAAATGATGTATGTTCTGATTAAACCTTTTCATACCAACCCAGTTAAAACTAACTGTGGTTCTATGAAACAAAACTACCCATGTTAAAGGGTTCCAACATAATTTTATATATGAACCATGTTAAGTTACTATCTTTGTAATGAAATAATTGTGTATTCCATTAGAAATATTGTCCTAAAAGTGTTAACAGCCTGTGTGTTTGATTTAAAGGGTGAGATAACAATTGAATACCAACCTATTAAAATTGGTGATGTGACTGGTAAACTGGAACTTTTCAGTCCAGAACTGGGATCCTATCTGTATGAACTGAACCTGAAGGCTACTCCAGCAGGTAATGAGAAGAGTATCTACCTCCAGGCCCCTCTGGGACAAGGCAGTACGCAGCTGGCCAAATTTATTAACTTTGCTAAACAGAAAACAGATTACCAATGCAAGGTAAGAGACAATCAGTTATTTTGGTTCACAAAAAACAAAAAAACATTTTTATTACAACTACCATCGTCGTCACAACAAGCATCACCACTAACCACCATCATCATAGTTGTGTATTAACAGAACTATCAAAGTGTTGAACAAAATACTTTGGTGTATAATTTCTAGTTCTTTATATTCTGAGTTCAAATCTCACTGAGGTCAACTTTGCCTTTCAACCCTCCAAAGTCAATAAAATAAATAACCAGTTTTGTAATGGGGTTGATATAATCGTCTTTCCCTTCCTCCAAAAAATTGTTGGCCTTATGCCAAAATTAGAAACTACTACTAATAATAATTGTTTCTACTTTAGGCACAAGGCCAGCAATTACCCAGTGCATTACTGGTACTTTATTTTATCGACCCCGTAAGGATGAAAGGCAAAGTCAACCTCGGCGGGATTTGAACTCAGATCGTAAAGGGACGTAACTATGATGGAAAGCATGGCTTCCGACCCTCTACCGATACTGCCAATCCACCACTAATAATGATATTAGGGTGGAGGATTGGCAGATTCATTAGAGGGTCAGATAAAATGTTTTGAAGCATTTAGTTACAGCCCTTTATATTCTGAGTTCAAATCCCACTAAGGTCAACTTTGCCTTTCATCCTTTTGGGGTAAATAAAATAAAGTACCAGTTGTCATACCCCATGGGAATGAGAGTTGGGAGTGTCTGCTTATAAACACATGGGCACCTAAAACCTTAACGAAACCATAGAACATATTACTAAGTCATGCACGATTGTGAGTGATGACTGAAGTTCAGATATGCAACACCCAAAGGAAGGACAGGGTGGTCATGCTGGGAATGTCTTTGATCATAGTTCTGACCTGGTTTAAGCCAGTGGTCTGCAACTCTTTTTTTCGTGATACAAACCCTAAATATTACTGGGAGACATATAATAAAGAACCCTTGACTTTGATATTTCATAATACGAACACCAAATAATTTATATAAGAATCATGTTAAGTTACTACCTTAGTAATGAAATAATTAATAATTTGAGTAAGGGTTTATAATGTGGTAGTATGGCAGAAATAGTAGTAAGGTAGTGTAGAGTTATGTCCCTTGATATTCTGAGCCCAAACAATTCAGTTTGATGTCACTAATAGATTTTTGATAAATTTCAATTAATTTTCTCTTAAATTGGCAACTATTAATTACATAATCTTAACTTTAGTATTATCGAAACTGTTATAGAGGGTTTAAAATAGCCAAGTGAGGTGAAAATTTGTGAAGCATACTATACTTTTCATTGTAGTACGGAAACACAATAATTTTCATTTGGATTGGCAGTATCGGTAGAGGGTCGGACGCCATGCTTTGCAGCATGGAGTTACAGGCTTTTACGATCTGAGTTCAAATCCCGCCGAGGTTAACTTTGCCTTTCATCCTTACAGGGTCGATAAAATAAAGTACCAGTAATGCACTGGGATAATTGCTGGCCTTGTGCCAAAAGTAGAAACAATTATTATATTATTAAGGGCAGTGGATTGGCAGTATCGGTAGAGGGTCGGACGTCTTGCTTTGCAGCATAGAGTTACGGCGCTTTATGATGTGAGTTCAAATCCCGCCGTGGTTAACTTTGCCTTTCATCCTTACAGGGTCGATAAAATAAAGTACCAGTCACACACTGGGGTCGATTTAATCGACTTTCCCCTCTTCCCAAATTGCTGGCCTTGTGTCTATATAAGAAACCATTATTATTATATAATTAAAATAAGTACCAGTAATGTACTGGGTAATTGCTGGCCTTGTGCCTAAAATAGAAACAATTATTATATAATTAAAATGCATTTATTTAATTAGAATTTCATGTTAACCCTTTCGTTACCAAATTTCTAATGAAAGACACTGCCTATTATTATAATTTTGAAAATAATCAAGTATATGAAGGGATTTAATGATATAATTTTTTTTTTTTTCATTATGAAGTTATTGCTTAGAACATAGATTAACAAAGGTTCTTACAAAAAATTATGATGTTTTTTTATAAATATAAACATTTTAAAATAAACCATTTTGTATTATAGAACTGAGGTGGGGGCAGGTGATTTGATCTCAAAACAGTTAATGCCACCACCAGTTAGTTTGGGTACCTTTAGCAAAGTCCAATTTGTTGCAAGCATTCATACGAGATTTCCAGGTTGAGATACCTTCCTCCTTCCCACTAGTCCTAGAAACCCTGAAAAGAGCCATGGGGACCTCACATTCCTTCCTGGACTAAACATCATCATTATCACCGTTCCTACGTCCACTTTTGGACTGGATGGGTTATTACTGTTAAATGTTACATATTTTGGCATGGTTTCTAACACCAACCACCTTACAGAGTGTACTGGGTGTATTTTTGGTCCACCAGCACTACAACTTTACAGATTGGGCTGGATGCATTTTATCGTGATTCCAACCGTAACACTTTACAGGGTGAAGTAGGTTCATTTTATCTTGGCACCAGAACTAAAGAGGTTATCACATTACTCATCCTGACTTAAGTCTCCTCTCAACCCTAATACTGTCTCTATTCAATTCCCAAACACTGTTGCATCCGGTCTCACCACATATTCTTTTAATGTTATAATGCTTATGGTGGACAGATCTTTTGTATTATGTCTTATCTCCAGAAAAATTAATATTGTCTTTATTTAAATATCCAGTTTGATTTCAAAAATAAATTTCAGCTTTGTCTTTTTTTTTTTACTGTTTAGTAACGAAGGGAAGGGTTATGCCGATGACCCTTTTCAGAGCCTTCATGACTGGTGGAGGGGAAGGGAGGAAGGGATTTTCAAATAAGAGACCTGGCCTTATAACTGAGTGGACTCTGCTAAATACATCAAAAGGCTAGGTAGTGGTGTTGGTTTAAGTCACAGCAGGATTTGAACTCAGAACACAAATTACCACATCAAATACAGCAAGGCATCTTGACAATTCTGCCAATCCACCACCACAGAGTGGTGCCTTGTTTTGTCAACACTGAATGAAGTACATTTAACTTTAGTGGAATTTGAACTGAGAGCACTGAGATTCAGAACAAATACCACAAGATATTTTCTTCTATGTTCACACAACTCTGCCAATTCACCACCTAACTAGATAAACAATTGTTTGGATGTGATGACAGACTAGGTGAGGTATTTTATACCCCTTATATATAACTGGTAAGTCATGACAGACTGGGTGAGGTATCTAATACCCCTTATATATACAAGAGAAAAAAAACTAAAAGAAAAATGGGAAAGGACAGCTAAAGAACAGTTAAATGTTTTTGTTGTTGAATCTTTTTGTAGTCTCCATGTATTGGAAGATCTTGTTTATGGTTGGTAGATCCTTGACAATATATAGCACCTCCAGTCTTGGTAGCATTTTTCAGACTAGTTTTAAAATGTCCTTGCTCTTTCTCTTTCCCTCAGACTTTTATATAGGAACAAATAATGCCATCACATGTAATAAGACTGGAGGGTACAGCTGAAATGTTGTGACTATAACAACCAAGATGAGGTCACTTGTCTGAATATATCAATGTATAAAAATGATAATTTTTTCTGAAGAAAGCCAGAGGGTACAACAGTTGTAACATTGTGACTATAACAACCAAGATGGAGAGGACACTAGTCTGAATATATCAGTATATAATAGTAACTTTTTATGTCCTGAATAATATTGATATTATGATATTTTGTAGAGTGCTGTATATTTTAAAGATATTTTGTATTTCTGTTCCAACAGGTTGATAATACAGACTTCCATGTGGACAGGTCCATTTCAGCTACCAGTGCCTCGTCTTCAGGAACTGAAATATCATTTGATGTAAATTTTGAACCATCTCGTTTGGGAGAGCAGCGAGCCACCCTTACAGTTTCATCACCAACTGGTGGGGAGTATATTTTCCCTCTGTTAGGGATGTGTACCCCACCAAAACCACAGGGACCTTTCACCATTAAATCAGGTTCAAATATTTTCATCACTTTCCGCAATGTCTTCAATGTGTTGACTGCTTTCAAATTCCAAGTTGACAATGAACGGTTCACTCTAACAAAGAAGAAAGAAAGTATTCGTCCCCGCAAGGACAACCGTATATCTGTTGCTTTTGAAAGTATGAATCTCCCTGCTCAAACAGAAGTGAAGGGAAAACTAATAGTTTCGTGTCCCTATCTCACTGCAGATACTACGACTGTACAATGGGTATTTTATTTGAAAGGAGTCGTTGTGTAATTGGACCATCAATACATTTTTCATTTCTGCTCTATATATAACTAGGCCCTCAATAAATTTATGTACACCTCTAATTGGACCAACAATACATTTATCATCACCTTTGCTCAATATATAACTGGACCCTCAATAAATATATCTACAACTCTTCTGTGTAACTCAACCATCAATAAATGTATCTTCACTGGATCATCAATAATTGTTTTACCTGCTTTTGGGGGTTTTGATAGAAATATTTTTTTTGTTTTTGTTTTTTTATTTGCATATAAGGTATGTGCATTTTGTAACGCTGGTTTATGGTAGAGGGCTTCTTCTCTGAAGCCCCAATGCCCAGCTCTACAGTTTCTTGCAACTGACTACTTTTATATAGCAAAGTTACTCATAGAAAAAACAAAGAGATATATCCAGGAAGATATGGAATGAGGTAGTGAAGACCAATCTTTAATAAGCTTTGTCATCTCTGTCATGATGACAGTGATGACAAAGGACCATGATGATTGGCAATATGCTACACTGGAGAAGAGCTATCAGCATAAAATGCGACCTGATTCATCCATGTTCCACCCTCCCATTTTCCAATGCCTACCAGCATAAAAGGAACCCCCACCTGTCTGTGTATGTCTTTTTTCACAACACTGCCCAGGTGACAATGAACATTAAAAAATGATATATAATAATCTAAGTCAATTATTATATTGCTGCTGTAGCTGTCTGTATGGCCGATTTGTTAAAAGTTTGGACAGTATTTCATGCTGGTGATTTCAATCTGTACCAAGAATTATAATAGGGGACTGGTATGTGCATTTTCTTCTTTTTTTATTTGATAAAAAAGAATTTTCAAACATCTCTGATCCTGGGAAGGACTCTACTCTGGACCAAAGTTCTATGTGAGATCATGCTATGGGTTTCGCCTGGGATTGAACCGCCAACCAGGATCTCACATTTGTTTGCAGATGCCTTTACTCACAAGTCTACCCAGAAGGCAACAATAATCATAGAAAAATGTTCTACTTAAAGCTAAAAACTCTGAAACCAATTATCAAAATAACTAAGTATTCTATTTTTCACATCAACTTTATGGCTGCCTCCATGGTCTTATGGGTAAAGATATTCGGAGATAGTAGCAAAACAGATAGGTGAAGGAGGGTTTCAATCCCTGCCAATAATTATATTAGGGTGTTTAATTAAATTTTCATGTTAAAAGATTGAAAAAGAAATTACAGTATATAGCCATGTATCTCACACACACCATTTACTTACAGCATTCTTAGCTCAGTATGTTTTGAAGGTCCAGTAGATGTCACATGTTTGGGTTAAATGTAATTTCTTTTTCTCTGGAAAAATATGAGTGTATATGGCAAATATTTTTAATTCATAAAACTTTACTGAAGAGATTGATTATGTGCAGGCCCAATGTGAAATTGAACCCATGTTGGGATGTGACATATCGAAACCTTTTGTGACCACACTGTCAGAACTTTAAACCCGTAACCCTGAAATTACTTCATAAAAGCTGTATACTCTGTCAACCGAGCCTCCATGTCATAGGTCAACTTGCTATAAGTAACAGCCAAAATCTCCTTGAAATCAAACCTGTCTTTAAAACAAAAGAGGATACATGTAGTCTTAAATACACAATGTCTGAATAAAAGATAGGATGGTCATAGTTGGAACATCTTTGATCATAATTCTGCTGGATCAGGACTACATTGGGGTAAAACAACAGCAATAATCATTTATATATTAACTACTATACTGCACATTAAATAATGTAGTCCTAGATACACTATGTCTGAATAAAAGATAGGATAATCACAATTGGAACATTTTTATCATAGATCTGATATGTGCCATATTAAAATACATCCAGCCCACTCTTTAAGGTGGTAGTGCTGGTGCTACAACTAAAAGCAACTAGTCCATACTGTATGGTGGTAATGCTGGAGTAACAATAAAATGCTTCCAGTATATGCTGTAAAGTGGTTGGCATTAGGAAAGGCATCCACCCATAGAAACCAAACCAAAAACAGAATGTACAAGCAAGACATGGTTTTCTGACCAGTCTAGCCATACATGCAGTCATGGAGAATAGAAGTTAAATGGTGATAATGATGATGACATATATACTAAAGTAGGTGTTTAAAAACCATGGTACTTAAAACATTGAAACATTAATTGAATGAGCACTTAATGTGTGTAAATAGAGTGTATAAGTTTCAAGACTGTGTGAATGTCCTTGTCTCATAGCCATATAACAAGACAGATTCAACTGTTGCTAAAAAGCGTTTGATCTCCCAGATCTACGATAGTTTATGACATACTTGCCACACAATTGTCTCTTTTTATTTTTTTTCTGCCTTTATTACAAAAGAAAATGAAAATCACAAGTTAATTACAGATACACAAAAAAAACTTAATTAACTCGTTTCTGTATTTCTAATGAAACACACTGCATATTATTTTCCAATCATTTTGAAAAATAATCAAGAATTTGGAAAGATTTAGTAATATAACTAACTTTCTCATTATTAACTTGGTATTTGGAACATTACTTAAATATTCTTACATAAATGATGATGAAATGATGAAAGTTTTTTTTTTAGATAAATAAACACTTTAACCCTTTCGTGACAATATTTCTAATGAAAGGTACTGAAAATAATCAAGAATTTGGAAGGGTTTTGTAATATAACTAACCTCCTCCTTATTAAGTTGGTGTTTGGAGCATAACTTAAAGGATCTTATATAAAATTATAATGGCAAGTTTTTTTTTCTTAAATAAATATAAAAACTTTAAAATAAACAGTTTAGTATCATTGAATGAAGGGTAGTTTGGTATGAAAATGGTTAACAGAAGCTCTTAATATAACTAACTTTCTTATTATTGGGTTGATGTTTGGAACATAACATATAAAATTATAATTGAATGTTTTTTAGATAAATATAAACTTTAAAACAAACACTTTTATATTGGAAAAACCAGGGTAGTTTGATATCAAAATGGAACATTTTTAGATACATATAAATACTTTAAAATAAACAGGTCTATATCCTTGAACCAGGGGCAGTTTCAGACAGCTTAGTGTTAAACGGGTTAATGGTAATGTTTAATAAATATAAATACTTTTAAAACAAACAAGTTTTATATCAAAGAACTATGAGGAGGGGGGTGGCATCAAAAGGGTTGAACAAAACAAAAACAAAAATAAAAAATAATAATCAACAAATATAAACAATAGAAACAAGTTTATTGTTTGAAAGTTGGGGATGTTTTTTTTTGTTTTTTTTTTTTACCTGAGGCCTTATGAGATGTCTCCCCCCACCCCAAGAAGAGAGGTTGTGAATGAGTACTCTCTTCTGAAATATTCCAGCTAAAACTGTCGATCTATAGCTCACACATGAACAATTGAAATACCCAAGACAAATATAGTTGGTTTAGTTACAACAGTCATCATATACACACAGATTATCTAAGGTTTGCAGGGGAGCTGGGCTGTGAAAAAAGGTCAAACAAGCTATTTTTTTTAATGTTCATTGCCAACAAAATGTTTTAAATAATTAATTGTAGTGATGACAGGTGAAATATGTTATATAGAGGTACATTATACCTGATATAGGTACATTATATCTAATATATAGGTACATTGTCTCTGATATACAGGTACGTTATATCTGATACAGGTATGGTATATCTGATATATGTGACACAGGTACTTTATATGTGATATAGGTGTACATTATATCTGATGTAAGTTCATTATATGTGACATATAGCGTACAATATATCTGACATATAGAGTACTTTATATCTGATATAGGGATATAGGTACATAAGTACATTATATCAGAAAAAAGATGAGTGGTTTAATCAGATGCAGTGAAAAAAAAAAAATTCTACTGTAATTCTATTGCCTTTTATTATTTTTTCCTGTTTTTGTTATGATTTTTTCTTTAATAGGTGTAAAAAATATGTGTAGAAGTATTTTAATGATTTTTTAAAATGCATCCACTAAAATTGATTTCATGATGATTAAATTCAGTGGAAGTATCTGTCAACTGACTTGAAGAAATGAGCAAATTAAAACAGTATTATTATTCCCTGAAGAAAAAAAAAATGAAGTGTAATTTTTTTTTTGTATTTTTTGCTAAATATTATTATTTTTATTATTGTTATTATAATTATAATTATTATATCGTTGATATAAGTTAAGATGAGATCTGGTTTTTGAAACATTAATAATAAATGGTGAATGAACGAACGAACATTGTTTTTCCTTCTTCCAACAAGGAGATCACATAATGGAATTAGGAATTTTAAAATGACGACACTGGATTAGTAGTAGTAGTAGTAGTAGTAGTAGTAGTAGTAGTTGTAGTAGTAGTAGTGATAATCCAGTGTGGTCCGATATCCAGTTGAGTTACCTAGTTATGTATTATAAGCGAGCAAGCAACCGGCTGGCTAACCTACCAGCCCTTCTCCATGTAATTCATCATTAATGACCCCTCCCCCCCTCCTCACACACACGCACACACCAAGAACAAATTTGTTCTAGGTTCAATACCCTTCACTGCCAAAGGCAAGAATTAACAGCCCTAAGCCTGCTTAGTAAGTAAACTAAGGAAATGAATTGAAAAGAGAGACCAGCAATATAAGAATTCTGGTATAAAATGTTTCCCACAAATGTGAAATTAGAGTTAACACAAAGAAAAATGTAAAAGAAAGGAGCCAATTATTTTTTCCATTGCTGTGATATCTGTCAGTCCTGGCATGTGGTGAGATTTGAACTCAATACACAGAGCTGGATGAGATACAACAAAGCATCCTACTCAACTCTAATAATTCTGCCAATCCACTTTTCCATGACTGATACTTTATTGACCCCAAATGAGTGAAAAGCAAAGTTGACCTCAGTGGGATTTGAACTCAGTGAAAGAGAGCTGGAACAAATACCAACAATGCCAAATTCACCACTTTTATTGAATAAAATTGTTGCTGCAAAACCCATGTGTATTCATATTATTGTTGTTATTATTAATGAAGGTGAAACATTTCCAACAAACGTATACACACCATATTTACAGGGATTATAATTTTAACCATTATAGCACTGCCAGGCCAATATATCAGACTCGATAACATAGCCAAAAACACTACATAGGTGATACATATCAGACTAAAAATGTAATGTTTTTCCTATCTAAAAAAATTAACCTCTACCGGAGTAGCCAGTTAGTATTGGTCAAGAGAGAGAGAAATGACCAATATATATATATATATATATATATATACTGGTCACTTTAGTAGAGGTTGTTAAAAAACAGTAGCCAGTATGTACTGGTCAAGAGAGACCAATATATATATATATATACTGGCCAACTCGAGAAGTTATCTTTGTTGAACAAAAGACAAGACCCATCCTGAAATTGATGGGCTTTGATGAATCCCTTGTGCTATAAATTAGCCACAGGGGGACATAGAACAAGATATATATTTTCTGCCCATATTGGAAATATACACAAACAAATGAAATAATGGTTGGAGTCCCAGAATGGGAGTCTGTAGAAATATTTATATAAATGCTATTTTGATTTTGATAAGTAGCCTATAGTGTTTCTTTTGTTTTTTTTGCTAAATGATTTAATTTAAGACTTAAGTTCAAATTAATGATTGACAATAATAAACAGGATTGGTGATTAGCTTCCTCCTCCTCCATGATTAGTAATAATTAGAGCCAAGCAGGATTATTATTATTATTATTATTATTATTATTTCTTTCATAGTTTTTACTGCATCACCAACTGCACAACCATATTCCTGCGGTGGGTGCAGTATTATGTTCTTATTTGTGAGAGTAATGGTGGTGGTAGGAGTATAAACTCCTTCTGTTAGTGTACTGTATCAATCCTGATTAGTTATAGGCGTTTTGATGGTTGTTTCTGATGTTATTTTACCGTCTGTTCTATTAGGTATGCTATATGTAATGTGAGTTGTATTATTTTATTGGGTATTAAATTTTATAGAGAATATGCTGTGTGAGTTATGTTGTTTTATTTTATTAGGTGCATATTGTACAGGATGTGTATTGAGTGTGACGATTGTTCTGTTTGATCTGTGCTATTGAATCAATAATGTCTTGCACAAAATGTGGGCTGTTCTTAGCAGAACTATTTTGGCATTGTGAGCCCTAGTGTGGCTTCTATGTATTTGTTCATGTCTTTTTATCATACCTAGCAGTTAACATATGTTGGCCAATAACTATAACAATTATAGAATTCTTCAGCACAAAGCTTCTCATTAAAAGCAAATATATATATATATATATATATATATATATATATATATATATATATATATATATATATACACACATTGCTAATTTACCAAAATTGTTTAGTTGCTAAAATAATTAAAACTTAGTTTGTTAAAATTACCTACTTTGATTTTTACTACAAACTTTGTAAATGCAATATACATATATATATATATTTATATGCATATATATAAAAAAGAAGTTGAAAATGCAATTGGAGTATTTAAGAAGATTTATTTACAATAACTTTACTGGTTTCACAGTTTTATGATTTTCAAAAGTTAAGTGAGATGGTCTGACGGGATGGGAAATTTCTTTCCCGTTTATGCCAAAAAGTGACTTAGATTAAAGTATAATTTGATTGGTTGTAGATGATCACGTGATTGGTTATAGAGTTTTATTGTAGCTTTTGTGCCAAAAATTGATGACCACGTGATTAGGAATAGAATTTTGTAGTTTTTGCACCCCAAAAGTTGGCGGTGTCATGGTTCAGTGAACATGGCTAGTGACAACCCCAAAAGGAATTCATGTCTATTTCGGTGTGTTAACTAGCGAAGTCTATAGAATGGTTTGTGACAATATGTACATATAATATGCATATGCATTTACAAAGTTTGTAATAAAGATCAAAGCAAGTAATTTTAACAAACTAAGTTTTAATCATTTTAACGGTTAAACAATTTTGGTAAATTAGCAATGTATGTGTGTGTGTGTATATAGTATGAGTGGTAACTGTAATGTGGTGGAAGGGATTTAGTAGTAGTGACTATACTGTGGTGATTATAGTTTTTAAATGAGAGAAAAATGACTGCATTATTATTACATAAAATAATCTCTAACGTCATGGGGTAGAGGGTAAGGGTTGTTTATTATTATTATTATTATTATTATTAGTAGTAGTAGTAGTAGTAGTAGTAGTAGTAAACACAGGAGGCAGGATCATTCACTGCAAAAATATCTTCAAAAGAAAAATAAAGAAACAAAAAATAACAAATTTTCTTCTTTTGAGACTCAGTGTGTGTGTGTGCGTGAGCACATAAAACAAAGATACTGAGTCACACATGTATATATATAAAAGTATATAGTATGTATATGCATGTATAAAGTATATATATATATATATATATATATATATGGACACGCTGTTTATTCACAGGCACCAAATACAAGGTTTCAAAAGAACAAAAAATAAAAATTAAAGAACAAAAGGAAATTTTTTTTTTTTTCAAGTATGAATTTTGGAAGACGGAAACTACAAAGACCCGTCGTGTATATGTGTGATTGTATATGTCTGAGTTTATATTTGTATCTGTTTGTGTTTGTGTCATAACTTAGTGGTTAAAAAAAAAAGAGATCAATAAAATAATTACCAGATTTGAAAAAATATGTACTGGGGTCAATATGATTGATTAAGTCCCTTTATGGCAGCACACAATGACTGCAATCTAATAACTGAAACCAGTAAAAGAATAAACAAAATGAACACAAAATAAATTTTTTAGGAGGGGGATGAAGTTCGTTGGCTGATGGAAGGTAGCTGGCCTCTATAGAGATGAAGGTAGCTGGCCTTTACAGAGATGATGGGCTGCTGAATGGTAGTGATAGTGGTGTTGTCAGTAAGAGTTAGAACATTGTTGTTGTTGTGTGGTAGGTACAAGGAGGAGGAGGAGATACAATGAGAAGATGAAGGAGAAGGAAATAAAGGAGGAGGCAAAAGAGATGTTGTGTCACCAATTCCTTTGGAAAAGAAAACCTGGTGCTACCAACCAGTTAGTTCCAGCAACAGAAGTCCTGCTTGTCTTCAAGTAGCGGTCAGTAGTCACAGCAGCAGTGCAAACTGACCACTTAATTCTTCTTCTTATTATTATTATTAATTATTATCGTTATTATTATTAGACACAAGGCTAGCAATTGTTTTTTCTTAGGAAAGGTATATAAGTCGATTACAATGACCCCAGTACCTGACTGGTAATTTATTTTATCAACCCTGGAAAGATGAGACGCAAAGTTAATCCTGCCATAGTCAACTTCACCTTTCATCCTTCTGAAGTTAACAAAATAAAGTACCAGTGAAGAAATTGCTGGCCTTGTGCCTACATTAAAAACCATTATTTTTACTATTATTATAATTATCATTATCAATTAAAATTAACATTATTATTATCGTTATCAGTATCATAATTATTATTATCAGTATATTATTAGGCACAACTGGGACAGTTCAACTAAATAAAAGCAACCAGAAAGACTTAGGTCTCTTCCTCTGCCTCCTCCTCTTCATCCTCCTCATCCTCTTCCTCATCATCTTCTTCGTCGTCTTCATCTTCCTCATCATCTTCTTCGTCTTCCTCATCCTCTTCGTCCTCATCGTCATCATCTTCGTGGTACATTAGATTGGAGTTCTGCATGTCTGTACTGTTCTGCAACCCGTCGTCTTTCTTCTTTTTCGACGTGGACACGGTTAAGTCAAGTGGAGCGTCTCCAAGACGTTTTGTTGGTTTCTTAAACATTTTGTCTTCTCCAACCAATTCTACAAACAAAGCAAAACAACAAACATTAACAGAAACAAATATGAAAGCATATAAATGGAGGCACATGGCTTAGTGGTTAGGGCATTGGCCTTGCAATCGAAAAGTTGTGAGTTCAATTCTCAGACCGGGTGATGTGTTGTTTCCTTGAGCAAGACACTTTATTTCACATTGCTCTAGTTTACTCAGCTGTAGAAATGAGATGATAGGGACTGGGGTCCATATCATTCCACTGCAAAGTGGTCGTGGAGGTGCCACGGCAAAAAAGCACCCAGCACTCACTGTAAATGAGGTTGGTGTTAGGAAGGGCATCCAGCTGTAGAAATCAAGCCAGCATCAGTTCCCGTCCCACCCTTGCAAGCAGGGAAAAAGCGGACGTAAAATGAAATGATGATGATATAATGGTTTCTGATTTAGGCACAAAACCAACAACTTTTGGGGGAGGGAAAAACCGATTAAATCGACCCCAGTACATTGCTGGTACTTTATTTTATCGACCCTGTATGGATGAAAGGCAAAGCTAATAATAAACACGTATGAAAATGGGCATCTCCGTAAAATCTATACAAGCGATAGCTTATTTTGCCTTAGCAAATATCACTGAAGATGGATAAAAATATTGAAACACTAGTGTTTGGTATTTTCACCTAGTTACTGAGGGAGCTGTCTGTGACATGATCACAACTTAAAATATAATAGAGGTGTATATGTTAATGCTACTGCCAACGTATGTATTAGTTTAGAAATTTTGAAAGTTTGTTAGTTTATTGTAAGCTGCTACAATGTTTTCAAAAAAATTACTCAAACAAGTTGGGTGTATAAATCTTTATAGACAGGAAAATGTGAACATAGTCTCCAATGCAACCATCCAACATATTAGTATAGTTTATATAAAGCATTGTGAGATATGTTGTATGTTTTGTTGGGTTCTTAACCTTTTAGTTATATTTCCAATGAAAGAGACTGCCTATGATTTTCAGAATAATCAGGAATTTAGAGAGATTTAGTAATATAACTATTTTTTTTATTATTAAGCTTGTGTTTTGAACATAATTTAACAAAGGTTCATACAGAAAATTATGATGGAAACTTTTCAAAGAGATGATAATTTGTCTAATGCTGGTGTTATGATAAAATGCACTCAGTAGAATGTATGTAAGCAAGATGCAGCCCACTGGTTTGTATGAACACTTGAAAGAGGGTGCGAATGTATGTAAGGAAGATGCAGGACTCCAGCCCATTTAAATTCTGTTTGTGTACCAGACCCATCCAACCCTTGCTAGTAGGAAAAGCAGATGTTAAATGAGAAGGATGATGATGATAAACAGTTTTGTATCATAGAACTAGGAGCAGTTTTAAGGGGTTTGGTATCAAAAGTATTAACACTATCTTTGCTAACCAATTCTACAAAAAAACCAATGCATAAAGGAAACATTTACAGCAGATGTGAATTGCATTAAACTGAATGGCTGCTGTACTTAAACCAGTTTATACATGTCACTACCCTAACCCTATATATCTGTACAAAAGTGTCTAGCTCACCACCACCATCACACTCCATTTTGTTTTACTTTTGAAAAAAGAAGTTTTAACCCCAAAATATCAATATATGGTAAAATTGTAAACTATGTGTCACAACAGCAGCCTTGTGGCTCAATTTGGAGTAAAGAGCTCAATAAATTGATGAATGAATAAAAATGTTATACATAAAATGAAATACAGAGACAAAAATCATACACTAGAAAGAAGCAACTTTAGCAGCACAAAACTGATGGTCCAAGTTATGAAAGTGACAGAAAAAGTTTTAGCACAACTAATTAGGGAAAGGGTAAAATTAGATAAGATGACCTCAACAAGTTCTTAGTTAAATGTGTAAGCCACTATCTCTGGTTTTTGTTGATCTAGAGAAGACCTTTGGCAGAGTACTACGATCTGTTGTCTGGTGGTCCTTAAACAAATTGGGAGTAGAAGAATTGCTTGTGACAGCAGCTGTCCTTTGGAACTTCTGTATGCTGACAACCTGGTTCTCATAGCTGAATCTGTGAAAGAAATTCTGGCTTTGGAAACAGATTTAAGTATCAAAAGGACTTAGAGTAATCTTGGGTAAAACCAATTATTCATAAATAGGAAGAAAAGAGGATCTTGATCCCATCAGGGAAGTGGCCTTGTTTAGTATGTAGAAAAGGAGTAGGTAGAAACTCTATACAGTGTATACAATGTAAATCTTGGGTTCATATGCAGTGTAGTGGAATAGCAGGTAAACTAACAGAAAAGATAGACTTTGTATGTGGCAGATGCACAGGGATAGTTAGTAGTAGGAGCATCAGTGAAATATATATATATATATAGAGAGAGAGAGAGAGATAGATAGAAAACAGAGCCCAGATCCCCTCAGGGAAATGGCCTTGCTCAGTATGTAGGAAAGGTGTAGGTAGGAACTCCATCCTCTGCCCCAAATACAAACAATGAGTACACAAGAGATGTAGTGGGATCTCAGGAAGTTTAGCTAAGAATATAGGCTTTACATGTAGCAGCTGCACTGGGACAGCAAGCAGCAAACAGCCACAGTAAACAAGCACCACCAATCTCTGGGATGGCTCTGTAGAAACAGTAGACAGCTTTTGCTACCTAGGTGACCGAATTAGCAGTGAAGATGGGTGTTCGGAAAGTACAGTAGCCAGGGTAAGAATGGGATGGAAGAAGTTCAGGGAGCTACTGCCACTGCTAGCTGCAAAAGGCTTTTCCCTCAAAATGAAAGGCAGACTGTATGATGCATGCATATGAACAGCAATGTTATATCGTAGTGAGATCTGGGCGTTGTGTTTAGAAGACTTGCGTAAATTAGAAAGAAACGAAGCTTGCATGCTCCGATGGATGTGTAATAGTAATATACGCGAACAGCAAAGTATAAACAAATTGAGAGAGAGACTGAGCATAAGAGGAATCAAATGCTGTGTGCAGTAGAGGAAGTTGCGTTGGTATGGACATGTGATGTGTATGAAGGACAGCTGCATAAAAAGGTGCAGAGCACTAGAAGTCAATGGAAGCTGTGGAATTGAGAGACCGAAGAAGACCTGGGATGAGGTGATAAAAGTCGACCTTACCCAATTGTACCTCTCAAAGGTGATGACACAGGACCGTGACCTCTGGTGTCACGCAGTAATACAGAAAACCCAACTTCATACAGATACTCACTATAAATGAGGTTGGTGTTAGGAAGGGCATCTAGCTCTAGATATCAAGCCACAATCAGTTCCCGTATGAGCAGGACAAAGTCAGCCGACCGGGCACTGCCCACAACAGGTCAACCCGTCTAACCCATGATAGCATGGAAGAATGAACGTAAAACGGTGATGATGATAGATAGATATAGATACTGTTTTAAAACCATTTCTCTTCTTTTAGAAGGGATAAACCTTGAAAGTCCCATGATAGATTTCATACTCACCATGGAGTCCTTTTTAAGGCAATGTTTTATAGCTGAATGCCTTTCCTGGTGGCAACCCATTAATCACTTTTTATAACACACAGGGATGCGTGTGTATATGTGTGTTTACATCTACACTGGTGTTTGTTCATATGTCCCACAAATTACAGTTTCATGGGATGAATAGAAATTTATGAAATAAGTTGATCAGACTGACTAAAGCCCTTCAAGACAGTGTCCCAGTACCATCATACTAGTGACTGAAACCAGTAAATATAACATACCTTCATTTTTGTCTTTTGTTTTATTAGCTTCATCTTTTTTACACTGGTCGTCTTTTTTCACATCTTTTTCTCCAGAATCCTCCTTCCTGTCACCCTGAAAATTACAAAGACACGAATATATATATATATATTATACATATATATAGGGTTAGGGTAAGATTTATATATAGTTATTCTGTCACAGAAATAACCTTTTTTTGTTTTTCACATTAAAAATAGACTTAATGAAATATCCAAAACATTTCAACTACAACAACAAAGGAATGGCTGTGTAGTTAAAGAGTTTGCTTTATAATCACAGTTCCATAAAAAGAGATCAATAAAATAAAGTACCAAACTCGAAAAAAATAAATACTGGAGGGGAGGGGATATGTTTAACTAAATCCCTTTAAAGGAGTGCCCCAGCAGGGCAACAGTCAAATGACTGAAACCAGTAGAAGAATAAAATAAATAAATACAAGCACAAGAACCTAGACATTGTGGCTATTTCTAAAGAAATGCCAAGTGGTTAAGGAGTTCACTTCACAACTATGTTGTTCTGAGTTCAGTCTCACAGCATAGCCTTGGGTATAGATGGAAACTGCAGAAGTCCATTATAGGTTATGTGTATCCCCATTTCTAGAATAGGTACACCATATCCTTGCATATCCTAAGAGGCAAATAAAAGAGTTGATATTAACAAGGGCATCTAGCTATAAAACATTGTCTCAAAACATCCCATCCATGTCAGCATAGAAAAATGGATGTAAAAGCGAAGATAATGAAATGATAATGATATATCTATGTATATGTGTGTATCGATGTCTATGTTTACATTTGAGTCTGTGTCTGTATTTATGTCTCGTAACATAAATGTTTGATAAAAATATTGATTGATAAAATAAGTACCAAACTTGAAAAAAATAAGTATTAGGGTTGTTATGATCAAATAATTTTATGTAAGATCCTTTGTTGTTATATTCTAGATACTAGATTAATAAGGAGGAAGTTAGTCAAGTTAGAATATTACTAAATTCCACCAAATTCTTTATTCATTTCAAAATTATTTGAAAATCATAAGCAGTGTCTTTCATTAGAAATATGGTAATGAAAAGGTTAAAGTGAAGAAGATGGTTATTAATGTAGTAAATAGGATTAATCTAGTCATTTTGCTCCTAATACAGGATTATTTCAGACAAAAATATACACATCTTTATATTTATATAGCCTTAATACAGATGAAATAACGGTAGGCCTTACTTGGCAGACACATCTAATCCATTTAAACCATGTAAAGCTTGGGAAAACAAACATGAAAAGAAATTAAGATAATGAATGTAGTTCCAACTGTCCTTCTTCCTCTCCTCCATCCTATCACTTTGTCCATCCCCATTCATATTCATATTCTCTCTTCATTTAACTTCTTGACCATCATTCCCCTTCAAATCACACTCTCAGCTACATTTGCTTTAACAGAACAGTGACAATGTAGAATGTAAAGGGCTCTTTAGCTGAGCAGGGGACAGGGCAACCTCTCTAGTGCTTGTGCCACAATAGAATGCTCCCAGTACACTCTGTAAAGTGGTTATTAATCAAACAACATAGTGTAGCAAGGATTTTTCAGGCTTGTTGAAGACTCAAGGACATGACAACCTCCCTAGTGTCAGTGTCACAATAAAATATACCCACCACACTCTGTAGAGCAATTTAAAATCAAAGAGAGACAACATAGAGCAAACTTTTAGAGTGTCAAAAACATGACAACCATTAGTGTTGCTGTCGTAATAAAATGCACCTTGTCCACTCTGTAAAGTAGTTGGTGTTAGAAAGGACATGTGAATATTATAGATAATATACATACATATCCACTATCATAGAAAATATACATATCTGTTGTTATAGATAATATACACACATATCCACTGTTATAGATAATATACATACATATCCACTGTTACAGATAATATACATACATATCCACTGTTATAGATAATATACACACATATCCACTGTTACAGATAATATACACACGTATCCACTGTTATAGATAATATACACACATATCCACTGTTATAGATAATATACACACATATCCACTGTTATAGATAATATACACACATATCCACTGTTATAGATAATATACACACATATCCACTGTTACAGATAATATACACACGTATCCACTGTTATAGATAATATACACACGTATCCACTGTTATAGATAATATACACACGTATCCACTGTTATAGATAATATACATATATATCCACTGTTATAGATAATATACACACATATCCACTGTTATAGATAATATACACACATATCCACTGTTACAGATAATATACACACGTATCCACTGTTATAGATAATATACATACATATCCACTGTTATAGATAATATACATACATACCTGTTGTTATAGATAATATACACACGTATCCACTGTTATAGATAATATACATACATATCCACTGTTATAGATAATATACATACATATCCACTGTTATAGATAATATACATACATATCCACTGTTATAGATAATATACACACATATCCACTGTTATAGATAATATACACACATATTCACTGTTATAGATAATATACATACATATCCACTGTTATAGATAATATACACACATATCCACTGTTACAGATAATATACACACGTATCCACTGTTATAGATAATATACATACATATCCACTGTTACAGATAATATACATACATACCTGTTGTTATAGATAATATACACATATATCCACTGATATAGATAATATACACACATATCCACTGTTATAGATAATATACACACATATCCACTGTTATAGATAATATACATACATATCCACTGTTATAGATAATATACACACATATCCACTGTTATAGATAATATACACACGTATCCACTGTTATAGATAATATACACACGTATCCACTGTTATAGATAATATACATACATATCCACTGTTATAGATAATATACACACATATCCACTGATATAGATAATATACACACATATCCACTGTTATAGATAATATACACACATATCTGTTGTTATAGATAATATACATACATATCCACTGTTATAGATAATATACACACATATCCACTGTTATAGATAATATTTGTTTCTACTTTAGGCACAAGGCCAGCAATTACCCAGTGCATTACTGGTACTTTATTTTATCGACCCCGTAAGGATGAAAGGCAAAGTCAACCTCGGCGGGATTTGAACTCAGATCGTAAAGGGACATAACTATGCTGGAAAGCATGGCGTCCGACCCTCTACCGATACTGCCAATCCACATACACACATATCTGTTGTTATAGATAATATACATACATATCCACTGATATAGATAATATACATACATATCCACTGTTATAGATAATATACACACATATCCACTGATATAGATAATATACACACATATCCAGTTATAGATAATATACACACATATATGTTGTTATATATAATATACATATATAACCGCCATAACAAGGAAAATAGACGTTAAATGATGATGATATTGATCCATTCTTCGTAGATATATCCACTATTGTAAATATACACCATATAGGTGATCTATACAATAAACACACATAGTACACTCTGTAAAGTAGTTGGTGATATGAAAAGCATCCAGCTGTCAAAAACTTGCCAAACAAAGGTGTTTGGAAGACTCTTCTATGTCAAAGACATGACAACCTCCTGGTGCTGGAACTGTTATGCACAACAACAATTTAAACATTTAATGATGAAAAATAAAATAATGAAATTAATCAAAATATGTTGGAATCATACCATCATCTTTTAAAGTTTGCTTTCCCTGCTAACAAGGAACCATTTTTAAAAAAGAAAAGTGTTATGAAGCGTTTCAAGGTTCCATTCTTCACAATTTGACTTTCAGTTGCACCAGTGAACAAAATATACATACATGGACGGTTACACATGCACACACAAACACACTTTATATACAAAGGGTATTGGTAAAGACTCCCTTCAATCACGAATGACTATGGAATTTGTACCTAGAAAGTTCCCCTCCGAGGCAGGAGTTGAGCAAGGTGGCTTGTGGAAGACCAGCAGTCACCCATGCATACCAGCTTCTCCTCTCCGTGCCACCGATGTGGCAATGAGAAAGACAATGTCCAATACAACTTGGCACCAGTGACATCAGAACTCATTTCTACAGCTAAGTGAACTGAAGCAACGTGAAATAAAGTGTCTTGCTCAAGAACACAACACAAAGCCTGGTCTGAGAATTGGACTCTAAACCTCATGATTGTAAGCCTGACAATCTAACCACCAAGCCATGTGTCTTCAACCCTTACATATATATATAAATTGGTAAAGATATTCAAAGTATAATAGAGCAACTCAAGTCCATAGGGCAAGTTTTAATATAATTATTAAGGCCAGTTACTACAACACACACACATATGCATACACACACAAATGCATGCAAATAATATACATTTACACATACAAACAAATAAAATTATTTTTTTTTATGGGTAAATTAAATTTAGAACACTAACAGCAAAAATAAATATACTAGATTTTATGTTTACTTTCCATTTTCCATGTAGACATGGGTTATCAAAGTCCAAATCAGTTTTTACCAGCATTACTGTCTTCCTAGACAAGTCAAAGGACCGTGTCTCACTCATACGTTCCATTTCAAGCAGAGTCTCTCTGGATGGATGCCCTTCCTAACACCAGCCATTGTTAAAAAACAACTGTTTTTAAATTATAAGTTTTGCTGTGAAAAAAGAACAAGTGTTAACACACTGTCTATTCTCTTTGTACACAGAAAACAGGAGATTTACATGTTTCACAGCTAGTTGGCTGTTCACCAGAAGACAAGTTGCTTTATCCTTCAGTCTATGAAAAGAACTTATAGCAATCACTATTTACATAAAACATAAACCAGAACTTGACAATTATGACAACATAATTGAATAATGAATAATGAATATTTATCAACAACACAGCATATATTAGAAAATCTAAGATAAATTCATTGTAGGTTACTAGAACATTTTTAATTTTAAATGTTTATTTAAACCTTTCATTACCATTCCTGATAATATATACTGCTTATATTTTCAAATTAATCTTTAAAATATTTTTTTTAAATAGAGAGATTTAGGCAAATATTCTAATGTAAAATTATGATGAGCAGCTACAATTTAAATATGAACATTTTAAAATGGGAGGTTTTGTATAATAAACTTGAGGCAGTTTTGAGCAGGTTGGAATCAAAAGAGTTAATAGATAAAGAGTGATGAGAAGTGAAGGAAGAGAAAACAAGAGGATTTTCAGAAAAGATGATATTTGTGGATGGAACAACCACCTTGATATAATGTTTTAAAAGTAGAAGGTTGTTTATTAGACAATAGGTGTTATAATTCAGAGATGACCAAATTAGTGAGAGGTCAGAGTGGAAACAGTATTTTAATTGTGTAAAGATGTAACAGAAGAGTCTAAAATACTTATCCAGGGAATATCAAAGAAATCAGGATTCTTCCAGAGAAAAGTATACTTAGTAAAAGTTGGAATGGAAACTTTCCTTTCCAACACTGATGTGTATCGTTGACTAATGTTTAATCAGGGAGGAAAGGGCAGTGTTCATAACCCTTTTTCAGGGACTCTTGAGACTGTTAGATGGGAGGAAGGTATCTTCAAACTGGAGACCTGGACTTAATGCTTTCAACTGAGTGGACTTCACTAAAGACATTCAATGACCAGGGAGTTGTGTTAAACTGGGCAACAGATTAAGTCTAACATCCAAGAAGGCTGTGGCAGGATGTGAACTGAAAACACAAAGTGCTGGAAGAAATACAGGAAGGTAATAATAATAATTCCAGCAAACCACCTTCTTGAACTGGTCCATGCCATGCCATAGGCTCTGAACTACTCATAGGTTTGTAAGAGTGTCATTTTAAATCTGGTGGAGCCCATCCCTCTCCATTCCTAAACTGGTACTTTATTTTATTGAGCTCAAAATGATGACCTTGATAAAATTTGAACTGAGAGTGTAGAGGATATAAAGTCAAAATGCAGGGGAAGAAGCCAAGAAAAACTATCAAAGAACATGGTTCATTTGGAAGTTTAGACATAGACTGTTCCATTCCATAAAGAAATATGGAAGTTATTTATCCAAAATTTAAATATCTGTACTTCACTTTGTTGATTTAGAAAAACCAATGATACATACAGTGAAGAATTTGAGGTGGTAGTAGGTGTTCACTAAGGCTCCATTCTGGGCCCTTTACTCTTCATATTGCTTCTGTCAAACCCTTAACCAGAGATTTCAGGATCAGGTAAAAACTTCTATAAGAGGATGGCTTGTGTCCCAAGGCTGAAATAATGAAGAGTAACAGGAAAAGCTTGAGACCTAGAATCATGGGCTGGGGTCAAAGAGGCTCATGTTGGACTTGACAAATATTAATGTACTTAGTTTGCTTTTCATCATTTTTCTACATCTGTTTAATCTTTTCATTACCATATTTCTAATAAAACACACTGCCTGTAAAGTGGTAGTTCTTCTGTCATGATACAATGAACCCAGTATACTCTGTAAGGTGGTCAACATGAGGAAAGACATCCAGCTGTAGGAACCATATCAAAATATGGAACATATGAACAAGACATGGTCTCTGACTCATCTTGTCTCAGACCACGACAACCTGTCCAATCCACACAAACATTGAAAGGAGGCATAAATTAATGATGATGATCTTCATAGAGTATTTATGTGTGTGCATGGATGAATAGTTAAAACATTTGCTTCGCAATCATAAGGTACCAACATCGATCCATCGTAGGCAAGTGTTTTTTTACAACAGCTTCAGGTTGACCCAAGCCTCGTAAGTAAAATTGGATAGATGGAAACTGAATTTGCATCTGTAATTCAAAAGTCAAGTTTTCTCATATATTGCACCATGCTGATTCTGCCTGAGAATTATTTTAAGGGTACATGTGTTTGTCGAATAATCAACTACTTTTTTATTTCACAAGCTGGGCATTCAGTTGAACAACTGAATGGTCATCATTGAAACCAATGGAGGATCTATCATATCAAAAAGGAAGAGAAGCTCATGTTGGATTTGACAAATACTACTACAGCCATCACATGCAACCAAGTATGATTTGGTAGTATGGACCATGCTTTTGCTAAAGGATTTAGGAGCCTGTGCAGTAGCATGCAGATACAGACACCTTTGGAAGCCTCCCTCCTTGATCCAGCATGTGACAGCTAGCAGGGGAGAGGACTGAACCAGCATTGGGCAGGTATTATATCAACCTTGAAAGGATGAAAGGTAAAGTGGACCTTAGCAGGTTTAGAACTTAAAATGCAGAGACCTGGAACAAAGTGGACTTCAATACTCTAATGATTCCGGGAGATTGACTGCTGGGATTTGACAAATAAACATTAGTAGAATTATAGGGTATTTTGGTGAAGAAGATAGAAAGGAAGTGTGTAGAAATATGTAACTATTATATCAATTCTCATTCTAGATATAGTAAATAGAGAGTACTGCTAACTAGTCCACTGAAAACCTGAAATATGTAGCCATCACATCTCTTTTCTCATTCCAGATATGGTAAATACAAGGTACTAGTAAAAATGTTATATATCCCATAATTGTATTTTTGTACATTAACGACCAATTTAAGTGAAAGCACACAGTTTGGTGGTTTAGGGCGTTGGTCTCATGATCATAACGCACTTCATTTCATGTTGCTCCAGTTCACTCAAGTGAAACAAATGCATACCAGTAGTTGGAGGTTAACTTTGCAATGGACTGGTGTTCTGTCCTAAGAGGGAAGTCTTATGCTTTCAGTCACCTAACACTGCAACACACCAGGATAAGCTCAAGGCTTCATCCAACCTGTTAGGGAGAGCATCCAGCAATAGAAACCATGCTCCAAATCGAATGTCTGAGTAATACGTGGTTCTCCAGCCTGTCTACTTTTAAACTGTAACAACCACTTCAACCCATGCCAGCAGATATATTATGGTGATGATGATGATACCAATGTATATATTTACTGATTGCCTTGTCTCAAATGTACTGAATTTACACACGGAAAATAAATGAATATTCTATTACAGTTAGGCAGACTAAGAAGATGATAACCACACTAACTAACATTTCAACATATTTCAACAGAACATGTTTGATTTTTAGATTTTATTTCTAGGTTGAAGTATTTCCCAACAGCATAATAATGGCCAGGTAATCTACATATGGGTGTTCTCAGAGGCAAGGCCAGGTAAGCTACATTACAGGTGTTCCCTGTGGGAGCTTCAACAGTGTGAAAAGTAACAAAATGTATAAGTTTCATTAATATATCCAACATTTATATGTTTCTACTTCTATAATTGCTTAACATTGTTGACACCAACATGACTAAAACCAGTCCTGATTCTATGATACAAATTCATTAGAGTAAAAATGTTCATATTCAAATTTGAAATATTGTTATAATTTTATGTGAAAATCTGTTATTAAATTATGCACCAAACACTGGCATAATGTACCAATTAGTCAAAAAGATATTTTACTAAATCCCTTTAAATTATTGCCTTGAAAATTAACTGGAACCTATAACTGTATTTATTTAACCCATTAGCATTTACATTACTCTATATTTACTATTATATTTTCACAGTAAAGCTTTACCTCACATAATACTGCATCTACGAGATTTAGATATTATTTATTTTGAGAACAATACCTTAATGTAGGTATGAGAATCAGTTACAGCTGGTTTCAACAGAAAGAGGTAAGAGAATTCTAGTTGGATATGGCCGGTTTAAATGCTAAAGGGTTAAGGAATACATAAATATATAAATTACTTAATCCACATCATCATCGTCACTGATAGTTAATTAGCAGAGCCATTAGAGCATCAGAGTAAATGCCTCACAGTATTTGTTTTGGCTCTCAGCATTCTCAGTAAAATTCTGCTGAGGCCAACTTTGGTATTCATCCTTTCAGGGTTGATAAATAAAGTATCAGTCAAGGGCAGCAAATTAGTGATACTGGCAGAGCATCAAACATAATACCTTGCAGTGTTCTGATTTCACCTATTACATCACTGGTATCAAAACGGTCGACTGTCTGATGCCTGTGTGAGAAGTGTAATGCTGAATGACAGCAGGATATGGGCAGTGAATGCAGAGAATATGCAAAAGCTGGAGAGAAATTATCAAGCATGCTCCATTAGATGTATAATGTTAAGGTGCATGAACAACAAAGCACAAATGAAGTGAGAAAAAAATGATTTCAGTTTGAAAGACTGCAACTAGTAGAGATAATGAAATTCTGTGAATTGAGTTTGACCTCCAGGCCAAGCATCTACTGATTAAGGTCAACAAAACCCAACAGCATTACTTTCATTATAGATAAATCTATAATATTAACCCCTTTATTACCATATTTCTAATGAAAGACACTATTATTTGCAAATCATTTTGATAATAATCAAGAATTTCATTATTAAGCTGGTGTTTAGAACATAATATATATGTTTTAACACTTTTATTATCATATCTCTAATGAAAGATACTATCATTTAAAAATAATTTTGAAAATCATAAATAATTTGGATGGACTTAGTAACTAACTTTCTCATCATTAAGCTGCTATTTGGAACATAACCTAACCAAGTGGTAGTGCTGGTGCAATGATAAAATACACTCAGTACACTTTGTAAAGTTGTAGAGTTGGTATCATGACAAAATACACCTAGTACACTCTGTAAATTGCTAATGCTGCTGCCATAATACACATCCAGCACACCATAAAGTAGTTGGTATTAGGAAGGCCATCCAGCCATAGAATCTATGCCCAAAATGGAATGTATAAATAAAACCTAGTCTTTTAATTTGTCTAATGTAGGAGTGTAACAACCTGTCTAACCCATGCCAACATAGAAAACAGATGTAGGACAGTAATAATTGTTTCTACTTTGGCACAAGGCCAGCAATTATCCCAGTGCATTACTGGTACTTTATTTTATCAACCCCGTAAGGATGAAAGGCAAAGTTAACCTTGGCGAGATTTGAACTCAGATCATAAAGGGCCGTAACTCTTTGCGGCAAAGCATGGCGTCCGACCCTCTATGATACTGCCAATCCACTGCCCTTGTAGACCAATAATAATGATGATGATAGTCCGACTATCTGTCTATGACCCACACTTTTACATTACCACAGTAGTCCAGCAGTGATTGTTTCATTACATATAACATACCTATGTATACAGTCTTAATTAAACTAGCAATTATGCATGCTATTAGAGAGAGAGAGAGAGAGAGAGAGAGAGAGAGAGAATGAAAGAGGGAGAGGAGAGAGAAAGAAAGAAAGAGGGAGAGAGAGAAAGAGAAAGGTTATTTCAATAATCCTCTTAACGAGAATTGGCTATAATTAGACTTAAAAGTATAATCTGTATTACTGTTACTAAGTTGGTTTGAAAAATAAATACATAAGTTTCATTTCCATTTAAACTTTAATGAAGACAAAATGAAATACCAGCTTACTAACACTCCCTCTCCTTCTCACACTTTTATCTCTTTCTGAATTAGTGTATGTAGGTATGTGTGTGTGTGTATGCAACTATGTATGTGTGTGTGTGCGTGCGCGCACACGTGTCTACATATGTGTGACCATTTATCTATATGTATTTATTGAATATCATCATAATTGTTTTTAAACGAGAATTTCTATACTAGCATGGGTTGGATGAAACTTTATGAGGCAGTTTTTCAATGGCTAGTTGCTCTTTCTTGAACCCAACCTATATTTGATTTTAAAAGGTTTGAGGGCCAGTAGAAGAAGACAGTAGGTAACCCATTTTATCATGGCAATAACACTAGAGTCTTCTCTACTTTACATTGACTCCATTCAATTGTTAACCACTTTATATGGTGTACAGGGTACATTTTATCATGGCACCAACACATCATCATCATCATCATCATCATCATCATCATCACCATCATTTAATGTCCATTTTTCATGCATGCATGAGTCAGACTGGTTGTTACGTTATGAGACAAGTCAGGTTAGGAGACGGCTTGGTTTGTCATATGTTTATATCTTATATCATTTCAACAATTCATTTAATTACAACACAGATAATTCTGTAATAAAAAACATGAGTGACATCATATTTAGAGACTCTATTCCACATACCCACTAAGATGATTCTTTTTATTACTCTAAAAAGGAAAGGAACCAACCATTAGATCAAACCAAGGAAACTGTGTCTCCATTCGTCTTTCCATTGCTGTCAGTCACAACTCCTGGTAAAAAGGAACATTGTGAAATAAGGTATATTGCTCAAGGACACAATGTGTCAACCAGTCCAGGAATCAAACCCATGATCAGGAGTCCAGCATCCTAATCACTAGACCAAAGGCCTTCTTACTCAAATTGTCAAATATTTGATGGCACAACAGACATCAATTAGGATGTTATAATTAATTGTTTCTACTTTAGGCACAAGGCCAGCAATTACCCAGTGCATTACTGGTACTTTATTTTATCGACCCCGTAAGGATGAAAGGCAAAGTCAACCTCGGCGGGATTTGAACTCAGATCGTAAAGGGACGTAACTATGCTGGAAAGCATTGCGTCCGACCCTCTACCGATACTGCCAATTAATCCAGCATTTATAAAATCATTTTTTAAAATATTTTTTTAATAACAACATAGTATTAAGATAAACTATTAGCTTTATTGTCTCCAATAAATTAAAATGTACTAGCAGAAAAACCACCTTTTGGGTGGTTTTCTGCTAGCACTTGTAGTGTGCATATTATACGCAAGTATATATGCATGTAGATATGATACATCAAATTAAATCGTAATTGACAATATACACAGAAATTGAACGAAGACTGCGTTACACTGTCTTATGTAATCAGTAATGTAATCCATGATACATTAAAAAAAGACGATATTATGTATAAACTGCATTAGGAGAAAATTAGTGACAGAAATATATGAATATTTAAGCGATTGCTAACCGGAAGTGTTGACATTTGAAAATTTTAAAGAAGTGAATCTTAAAATAAACAACAAAATTATTTATATTTGATCAAGAATAACGAAATTTAGTAGATAAATTATGTAATATTCATTCATTATTTATTCAAAGTAATCCAACTTATTTTACAAACGGGATAAAAAAATATATTCTGGACATAGCCCCGCACTCCTTACTTTATTATAGTTTAGATTCATCCCTAACTCTTTCTTTCTTTCTTACTCTCTCTCTCTCTGACACACACACCATCATCATTTTATGTCAGTTTCATTTTCTATATTTACAAGGAATAGATGAGATCTTTTCTGGCAGGTTTTTCTATAGTTAGATGCCTTTCCTGATACCAACACAAACCCTATTCCAAGTATGGTATATGTCGCTAATATTTTATTGAACTGCTACACTACACAGTGTGACATAAACATCTGCCATCACAAGCTTATAATGGTATTGATATGAAGTTCATGGCAACTGGCATACACACATAGGGAGGCTTCCTTACAGCTTCTGGCTACTAATTCAATGACAAAGCGTTGAACGGCTCAAGGAGACACTTGCCCAAAATGCCACAGAATGGGACTGACCCTGAAACAAATGGTGTGAAAAGTGAGCTTCTTACCACACAACTATAAAGATAAATATTTATTGACAAAAGACCAAAGGACTGTAAGCTGTAAAAGTATATGATATATATTGAAGATATCAGAGTTATGTAAAGATGTGTCAAGTGTTCCAAGTAGACTTGGAGTGATAATGACTGACCACAAGAGGTTAAAGTTCAAGATAGAGATAAAGGACCAAAACAAGTGGTAAAATTATGTGATGGAGAAAACCCATTCAACTCATACTAGCAAGATAAATGGACGTAAAAAATGATAGGGGAACTGCCAAATATGAAAATGTTCTCTGAAATTTGCATCATTGGAAAGTACTTATTTTACTTAATTCTATCCACTCCCTATGGAGCATTGGGCAGTTAGAGATTTCCACTCATCATGGTTTAAGTGTTGTTACAAATCTGCTCTTGGGCCAAGCCCATGCCTACAAGGTCCTCCACCACAGACTTCAACTAGGTCTTGACATGTCTGTCTTGCCTTCTACACCTCCTTCTGTCTTCTACTTCAATGAGACCTTTGATGGTCTCTTCATGGATATGTGCAGCATATAGCGAAACATTTGTCATCTTGCAGTAATGGTACCTCGTAAATTACTCAGTTAGGCCCTTTTCATGACTTCTTCATTCATGAGGAAAGTTATAATATATATGATGATGATGATGATGATATATAATTTATTATGTTATAATAAATATAGTCAATCCTATAATGTATTGAGTATTCTCATTTTTGTTCATTAAACCACTTAATCAAATGGAGACTACATAGGATAGAAATGAGTCTTTTGTCTTGTTCAGAACATAACTTCTGTGCTGGTACAGTGATAATATCTAGTCAGTACACTCTGTAAAGTGGTTGATGTTAGGATGGGCATCCAGCTGTAAAAACAATGCCAAGAATTGAATTATGAGGGAAAGTTTTAAATTATTTGCACTCGTGTTTTTTTTCAATTTATTTACACAAAAGCAAGGGTTAAACAAGTACATCATTTTTTACATAGTCTCCTTCCTTTTCAATGCATTTGGTCCAGTGGTTCACAAGCTTGCTTATTCCCTCCAAGAAGGTTTTCGGTTGGTCATGCAGTCATTTATCCACTGCTTTACTTTGCTGGTTCGATATTACTATCTCTTGAATATATGAGATAGCATGGAAAATGGACGTTAAACAATGATGATGATGATATATATATTTAGAAAGTCGCAGCCCAACAGCTGAGCTCTTGCCATTTTGACAGCTAATTCCAGACTGTTGACAAAATTACTTGCAGTGGATTGGCCATCTGAACAGAGACAAGTTATAGGTGATTGAAGTGCCTGTAAAATGATAATCTGTCCATATAAGGGTATAAGCTATCCATATAAGAGTAAAGGTTCTTTATAGGTTGTTAAAGAAAAATTTTAATATTTTATATATTTTTTCCGGGAGTGGTTGTGTGTGACTATGCAAGCATGTGCGTGTGTGTGTATGTTTCATTACTTATGTGGGGATGGCTAAGAAAAACTGTGGCATTGTAGTGGTGAGGAAAGAATTTGGTTGAGTTGAGGAATTGTCAAGGGGTAGTGGAATGTAGTTATCGCCTTAATTCATTTGGGGGAGAGGGTGTGTGTGTGTGTGTGTGTGTGTGTGTGTGTGTGTGTGTGTGTGTGTGTGTGTGTGTGTGTGTGTGTGCATGCATAGAGTTTGCCACCTCTGTGTTTGGGGTGGGTCAGAGAATTTAGCCAGTTTAATTGCAGCCAGGAAACCAGCATTGACACCACCAAAAATCGCTAACATTCACAGACCAAAAACCATACAGTCATGCACAAGCATGTTTTATATATCCTGTCAAGAAAAGAACCTTTTTTTTAGTTTTCTCCTAAGATCACTGATCAGCTTGTCAGTATTATGATTGTTGTTGTTTCAAGTGCGCTTTTTGTTACAATTATGCCTGTTGTATTTGTTGTGTTAAAACTTATTTTTACCTTATGGCCATATGTGTATATTTTTATATTTTAATTTAGAAGAGTTCTAGTGCTAGGGAGTTGGCATGCGCGTGTGTGGAAATGTTGTGGGTGCATATGTGGCACTTAATCCTGACATATATATATCATCATCATCATCATCGTTTAACGTCCATCTTCCATGCTAGCATGGGTTAGACGGCTTTGTTCCATTTGATGCCGGATTGGTACGGAAGTGTCTCTGGCAGGTTTTCTTTGGTGGGATGCCCTTCTTAACACCAACCACATTTACAGTGTGGACTGGAAGCCTTTTTACCATGTCTCCTACTCGACCACTTTACAATGTTGACTCGGTGCTTTTTGTTGTGTCACCGACACAGTGGATGATAAGTTGATATGTAAGGCTGTTAATGCAACATATGGAATTTGAATTGGATTAGCGGTTCTAGATGTGCTCACTTACATATTAATGAAACATGTGTCAGTTATATAATAAATATTGCAAAATTGGTGTATTCATGTAATTTATTAATTTTTATATATATATATATATATATATATATAGGAACCAGTAAGACCCCAGGAGTCTTACTGGTTCCTATTACCCACTCTACTACCCTAAGTATTGAGTACTTTGGTGCGTTATGGTCCACCTGGTTCCTTACCACATTTCCTTTGTTATATATATATATATATATAATATATATATATATATATATATAATATATATATATATATATATAAGTGTATGTGTGTGTGTATATATAAACAGTGAAATTCTGTTATAACAAAATTTATGGGGTATAAAAATAAATTTGTCGTAACGAAAAATTCTTTATAACGAAATCGACCTAACATATTGAACGTGTGGGCGGGATTGAAAATAATTTCATTATACTGAAAAATTTGTTATAATGGTATTCGTTATAACAGAATTTTACCTATATATATATATATATATATATATATATATATATATATATATATATACTTCAATTTAGGTGAAAAACTAAACATTTTATAGTTCAAATAAATCACTTTAATTTCTACAACCATTTTAATTTCTCAAAATATAATTGCAAACATTAATAACAATTTGCAGATTAATTAATTAATTTCAACAAATATTTCAATCACATTTCACAAATCTTCTTAGGAAATTTTAGATTTAGGGAATAAATGTCTCAATTACCAGGTAGGCATGTGATAATAAGCAAATTACAGACATACAGTGAACTGAAGTTTTAAAACCAAATGTGAGAGATACTTATGTATCTGCGAAATGCATCAATGTTTAGCCTCATGCAATGTAATTTAAGTAACAAAAAAGTCTAATGTGTAGAGGATATAAGTCCATATGCAATAATTACTGTTCATATATGCAAATAGAAGTATAATAAACTTACAGAATGTTAACATGCCATAGTGCATTCATTTGAACGTATCACACACCTTTTTCAAATACTGCTTAACAGCGGTATTTGACTAGACACCGTCTATGGTAATGCAATGTTATTATGGTTGGTATATGAAAAGACATCTGAATCTTCAATATTCAGTGTTCAATCACAAACTCAACTAATGCATGTTTATATACTGTAAGTTAGATGGTGACCCTCTATATCAGTGCACACTAGGTCATATAAGAGTTAATAAACTTATCTATGTATTTTAGTGTGAAATAAAACCCTGTGTAGATCTCCATATAGTTAAAGAAACTTAAGTGGTGTTAATTCTAATACTAATGCCATAGGAATCAATTATCAAATGTAATAGAAATGTGTTGCGTGTTAAGAATATGGGTGGGTCAGAGTGACAATGTAAAGATCCTGAAATAATTTTTAATTTTATATTAATTGTTTATTAAGTAGGGTCACAATTTAAGAAAAGGAATTCCTGTGTGGGCATGTTGAAACTATTTCAGATTTCCTAGTCAATAAATTTAGATTAGACTTAGTTATTAAGAGGCACTCAGATAAGCACAAATTACATTTTACTAGCTGATATACCTAGCTTCACCCGGGTAAACAGATGATAAGAGAAGACAGATAGAAAAGAAAACGACTGTATTGGATGCATTGTCTGGTTTACTGTATGAAGCAAGACTGTGGTGTGTGTATGAAAAAAAAAAAAGCGAGGAGGGTCTTTCAGATACACCAGATTCTTCGTTTTACTCTTTATGCATAGTATATAAAGATTTCTAGGTGATCCCACTCATGAAATACCTACATATAACTATACATTGGTAAAAAATGATTCTCTTGTATTCAATTCTACAACTTTGAAACTCTGAGCCTGAGCTTTATTTATGATAATAGCAAAACTGGCTCTAAGAGGGAACTGAAGTCTTGAGAATTTGAAAGCCAGCTCGGTAGAAGGGAGAAGAAGAATCTTGGGAATAAATGCATTTTCTCCTTGAAGATTACCTCCAAGAATAGTGACCTCTAGGAGATGGTTCATCTTCTGCCTGAGTAAAACGTGAGTCATTGCATAGACGTAGTTAGTCCACGTTTCTCAAAAGGATGATGGAACTTTCAATCCTTTATATTATATATAGATATAGATAATTATATATAGATGTAGATATAGATAATTATATAGATATAAATAATTATATATAAATGTGTGTGTATGTGTGTATAAGTGTGCGCGTGTGCATATGTGTGTGTAAACCAGTGTTCAAATCAGAGACTCTGGCCACGAAACACAATCATCACTGACAAAGAATGCGCAGAGAGAAACCCTTACGGTTGATTCCCAACCTGTTAGAAATAGCATTCATGTTGGTTAGCATACACGGGATGTTTTTCTTCTTTGATGTTATAAAATTAGTATTAATAAACCTTCCTGGAATACCCTTATTCCATTGCTGTACTTACTTTTCGATTGTCAGTTTTCGTTTTTGTGTGATGCATGAAAGAACCAACCAACCAACAAACATCTCTCTTTTATATTATGTGTGAGTGTGTGTGTATGTGTGTGTGTGTTTATGTATGTATTATATATATATATATGCTAGCATGGAAGATAGATGTTAAACGATGATGATGATGATGATGATATGTATGTATAGTAGTAATAAATAGGTAAAGCCTTTATACTAATACTGCAAATTTTCATTGACACAGGTTAAACAAGTTGATCCTCAGAGCTAACGAAACTACGTACCTGGTATGGCACCATTGTAGTAACTGGCCTTAATAATTATGTGTGTGTGTATGTATGTGTGTGTATACATACACACACACATAATTATATGTATGTATGTGTGTGTGTGAGTGTGTGTTTATATATATATATATATATATATATATATACATGTGCGTGTGTGTGTGAGTGTGTGTTTATATATATATATATATGTGTGTGCATGTGTGTGTGAGTGTGTGTATATATATATATAATCAATTCAAAAGGAAAACCAAGGTGGTTATTCAAATTCAATCATTTATTTCTACAATCGTTTCTATGAGGACAGATGTAGCACCAGTCCAAAGAATTAATTAATTGGTCGATCAATTAATTATTTATATGGTACAAAAGCATCTTGCTTTCATTAACTCTCTCTCTCTCTCTCTATATATATATATATATATATTTATATACAGTTGTCCCCTAGTATTACCCTCAGGGGTCACATTCCTAGAGCACCTGTGAAGAATGAAAAACTGCGAATATTGGACGTGGTGCATAAAAATGCTTAAAAGCATCAAAATATAACGTAAAATATAATAAAAAAAGAGGGGGTGTCTTGTGCGAAGGGGTGTCCAATAGGCCAGCAAATACGGTATATTGTTATTAATAATTTAGTGTTAAAAACATATAAATTGTCATGAAAAAAGCCATTAAAAAAATTTTTGAAGATATTTACAATTCCGTGAATATACGGTGGTTTCCACGAACAATTATTAGGTAGGTTCTAAGAAAAATTCTGCGAATAATCAGGACCACGAATGCCGGAGGTTTCAGATAGACACACTCCATCATCCATTTTTCTAAAAAAGTATATCATACACGAAATGCCAGCATCAACAGTTTTCCAAGAGATGGCAACATGAATGGACCTGTTATTTTTCTCTAAAAATATTTTTTCCAATTCCGCCCTGCCCGTCTCTTCAATCTTTCTAATTTCTCATTCTTTCCTCTGATGAAGGACTAGCGTCCAAAACGTTAAGACCCTCTTCCTGCTATTTCAAGCATTAAGCTAATATACTGTACCAATTGTGTTGTTATTTCTGTTTACCTTTTACATACATACATATATATATATATATGAGAGAGAGAGAGAGAAAGAGAGAATATTTTCCATGATGGTATCAACACACCACCATCATCATATAGAATTGTTTGATGCTGAGTAATGGGATAAAGAATCTGTTGTACTACAGCTTAGTAAAGACTACTCCTCCTCTTTCTCTTACTTAATTTAGGAGTACATGGAAAATAGCTTTAACTATTACCATCCTGCAATGATTTAGCAGATAAACATTGCAAAACAAGTTTGTTAATTCAAATGTCCATAGTATCTTTTACTAGTGGACACATTGGAGTGAAAATTTGCAGTATTAGTGTAAAGGATTTAATATCTATTGTGATGCAGCCATATTGCTTGTTTTATATTCTCCAAAAATATCATGCCAATGTAGTTTCATGCAATACAAGACATTTAAGAGTTTATATAAGGATGGAGTTTCAACTGGATGCCCTCCCTATTGCTAACCACTTTAGTGTGTACTGGGTACATTTTATTGTGGAACCAGCACCACCACTTTACAGAGTGTATTGGGTGCATTTTACCATGGCACTACCACTTTACAGAGTACACTGAGTGCAATAGGTGTATTTTATAATGGCACTCGCATTACAACTTTACAGAGTGTACTGGGTACAGTTTGTGACACCAGCAATAGAGCAATTGTTGGTTAGGTAGGGAGGTAGATAGACAGATAGATAAAGCTCATTTACATTTCTTGTATAGAGGAGAAAAGGATTTCAAGCAAAAAAATTAAATCTTGTTTTTGTGAGTAATTTTAATCTAAAGGAAAGAAGAAAAAAAACGAGTTTAACAAGTTAACAACTGGTTACTAATCTCATTCTTTATATATACTATTTACGTCATATCTTTGTAGTAATATTTCTAAGGTAAATTTAATGTTATTTTTGTTCCATCACACATCAAAGATGCTGCAGTGAAGGTGATGGTCACTGTATTCATAGACAAATTAAATAAACTACCGAAATACTGTGATTATCAGTAAATTATTTTTCAGCTGGTGACATTCAAGACGTTTGGAGGAGCTGGGCCACTGAGTTGGCAGCTCCTTACTGAAATATCAGGCAATACTGGTAAGGGTACTTGGCTATTCCAGCGCCTTAGCCTTGCTAACACCCAGTCTTACTGAAGTATCAAGTAATGCTCATGACAGTGCTTCGCTATTCCAGCGACTCAACTTCACTACTACCTCTGTCCTCTGCTGCCGCAATTTTAAAACATTTTCAGAGGAAAACATTAGATCCCTTATTACAGTGTGTAATATAAACACATTTTATAGAATAAATATGATTTATAAAATTTTAAAAAAAATCAATAGAAATTAATCAGACAAAGGAAAAAAAGGAGACAAGACATGCACTCAGTTACATACAACAACAGGGAATGTTGGTGTTTCCCTCTTAAAATGTTTGAAGCAAGCCAACTCAAGCATGGCATTGCCACCTGTGAAGGAGGGGCCTTCAATTACACACTACAACAGGGAATGTTGGTCTTTCCTGATAAAAATGTTGGAGGAAATCAACTCAACAGTATTACGACAGGTAATAATTGTTTCTACTTTAGGCACAGGGTCAGCAATTTTTTTTTTGGGGGGGGGGGGGGGGGGGTTAAATCGACTCCAGTGCATTACTGATGCTTTATTTTATTGACCCCATAAGGATGATGGGCAAAGCTAACCTTGGTGGGATTTGAACTCAGATCATAAAGGGGCGTAACTATATGCTGTAAAGCATATTGACCAACACTCTACCGATATTGCCAATCTACCACCCTACCACAGGTAATAATTGTTTCTACAATAGGCGCAAGGCCAGCAATTATCCCAGTGTATTACTGGTACTTTATTTTATCGACCCCTGTTAGGATGAAAGGCAAAGTTAACCTCGACGGGATTTGAACTCAGAATGGCAAGGGCCGTAACTATGCGTCAAAGCATGGCGTCCGACCCTCTACCGATACTGCCAATTCACCGCCCTTATTATTTAGTCTCATTATTACCACAGGTAATAATGAGACTAAAGAACTGAAATAGCCAAGCAACCTCCTCAGCATCATCTGATATTTCAGTAAGACGGTGATATGAAGGCTAAGGCACTGGAATAGCCTCATGTGTGTAATGGTATTTGTCTTCTCTTGTTATATTTCTTTCTTTGATTTGTTTAATTGTGTAAATCATATTTATTATATAATTTCTGTTTATAAATACAAAATGTTTTAATAAAATAAAATGTTTTTTTAACAAGTTGTTAGAGTTTAATGGATTTTATCTGTGTAATATATAATGAAAACCCATGTTATATTTTTAATGAAAGACACTGCCTATGATTTTTAAATTGCTTTTAATATAATCAAGGATTTTGAGGGATTTAAACTATAATTAATTTTCTCATTATCTATCTGGTGTTTAGAACATAAATGTTCTTAAATAAAATTATGACAGAAACTTTTAAAATAAATATAAATATTTAAAAAGTTTTGTATCGTAGAACTAGGGATGGTTTCAACCCCCTTCTAACTTTTTCATTTTTCAGCCCAGTAAAGCAAGAAATAAAAAGAATTACAGGCCTCTAGTCTCTGTAGGTCCCTTAGTTTTTAGCCTACCCAGCCTTGTGAATAATAAAGTTTTAACCTTGTAGCAGTATTCAATTCTCAGAGGATGTATCCCTTTCAAATTTTGTAGCCATAAAATCTTCATATCCATTTATATATATAATTACAAAGTGCAGGGCAATAAAGATAGACGGTAGCCACGGAATAGGCAGACCTAGAAAAACATGGGATGAGCTGATAAACTCCGACCTCACACACTTACACCTCTCCAAGACAATGTCACTGGACCGTGACCTTTGGCGGTACTCAGTAACAGAGAAGACCCGCCTTGCCAGTAGGCATCTCTAACAAACTACACCCCGTCCCGCCACCACCCCCACCCCATCCACACCACCCCGTTCCATGTAAAGTTATGTTGGTGCCGCGCCATCCAGGCCGAAACAAACGAGATCGTGTAGGTGTCACGACAAAAAAACACACAGTCCACGCTGTAATGTGGCCGTGTAGGCAACACGGTAAAAACCTCCCAGACCCACACTGTAAATGTGGTTGGTGTTAGGAAGGGCATCCAACTGTAGAAAACCTGCCAGACAGTCCTATGCGAGCAAGACAATCACTCTTGCCTCAAGTGGGACTACCCCCGTCCAAACCCATGCAAGCGTGGAACACGGACGTTAAACGTTGATGATGATGATGAATTGTTTCTTCTTTTGGCACAAAGCCAGGAATTACCCCAGTGCATTACTGGTACTTTATATTATCAAAGTTAATATGTGTGTGTGTGTGTGTGTATTGAACAATGAAAATAAAACAAAAGTCAAAGACAGCTATGGTACGACCACACTTGGAATTCGCATCATCAGTCTGGAACCCCTATCTTGCTCAGAACATTGACAGCCTGGAAACTGTTCAGAGACGTGCAACCAAGCGCATACCCTCCATCAGACACCTATCATACTCTGAACGCCTTGCTTCCCTGGGCATGGATTCATTGAAGCTCCGACGTCTGGCAACTGACTTGGTAAATACCCACAAAGTTATTAACCATCTTGCCAACAACAACCCTGAGTACCTTTTTGATCTCCCTGTGTCTAACACACATGGACATGCCTACAAAATCAGAAAACAGCACAGCTCCCATGACTTTCGTAGACATTTTTTCACGCTCAGAGTTGCTGAAGCATGGAACAAACTGCCTGCGTCAGTTGTTAGCTGCCGAGACACTGCATCCTTTAAGACACTCATGCTTCCCAAAATATGCCAAAACTACACCTGATGTACCCCTTCCATACACATGCACACATGTGTATATCATGACTCATGCACTGTTCATTTTCCTGACGCTTGTACATTACCCTATGTTCTATACATACACTTTTTGATGAGTTGTAGTGCACCTGAACACTGTACACAATATTTCAATATTTCATATTTCATTTCATTTAATTAGTTCATGGTTTTACAATCATTTCAGAGGATTGATTGATCATGGTAAATCGATATATTGAGTGATAGATAGTGGTTATGTAACCACCGATATCTAGTCTCGATATCCTAGATCCACCTCAATGTCTTCTTCAGAAACAATGAGCTATGATTTTTATTTGTGATATAGACAAGGAGGCTGAAAAGGGACAGTCGCATATTCCCCACCAGGAAAATTAGATAAATAAAGACGGATACATAAATCAAAGCTACAAAAATAAAAGTAGAAAGCAAAAAGACATTTTTTTCTAAATACTCTACTCCTTTTTTCTAATAATCTTTCTACATCCATTTCTTTATCATCATTTTATGCATCCATCTTCATTTATTTATTTTACCTGATTGGAGTTATATGACTGGCCCATTTCAGCCTCCTTATATATATATCACAAATAAAAATCATAGTTCATTGTTTCTGAGGAGGACGGTGAGACTAGGATATAGAGACTAGATACCGGTGGTGACATAACCTATTAGTCAATATATCGATTTACCATGATCAATCAAACCTCTGAAACAATCGTAACACAATTAACTAATTAAGAACCTATCTTCAACTTTTGTTTTATTTTCATTGTTCAGTACACACATATATATATAAATGACTCTGTAGCTCGAGTAGAATCTTTGATGGAACCTTATGTGATGAGAGCCTACTTCAAAAACTATAGCTCTCACTACATGACCTCGTTGAAATCATCTCTTCAAGATTACATTGAGTTCTAACAATGATATCGGCCACACCATAAACAGGTGGATACCAGTATATATGTGTGTGTGTTTGTGTGTGTGTGCGTGTGCATGCGCAAAAAGTAAATGGAAACAACAAAGTAAACAATATAGTACAATAATGAAATATATTAGTTTAACACTTGATATAGTAGAAAAAGAACCTTAATGTATCGGACACTAGTCCTTCATCAGAAGATGGAATGAGAAATAAAAGATGAAATAGAAAGAGAGTGAGAACAGGAAAAAATGTTTTGGAAAAAAAATGTGTACAATCAGCCATTTTGGGGAAATGCTTGTGAGTGGGTGTATTAGATATTAGAGAGGTTTTGACAGAAAGATAATACTTTTATATATTGAGTGTTTGCATGTGTGTGTTGGTTTGTTCATTTGTCTATGCAAAGCTGTGAATGGATGTGCATTAGACCGTAAAAGAGTTGGCTGCTAAGAGAGTGAAAAGGTGTGTGCGTAGGTGCATCAGCAGATCAATACAGAGAGGTATACTTTATGTATATGAACTTCTACATACACATACACACACACATGGAAACAGTCACAAAGGCTTGCCGAGAAAGAGAGGCGGTACAGAATATGATTGCAGCCTTGTCTCATTTCGTGGTATGGCCTTAAGAGAAACTGCTTGGCTTCAGATATGACAATATGGCTGTACAACCACAAATGGCTAAACTATGAAGTGTGGAGTCACTGCGTGCAGGAAGGGAGATAGATCCAGGACGTGGTGGGAGGAGGAGTAAACGTTGGGAGACATACGACACTGATAGTACCGGCACTGGGTGCCACGTGATCACAGCCACGCATGCAGAAATACTAGTACACATGCACCCTCAAGCAAAAGGCATGGAGCGAAGTATGTCGGTGGTGTAATGCCTGAAGGCATGTATATGCGTACTCGTGTAGGTGTGCACATAGAAGTGCATGCATCTAAATGTTTAAGGGGAGTGGAAATGAAAGTAGTGGTGTAATAATAACCATGGAGGAAGATGAATGCAAATATGATGCAACCATATGTGCGTGTATGCATCTTGTGTACATGGAAGGCAACATCATGCATAGTGGGACCGATGAGGTGGGTATGCATGTTTGAGTAGGAATTTGAGAGATGTGTGCTAAAGGCTATATGTGTGAATGTGGGTATGTATTTATATGGTCGCTGGAGTTGTGTGTCATCATCATCATCACCGTTTTACGTCCATTCTTCAATGCTAGCATGGGTTAGACATGTGCATGTATATATGAAAGTGGGCTGAAAAATTCATAGGCTGAATATGAAGGAGTGATGCTAGTTCTGTGAAATCTTGCATGCATTAATTTCAACTCTCCTTATTAATAACGGCATTCCTTCTTTCCAGGAACTATGTTAAAAAAAAGTATCTTGGTCAGCCTATGAACTTTTCAGCCGTTCCTCGTATATATATATATGTATATATATACTCTTTTACTCTTTTACCTGTTTCAGTCATCCGGCTGAGGCCATGCTGGGGCACATATATATTAATTCAAAATATTAACAAAATAGATATTCTTGTGATCAAGTATATTTTATTATACATATTTCCGAGGTACTGAGTTAACTTCAACAGTACGTCCTCATCAGATGATGTATGACATACCCTGACATAATAGATGGTTAAGATTCAGTCATGGTAGTACTGTTGAAGTTAACTCAGTACCTCTGAAATATGTATAATAAAATATACTTGATCACAAGAATATCTATTTTGTTAATATATATATGTGTGTGTGTGCGTGTGCGTGTGTGAATCGGTTAGAATATCTATTTTGTTAATATTTTGAATTAATATTAATAACTCCCGAAAACCAAACTGTTGAGTGCTTCCAATCTATTGTAAAACTCATTCTTTGATTTATTCATTGAACCTTGTTTAACCTTTAAATATATAAATATATATATATATATATATATATATATATACTCTTCTACAGTGCTGGTGCCACAACAAAAAGCACCCAGTTCACCCTCTAATGTGGTTGGTGTTAAGAACGGCATCCAGCCGTAGAAAACTAAGCCAAAAACTGTACGTACGTGCAAAATGTGGTCAGCTGACCTGTCTAACCCATGCAAGCATGGGAAATAAACGTTAAATGGTAATATATATATATGTGTGTGTGTGTGTATGTGTATGTGTGTGTGTGTTTGTGTGTGAGTGAATCGGTTAGATATTAGATTAGGCTAAGAAAAAAATGAGAGGTCACGTGTCGATAATTTTGAATCGTCTGTGATTGTGAGGGGAGGAGACAAGCAATGAAACTGAGAGGGGGAGGAGAAATACCAATTGAGGTGGGGAAAAGAGATATAAAAAGGAGGAGGTAGGGTAAAAGCTATATAGTTTGTAATGCTGACTGTGAGGGTAGGAGAGAAAGATATAGATAAGAAAGGGAGGTAGGGTAAAAGCTGTATAGATCGTAATAATGACTGAGAGAGGGGTAGTGAGATAAAGACAGTGAGTGAAGAGGGGGTAAACTATATAGATTTGTAATAACGACTGAGATAGCGAGAGAGGGAGGTAAGGTAAACACTACAAAGATCGTAATACCGACTGTGAGAGAGAGAGAGAGAGAGCAGTAAGAGGAGGTGGTAAGATAAAAACTACATAGATCGCAATACTGACTGAAAGAGAGAGAAAGAGGGATGGTAAAGTAAAAACTACATAGATCGTAATACCAACTGAGAAAAAGGGGGAGTAAAAGGGGAGGTAAGGTAAAACTACATAGATCGTAATACCAACTGAGAGAAAGGGGGAGTATAAGGGGAGGTAAGGTAAAAACTACATAGATCGTAATACCAACTGAGAGAAAGGGGGAGTAAAAGGGGAGGTAAGGTAAAAACTACATAGATCGTAATACCGACTGAGAGAGAAAGGGGGAGTAAAAGGGGAGGTAAGGTAAAAACTACATAGATCGTAATACCAACTGAGAGAAAGGGGGAGTAAAAGGGGAGGTAAGGTAAAAACTACATATATCGTAATACCAACTGAGAGAAAGGGGGAGTAAAAGGGGAGGTAAGGTAAAAACTACATAGATCGTAATACCAACTGAGAGAAAGGGGGAGTAAAAGGGGAGGTAAGGTAAAAACTACATAGATCGTAATACCAACTGAGAGAAAGGGGGAGTAAAATGGGAGGTAAGGTAAAAACTACATAGATCGTAATACCAACTGAGAGAAAGGGGGAGTAAAAGGGGAGGTAAGGTAAAAACTACATAGATCGTAATACCGACTGAGAGAGAAAGGGGGAGTAAAAGGGGAGGTAAGGTAAAAATTACATAGATCGTAATACCAACTGAGAGAAAGGGGGAGTAAAAGGGGAGGTAAGGTAAAAACTACATAGATCGTAATACCAACTGAGAGAAAGGGGGAGTAAAAGGGGAGGTAAGGTAAAAACTACATAGATCGTAATACCAACTGAGAGAAAGGGGGAGTAAAAGGGGAGGTAAGGTAAAAACTACATAGATCGTAATACCGACTGAGAGAGAAAGGAGGAGTAAAAGGGGAGGTAAGGTAAAAAGTACATAGATCGTAATACCGACTGAGAGAGAAAGGGGGAGTAAAAGAGGGATGGTAAAGTAAAAACTACATAGATCGTAATACCAACTGAGAAAAAGGGGGAGTAAAAGGGGAGGTAAGGTAAAAACTACATAGATCGTAATACCAACTGAGAGAAAGGGGGAGTAAAAGGGGAGGTAAGGTAAAAACTACATAGATCGTAATACCAACTGAGAGAAAGGGGGAGTAAAAGGGGAGGTAAGGTAAAAACTACATAGATCGTAATACCAACTGAGAGAAAGGGGGAGTAAAAGGGGAGGTAAGGTAAAAACTACATAGATCGTAATACCAACTGAGAGAAAGGGGGAGTAAAAGGGGAGGTAAGGTAAAAACTACATAGATCGTAATACCAACTGAGAGAGAGAGAAAGAGAGGGAAGGTAAGGTAAAGACTACATAGATCGTAATACCAACTGAGAGAGAGAGAAAGAGAGGGAAGGTAAAGTAAAGACTACATAGATCGTAATACCAACTGAGAGAGAGAGAGAGGGGGAAGGTAAGGTAAAGACTACATAGATCGTAATACCGACTGAGAGAGAGAGAGAGAGAGAGAGAGAAGGTAAAAACTACATAGATCGTAATACCAACTGAGAGAGAGAGAGAGAGAGAGAGAGGGAAGGTAAGGTAAAAACTACATAGATTGTAATACCAACTGAGAGAGAGAGAGAGAGAGAGGGAAGGTAAGGTAAAAACTACATAGATCGTAATACCAACTGAGAGAGAGAGAGAGAGAGAGAGAAGGTAAAAACTACATAGATCGTAATACCAACTGAGAGAGAGAGAGAGAGAAGGTAAAAACTACATAGATCGTAATACCAACTGAGAGAGAGAGAGAGAGAGAGAGAGAGAGAGAAGGTAAAAACTACATAGATTGTAATACCAACTGAGAGAGAGAGAGAGAGAGAGAGAGAGAGAGAGAGAGAAGGTAAAAACTACATAGATCGTAATACCAACTGAGAGAAAGGGGGAGTAAAAGGGGAGGTAAGGTAAAAACTACATAGATCGTAATACCAACTGAGAGAGAGAGAGAGAGAGAGGGAAGGTAAGGTAAAAACTACATAGATCGTAATACCAACTGAGAGAGAGAGAGAGAGGGAAGGTAAGGTAAAAACTACATAGATCGTAATACCAACTGAGAGAGAGAAAGAGAGGGAAGGTAAGGTAAAGACTACATAGATCGTAATACCAACTGAGAGAGAGAGAGAGAGGGAAGGTAAGGTAAAGACTACATAGATTGTAATACCAACTGAGAGAGAGAGAGAGGGAAGGTAAGGTAAAAACTACATAGATCGTAATACCAACTGAGAGAGAGAGAGAGAGGGAAGGTAAGGTAAAGACTACATAGATTGTAATACCAACTGAGAGAGAGAGAGAGGGAAGGTAAGGTAAAAACTACATAGATCGTAATACCAACTGAGAGAGAGAGAGAGAGAGGGAAGGTAAGGTAAAGACTACATAGATTGTAATACCAACTGAGAGAGAGAGAGAGGGAAGGTAAGGCAAAAACTACATAGATCGTAATACCAACTGAGAGAGAGAAAGAGAGGGAAGGTAAGGTAAAGACTACATAGATCGTAATACCAACTGAGAGAGAGAGAGAGAGGGAAGGTAAGGTAAAGACTACATAGATTGTAATACCAACTGAGAGAGAGAGAGAGGGAAGGTAAGGTAAAAACTACATAGATCGTAATACCAACTGAGAGAGAGAGAGAGAGGGAGGGAAGGTAAGGTAAAGACTACATAGATTGTAATACCAACTGAGATAGAGAGAGAGGGAAGGTAAGGTAAAAACTACATAGATCGTAATACCAACTGAGAGAGAGAGAGAGAGGGAAGGTATGATAAAGACTAATTAGATCGTAATACCAACTGAGAGAGAAAGAGAGAAGGTAAGGTAAAGACTACATAGATCGTAATACCAACTGAGAGAGAGAGAAAGAGGGAAGGTAAGGTAAAGACTACATAGATCGTAATACCGACTGAGAGAGAGAGAGAGAGGGAAGGTAAGGTAAAGACTACATAGATCGTAATACCAACTGAGAGAGAAAGAGAGAAGGTAAGGTAAAGACTACATAGATCGTAATACCAACTGAGAGAGAGAGAAAGAGGGAAGGTAAGGTAAAGACTACATAGATCGTAATACCGACTGAGAGAGAGAGAGAGAGAGAGAGAGAGAGAGAGAGAGAGGGAGAGAGAGAGAGAAGGTAAAGACTACATAGATCGTAATACCAACTGAGAGAGAGAGAGAGAGGGAAGGTAAGGTAAAAACTACATAGATCATAATACCGACTGAGAGAGAGAGAGAGAGAGAAGGTAAAGACTACATAGATCGTAATACCAACTGAGAGAGAGAGAGAGAGGGAAGGTAAGGTAAAGACTACATAGATCGTAATACCAACTGAGAGAGAAAGAGAGGGATGGTAAGGTAAAAACTACATAGATTGTAATACCGACTGAGAGAGAGAGAGAGGGAAGGTAAGGTAAAGACTACATAGATTGTAATACCAACTGAGAGAGAGAGAGGGAAGGTAAGGTAAAGACTACATAGATTGTAATACCAACTGAGAGAGAGAGAGAGGGAAGGTAAGGTAAAGACTACATAGATTGTAATACCAACTGAGAGAGAGAAAGAGGGAAGGTAAGGTAAAAACTACATAGATCGTAATACCAACTGAGAGAGAGAGAGAGAGGGAAGGTAAGGTAAAAACTACATAGATCGTAATACCAACTGAGAGAGAGAAAGAGAGAAGGTAAGGTAAAAACTACATAGATCGTAATACCAACTGAGAGAGAAAGAGAGGGAAGGTATGGTAAAAACTACATAGATCGTAATACCAACTGAGAGAGAGAGAGAGGGGGAAGGTAAGGTAAACACTACATAGATCGTAATACCAACTGAGAGAGAGAAAGAGAGGGAAGGTAAGGTAAAAACTACATAGATCGTAATACCGACTGAGAGAGAAAGAGAGGGAAGGTAAGGTAAAAACTACATAGATCGTAATACCGACTGAGAGAGAAAGAGAGGGAAGGTAAGGTAAAAACTACATAGATCGTAATACCGACTGAGAGAGAAAGAGAGGGAAGGTAAGGTAAAAACTACATAGATCGTAATACCAACTGAGAGAGAAAGAGAGGGAAGGTAAGGTAAAAACTACATAGATCGTAATACCGACTGAGAGAGAAAGAGAGGGAAGGTAAGGTAAAAACTACATAGATCGTAATACCAACTGAGAGAGAGAAAGAGAGGGAAGGTAAGGTAAAAACTACATAGATCGTAATACCGACTGAGAGAGAAAGAGAGGGAAGGTAAGGTAAAAACTACATAGATCGTAATACCGACTGAGAGAGAGAGAGAGAGAGAGGGAAGGTAAGGTAAAAACTACATAGATCGTAATACCAACTGAGAGAGAGAGAGAGAGAGAGGGAAGGTAAGGTAAAAACTACATAGATCGTAATACCAACTGAGAGAGAGAAAGAGAGGGAAGGTAAGGTAAAGACTACATAGATCGTAATACCGACTGAGAGAGAAAGAGAGGGAAGGTAAGGTAAAAACTACATAGATCGTAATACCGACTGAGAGAGAAAGAGAGGGAAGGTAAGGTAAAAACTACATAGATCGTAATACCAACTGAGAGAGAAAGAGAGGGAAGGTAAGGTAAAAACTACATAGATCGTAATACCGACTGAGAGAGAAAGAGAGGGAAGGTAAGGTAAAAACTACATAGATTGTAATACCAACTGAGAGAGAGAAAGAGAGAAGGTAAGGTAAAAACTACATAGATTGTAATACCAACTGAGAGAGAGAAAGAGGGAAGGTAAGGTAAAAACTACATAGATTGTAATACCAACTGAGAGAGAGAAAGAGGGAAGGTAAGGTAAAAACTACATAGATCGTAATACCGACTGAGAGAGAAAGAGAGAAGGTAAGGTAAAGACTACATAGATCGTAATACCAACTGAGAGAGGGAGAGGTAAGGCAATAAATAGCTCTATAGATCTGTACCAGTGACTGAGAGAGTGGGAGTAAGAGATAGTTTGATTGTAATAGCGACTGGGAGTGAGAGAGTGAGTAGGAGAGAGAAAAACGACAGAGAGGTAAAAGCTATATGGATTAAATAGAAACTGTGAAAGAAGGACTCACACACATATATATATATATAGATAGATATATATAGATATATATATCCTACTCTCACATCTCTTTCCCTATATATATATAGACAGAGAGAAGGGGGAGAGATAAAACAGAGACTATATAGTGTCGATTCATAGAGTGGGGGAAAAGGATAGATAGATGTATAGATAAAGAGAGTAGGAGGTGAGATATAGACTATAGACTGTATATAATAGCGACTGTTCTCTGTACTGTAAATAGGAAAGCTGGCAGAGCTGGTATAGTGAAACAGTTGATGGCACCAGTCACATATAGAACTGAGACACAAATAGACAAGATAGACACTTTAAAAATAAGTTCTAACACACACAGTATATAATCCAAACGTACGTGTATGTGTGTATTTGTTTATATATTATATATACACAGACATACACGTTCATGGAACATGATTATAACCACACACGCGCACAAGCAGATATACACTGTGTATTTGGCTGACTATTTTTAAATGTGTGTGTACTGTCATGTATGTATTTAAGCAGGGATGCACGAATGGATGAATGTATATGTATGTCGGCATGTTCGATATTTATGCATGCGTGTATGTATAAATTTACGTTAAGTGTGACTGGCTATACGCAGGGCCTCTACGCTTTCAGGAATTTCGAATTTCCTCTGTTAGTTCAATCTTCCACACCACTACAGCTGACAGGCCGGGCCCTTAGGCTTACAGGTATTTCGGGGCTCCTCGGGCACTTTCATCCCACTACAGCAAAAATAAACTTGACAGGCATTTAGTGCCTGTGATCCCCGTAGGCTTCAGTCAATTCAATTTTATGAATAATGCAGTCATTGATACATGTATGCATGTATGAATGTGTATGCACGTGTATATGTATAATTTTATAGTCGTATGGATGAATGCACGTATATGTATGCCGGCATGTAATGTATTTAATTTTAAGTATAGATGGATTTGTGTATGTAGGTGTGTATATGTATATATGTTGGCAGGTTTCAATATATGTAGTACGGATGTATTATGTATGTTTCTATGTGTGTATATAATATTATGTATTATGTGGATATATAACTGAGTATGCATGTATACATGTGTGGATATAATATGATGTGAAGAAGTACATGAGGCAAACATTTACCATAAAGCACACTACCAGCTTAGTTTTTCCAATAATCAAAAGAGTATTAACAAGAACACTGAAAGGCTGCAAACTATATATGTATAAATAGCACATTCTATGTACTTAGATGTAGAATGTGGGTCTCTGGGCCTATGTAAATGTGAGTTTAAAAGTACGTTGAACTTTTAAATAAATCATGTAAGCACACACATACATAGGCGGATTAAGATTGTATGGAGCCTCTGGTTAAAATTTTCATTATTTATGACAACAAAAAATTAATTTGGGCCCTTTAAATATTGTGGTGACTCCTGACTACAGCTTAGTCCCCCCCCCCCCACAAGTCTGTAAGTCTGTGTGGGTATGTATGTGTGCATGTATATATGTATTAGTATCTAAAAATATGTAAGCGCCACAGTGAAGTTTAAACCGTTTCGACCATAGGGTTTACATGTTTAAATATCAACACTACTTTCTTTAAAGAATGAAGTACTAGGTTGAATAATGGTCTTACTAATCTCAATTAGTAACATATTATTCATCTATACACACACAAGTGAGGGTACACGGAAAGTGCTATCAACACAATGTGTAAGTTGAGAATATATATATTATATGTTAAAAGTTTGACTTTATGCGTTACCAAACGGTTTCATATACGTATTTATATCTATGAAACTGGTAACGTATAAGTCAACGATCCTGTCCTTAATGCACCGAAATCGTGGTGCTCACCCATCAGACAGCCGTTGATTCAGGGATGTGTCCGTCTGTCCATTTTGCTCTGCCCATGAAAATCTATTTGGTTTTTTGAAAAGCCGCCACTATGCAGGTGAATAATAGTCGAATAAGTTGGGTAAAATGCCCCTGAAGACAGAAAAAAGGGGGACAAAGACGCACGTATACATATCTAGTAGTATTTCGTTAAAATACGGAAAAGAATCAAAATTAAAGTAAGGTACTCAATACATCGGTAGAGTGGGTAATTAATTTCATAAAGGGGTGGCTTTTACAGGATTAGTTCTGTTACATTCGGTGAAGAAAATCGTCACCTACAGAAACATAATTAGTACTGGAAGGGCTACAATTCAATAAAATAATATATATGATTGATTGACAGATAGATAGATATAGAGATTGATAGAGTGATAGACATAGATAGAGAGAGAGAGACGAGGTAGATAGATAGACGGGGGCAGATAGATAGGATGTTGCGAATCAAGATTAGTAAGATCATTATTCAACTTAGTATTTTATACTTAAAGGAAAGTAGAAGGTAGGTATTAGTATAGAAAACATAGGCCCTACAGTCAAGTTTAAACCGAAACGCTTTAAGCTTGAACGTAGGGCCTACATATCTATTAATGTTTGTGTACGTATGTCCATACACGCAGATATTTTGAGGGTTGAAGGTAGTATCACCGCGCTCTAAATAACCCAAAGTATGAAAGAAGCCCTCCATTCAGGTACAATTAATTCTATTATGGCTTATCATCAACACACACATAAATGTATGAATTTATTTCAAGAATAAATCTATCATTCCTTTTCTCCAGAATATATAAATTATTATTATAGTCATGAAGCCTAACCAGTGACTTAATGACCAGGAGTTTCGTGTTAAAAGTACCCTTAAGCACGAAACTCCTGGTCCTTGAGTTACAAGAATGTCTTCATACATGCATACTATTAATAGTGATTGTTTACTTTGAAGTTTCGCCGATACTACTGGCTTCTCAAAACAATATTATATTAATAACAAATATTATTTTGACTCGTCAAAAAGTATGAATCGTTTATTCGAAGCATGTTTAGTATTTTTTTTTTTTACAAACCTATTAATAAAAATCTATATACACGAAATGGCAGACGAGGCACCCTTCAAAGAGGTTGCCTAAATATAATTAATAAAACTAATAAAAAGGGTTGATGAAAATAAAACATGTTTATTCTAATGAATTAAACAAGTCAAACTCGGGAAAATCTTGTTAAATCCACGATAAAATATTGAGTAGTTCGACCGTAGTTAAAAGTTTTGCTAGGTGCGTTAGGTGTGACCTTACCTGAACACATCAGCAACCCAAAGGGGTTACTTCTTACAGCACAAGTGTGACGGGTTAGCTTGGCTGTTTTCAAACAATCACATTAATGGTTTGAAAAAAAAAACAAACTAACGAGAATGTCAGCCAACCATCAATATTTTCATTTTTATATCGTTTGTTTTGAAATCACGTTGTGGCTTCGAAGAATATATTCTTTAATTTTTACATCGTTTTCTTGAGCCGTGTGTGTGAAATATTTCTGTAATAAACCGCGTTGGTGTATTGATATCGATACATGATAACAGTTGATCAATATTTACAATGTGGTGCTCTTTTATGTATATATGTACATATATATATATTCTTTTTTTTTAAATAGAAAACGAAGTAAATTTCAACATATGAAATATATTTCGAGATATACAAACACTCAGATGTATAAATATGTTATATTAACAACAGTTATTAGTTAACGATCGTTGATGAACCGGTAAAAATAAATGCGGTTAATTGACACAAAAATATTTAAAATTGGTTACAGAGAAATATCATTGGAAGGACAAATTAGAGTATATATTGGTATTTAGTAAACTTTTTCGGGAAGCATTTTCACTGAATATGAGAGGATACATATATATTGCGCTTTATTTTCAACATTGGAAGAAATGTTGATAGGTAAAGAGAAACTACATTAGCAGCGAGCGCAATTAAAGGCAACAAACACCCTCTGGAGCCAACAGAGACGGAACGAAGCACAACCTCCCACAATTAACCACAGATACCCAGTGATAAATACTCCACAGATTCCTGTCTACTTGATCAAAGTGTAAGTGAATATATCTAGATGTAGGGGTATACATGGACAATCTAAATATAAGACGACAATACAGAGAGAATCTATTTAAGAGAGAGAGAAACTACACACATTAATGGCGTCGCTGTGACGTTCAGGTGACAAGGTCGGACTTCGGAGAGCGCAAAAACAAGCGAAAGCTTACCTTTACTTTAACGTCTGGTCCCGCCGTAATACCGGCCTTTTCTTTGATTTTCTTAATACAATCAGTATCATCGTTATTCACATAAGTAATTTTACCTTCCTGTCCAGCCATGTTCCACTTGTTTCAAAAAAAGTTAAATGGGCACAGACGAAATTTTCTTCCGCCGATCTATTGTGGACCTAAAAGTAGTTCGGTAAAAAATCTCTCAACATTTACAAATAAATATTCCCAGAATTTCTTTTAGTTGTCAAAAATAAGTTTTCATATAAATAACAAAGCCTCTTCTGTGAAATATTTTCGTTTATAATTCGATTTTCACCATGGAATGTATGAATTATGAGTAATGTATTAGTGCGCTGGTCGGAGTTGTATCCATTCGCATCACGTTTGACTATGTGGAATCTATGTGCGTGTGAGTGATGAGGCCGTCGTGCGCCTTGAGCAGACGGCAATCTGTAGTCGGCCGCGAAATGCGCACCATATACTACTACTAATCACAGACAAGGTGCCCACTGGGTTTTGCTTTATGTTTCACACATATATTCTGCAATTCTTTAGGAATATAAACTACTTCACCACATATATTTTTATTGTATACGCCACACATTGAAAATTTAATAATAAAAGATAATTTTTATACAATATTTATGAACAATTGGTGATGATGAAATGCAGCTGTGACCAGCGAAACCGGAGTTCCAGTTTGACGCTGTACCGAGCGGGAAACGCCTCGATGAATAGACGAGACCATGCTTTCGGTTTCTATGATGCGAAGATATATATTTGTATATAGAAAGAAAGGCTTTCCGTAGAGGAACCGAAAGCGGCAACAGTTACATAAAGTACTCAATACATTAAGTAGAACTAGAACAGTTTCATTCATTTGAAATGATAGACTTCTGATAATTTCAAACGAATGTAAGTTCTAGTCACGTATAACTAATTTCTTCTGAGATCAATTTTATGTTTATATATAATTGTATATGAATATGTATGTATGTACATAAATACATACATACATATAGACACACACACACATACATACACACACATATATATACATCCATACATACATACATACATCCATACATACATACACACATACACATACATACATACATATACACGATACGTATATGCATAAAGATAGAGTCTTGTATAATGAGCCTGTATATACACAGGCGAAACTCCAGAGTAACAAGACTGACATAGCCTTAATAAAAGAATATTCATTTTCACTTTAGTACTGAGTAGTCCGCGACCGTCAATACTAAGCTTATATGAATGTATACTATTATTAATAATAGCTAATATTTCTGTTAATGTCTTTTATAACTCTTACATATATCCCGTTTAGTTTAGTAAACCGCCTTTTCGGCTTCACTATTTCTAAAATACAGCCTAGCAACAATAATGTTTCGTTATTTATTTACACGGAGTAAATTGAAAGTGAAAATACGAACGTGGTACAGTACTTAGTAGCAGTCGTGTTGAAAAAGCGGAATGTATTTTTAAAAAAAAAACAACTAATAAACAATTAAAATAAATATTTTAAAAAGTTCGTTACATTCCAAAACATATCTACACCATATTTTAAAAGGTGCCTTTAAACCGAGTTTTACTGTTAAGGGAATTGCTATGTATGAAGAATTAACAGAATTATTCCAAAATATTTATACACACACACTCACACACATATATTATATGTATGTATACATATATGTATGTATACATATATATATATGTATACATATATGTATACATATATATATATATATATATATATATATATATATATATATATATATATATATATATATATATATATATATATATGTATACATATATATATGTATACATATATATATGTATATATATATATGTATACATATATATATATATATATACATACATATACATACATACATATATATATATATATATATATATATATATATATATATACATTTATATATATATGTGTGTGTGTGAATACATATATATATGTGTCTGTATGTATATATATATATATATATAAATGTATATATATATATATATATATATATTAATAAGAGGAATTCCAACTTTGTCTGATTTACTTGTTTTATTTACAATCCTTGAAAATTTATAATGGTATTATAATGAAATAGTATGATAGAATATTAAATTCTAAGTGTTAATTGAACAAGTACTTTCATGCTTTCGCAATCTTCAGGTTCATAATATGTGGTGACAGTCAAGTTTGCAATTTTCAACTGAAAATTGCAAACTTGACTGTTCAATTAACACTTAGAATTTAATATTCTATCATACTATTTCATTATAACACCATTATAAATTTTAAAGGATTGTAAATAAAACGAGTAAATCAGACAAAGTTGGAATTCCTCTTATTAATATAATCTTCTATACACAATCATACACACCCGTGTATATTTATCTATCTAGCTGAACCGGGACAAGTCGATCGGTCTGCAACTCGGCACGTGGAGGGGCAGATCGATGCCCTCCGATGGCGTCGTCGGGCGCTGGACGGAGGGCCCGGTGAAATTGCTCGGGGTCTGGTTCGGACCAGACCTCCAGGTGGAGAAGAACTGGGGTGAGGTGACGAGCAGGGTGTTTGCACTGACCCAGAAGTGGGCCGAGTGCAAACTGTCCCTGAAAGGTCGGGCGGAGGTGGCGAACACTTATATAGCATCCGTCATCTACTACCGCCTGACCGTGGTGCCTTGCCCAAGAGAAACGCTCGCCAAAATGGAGCGCGCACTCTTCCAATTCCTTTGGAAGAAGCGGGCTCCTATGGTGAGGAGATCCATCTGCTGTCAACACCCTTCGAAAGGAGGGCTGGGGATGCCGTGGCTGATGATACATAAACACGCATTAAGGCTACGGCACCTTCAGGTATTCCTCTCCGGTCAACCGGTGTGGGCCCCGTTTGTGAGGCGAGCCTTTTCCAGACTCGTCTCACTCACCGAGCTGCAATCCTGGGTCAAGCAAAGACCGAGAAAACTGGGCGCCTGGCACACCGAGTGTGCCCAGGCGCTCACGGCTCACTGGCAGGCAGACCGGCTGTCAGTGGAGAATCCACCTCGTCATTCTATAGAGGGCTGGTGGTTAGCAGGTGCGACGACGCCCTCGGAGAAGCCCTAGGCATGGAGGAAGACGAACTGGCCAACCTGTTCAGTAGGACATTCAGCCCGGGACCCATGGATAACTTCCAGAGGTCCCTGGCCTGGCAATGCTACAGAAGGGCTCTGCCCGTTTGAGAAAGGCTCTACAGACACGGGCGCCCGGGTAGGGACCCATCGAAAAAGGTCTGTCCCAGATGCGTGTGCGACGAGGAAACCGTTGCACACGCATTGGTACACTGCTCGGGCATTGCCGATCTGTGGGGCTATGTCGAACAACTGCTGTCAAGGGTGGGACCAATCCGGTTGACCACCGAGTCTATTGTAACGATCAAGCCGCCTCCCCTCTTCAAAAACGAAGGAGAGGCGGTGTTTCTGTGCGTAATAGCCATGGCGAAAGAGGTTGTATGGTGGACGCGTCTGAAAGGACTGAGGTCAGACACCTTTCTCTCTGGCCAACAACTGGTCCGTTTCTTCCGATATCATTTCGGAAGAAGGATCAGGATGGAGAGAGAGGTGCTGCACCCCAGCCGTTTCTATGAAAGATGGGTGAAAGTGGCAAGAATGGCCCGTGTGAATGGGCCTTCACTCTACATCAGACTATAGGTGAGGAAGATGAAAGACCAAGGGAGCACCCCTTCTCTGTGCTCCTGAGGAGAAGGGTTGCACACTTTTTTCGGGGGTGTGTGTGACCCCCCAAGGCGCCTCCTCTCTATTGAGGACTTTGTTATAAATTTTATTTTTTGTTATATTTTATTTTATTTTTATATATTGTTATTGCCTCCTCCTTATTGAGGACGCCTTGTTTTGTAAACTCCCCCCTTTGTACTTGTCCCACTTTTGATGCCCTGGTGGCAAATAAAAGAAACATATCTATATATATATATATATACAGACACACACATATATATATATATATACATACAGACACATATATATGTATATGTATTCACACATATATATATATAAATGTATATGTATGTATATATATATATATATATATATATATATATATATAGTAATAATAATAAATTTGAAGACTAAAATCAAAAGAGGGCTCGATAAGGATAAATATATATCAAATATATAAGAACTGTAGAGCAAATATTTATTCAAATAACAGATTAAAGTTTAAGCAAAGAATCGCTGCTTTCACTCTTAAGGGTGAAAGCAGCGATTCTTTGCTTAAATAAGGGCAAAGGAGCTCTTAAGAGTCAATGGCCATCCAAAATCACCGGGAGAGATGACTCTTTAGCCTTTGTCAAGGCAGAATTCTAGGAGAAGGAAAACTCTGATATAACACCTGCAACTCTGATGGTATCCAATGATGTTGACTTGTTCTTCTTTTTGGTAAATATCATCTTGGTTAAGAGAGTGGGACTGGCTTTGTGCAGTGCCTTTGCTCACTATAAAAGCTTCACGGGACAGGCATTGCTTTATATCTGGAGATCTCTCTGCACTTGTCGTCACATGGTACCATGGGCCCAGCACTATGTGTCAATAATTGTCACAAGTGTAGTGTTTGTACCAGAGTTTTCAAGTTGCTGGCTGGACTAAAAAGTCACACTCGTTCAGCGCATAGGTAGGAAGGAGTTCTCCTACATGGATATAAAGTAGTGGCCGTACTCGAAAACGAGTTGGCAGCCACCATGTATGTATGTATGTATGTGTATATATATATATATATATATATATATATATGTGTGTATGTATGTATGTATGTATGTATGTATGTATGTATGTGTATATATATATATATATATTTATTAAAATAACAGATTAAAGTTTAAGCAAAGAATCGCTGCTTTCACCCTTAATATATATATATATATATATATATATATATATTATATTATATTATTATCGGTGGATTGGCAGTATCGGTAGAGGGTTGGACGCCATGCTTTGTAGCACAGTTACGTTCCTTTACGAACTGAGTTCAAATCACGTCGAGGTTAACTTTGCCTTTCATCCTTATGAGGTCGATAAAATAAAGTACCAGTAATACACTGGGATAATTGCTGGCCTTGTGCCAAAAAGTAGAAACAATTATTATAGGGCGGTGGATTGGCAGTATCGGTAGAGAGTTGGACACCATGCCTTGAAGCATAGAGTTACGTCCCTTTATGATCTGAGTTCAAATCCCGCCGAGGTTAACTTTGCCTTTACCGGGTCGATAAAATAAAGTACCAGTAATGTACTGGGTAATTGCTGGCCTTGTGCCAAAAATAGAAACAATTATTATATAAAACACATGGCGAACTGGTATATTCCTTCCTGGGAACAAAGCAACAATAACGTCAGTTTACTTTGAGAAACTCTGAGTATCTGGGAAGGTATATGCCAATTTTCCGTGTGTTTTATATAATACATTTACTTCTATGTTTACATATTGAAGGCTCTTTCTTTAGTGATTGCAATCTTACACTCAGCCAACTAATATATATATACATCTAAACATCTATATATGTATCATCATCATCATCATCGTTTAACGTCCATATTCCACGCTTGCATGGGTTTGGACGGGTGTTTTCCCACTTGAGGCATATATGTGTGAATATCATCATCATCATCATCATCATCGTTTAACGTCGATCTTCCACGCTTGCATGGGTTATATATATATATATATATATATATATAGAGAGAGAGAGAGAGATGTATAAATTCCCGACCACGGCGCTAAGTGGTTTCAGCTACTGCCTGGCGCCGCGGTTACGATTCTACACCTCTCTATACCCACTCTACATCTCCCCATGTATCGAGTACTCACATGATTAGTGGTTTCCTTGGTTTCAGCACTGCAGACTCTCTCTCTCTCTCTCTCTATATATATATATAAGTGTGTGAGTGTGTGTGTGTATTATAGACGAATAATATCAACTTAGTTAAATTCTAAATAAGTTAAATTATTATTGTTACAAAATGATATTTTTTAAAGTATCAGTTTGTATATGTGTGTGTGACAATATATATCTGATGGCTGCTTCTTGATTTCAATAATTGCAATTACTTGATTCTTTTCTCACACATGGGTGGCACGAACATGACTCTTTAGTTCTGCCAAAGACTTACATTCTTTTCTGTGTATGCTACAGTGATGAATGTTACTCCCAATTTGGTGAGCTTTCAAATGACATTGGAGTCTGCCAGCTGTTTTCCACACTTCCAACAGGAATATGTTGTACATGGCTTCTCTGATGATTTCTAAGACCAGCAATACTGAGGCAAATCCAGTTACACTCATTGCATACAAAGTCATTTTGAGCATCTAAATATCCAGGTAAAGTAATATCATGCAGACCCTTACACAAAACCCTCTTTCATTTTTCAAATTCCTGTTTTCCATTAAACACTGTTTTACCCCAAGATGATCAGTCTAAGACAATGTCTTCCCAGTTATCTTCTCTGAATTTTGATCTTATCAAAGCTCTTTTGATGCAGTCTTTATACCTGAGTTTTGGTTTATGCCTTGGTCGTTTGCTTTTGACTAACTCCCTGTCTAGTAACTGCTTAGGAATACGATGATCTTATAACATGACCACTCCAGTGCAATCTATATAGAATTACGAGAGATTCAATACTTTCAAAATGACTTCATTCCAACACTTCAACATCACTCATATGTGACAATTGCCAATGGATCCAAAGTATTCAGTAATGACATTGTTGATGAAAATGTTCAAGAATTTTTATATTTCAGTAGTATGTGACCCAAGTTTTACATGCATACAACACCCAGAAAAACCTGGGACGATTTGATAAATTCTGACCTTACACACTTATACCTCTCTAAGACAATGTCACTGGACCGAGAGCTTTGGCGCTACGCAGTAATACAGAAGACCCGCCTTGCCTATGTACAAAGCGAAACCTACAGTCACTAGGCACCTCTTAACCAAATATATACCCCATCCCACTATCCCTACTCCACCCCACCCCCACTCCCACCAACACCACCCTTTCTCTGTAAAGTTATCTTGGTAGGTCAACATCCAGTTCAAAATAAATGAGGTTGTGTAGGTGTCACGACAAAAAAACACAGAGTCCACGCTGTAATGTGGCCGTGCAGGTAACACGATAAAAACCTCCCAGTCCACACTGTAAATGTGGTTTGTGTTAGGAAGGGCATTGAGCTGTAGAAAACCTGCCAGACAGTCCTATACGGGCGAGACATGGTCACCCAACCAATCTTGCCTCAAGTGGGACAATTCCCGTCTAAACCCATGCTAGCGTGGGAAGATAGACGTTAAACGATGATGATGATGACAACAATGAAGACAATACACATGTTCTGTATACCTTTAACTTTGCATCAATGAAAATCCCACATCTACACTAGAGACCCCCATTTAATTTACCAAATGAATCATTAGCTTTCTTTCGTCGTAAAAGGATTTCATCATCAAGGGTGTGTGTCATGTTAACTGTGTTATAAATTTATCCACAACCTTTAATGTTTTGCCATACTCATAAATTCTAGGCTCAGGGAAGTGCTTGCCTGGAGCAGGTTGATAATGACAACTGTCTTGGCCAGGCTGATTTTCAAACCAATGTGCTGCATGTCTCTGAAAAAGAATCCATCAGGTGTTACATGTCACTCTCAGAGTGAGCAACAAGATTGCAATCATCTGCATACAAACATTCATGTATTAAAGAAGTGAACACTTTTGTTTTGGGCAGCAAACTGTCTGATGTTAAACACTTTATCTGTTGTACGATACTTGATATGTGCAGTCCTAAAATGCCATAAGGAAAACCATAGAGTAATACAATGCAAACAGAATAGGTGCTGGTATATTCCTTTGTTTTACCCTATTTTCAATGAAAATGGGATGTGACACTTGTCCACACAAGCTGACACACCTCATAAAAACCTCTCAGAACATATGACAGTCCTATTCACTATATCAATAATTTTACATAAAACTTTTCCCACAACTGACAGGAGGGCTATCCCACAATAATTACCACAATCATCCTTTGCACCTTTTCCTTTATAAAGTTCTATCATCCATGCATGTTTCCGTATAAATATATATATATTCATTTTATTAAGGGTAAATAGTGAGTCTTGTTACTCTGGAGTTTCAGCCTAACAAAACTCACTATTTAGCCTTAATAAAATGAATATTAAAACTCTATTTCGGTGTTGAGTACTCTTTTCTCTCAGCCATCAACCATATATAGATATCTTATCTATCTATGGTAGATAAGATATCCATACTTATCTATCTATGATAGAGTTGGAACTCCATGTAGTATGGAAGTGAAAATTCCAATGAGATCTGGTGATAAAAGTTTTTGTTTTTGTAGTAAGATATCGTTAGACTTTGTTGAGCATTCAAGCATGCTACAGTCATATATGTAGGTTGAATAATGAAAGCAAAATGCAAAAGTTTAGTGCTTAATTAGTTCATTGTTTTTCAATAATTTCATAAGATTGATTGATCATGATAAATCGATATAGTGACTAATGAGTAGTAGTTATGCAACTCCTTATTATTAGTCTTGGTTCTATAGATCCATCTTACTAACTTCATCAGAAATAATCTTGTTTCTGGCAAAGACGGTGAGTTGGAACTATAATATTGAGGCTAATATTATAGAGTTGCATAACTACTATCGATTACTTACTATATTGATTTATCATGATCGATCAACCTTCTGAAACGATCATAAAATATTGAACTAATTAAGCACTAAACTTTGCATTTTGTTTTCATTATTCAACCTATACATATATATATATAGGTTACATATAAGTAGATTGTGCATGTATAGTATATCATCATCATCATCACTATTTTACATCTATATTCCATGCTTGCATGGGTTATACAGGTTGTCATTGTCATGTTATGAAGCTAAACAGGCCAGTTTACTGTATCTTGTTTATATGTTCCATTCTGGTTTCTACAGTTGGATGCCCTTCCTAACACCAACTACTTCACAGCTTATACTGGGTACATTTTATTATGACGCTGGCACTACCACTTGATAGAGTGGGGTGGCTGCTTTTTATCATGGCACCAGCACTACAACTTTACACACAAACGCATATGTACTTGTAATCCATATATAGAATACTTGAGTAGTTTCAAATGGGTCCTATATTTCACATCTCACCTGGGCCTATTATCAGCTTTAGGGGTCTATATTTCACATCTGGTCTAGGCCTATTACCAACTTTTTACAAAAAGGAAAGGGGGGTGGTCATCAGATTGGATCAAGTATGTTTCCATTGTTGACATATACCTTTCTTATCACAATCACTAACCACTTTACAGAGTGGACTGGGTGCATTCTATAATGCCAACAGCATTTGTATGCCAGGATTAAAATGTCCCCAATTTCACTGAATCACTGTATGCAGAACTACAGCTCTTCTAGATGGGTTGCCTTTACTGCAGCTTCAGGAGTCTACATCTGCCCTAACTAACCCATGCAAATATGGAAAACATGGATGTAAAAATAATGATGATGATGATGTATGTATATGTATGAAAGTATGTGGCCTAGTAGTTAGAATATTGGACTCATGATCATTTCACATTGTATTTCATAATAGAAGTGAATCCCTATTATCATAAGATGCAACCTTGTAAGAGGCCAGTTAAACGAGTACACAGGTGTAAGTTGAAAATTTCATTTCATTTTCATATATATATATACTAATTTCAAAAACACCAAAGATTGAAGGCATTGTCAACCTGATATATGTTTCTGCTAGCCTAAACTCACCCTAGAATCATAGAATTACAATTTCAAAACTTCAAAATTTTTAATTTGAAAATGTTATAGTTTTTTAACTTGACCTTCAGCAGTTGGTTCAAGGTCAGTGTCATCAGAGTTTATTTATGCATCAACATCAAGTTATAAAACTATAAAATTAAAAATTTTAAATTTTGAAGTTTTGGAATTGTAATTCTATGATCCTAGGGTAGGTTTAGGCCGGCAGATACATATTTCAGTTTGACAATCCCTTGAATCTTTGCTGTTTTTGAAATTATTAAACAGCTCTGCGTGAACCCCATTGCATTGAGCTTTTAACCATCTGGTAAAGCAGTTTTAATACTCCATTTATTAATAATATTATTATTACCACTATTATATATATATGTATGTATATATGTATATATATATATATATATCAAAGGTATATATTGAGTTAGAAACTCAAATTAGTCTCTTACAATAAAATAGCTCTAGGAAAGAGATTTTTCCGAGCCGTATATCATAATTGAATATAAAAGATAAACACAGACATATATAAATATATGTGTTCAAATCGTAAGGGACCAGGTTCGCTAAGGTGAAACAAATACTAACTATGGACAATAAGGTTTGCCAGACTCAATTTAAGAATAAATCAAGAAAATATAAACCGGAATTGTGGTAACTACCAATCACCCATACAGCGTTTGGCTATGCTGTTTCGCAAATTAATTGTGAAGAGTACACTGACTATTTGCAACACTAACTTCCAGAAACACTAACTTCCAGAAACCTGCCAACCACCTAATAACCTACAAATCTGGTGAGCACATAAGCCAGATTGACTTCTTACTAGTTAGGCAGATAGTGTCTAATACCAAGGCATACCCTGGGGAAGAATGTACCCCACAGCATAGGTTAGTCGTTAGTGATATCTCAGTAAGCAAGAGATGGAATAAGACATACAGGAAGGTGTGGAGAAGAAAGGTCTGGAAGCTAAAAGACCTTTCACTAAAATACAAATTTAGGAAAGCCCGTCAAGATGTGTATGACGAAAAAGAAGACAATTTAGAGACGTATGACATAGATAGTAACTGGAATTTCTTATGTGACAACTTACTGCAGGCTACTGATGAAACTTGTGGCTGGAGCAGAGCTCCAACCAGACAGAGAGTGACCTGGTGGTGGAACAGCACAGTAGATAAGGACATTAGAGACAAAAGACTAGCATGGAAGGCTTGGAAAAAGGGTGGGAGTAGGAAAGGATATACAGCCACTAAGAGAGAAGCTAGACGTCAGGTGTACTTAGCACACAGGAGGCTGAGAGTAGGAGGTTTGCCAATGTTCTGCGACAGGAAGATCAGAGGCGTGCAGTATTCCACATTGCAAGGCAGTGTGTCAATGCAAATCAGGATGTTGTTGAAAATAAATGTGTCCGGAATGATGCCGGTGTACTTAGTGTCACGAATGATCAGAAAAAGAAAGCCTGGAAATGTCATTATGAGAGATTGATGAATGTAGAGAATGAATGGGGGAGAGAAAAATTACCCTCAGTAGATCCGACAGAGGGACCAGCTATTGAAATTGACGAATATAGGTCCAAGAGGTGATTAAGGAAATGAAAAATGGTAAGGCTGCTGGACCATCGGGGATAGTTGCTGAGATGCTGAAGGCATCAGGGGACGTAGGCACTAAACTGGTTGCGCGCATTATCAATCAAGCTATATATGGCAGTCATACCCAAAGACTGGTGCAGCAGTATTCTCATAAATTGCTACAAAGGTAAAGGGGATGCTCTGGAGAGGAGCAATTATAGCGGTATAAAACTGATGGATCAGGTTATGAAAGTGGCAGAAAGGATATTAGCACAACTAATTAGAGAAAGGGTCAAACTAGATCAGATGCAGTTTGGTTTTGTGCCTAGGAAGAGTACAACAGATGCCCTCTTCTTGGTGAGAAAATTACAAGAGAGGTTCTTAGAGAAAAATAAGCCACTATACTTAGCCTTTGTTGACCTAGAGAAGGCCTTTGATAGGGTACCTCGATCTGTCATTTGGTGGTCCCTAAGGAAACTAGGTGTTGAGGAATGGCTTGTGAGGACAGTGCAAACTTTGACAGAGGTACTGTCAGTAAAGTGAGGGTAGGAATGGAGTTTAGAGAGGAATTTCAGATACAAGTAGGAGTACATCAAGGTTCCGTCCTCAGTCCGCTCTTGTTCATTATAGTCCTCCAAGCCATAACAGAAGACTTTAAGACTGGCTGTTCATGGGAACTTCTCTATGCTGACGATCTGGTTCTTATAGCAGAATCAGTAGAGGAGCTAGAGAATAAATTCTGGCTATGGAAACTGCAGTTGGAAGCAAGAGGACTGAGAGTGAACCTAGCTAAGACAAAAGTGTTGATGAGTAGAAAAGAGGACAAAACTCTGATTCTGTCAGGGAAATGGCCATGTTCGATATGCAGAAAAGGAACTGGCATAAATTCTATAAAATGCACACAATGCAGATCCTGGGTACACAGGAGATGTAGCGGGATAGCAGGCAAACTAACAGGTAGGGAGAAATATGTATGCAGTAGATGTACAGGGAAATTAGGCAGTAGAAGTTGCATTGATAGACACATTTTTCAAATCCAGGCGAGTGCTATAGAAGTGGTTGATAGCTTCGGGTACCTAGGAGATCAGATTAACATGGGAGGGGGGGGGGGTTCCGAGGCCATAGTATCTAGAATAAGGACGGGTTGGAAGAAGTTTAGGGAGCTGCTTCCTCTGCTGATGAAGAAGGGTTTCTCCCTGCGTACGAAAGGCCGATTATATGATGCCTATATGAGGAGCGCAATGCTGCATGGTAGTGAGACATGGGCAGCAACTGCAGAGGATATGCGATGGCTGGAGAGAAATGAGGCAAGCATGCTCCGTTGGATGTGCAATATCAATGTGCGTGAATGACCCAGCATGAATGTGTTGAGAGGGATAGAATGTAGTGTGCGAAAGAGGAGACTGCGGTGGTATGGACATGTGATGCGCATGGAGAATGACCAATGGGTGAAGAAGTGCCATGAAATGGCAGTTGAAGGAAGACGTGGTAGAGGTATACCACGAAAAACATGGGCGGAGGTGGTGAGAACAGACCTCAGATCGCTGAAGTTCACGGTGGAGATGATGAAGGACCGTGACAAGTGGAGAGATGCTGTGCTGAATAAGACCCGTCCCACCCTTGCAAGCAGGGAAGAGCGGACGTAAAATGATGATGATGATGAGGATGATGATGATGATGATAAAGAGGATTACCAATTCTTGCTCATCAGTGGGTGAAAATTAGTAAACTCCTCACTTCTAAGAATATCAGACAACTGGTCCCTTACGATTTGAATACACATATGTATATGTCTGTGTTTATCTCTCTTTTATATTCAATTATGATATATATATATGTGTGTGTGTGTGTATATATATATATATATATATATATATATATGTGCGTGTGTATATATGTATATATATATATATATATATGTATATAAGTATATATATATGAGAGTCAGCTGAAAAGTTCATCAGCTGACCAAGATACTGTTATAGAATGTGACCAAATGAGGTTTATTTTTCAACAGAGTCCCCCACACAGTTCTTCCATTGGTGTTGCAGTGTTTGGATCCCATTGGTGAAGAAGCTTTTATCTTGTTGGTAAAAAAGTCAACAGCAGCAGATATGACATCATCATCACTGTGATACTGGCTCCCAGCCAAGTGTTTTTTCTCATGTTGGGGAACAGGTGATAGTCAGATGGGGCCAAATCAAGAGAATAGGGAGGGGTGATCAACCAGTTCAAAGCCACAGTTATGCACAGCAGCCACTGAAACCAAGTACTGGTGTGTTGGAACATTGTCCTGATGAAACAAGACCCCCTTTTGTCAGTTTACCTGGGTGTTTGGTCTTGACAGCCTTTCATAACTGCCTCAGCAAGTTGGCTTGGTACTCTCCATTGATGGTGTGGCCCTTTTGAAGATAGTCAATAAACACAATACCTTTTGCATCCGAAAAACTGAGGCCTTCCCTGCAGATGAAATGACCTAGGCCTTATTTGGAGCAGGTGAGGTGTGTGTGAGGGGGGTTTCCATTGCATGGATTGTGTCTTTTGTCTCTGGCTCAAAGTGATGAACCCAACATTCATCCTGAGTTAGGAAACATTCAAGGAAACCAGCTGGATGGATCTGCCTCAAACAATGTCAGATTTTCCCGTGATCTGATCAGCCTGGTGTGCTTTTAATCAGGTGTCGGAAGACGTGGCACCCACCGAGCAGAAACCTTTGTCATGTCAAGTTCATTGTGCAGAATATTTTCAACTCTCTCACGGAATATGCTAATAACATTTGCTATTTGATTTATAGTCACTCATCTGTCATCCCTCACCATGTGGTGAACAGGATCAATGTTTTTCCAGGTGGTGGCAGTTGTAGGACATCCAGACTTTGGGTCATTTTCAAGACTTTCCCTTCTCCTCCAAAATTCAGCTATCCCCTTTTTCACTGTTGATAAAGCTGGAGCATCATCCCCTAATGTAGCAACCATGTCAGCATGAATGTCTTTGGGAGCTAAACGCTTTTTCTGCTGGCACTTGATAACATCACGCTGACAAATTTTGTCCATTTTCAAGAGAAGTTGCTACTAGTTACTTTTGAAGTCGTCTTTGAACATCCAGAATCAGTTTACATGAAAAGAAAACAATGCAGTTATTAATAAGAAGAATTGAAATTAATGCATGCAAGATTTCACAGCTCTAGCATCACTCCTTCATTGTTAGCCTATGGACTTTTCAACCCACCCTCATATATACCATAACTGTATAATTAGTGTGTATATGCATTTGTGTGTATCTTTGAGCAGTTGTGGACTTTGTAAGTTGCAGCAAAGGCAGCCCAACTAGGAAGGCAGTCACTTCAAATAACAAGATTTACTAGATACACACACACAAGATCATTGTTTGAGATTTAATATATATGTGAAAGAGAGACATCTCTCTGACATTCATAGATCCAAACCAATAATTTGTCAATTATTGATCACATACCCTTCCATTTAATGTTCCACACAAATCTCTGTCAATACTGTAATACATACACTAAAACACACACAGACAGACATACAGATAAACATATACTTATACAAGGAAAGAAAGAAAGAAAGAAAGAGTCAAATAGACAGACAGATAGATAGATAATTAAGTATGTAGACAGAAAATAGATAGATTAGAAACATATATTAAAAGGATAGATAGATATGTTTCTTTATTAGCCACAGGGGCACAAAAGAAGGGGTCAAATACAAAGGGGGAAGTTTACATACAATAAAAATGCGTAAAATGTTATCACAAATGCAATTTAAAAAATTAGTCGATTTTCCCCAATAGGGGAGACAGTTCATATGGGTAACACATACCCCCGAAAAAATGTGCAACCCTCATCTCCAGGAGTACGAAGAGTTTGTACTCCTTTCCTCTCCTCCTCCTTTTCCTCAACCTACAGGCTGATATAGAGAGAAGGCCCATTCACTCGGGTCATTCTCACCACTTTCACCCACCTTTCATAAAACTTGCTGGGGTACAGCACCTCTCTCTCCATCTTGATTCTTCTTCCAAAGTGGTATTTGAAAAAAAGAATCAGTTGTTGGCCAGAGAGAAAGGTGTCTGACCTCAGCTCTTTCAACCTTGTCCACCATACAACCTCTTTCACCATAGCTATCACACAAAGGAAAACCGCCTCTCCTTCGTTTTTGAAGGAGGGTGGCGGTTTAATCATGACAATGGACTTGGTGGTCAACCGGATTGGTCCCACCCGCGACAATAGTCCTTCTACATAGCCCCACAAGTCAGTGACACCCGGGCAGTGTATGAATGCGTGCGTGACGGTTTCTTCGTTATGCACGCACCTCGGACAGATTTTTTTTGAAGGGTCCCTGCCCGGGCGCCCATGTCTGTAGAGCTTGTCTCGAACTGCTAGAGCTCCTCGGTAGCACTGCCAGGCCAGGGACTTTTGGAAGTTGTCCATCAGTCCCGGGCGGAAGGTCCTACCGAACAGACTGGCCAGTTCATCTTCCTCTACGCCTAGAGTTTCACCGAGTGCGTCATAGATAGATAGATAGATAGATAGATAGATAGATAGATGGATCGATAAATCGATGAATGGATTGATATATAGATAGAAAAATAGATAGATAGAAGATAAAGATAGACAGATAGACAGATAGATAGATTAGATAGATAGATAGATTAAGTAGATAGATAGATGGGTTAGTTAGATAAATAGATAGAAGATATATATATAGAGAGAGAGGAGGGAGATCAACATACTGATATGTATATAGATAGATAAATCTCTTGCAAGCACAAACACACACTAGAGCATTTAAGTTCAAAAAGAGAAATATTCCATCAATAAACTTAAGCCAATATTTTCTTGTCTTTGAAATCTAGTATTTGGTCTAACAACAACAATATCATGTTTGAAATTAATATATTGAATCTTTCATTCAAATTCCAAACCAAAGAGAAAAATGATAATTATCGAAACAAATGTAATTATTTGATAAATTAAAATTTCATCTCAAAATTATTTTACTCTAATTAACTTATTTCTGGTCAATAACCATATCTGTCTGCTTGCAAGACATATATGTGTATGAGTCATCATCATCATCATGTTACATCCACTTTCCATGATGGCATGGGTTGGAAGGATTGGATGTTCTGAGACTAGACAAGTCACAGAGACCTTATCTAGTTTATATATTTCATATTCGGCATGAGTTCTATGGCTGGGTGACCGTGTTAATGCCAACCACTAAACAAAGTCGACATGTTTTTCATGATACCAGCACTAACACTTTACAGAGTGAAGTGGATGTATTCAATTCCAAACCTGGAAGTAAGGCCTAGAATCTAAAATTCTTAAAGTCAACTTGGCAAAGACCAAAGTCCTAGTATGTAGAAAGGAAAACAGGACTCAGGTTCCCTCAGGAAAATGTGCAGAAAAGGAGTAGGTAGAAATTCCATCCTAAGACCCAAATGCAAACTATGGGTACACCAAAGATGTAGTGGGATTTCAGGTAGGCTAGCAAAGAACACAGGTTTTATATGTGGTCATTGCACAGGCACAGAAAGTAGAAAGAACCCACAGGATATTAGCTCCTTTAAATGCCCAGAGGGCTCGGTAGAAGTAGTTGAAACTTTCTGTTACCTAGGTAACTAAATTAACAGTGGAGGTGGGTGTTCCGAAAATACAGTAGCCAGATTGAGAGTGGGATAGAGAAAGTTCAGGAAGCTACTACTACTGCTAACTATAAAAGGTTTTTCCCTGAAAATAAAGGGCAGATTGTATGATGCATGTATATAAACAGCAATATTGCATGGAAGTGATGCTTAGGTGTTGTATGCAGAAGACCTGCAAATATTGGAAAGAAATGATGCTGGCATGCTTCAATGGATGTATAGTAATATATATGAACAGCAAAGCATAAATGAACTGAGAGAGAAACTAGGCATAAGGGAGATGTGCAAGAGAGAAAATTGCACTCGTATGAACATGTGATGCATATGAAAGATAACAACTGTATAAAAAGGTGCAGGACATTCAAAGATGATGGAAGCTATCGTATAAGAAAACCTAGGAAGACTTGGGATGAGGTGATAAAAGCTGACCTTGCACAATTGCACCTCTCAATGGCGATGACACAAGATCGAGATTTCTGGTGTTATGCAGTAATATGGAAAACCTGCCTTCCTATGTGCATGGGTTGAAGCATACATTTTGTACACACTACCGTCCCCTCCCCATGTTCTAACACCCCATCCTTCATCCACATCCCTACACCCCCACTCTTCTCCAGATAAGTCCCCATCCTACATCTACCTCACCAATCCCCATGTACTTCCCCCACCCCAGCCCCAGCCTGCACTGTATAGTGGTCATGTAGGTGTCATGACAAAAAGCACCCAGTTCACTCGGTAAATGTGGTTGGCATTAGGAAGGGCATCCAGCCATAGAAACCAAGCCAGAAGCAGTTTTGTACATGCAAGACAACGGGGACGACTCATCTAACCTATGCTAGCATGGAAAATAGACATTAAACAGTGCCATAATTAAATGCATCCGGTACATTCTGAACAGTGGAGGACCACTTGGTCCTACTGAAGACATAACTTCTCTTGGACTGGTGGCATAAAATGTACCCATTATATTTTGTAAAGTTGCTGTCATTAGGAAGATCATCCAGCCATAGAAACCATACCAAAACATAAAATGCACAAGTGAAATGTTGTTTTCTGACCTGTCTCAGCGGGCAATAAATCTAAATAAGTGTTATTAACTATCTAACTGTATAAACCAATAGCCTGATCCCCTAGGCTTTCAGATATTTCTGGCACCCCTCTCACTCTTCGATCTTTTACAGCAAAAAAAAAAATAATAATAGGTGCTCCCTAGACCCTGTAAGTCCTCTAGTCTTTGTTAACCTTATGAATAATATGGCCATGATTGAAAATAAAGGTAAATGACACCATCATACAGTTATTAAAGTTTTAAGCAAAACATATAATTCATAAGAATAATAATTGTTTCTACTTTTGGCACAAGGCCAGCAATTACCCAGTACATTTACTGGTACTTTATTTTATCGACCCCGTAAGGATGAAAGGCAAAGTTAACCTCGGCGGGATTTGAACACAGACCGTAAAGGGATGTAACTATGCTGGAAAGCATGGCGTCCGACTCTCTACTGATACTGCCAATCCACCGCCCTTCATAAGAATAATAATTGTAGATGTTTCGTTATGAATGATTTAAAATCAATACAAATGAAAAATAGCCACTTTAATGTTGATTCCATGATAAAATATATCCAGTAAATTCAGTATAATGGTTGGTGTTGGGAAGGTCATTCAACCTTAGAAATCATGCCAAGTAAAGGTTGAAGGACATGAAGGACATAAAGGACATAAAGGTCATGTCAACCTCCCTGGTGCTGGGGCTATAATAAAATGCACCCGATTCATTCTAGGGGGGTTGATGTTAGGAAGAGCATCCAACCATAGAAACCATGTCAAAAATAGAATGCATTGAGCAAATCATCCAATTCACTCCAGCATGAGTATGGATGTAAAATGATGATGGTGATGGTATATGTGCAGAGAAAACCCCAGGAAATTGTAAAAAGGACTATTCAAAGTAAATTATATATATATATATCATCATCATCATCATTTTACGTCCGCTTTTCCCTGCTTGCAAGGGTGGGACGGGTCTTATTCAGCACAGCATCTCTCCACTCATCACGGTCCTTCGCCATCTCCACCGTGAGCTTCAGCGATCTGAGGTCTGTTCTCACCACCTCCACCCATGTTTTTCGTGGTCTACCTCTACTACATCTTCCTTCCACTGGCATTTCCTGAGCCATCGGTCATCCTCCATGCGCATCACATGTCCATACTACCTCAGTCTGCTCTCTTGCATACTACATTCTATCCCTCTCAGACACAGTTTCTCTCTCAACACATTCATGCCGGGTCGTTCACGCACATTGACATTGCACATCCAACGGAGCATGCTTGCCTCATTTCTCTCCAGCCGTCACATATCCTCTGCAGTTGCTGCCCATGCCTCACTAACATGCAGCATCGCGCTCCTCACACAGGCATCATATAACCGACCTTTCGTACACAGGGAGAAACCCTCCTTCGTCAGCAGAGGAAGCAGCTCCCTAAACTTCTTCCAACCCGTCCTTATTCTAGATACTATGGCCTCGGAACCCTCCCCCCTCCCATGCTAATCTGATCTCCTAGGTACCGGAAGCTATCAACCACTTCTATAGCACCCGCCTGCATTTGAAAAATGTGTCTATCAATGCAACTTCTACTGTTTAATTTCCCTGTACATCTACTGCATACATAGTTTTCCCTACCTGTTAGTTTGCCTGCTATCCCACTACATCTCCTGTGTACCCAGGATCTGCATTGTGTGCATTTTATAGAATTTATGCTAGTTCCTTTTCTGCATATCGAACATGGCCATTTTCCAGATGGAATCAGAGTTTTGTCCTCTTTTCTACTCATCAACACTTTTGTCTTAGATAGGTTCACTCTCAGTCCTTTTGCTTCCAACTGCTGTTTCCATAGCCAGAATTTATTCTCTAGCTCCTCTACTGATTCTGCTATAAGAACCAGATCGTCAGCATAGAGAAGTTTCCATGGACAGCCAGTCTTAAAGTGCTCTGTTATGGCTTGGAGGACTATAATGAACAAGAGCGGACTGAGGACGGAACCTTGATGTACTCCTACTTGTATCTGGAATTCCTCACAAAATCCATTCCTACTCTGACTTTACTGACAGTACTTCTGTACAAAGTTTGCACTGTCCTCACAAGCCATTCCTCAACACCTAGTTTCCTTAGGGACCACCAGATGACAGATCGGGGTACCCTATCAAAGGCCTTCTCTAGGTCAACAAAGGCTAAGTATAGTGGCTTATTTTTCTCTAAGAACCTCTCTTGTAATTGTCTCACCAAGAAGAGGGCATCTGTTGTACTCTTCCCAGGCACAAAACCAAACTGCATCTGATCAAGTTTGACCCTTTCTCTAATTAGTTGTGCTAATATCCTTTCTGCCACTTTCATAACCTGATCCATCAGTTTTATGCCCCTATAATTGCTCCTCTCCAGAGCATCCCCTTTACCTTTGTAGCAATTTATGAGAATACTGCTGCACCAGTCTTTGGGTATGACACCACCATAAATAGCCTGATTGATGATGCGTGCAACCAGTTTAGTGCCTACGTCCCCTGATGCCTTCAGCATCTCAGCAACTATCCCCGATGATCCAGCAGCCTTACCATTTTTCATTTCCTTAATCGCCTCTTCGACCCTATATTCGTCAATCTCAATAGCTGGTCTCTCTGTCGGATCTACTAAGGGTAATTTCTCTCTCTCCCATTCGTTCTCCACATTCATCAGTCTCTCATAATGACATTTCCAGGCCTTCTTTTTCTGATCATTCGTGACACTAAGTACACCGGCATCATTCTGAACACATTTATCTCCAACAACATCCTGATTTGCATTGACACACTGCCTTGCAATGTGGAACACCGCACGCCTCTGATCTTCCCGTCGCAGAACATTGGCAAACCTCCTACTCTCAGCCTCCCTGCGTGCTAAGTACACCTGACGTCTAGCTTCTCTCTTAGCAGCTGTATATCCTTCTCTACTCCCACCCTTTTTCCAAGCCTTCCATGCTAGTCTTTTGTCTTTAATGGCCTTATCTACTGTGCTGTTCCACCACCAAGTCACTCTCTGTCTGGTTGGAGCTCTGCTCCAGCCACAAGTTTCATCAGTAGCCTGCATATATATATATATATATATATATAGAGAGAGAGAGAGAGAGAGAAACAGAGAGAGAGAGATAACACAATGATGATGGTCAATAGCCCACACTGTAAAGTGGTAGAGGCTAGCAACATGATAAAAAATGCTCAGTCCATTTTGTTACTTGGCAGTGAGGATGCCATGATAAAAACTATGCGGTATACACTATGAAGTTGTTAGCATTAGGAAAGGCATCAGGCCACAGAAATCATGCCAAAATGGAACATCTGACCAGTCTAATCCATGCAAGCATGGAAAGTAGATATGAAACAATGATGATGGTGATCATGATTATATATATATATATATTCAGTGAGAGAGAGAGAGATAAAGATAGTTCCACAACAAATTAGGAAGCCATACTCAAGGACACGAGTTTCACCTAGCGGAATTTCAATCTGAATGAGGTTGTGATTTGAACAAAAGTGTAACTAACTCTATACCGAACTAGTCCTCTAGACTGAGTGCTCTGCTTACTACGGATATAACCTCCTGTTTTTTTTACCACTATATATATATATATATATATATATATATAACACGTTGGTACCCCATTGCTAAAACTTATCTTTAAACCAAATATGTAGTTGAAACTACCTTAACAGATGAAGCTATTGTCTGGTTGTTTGTTCTGAATTTTACTAAGATTTATATCACAAAACTTCCTACACATCTCATGGTGGTGGTGGTGGTGGTGGTGGTGGTAGTAGTAGTAGTAATAGTAGTAGTAGTAGTAGTAGTGTAGTTGTAGTACTAGTGGGGTAGTAGTAGTTGCAGTAGTAGCAGCAGCAGTATAAGCACATATCTGTACAAAACAACAGAAGTAACTTTCCAAGTTGTCTCCGACATTTCACGACATACTAAACAGTAGACATAAATTGTTTATTCCAGTTGTATGAGGGAAGGTTTGACAGAAAACATACAATACTGCTAGAAAGGAAGAAATAGACCCTAACTCCTGATAGAGTTATTGGGATGGCATACTGACACAGAGAGAGAGAATCAACTCTAATATTAGTTTCAGATTTAGGCACAAGGCCAGCAATTTTGGGGAGTGGGAAAGTCAATTAAATCGACCCCAGTACATTGCTGGTACTTTATTTTATCGACCCTGTAAGGATGAAAGATAAAGCTATCCTTGGCAGGATTTGAACTCAGAACGTAAAGGGACATAACTCTATGCCGTGAATCATAGTGTCCGACACTCTAATGATACTGCCAATCCTTTATCTATTGATCACAAAAGGATGAAAATAAAGTTGACATTGGTGGGATTTGAACTCAAAGAGCAATGAGCCAGAGCAATTACCAAGTCATTTAATCTGATACTCTAATGATTCTGCCAATTTACCTCCTTCTAGAAAGATGACTATTGATATAGGCATGTGATTTAATGGTTAAAATATTCAGCATACGATAATCAGAAGAAGGGAGGTAGGCGTAAAAGTCAAATTCGCTATCTTCAATTTGGTTTTCATGCCAGCCCTTACCTATGGTCATGAATCTTGGGTAATGACCGAAAGAATACGATCCTGAATACAAGCGGCCAAAATGGGATTTCTCCGAAGGGTCTTTGGATTAACATTACTCGATAAAGTACATAGCTCAGAGATCAGAGACTCACTCCCGGTACAGTCGCTACTTCCCTGAATTGAGAGATCACAGCTCCGATACTATGGACATGTGGCTAGAATGTCTCAAGAAAGAATTGCTTGACAGATTTTACGGGCAAAACCAACTGACAGGAAATTCAAGGAAGACTCCCAAGCAAGATGGCTGGATAACATCCATGAGCTTGGCTGGTCACACTTGGGGGTCCAACTGGATCAGTTGGAAACGGTTGCTTCTGACAGGACCCATTGGAAGGAGTGTTTGAGGACTCTGCCTCCGTGACCCTCTCAGGAAGAAGAAGAAGAAGAAGAAGAAGAAGAAGAAGAAGAAGAAGAAGAAGAAGAAGAAGAAGAAGAAGAAGAAGAAGAAGAAGAAGAAGGAGGAGGAGGAGGAGGAGGAGGAGGAGGAGAAGTTCAGCTCATGATTGTATGGTCGTGAGTTTGAGTCTTGAATACAATGGCACATTATATCCTTTATTTCATGTTTTTCCAATCCATTCAGTTAGAAAAAATGAGTTGCTACAACAGTGGAAAAGTAAAAACTGTATCAGCTTTTGCCTTTCCATTGGATAACGTTGTATATAGTGTATATGCAGTGTATATATAGTGTCTATAGTGTGTATATAATATATAGTATACGTATATATATGTATGTGTGTGTGGGTATGTGTATATATACACACACGTACATATATATATATATATACAAATAATGTACGAAGTTGAATTTTTGGCCATTTGAAGCGCTGAGAATATATGTGTGTATATATATATATATATATATATATATATATATATATATATATATATTTAGAGATAGATAGATATGTTTCTTTTATTTGCCACTAGGGCATCAAAAGTGGGACAAGTACAAAGGGGGGAGTTTACACAAAAAGGCGTCCTCAATAAGGAGGAGGCAATAACAAAATATAAAAATAAAATAAGATATAACAAAAAATAAAATTTATAACAAAATCCTCAATAGAGAGGAGGCGCCTTGGGGGGTCGCACACACCCCCGAAAAAAGTGTGCAACCCTTTTCCTCAGGAGCACAGAGAGGGGGTGCTCCCTCGTTCCTTCCTCTTTTCCACCTACAGGCTTATGTAAAGAGAAGGCCCATTCACACGGGCCATTCTCGCCACTTTCACCCACCTTTCATAAAAATGACTGGGGTGCAGCACCTCTCTCTCCATCCTGATCCTTCTTCCGAAATGATATCGGAAGAAACGGACCAGTTGTTGGCCAGAGAGAAAGGTGCCTGACCTCAGTCCTTTCAGACGCGTCCACCATACAACCTCTTTCGCCATGGCTATTACGCACAGAAACACCACCTCTGCTTCATCTTTGAAGGGGGGAGGCGGCTTGATCATTACAATAGACTCGGTGGTCAACCGGATCGGTCCCACCCTTGACAGCAGTTGTTCGACATAGCCCCACAGATCGGCTACGCCCGAGCAGTGTACCAATGCGTGTGCAACGGTTTCCTCGTCGCACACGCATCTGGGACAGATCTTTTTGGCGGGGTCCCTACCCGGGCGCCCGTGTCTGTAGAGCCTTTCTCGAACGGGTAAAGCCCCTCGGTAGCACTGCCAGGCCAGGGACTTCTGGAAGTTGTCCATAGGTCCCGGGCTGAATGTCCTACCCAACAGGCTGGCCAGTTCGTCCTCCTCCATGTCTAGGGCTTCTCCGAGGGCGTCGTCGCACCTGCTGCGTACCAGCCCTCTATAGAATGTAGCGGTGGAGTCTCCACTGATAACCGGATCCGCCTGCCAGAGGGCGGTGAGCGCCTGGGCACACTCAGTGTGCCAGGCGCCCAGTTTTCTCGGTCTTTGCTTGACCCAGGATTGCAGCTCGGTGAGTGAGACGAGTCTGGGAAAGGTTCGTCTCACAAACGAGGCCCACACCGGTTGTCCGGTGAGGAATACGTAGAGGTGCCGTAGCCTTAATGCGTGTTTACGCATCATTAGCCACGGCATCCCCAGCCCTCCTTTCGAAGGGTGTTGACAGCAGATGGATCTCCTCACCATAGGAGCCCGCCTCTTCCAAAGGAATTGGAAGAGCGCGCGCTCCATCTTGGTGAGGGTTTCCCTTGGGCAGGGCACTACGGTCAGGCGGTAGTAGATGACGGACGCTATGTAGGTGTTCGCCACCTCCGCCCGACCTTTCAGGGATAGTTTGCAACTGGCCCACTTCTGGGTCAGTGCAAACACCCTGTTCGTAACCGCCGCCCAGTTTTTCTCCACCTGGAGGTCCGGTCCGAACCAGACCCCGAGCAACTTCACCGGGCCCTCCGTCCAGCGTCCGACGACGCCATCGGAGGGCATCGGTCTGCCCCTCCACGTGCCGAGTTGCAAACCGATCGACTTGTCCCGGTTCAGCTTAGCCCCTGTGAACTTTTCGTACTCCTCCAGTAAGGTGCCGACCGCCTCGATTTCGGAGGCCGTCGACACCATTACTGTCACGTCATCGGCGTAGGCCGACACCGCTTTCCGCAATCCCGGTTCCAAAGGGATGCCCTGCAACAACTCCAACTTCCGCAGTAGTGGCTCGAGAGTCAACACATACAGAAGGGAGGAGAGAGGGCACCCTTGTCGGATGGACCGCGCGATTTTGAACGGCTCCGAGAGGTAGCCGTTCACCTTGACCCTAGAGCAGATGCGGCTGCTGTGCATAGCAGTGATCCAGCCCCTGAAAACGGGTCCGAAGCCTGCCACCGCTAGCACCGCATCCAGGTAACCATGGTCGACCCTATCGAACGCCTTAGATTGATCCAAGTTGATCAGTGCCCCACCAAAGCCGGGTTCGTTCCCAACCCTCTCTATGATGTATCGCATGAGGTGGAGGTTGTCATGGATGGACCTGGACGGGATAGCGCATGTCTGCGCATCTCCCACCAAGTTGCCCACGACAAGCGCCAACCTCTTTGCTAGCACCTTGGCCAAAATCTGTAACTCTGTATTTAGCAGAGTTATGGGCCTGAAGTTACTTATTTCGTCCCCCTTGTTCTCGTCCTTCCTCACTAGCGTGACTACGCCCTTGGTCACAGTACAGGGAATTCTCCCGTTCTGTTGCCAGTTGCAGTAGACCGCCTCGAGGAGATCGGGGAACAAGTCCGGCATAGCTAGATATAATTCGTAAGGAAGACCATCGAGACCCGGGGATTTGCGTTTGCCGCATTGGCTCAGCACGTCCTCTATCTCAGCGGCCGAAATCGGCTCCTCGCAGGACTTCGCCTCCCTGTCCGAGAGGCGCGGCAGGCCGTCGAGGTATGGACCGAAGTCCACGTTCCCAACCGGCTCCCCACCCCTCCCGAACAGTCGGGCAAAGTGCCTTTGAAAGGCCTCACACATCTGCTTAGGCTCAAGAATCGCCCGTCCATCCAGGTCTCGCAAAGACCGGATGGTGGATTTAGTTCCACTGTTGGCCTCTGTCACGCGGGCCCAGCTAACAGCTTTGGTCCCCTCGTTCCCTAGAGCACGTATTTTACTTCGGACAACGCAGCCTTCGTGCTTCGTGTCGAAAAACTGGCTCAAAGCCGTTCTCGACGCTAGCACTCTGGCCACGTCGCCGCCTCTAATTGCCTCTTCTACTCTATCTATTAGCTCCCTTTCCTTCCTATTCCTATCCGCAGCTAGAACCTTACTAAATTCTATCGAGACTACTCTAATCTCTCTCTTTAGAGATACCCACCACCTGCTGTTGACGATCGCTCCAGTCAACCGTTCCTTAACTAACGTACTAATCCGATTCCTGTAGGCTCTACTTGCCGGCAAGGACAAGTTGAGCTTCCAGTAACCGGGGCCCTGTCTATGCATTCTATCAAGGTTGACCATGCAGGTCACCAACTTGTGGTCTGAATAGCCAACCATGAGCATTTCTGGACAACTTAAAAAGTCCCTGTCCTTATTTCTAACTAAAAATCTATCTAGGTACGATCTAGATGATCCGCTGCGATTTGACCAAGACCAGGTTGGCACCGTCGGAAAATCTAGTCGAAATCTATCGGCCAGGTCAAATCGGCCGAGTAACCCCTTGAGGCTGTTGCACCCCTCTCTATCGGGACATGCCCCTGCATAGTCCCAACGTGCATCCAGGATACCATTCCAATCCCCCACTAAAAGCAGGGAACGGGACGTCCCTAGAAAAGACTCCAGACGCTGGAAAAAGTCGGGCCGCTCTGTCCCAAAAGGGGCATATGTGGCTATCAGCCTAAAGGCTCTACCTTCACCACTGCCAAGGTCCAGCACCACCAGTCGACCCCCTGGGTCCAAGTGAACTATCTGTGTTGCAAGGCCCATATGTTTTTGCAGCAGAACGACAACCCCACCCCCACCTCCGGGCTGACAGAGAGATGCGTGCATCTCAAAGTCGTCAAAGGTGGGGGCTAGCTGTCGCATGCTGCTGATCCGGGCCTCGCAGATAACCATCACATTTATAGATTGTGACCTGAGGTCATTTAGAAGCATTGCTTGCTTCCAAGACGAGCCCAGGCCACGCGCATTTAGACGCCCTACTCTTAGCACAGCCATGTTGGTGGTAAAGAGAAAAGGCACTTACCTCTCTGCGTCCCGGGAAACGGGCCGCTCAATTTCCATGCTGGTTGGGGATGGGTTGTTGGGTGGGGTGGTGGTTTGTGGAAGTGAAGAGGCATCGGTGTGTTGTGGAGTTGGGGTGTTTGTGGTTGAGTGGGTGTCTGGGTGGGGTGGGGGGGTGAATTTTTTTAGGAGGACGCGGTTGATTGGTTTGGCGCAGGGGGGGCCCACGTCCTCCGTGAAATTTATTTTCAGTGTTTTGTACAAGTGCATTGGGACTTTTATCATTTTCAAATGAGGTAGTCCCACAGCAGTTGTAAAGTTTGGCCCTTCAGTTTGGACCGTAGGGTTTGCTGAAATTGTTTTCCGTAATTCTTTGTTGTCTGTGTTCATGTATGTATATTGTAAAGTCTTTTTTTGTGTAGCAGTTAGTGTTGTGTGACAGGGAGGGGTGGTTTGTGTGTAGTTTGTGTTCTCTTGGGGGGGGTTAAAGTTAACATGTATGTCTGTGGTGCATCTCCTCTTCTTTCTTTTTACTTGTTGGAAGGGATCTTTTTCGTCTTGCGACGAAAGAGGTTCGTCTTCCTTGTTGGGTGGGAGGGGTATGTTTTCTGGTAGTGTTTGCGGTGTGTGTGTTTTTGTATTTGTTTTGGGTGGGGAGGGATTGGGTGGGACAGTATTCTGTGTTATTTTTTCACGTGTTTGTTGTTGTTGTTGTTGTGGTGGTGGTGGTGGGGTTGTTGGTTTTTGTTGTTGTTGTGGTTGTTTTTGTTGTTGTAGTTGGGGTGGTGTTGGTGTTGGTAGCAGTGTTTTTTTCTGTGTGAGCTGGGGACAGGCAGCCCTCAGGTGACCTCTATTGCCACAGAGGTAACAGGAGGGACGCCTACCCTCCACAATAATGTTGAGGTGGGTACGGTCATCCAGCATGACGCGCTCAGGGATTTGGGCGATGCGTTCTGGCCTTATTTGGGTCAGAACTTCGATGCTCGTTCCACTGAACGCGTCGCCGGATGCCTTCCCTATTGAAATGAGGTTGTCCTCGTCTAAATTGAGGAAACCGGTTAGTAACCACCAGTAGTTTATGTTTGGGGTGATGGTGGTTATCCATATCCTCTGGGTTTTTTTACCCATGTAGGTGGGGAAGAAGGTGTAGTGTGTGGACCGAATTGGCGACACAGAGTATTTTTTTGCCGCCAATTCGTCTTTCATCAATATGGATAAACTCCCATAGAGTTTATCCTTTTGTATAAAAGTGATATCTCTCATCGCGTCTTTCAAGACTAACTGAATTTCCGCTTGAGATGGTTGCGCTGGTTTCTTTGTTTTATTTAAAATTGTTCGGAATACGACAGTTCGTAATTCCGTCTGTCTTTTTAGCTCCGGAGGTGAATGTATAGAAAACGAACCGTTTTCGCCAAAAGACACATATTTCTTGGCTTTTTCCAGCATTTCTTTTGCTTTTGAAATATCTTCCAGCACATAAGCGACTGATAATTTAGCCGTTTGTGCAAAAGATATTTTGTTTTCGTTTTGGATTTTAGTATTGTTTTGTTTCTCGTCGTTTGAGTTGTTTTCATCTTTGTTGTTGTTGTTGTCTTTCTCGTTTGGTGTGTGGATACTTGTGACGTTTGTGTTGTTGTTGTTTTTGTTGTCTTTATTGTTGCTGTTGTTGTCGTTGTTGTTGTTGTTGTTGTTGTTTTCAAATTCTTGTGTAGTTGTGGCTACATCTAGTGGTCGGTCAACAGGTGAAGGCAATTCTTCCTCTCTCTGACCTCTGTCTTTGGCATCTGCTGCTGTGACAGTGGCAGGGGGAAGCTGTGAGTATGACTTCCCCTTTCCTTCTTTGATTGATGGTGAAGATGCTTCAGCCATTTTTCTCAAAATAGGGTTTTTCGAAGTTTTTCGAAAGTTAAAATGTTCACAATACTATTTCGCCCAAAGGCGCAGAATATTTTGAGAGACCGACCAGATCAAAATTTGACCTGGCAGTCCCTCTACAAAATGGTACAAAAATGAAAGTTTACAGTTTACAATTTTCGTATGAATTTAAACAAAAACTTACCGAGCGAGCTCAGCACATGTGTCCATCAGAGAGATAGATAGATAGATAGATAGATAGATAGATAGAGATAGAGAGAGAGAGAGAGAGAGAGAGAGAGAGAGAGAGAGAGAGAGAGAGAGAGAGAGAGAGATAACATACATCAGCTGTATCAACCTTTGCATTTCCTTAGACAACATCTGTGACTTGGAGAGAAGAGACTGGCATGCATAGGCAACTGCTGATCTTCCACAAAATATCTTGCCAAGGCTTATGCCTCCTTATGACCCCTGACCAATTATGACAGAAGGGAGTCTATCACTAGATAACAATTGTGACAATGTACTAAACCTCTGTCAGTTCAGATAACAAGTCTTACAATTGTTCAAACAACAGAGCAGCTTGCTCCTTGTGAAATTAAGATGCAAGTGGTTGAGTATTCTAGAGATGAGAACAATTGCTAGAAAGATAGCAATTCTGACAATATTGCTAGAAAATAGCAATTGTGACAATATTGCTAGAAAATAACAATTGTGATAATATTACTAGAAAGAAAGCAATTGAGACAATATTGCTAGAAAGATAGCAATTGTGATAATATTGCTAGAAAGAAAGCAATTGAGACAATATTGCTAGAGAGATAGCAATTGTGACAATATTGCTAGAAAATAGCAATTGTGATAAAATTACTAGAAAATAGCAATTGTGATAATATTACTAGAAGAAAGCAATTGAGACAATATTGCTAGAAAGATAGCAATTCTGACAATATTGCTAAAAAGATAGCAATTGTGACAATATTGCTAGAAAGGTAGCAATTGTGACAATATTACTAGAAAGATAGCAATTATGACAATTGTGCTAGAAAATAGCAATTGTAACTATATTGCTAGAAAATAGCAATTGTGATAATATTGCTAGAAAATTGCAATGATGACAATAGTGCTAGAAAATAGCAATAATGATAATATTGCTAAAAAATAGCAATAGTGACAACATTGCTAGAAAGATAGCAATTGTGACAATAATACTAGAAAGATAGCAATTATGACAATAGTGCCAGAAAATAGCAATTGTAACAATATTACTAGAAAGATAACAATTCTGACAATATTGCTAGAAAATAACAATTGTGACAATATTGCTAGAAATGAACAATTGTGACTATATTGCTAGAAAGATAGCAATAATGACAATATTGCTAGAAAGGTAGCAATTGTGACAATATTACTAGAAAGATAGCAATTGTAACAATATTTCTAGAAAAATAGCAATTGTGACATTGTTACTAGAAAATAACAATTGTGACAATATTACTTAAATATAGTAATTGTGATAATGTTGCTAAAAAGATAGCAATTGTGACAATATTGCTAGAAAAAAACAATTGTGAATGGTATATTTTTGTCTCTGACTGGATGTGTGGATGAATGGCCTTCTAATGACATGGATGATTAGTTTTCCAGATCAATAGATAGATAGATAGGATAGGAAATAGGAGTACCCATTTTATGTAGGGTAATACACGTTTGTGCAAAATGAGTGTGTCGAAACAAAAAATGGAAAAGGCAGCTTACTGGTTAATTTTGTTCAACTTGCTTGGTGGAGTTGTGTAACATAAGTATCTTGATGGTATGAGACATGTCATTGAGTATGGCACATAGATTCAAAGAATTCCACAGAGTAATTTAAAGTGAATAGGGTATAAGAAAAAACTAAGCAAAATCTGTTGAAATACAAAGAAAAATGTATTGTATAAATAGAGTCTCTTACACATGTTTCAATGCAGATATGAAATCACCTATGAGAGCTGAAAAATTATGTTATAAAATTTACTATTCTTGCAATGCATATATATAAACCCATAGAGCATAAGATCCCATTAAGGCTGAAAGCAGTGATTCTTTGCTTAAACTTTAATCTGTTCTTATAATAAATATTTATATATATATATATATATATATATATATATATATATATATATATATATATATATATATATATATATATATATATATATATATATATATATATATATATATTAACTATAGGTAGGTAGGTAGATAGATAGATATAACATCATCACAATTTAAAGTCTATTTTCCATGCTTACATGGGTTAGATGGGCTATCATGTTATAAGGCCAGATGGGTTAGGTGACCACATCTTGCACATACACTTTATTTTTCATTTGGTTGAATAACCTTCCTAATACAAACCATTTTACAGCATGTATTGGGAGTTTTTTTTTCGTGGCACTAGCACTACTATCTTATAAGGTGGACTAGGTGTTTTTCGTTGTAGCATCAGTACAACCACCTTGTATTGGTAGACTGAGTGCTGGTGTCACGACAAAAAGCACTCAGTCTACCAATACAAGGTGGTTGTACTGATGCTACAACGTGACACCAGCGCTACTACTTTACAAGGAGGACTGAGTGTGTTTTATATCATCAGTGCTACCTCGTTATGACTTTTAAATGCTTGTCATCCAGCTGGAAAAGCAATGATGTAAGCAAGATGAAAAAGCAAGTATCAAGTTACATATATAAATATAATCATCACCATCATCATTTAACATCTGTTTTCTCTCTTAGCAAGGATTGGATGAGTTGTCAATACTCAAATGGAGCTACTGACCTCTCAGATAGGTATGCATCTCACTTATGTTCCTGCATTGAGTGTGTGTTTACATGTGTACCACATACAAGCTAAAACACCACTCTGCTGCTGCTTTGAGGTACCCCTGGAAGCTGTCACATACTAGCAAGCTGGCTGTGGACAAGTGTACCACCATGCATTTTGGGAGGAAAAACCCAGTGCTAACATACTGCCCCCACAATACCAATCTTAAGAAGACTTCTTGTGAATGTGACCTGGGTATTACTGTCAACAGTGATTTGCATTGGACAAAGCACATCTCTAAACTTGTCAAGAAGGCTGAGGGTGTCTTAACATCACTCAGTAAGACATTTGTCAGCTGCTCTCCAGCTATCTATTTAAAGCTGTGTTTAACTATGGTGCTTCCACACGTAGAATTTACATCACCAGTCTGGAACCCCTATCTTTCTCAGAATATTGATCTCCTGGAAATTGTTTTAAATGCTTGTCATCCAGCTGGAAAAGCAATGATGTAAGCAAGATGAAAAAGCAAGTATCAAGTTACATATATAAATATAATCATCACCATCATCATTTAACATCTGTTTTCTCTCTTAGCAAGGATTGGAGGAGTTGTCAATACTCAAATGGAGCTACTGACCTCTCAGATAGGTATGCATCTCACTTATGAATACCCTTCATCAGGCATCTACCATACTCTAAATGCCTTGCTTCCCTGGGCATGGATACATTAAAGATTTGATGTTTGGCAACTGACTTGGTAGACACCCACAAGATTATTAACCATCTTTTCAACAACAACCCTGAACACCTCTTTGAATTCCATGTGTCTAACACCCATGGGCATGCTTACAAAATCAGAAAACAGTACAGCTCAATGACTTTTGGAAACACTTGTTCATGCTCAGAGTTGCTGAAGCATAGAACAAACTACTTTTTAGCTGTTGAGACACTGCATCCTTCAAAACTTCCATGCTTCCTGAAATTCACCAACATTACACCTGATACTCCCCCTGCACTCATGTGTGTGTGTGTCTGTTGTATATCATGACTCATACACTGTTTACTTTCCTGACATTTGTACATTATTCTATGTGCTATACATGCACCTTTGATGAGTTGTAGTGCACCTGAGCACTGTACACAGTAATTTTCATTATTATTATTAAGATCGGTTAGGGCGGTGGATTGGCAGTATCAGTAGAGGGTCGGACGCCATGCTTTCCAGCATAGTTACGTCCCTTTACGATCTGAGTTCAAATCCCGCCGAGGTTGACTTTGCCTTTCATCCTTACGGTGTCGATAAAATAAAGTACCAGTAATGTACTGGGTAATTTCTGGCCTTGTGCCTAAAGTAGAAACAATTATTAAGATCAGAATAGCAGTAGAATGAAAATTTAACTACAAACAAATGGCTATAAGAATTCTATAATACTATTAGCATTAAGTACTTTTTCTTTTGTCTGCATACCAATAGAATATATACGAGACAAAGAGAAAGTTATGAGGTTAAGCGTGATAATTACTTACAAGTTTAACACCAACTTTACAAGCATCACAAAACCAGGGTTCTGTACTTATGAATGACTGTGCTTGCAGCAGACTGGTTATCACTAATTCCATAACAGTCTTCTTCCAAGTAGTTAAAAGAGAAACTAGATGACAGGTTTACTTAGCACAAAGTGAAATGGAAAGCATAAGGTTTGCCAACGGATGTCTGAGGTGTTCTGCATTGTGAAGCAATGTGTTAGTGGGAATCAGAATGTCATTAAAGAAAACTGTGTTCAAAATGACTCTGGTACACAGCCTCTTTGACATTCAGAAGAAAGTGGCATGGAAATGAAAAGAGGTTTGATAAATGTGGAGAATGACTACCTCCAGTAGACTTGGTAGAGGGGCCAGTTATCGAAATTTAGTGTTAAAGAGGCAATCAAGGAGATGAAAAATAGAAAAGCTGCTGGAATGTCAGAACCAGTTGCAGAAATGCTGAAATAATAATTTCTACTATAGGCACAAGGCTAGCAATTTGAGGGGAGAAGAAAGTCGATTAAATTGACCCCAGTGCATTTCTGGTGCTTTATTTTATCGACTTTGTAAGGATAAAAAGCAAAGCTAACCTCGGCAGGATGAGTTGAGCTAGTCACTCACATAATCCATCAGATAATACATGATGGTGTCATACACAATGACTGGTGCAGCAGTACACTAATCAACTGCCACAAGGAAAAAATTAATGATCTAGAAAGGAATAACTACAGAGGCATAAAACTGGTGGATCAAGTTATGAAAATAATGAAAAGAGTGTTAATAGAATGAATTAAAGAAAGAGTAAAATTTGATGAGCTACAATTTGGTTTTGTTCCAGGAAGAAGCACAACAGATGTCCTCTTTTTTGTGAGAAGTCCCTAGTTAAGTATAAACTGCTTTATCTAACTTTTGTTGATCTGAGTACTGTGACCTGTCATTTGGTGGTCATTAAGGAAACTGGATGTAGAAGTGTGGTTTGTAAAGGCAGTGCAAGTTATATACAGAAATCAGTAAAATGAGAATAGGTAATGAGTTTAATGGGGAATTCAATATACAGGGGTGATTATTCATCAAAGTTCAGTACTCATCTTCCTCCTGTAACTGGGTGCTCATACCTACATTAAGGTATTATTCTCAAAATAAATAATATCAAAATCTTGTAGATTCAATATTATGTGAGATAATTATGTAAGATAAAGCCTTTACTGTGAAAATACAATAGTAAATATAGAATAATGTAAATGCTAAAGGTTTAAGACTAGCTGTCAATAAGAAATTCTGTAAGCTGATGATTTTGCTCTTATATCCAAATCTGTAGAAGAGCTTAAGAAATTTTTTTTGGAATCAAAGAGCTAAGAGTAAACTTTGCAAAGACCAAAGTTTTAGTTAAGTAAGAAAGAGGACAAGACTGATTCCATCAGAGAAGTGGCCATGCTTGATAAGTAGAAAAGGAATAGGAACTCTAAACGATATACACAATGTAAAGCATACATATGAAAGAGGTGTAGTGGGATTGTAGGCAGACCAACAGAAAAGATAGACTTTGCATGTGATTGATGCATAGTAAAAGTGGGTAGTAGAAGGAACAGTGGAATGAACCTTCTCCCCTCTCATAAAGGTACTATCGAAATAAATGATAATTTCTGTTACTTAGTTGACATAATTAAAAATGGAGGAGGTTGTTCAGAAAGTATAGCAGGTAGAAAAGGAAAAAGCAGCAAAACATTTAGGGAACTATAACCTCTTGTTGACAACAAAAGAATGTTCTCTACAAGCATAGGATAGATTGTATAATAGAAGCATGAGAAGTGTGATGCTGCAGGGTAGTAAATACAGAGGATATACGGAGGCTGAAAAGAAATGAAGCAAGCATAATTTATTGGATGTGTAATGTTAGTGTGTATGAATGATAGGATGTGGATGAACTGAGAGAAAAAATGGGTATAAGAGGAATCAGATGTATTGTGCAAGAGAGAATACTATATTGGTGAGGACATGTGATGCATATAGCTGATGATTGCTTGGTGAAAAAGTGTCAGAAGTTCCCAATGGAAGGAAGTTGCAGTTAAGAAAGATTAAGAAAAACCTGGGCAAAAGTGTTTAGAGCTGATCTTAATGGAAATGACAAAGGAATGCTATAATTAGAGGGAAGCTGTGCTGAAAAGGACCCATCCAACCCATGCAAGCTGGAAAAGTCGATGTATGATGATGTATTGAGTTCAAATTTAGTGATCTTAGTAATCCACAAAAGAGGAAGAATTCAATATTTGTAATTGAGTAAAGATATATATATATATATATATATATATATATCTGTATATGTATATATATATATATATATATATCTGTATATGTATATATATATATATATATATATATGGTACTCAGTAACAGAGAAGACCCGCCTTACCTAAATATATAGTAAAACCTACTCCAGCCAGTAGGCATCTCTAACAAAATACACCCCGTCCCACCACCACCACCCCCACCCCATCCACACCACCCCGTTCTATGTAAAGTTATGTTGGTGCCGCGCCATCGAGGCCGAAACAAATGAGATCGTGTAGGTGTCACGACAAAAAAACACACAGTCCACGCTGTAATGTGGCCGTGTAGGCAACACGGTAAAAACCTCCCAGACCCACACTGTAAATGTGGTTGGTGTTAGGAAGGGCATCCAACTGTAGAAAACCCGCCAGACAGTCCTATGCGAGCAAGACAATCACTCTTGCCTCAAGTGGGACTACCCCCGTCCAAACCCATGCAAGCGTGGAACACGGACGTTAAACGTTGATGATGATGATGATGATGATATATATATATATATATATATATATATATATATATATATATATATATATATGTATATATATATATAACAAAGTGTTGTAGTTTGCTTGAAGTATTGGATAAGATAATAGACGTAAATAGAGTGAACGACAGAATAATTAAAATAAGACTTGTCCTCAATAGAACTACGGTGACAGTAATATCTGCGTACGCACCCCAATCCGGACTGCCCAGCACTATAAAAGACAGATTCTATGAGACACTGATGCTCACTACCTCCCAAATAACCGACAGTGACTATATAATTATTGCAGGTGACCTAAATGGTCACGTTGGACAACATTGTGACGGCTACGACGAAATCCATGGAGGCTATGGGTTTGGTACTAGAAATGAGGAAGGCTCCAGAATCCTGGAATTCTGTGATGCAAATAACCTAACTATCTGTAACACTAACTTCAAAAAACGTGACAATCACCTGATCACCTATAGATCGGGGGAACACACAAGCCAGGTAGATTATATCCTTACCAGAAGACGTGACAGAGTGTCTGTTGTAAACACTAAATCCCTCCCCCATGAAGAATGCACCTCCCAACATAGACTGATAATTAGCGACCTAATAGTCAGGATGAGACGTACTAGACAACAGAAGAGGACTATCCTCAGGAGAAAAATATGGAAGCTAAAGGACCCCACAGCCAGAAATAAATTCAAAAGTATACTACTTGATGCTTTCGACAGTAAGGAAGAGCAATTAGAGTCATACAATATAGAGGAGCAGTGGGAATTCCTGAAAGCAAACCTGCTGATGGCGGCAGACGAAGTCTGTGGCTGGAGCAGGCCTCTAGGCAGGAGGAGAGTAACATGGTGGTGGAACAGTAAGGTGGAGGGGTCAATTAAGGCCAAAAAGCAGGCTTGGAAAGTATGGCGGGATGGGGGAAGCAGAGAAGACTATCAAGTGGCCAGGAGGGAAGCTAGGAGACAAGTGTACTTCGCAAGAAGGGAAGCAGGGGAAAGAAAGTTCAAGCATGTTCTACAACGCGAGGACAAAAAACGTGAGGTGTTCAGGATTGCTAGGCAATGTGTCAAGGAAAACAGTGATATTGTCGGGGAGAAGTGTCTCCTTAATGATGATGGTGTACTTGACATCACTGACGCTGATAAAAAGGTAGCTTGGAAGTGTCACTACGAAAGGCTACTAAATGAGGAGAATAATTGGGAGAAAGACAGTCTCCCCCACATCGACCCAATAGAGGGACCAGCAGTGTTAGTCGAGGGTTGTATAATAAGTAAGGCAATCAAAGATATGAAGACGGGTAAGGCAGCTGGGCCTTCGGAAATAGTTGCCGAGATGCTGAAGGCATCTGGTACGGTGGAACACACCATGGTCACCCGGATAGTTAACCAAGTCGTACAGAATGGGGTTGTTCCGAAGGACTGGCGTAGCAGCATCATCGTTAACTGTTATAAGGGTAAAGGAGATGCCCTAGATAGGAGTAACTATAGAGGCATTAAATTAATCGACCAGGTCATGAAGGTCACGGAAAAAGTAATAGCGCAACTAATCAGAGAGAGAATTGATCTAGATGAAATGCAGTTCGGGTTTGTGTCAGGCAAAAGTACCACAGACGCTCTTTTCATTGTACGACAACTACAGGAGAAGTACCTAGCTAAAAGTAAACCCCTATACTTAGCTTTTGTCGACTTGGAGAAAGCCTTCGACAGAGTCCCCCGTTCCATTATCTGGTGGGCTCTTAGAAAACTAGGTGTTGACGAATGGCTTGTGAGAGCTATACAAGCCATGTATAAAGAAACAGTCAGCAAGGTTAGAATTAACAACGAATATAGTGAAGAGTTTAGCGTAAAAGTTGGCGTCCATCAGGGCTCTGTTCTCAGCCCCCTACTATTTATTATTGCCCTTCAGGCTATAACAGAGGAGTTCAAGACCGGTTGCCCATGGGAACTCCTATACACAGATGACCTAACACTCATAGCTGAATCAATGGCCGAGCTAGAGAAGAAATTCCAAACATGGAAGCACGGCCTAGAATCAAAAGGCCTTAAAATTAACCTGGCTAAGACTAAAGTTCTAGTTTGTAAGAAAGAAAATAAGGCGGCGGTCCCTTCCGGGAAGTGGCCATGCCCAGTGTGTAGGAAAGGCGTAGGTAGAAATTCCATTTTGTGTCCCAAATGCAAAGTATGGGTGCATAAAAGATGTAGTGGGATCACAGGTAAGCTAACTAAGAACATAGATTTTACATGTGGCCGGTGCTCTGGTGCAATAAGTAGCAGCAAGTGCCCACAAAATACTAGCTCTTTCAACTGCGCAGAGGGTTCTATAGAAATAGTGGACAGCTTCCGTTACCTGGGTGACAAAATCAGCAGTGGGGGAGGGTGCTCTGAAAGTACAGTAGCTAGAGTCAGAACTGGATGGAAAAAGTTCAGAGAGCTTATACCACTATTAGCCGCTAAAGGGTTCTCCCTAAAAATGAAAGGCAGGTTGTATGATGCCTGCATACGAACAGCAATGTTGCATAGCAGTGAGACCTGGGCATTGTGTGCAGAGGATATACGCAGACTAGAGAGAAACGAAGCTTGCATGCTCCGCTGGATGTGTAATAGTAATATACGTGAACGGCAAAGCATAAACGAACTAAGGAAAAAATTAGAAATAAGAGGGATCAGATGTTGTTTACTCGAGAGAAGGCTACGTTGGTATGGTCACGTGATGCACATGAAGGACGATAGCTGTATAACAAAGTGCAGGGCAATAGACGGTAGCCACGGAATAGGCAGACCCAGAAAAACCTGGGACGAGCTGATAAATTCCGACCTCACACACTTACACCTCACCAAGACAATGTCACTGGACCGAGTAGGCATCTCTAACAAAATACACCCCAGACCCACACTGTAAATGTGGTTGGTGTTAGGAAGGGCATCCAGCTGTAGAAAACCCGCCAGATAGTCCTATGCGAGCAAGATAATCACTCTTGCCTCAAGTGGGAAAACCCCCATCCAAACCCATGCAAGCGTGGAACACGGACGTTAAACGTTGATGATGATGATGATGATGATTGGGGAATAAGAAATACAAATTTAACTAGGAAATAAGTTTAATTATTTGGAAGCTTGAAAAGTGCCAAAGTAGTAGGATTGAGAGAAAATAGGATAAAAGGACTGAGAAAAGAGTGAGAACGGTAGAATTTTACCTTAGCAATTTTAATGATCGCAAGTATTTTCGGATTTACCAATCCATTATCGGGTATGGGGGGGGGGGGGGGGTATCTGATGAGGGGGTCAGAGAGCAGTTTGCGAAGAGTAAATTAAATCTACTAGCCATCAATAACTCTTCTCAGATTGCTCTCTGAACCCCTACCCATCACCCCTCTGATAATGAATGGTAAATCCAAATATATTTTGGATCATCAAAATTGCTTAGGTAAAATTCTAGCGTTCTCACTCCTTTCTCAGTTCTTTTGTCCTATTTTCTCTAATTCCTATTACCTTGGCACTTATAATCTCACACGCATTGTCGGGCTTCCAAATAATTAAACTTATTTCCTAATTAAATTTGTACATATTTATATATATATGTGTGTGTGTGTGTGTGTATACACATATACAAACGCACACACACACACATTCGTGAAACAATGGCATAAAGCGATGATGATGATCAGGCAAATATATTTATATATTCATAAATATATAAAAATGTGTCATATACAATTACGTGAGGATGAATAAATACGCATATTTACACACACACACACACATATATATATATATATATATATACTGACATATACACGAAACAAAGTCTCTCCCCCCCCTCTCTCTCTCTCTTTCTCTCTGTATATGTGTGGGTATATATATATATATATATATGTGTGTAAATATCTGTATGGATGAGTATATTGTATACATATATGTATGTGTTTATCTATATACCTCTCTATGTGGGTGTGTGTGTGCACATATGTACATAGACATGAGTATACATTGATTTGTATGTCAGTTACAACAGACATTAAACAATGATGACAAAGATGTTTCTACCAAGAAATCACATGTGGAGAAAACAACAGGGCTGCCATAGAAGAAATACAATAATGATTGTTTCTACTTTATGCACAAGGCCAGCAATTACCCAGTGCATTACTGGTACTTTATTTTATCGACCCCGTAAGGATGAAAGGCAAAGTTAACCTCGGCGGGATTTGAAGTTAACTTTGCCTTTCATCCTAAAATAATAATAATAATAATGGTTTCTAATATAGGCACAAGGCCAGCAATTTGGGGGAGAGGGGAAAGTCGATTAAATCGACCCCAGTGCGTGACTGGTACTTTATTTTGTCAACACCATAAGGATGAAAGACTAAGCTAATCTCAGCAGGATTTAAACTCAGAACATAAAGGGCCGTAAATAAATACTCCAAAGCATTTTGTCTGATGCTCAACCGATTCTAATAATAATAATTGTTTCTACTTTTGGCACAAGGCCAGGAATTTATTCCAGTGTATTACTGGTACTTTATTTTATCGACCCCGTAAGGATGACAGGCAAAGTTAACCTCGGCGGGATTTGAACTCAGAATGGCAAGGGCCGTAACTCTATGCGTCAAAGCATGGCGTCCGACCCTCTTCCGATACTGCCAATCCACAAAAATAATTGTTTCTACTTTTGGCACAAGGCCAGCAATTATACCAGTGCATTACTGGTACTTTATTTTATCGACCCCCCGTAAGGATGAAAGGCATAGTTAACCTCGGCGGGATTTGAACTTAGACTGTAAAGGGACATAACTATGCTGGAAAGCATGGTGTCCAACGCTCTACCGATACTGCCAATCCACCAGCAGTTTCTGATTTAGGCACAAGGCCAACAATTTTTTGGGAAAGGGTAAGCCAATTAGATTGACCTCATAAGGATGAAAGGCAAAGCTAACCTCGGCAGGATTTGAACTCAGAATGTAACGGGCCGTAACTCTATGTTTCACTAATCCACAATAATTGTAATACAATGATTTCCCCCCACTCTAAAAGGTGGTATGAGCATAAGCCAAAGTCTGTGATAGAAAATTATTGGAGGAAGAAGCTGTGGGATTTCAGGATACTAACAGATAAAGGAATAGAACACAATAGGCATGACCTGGAAAAAAACATCTTGCTTGATTATAGATGTAGCTTTCCCCTTTGACATAAGAGTGCAAGAAAAGGAGAAGGAAAAAATTAACTGTTACCAGGATCTAAAGTGGTAACTAGAAAGGATTTGGCACTCATGAAATCAGAGTTATGCTCATCATCATAGAAGCACTAGGTACTGTCTCGAAGAGTTTACAAGGCTAGTTCATCCATCATCAATGATAAAAAATACACAGCTACATAATCAAAGCCCTTGGACATATATACAATACAGAAAATATATACACAACATACAGAAAATAGCATTACAAGCATTGTGAAAACATTACATACTATGTGCACAGTACATATGTAATGTGTCTTTTCCTGTTTGTTTTTAAACAATTGACAAGTTTCCAGACCTCACTCGCTTACCGAGTTGGGTGGAACTTGTCAAATTGGACCAAAGAAACAATGTTTCCATTGGTCTTTCCATTGCTGATACTATCCACCAGTCGCAACTTTTGGCAGAAAGGGCAACATGAAATATAATGTCTTGCTCAAGGACCTTGTCCAGGAATCAAACTCACAACCTTATGATTGCAAATCTTATTCTCTAACCATTAAGCCATGGTGTTTTGGACAGTGTAAATACCTATTAGACCAGACTTCATGGTCTAGGATGAGAAGCATTCTTGTTCTGTCTTCTATTAATGTTCCTAAAATGCAAAGTTGACTTTAGCAGGGTTTGAACTCACAATGTAAAGAGCTGAAATAAATAATTGTTTCTACTTTAGGCACAAGGCCAGCAATTATCCAGTGCATTACTGGTACTTTATTTTATCGACCCCGTAAGGATGAAAGGCAAAGTCAACCTCGGCGGGATTTGAACTCAGATCGTAAAATGACGTAACTATGCTGGAAAGCATGGCGTCCGACCCTCTACTGATACTGCCAATCCACTGCCAATCCAGAGCTGAAATAAATAATACATGGTATTTTGTCCAATGCTCTAACAGTTCTGCCAATTCAGCAAACTATTATTATTGTTGTTGTTGTCATCATCATCAGTCTTATTTGCGTGGCATTCTGTCACTACATTACTGAGCACAGTTCTCTGGACCTTGGGTATGTGAAGTGTTGTTTTTGGTGTTATTTCTATTGTATTGAGAATACTATTCGTAATGTGAGTGCAGTGTCTAGTAGAGCTATTTTCTGTATGTTGTATATATATGTAAATCCTGGGGTACATTCAATGATTCTGAAAAGGTCAGCTTTGTTTTCTCAGATGAAAAGTAAAGTCTACCATGAGGAGATTTGAACTCAGAACATAAAGACACACCATTCCATATCACAATGCCATTACATCTAACATCCTGGTAATCATAATAATTATATTGCTAACTAACATTGGGAAAAGGCTAGAAATTCAAGAGTTGAGTCACATTCATTGACTAAACCCTAATATATTACTGGTATCTTATATAAATATTATCTAGGTCTTAAACACTACAATTTAAGTCTACATCACACACTATGTTATCTAGGATTATTTGTGTATATCTGAGCTGGAATATTTTTGTGTGTGTGAATGGTTGCATGTCTCTTTGTGTGTCTCCCTCCATATGTGTATGTAAGTCAATATGTGCATCTGTATATATCTGTATATGTGCAAGTACACGTATGTATGTCAATATGTGTGTGTGTGTGAGTGAGTGTGTGTCAACTTCCTATGCGCTTACCACCCTATCTGTATTCCATCTGTTGTCTATGTTCTCATATGTTTGTATATGTCTGTATGTCAATGTCTGTATGTCTGTGTCTATATATTTGCCAATGCCTATTACATATACATATGTATGTATGTATGTATGTATGTATGTATGTATGTATGTATGTATGTATGTATGTATGTATGTATGTATGTATGTCAGTCTACACTAACTTGTATGTCCCTACCACCTTACAGTTGTCCATCGGAGGTCTCTTTGTATATATGTGTGGTGTGTGTGTTTATGTGTGTGTGTGTATGTGTGTGTGTGTGTGTGTGTGTGTACACCTGTCAATGTATGTGTATATCTATGTGTATTTGTCATGATAAAAGTACCCAGTACACACTCTAAGGTGGTCATCCAGCCATAGAAACCTAAGCCAGTAACAGAGCCTATGAGCAAGACATGGTCACCTGACCTGTCTGACCTCATAACTTGATAGTCTGTCTAACCCATGCGTACATCTGCCAATGTCATATACATATGTCATATACATACTGCCAATGTCATATACATATTATATATAGTGGAAACTCTATGATATATTCATAGAGGAAAATAAAGAAAAATAAACATCTTTTGTTTCATTTCATTTCATTTTTGTTTCCTTATGGAAAAATATTTTTTTCCGGCAACAAGTCTACCCATATGTTTATTGTATATAAACGTATTATATCTTCACATACACCTCTTTTAAGCTTAAGCACTGTCTTAATACTACCACCAATTATATATATATATATATATATATATATATATATATATATATGAATAAAATTAGTCCTTCATCAGTGATCTTCCAACCTTCATTGATATTTCATCGCTTTTCTTATATTTATATATATATATATATAGCTAGGAGACAAGTGTACTTCGCAAGAAGGGAAGCAGAGGAAAGAAACTTCAAGCATATTCTACAACGCGAGGACCAAAAACGTGAGGTGTTCAGGATTGCTAGACAATGTGTCAAGGAGAACCGTGATATTGTCGGGGAGAAGTGTGTCCTTAATGATGATGGTGTACTGACCATCACTGACGCTCATAAGAAGGTAGCTTGGAAGTGTCACTACGAAAGGCTACTAAATGAGGAGAATAAATGGGAGAAAGACAGCCTCTCCCACATCGATCCAATAGAGGGACCAGCAGTGCAAGTTGAAGGTAGTATAATAAGTAAGGCAATCAAAGATATGAAGACGGGCAAGGCGGCTGGGCCTTCGGAAACAGTTGCTGAAATGCTGAAAGCATCTGGAACGGTGGGACACACTATGGTCACTCGGATAGTAAACCAAGTTATACAGAATGGAGTCGTACCAAAGGACTGGCTTAGCAGCATCATCATTAACTGCTACAAGCGTAAAGGAGACACCCTAGATATTTGAAACTATAGAGGCATTAAATTAATTGACCAGGTCATGAAGGTCACAGAAAAAGTAATAGCGCAACTAATCAGAGAGCGAATTAATCTAGACGAAATGCAGTTCGGGTTTGTGTCAGGTAAAAGTACCACAGACATTCTTTTCATTGTACGACAACTACAGGAGAAGTACCTAGCTAAAAGTAAACCCCTCTACTTAGCTCTTGTAGACCTGGAGAAAGCCTTTGACAGAGTCCCCCGCTCCATTATCTGGTGGGCTCTTAGAAAACTAGGTGTAGATGAATGGTTTGTGAGAGCTATACAAGCCATGTAAGAAACAGTCAGCAAGGTTAGAATTAACAACGAATATAGTGAAGAGTTTAGCGTAAAAGTTGGTGTTCATCAGGGCTCCGTCCTTAGCCCTTCCTATTTATTATCGCCCTCCAAGCTATAACGGAGGAGTTCAAGACCGGCTGTCTATGGGAACTTCTATACGCAGATGATCTAACGCTCATAGCCGAATCAATGGCTGAACTAGAAAAGAAATTCCAAAAATGGAAGCATGGCTTAGAATCAAAAAGCCTTAAAGTTAACTTGCCTAAAACTAAAGTCCTAATATGTAGGAAGGAGAATAGGGCACTGGTCCCATCTGGGAAATGGCCATGCTCAGTGAGTAGGCAGAAACTCCATTTTATGTCCCAAATGCAAAGTATGGGTGCATAAAGGATGTAGTGGGATCACAGGTAAGCTAACTAAGAATATAGATTTTATATGTGGCCAGTGCTCTGGTGCAATAAGTAACAGCAAATGCCCACAGAAATCTAGCTCATTCCATTGCCCAGATGGTTCTATAGAAAAAAATGGGTGACAAAATCAGCAGTGGTGGAGGGTGCTCTGAAAGTACAGTAGCTAGAGTTCAAACGGGATGGAAAAAGTTCAGAGAGCTTACACCACTATTGGCCGCTAAAGGTTTCTCTCTAAAAATAAAAGGCAGGCTGTATGATGCCTGCATACAAACAGCGATGTTACATGGCAGTGAGACATGGGCCTTGTGTGCAGACTGGAGAGGAACGAAGCTTGCATGCTCCGCTGGATGTGTAATAGTAATATACGCGAACGGCAAAGTATAAATGAACTAAGTGAGAAATTAGGAATAAGAGGGATCAGATGCTGTTTACTCGAGAGAAGACTACGTTGGTATGGTCACGTGATGCGCATGAAAGATGACAGCTGTATAAAAAAGTGCAGAGCGATCAAAATAGACGGTAGCTACGGAGTAGGCAGACCCAGAAAAACTTGCGACGACTTGATAAAATCCGACCTCACACACTTACACCTCTCCAAGACAATGTCACTGGACCGAGATCTTTGGCGCTACATAGTAATACAGAAGACCCGCCTTGCCTGAGTACAAAGTGAAACCTACAGTCAGTAGGCGCCTCTTAACCAAAATACACCCCCGTCCAACCCTACCCCCACCGCCATCTACACCACCCCTTTCGATGTAAAGCTATGTTGGTACCACAACATCCAGTCCTAAATAAATGTGGTCGTGTAGGTGTCACGACAAAAAAAACACACAGTCCACGCTGTAATGTGGCCGTGTAGGTAACACGGTAAAAACCTCCCAGTCCACACTGTAAACGTGGTTGGTGTTGGGAAGGGCATCCAGCCGTAGAAAACCCGCCAGACAGTCCTGAGCAAGAAAACCAATCTTGCCTCAAGTGGGACAATTCCCGTCCAGACCCATGCTAGCGTGGAAAATGGACGTTAAACGAAGATGATGATGATGATGATGATGATGATATATATATATATATATATATGTATATATATATATGTATGTGTATATATATATATATATATATATATATGTGTGTGTGTGTGTATATATATACATTTATATACACACACACAGTGTCCCCCAACAATGTATATACACTTCAATAAGATTCTAATGAAAATGTGTATATATTTTTGGGGACACCCTGTATATACAAACAGTGCATTCCAGAAGTTTTGAGACGTTTTTAGGAGAGGCAGTTAAAATTATCCAAGGTGATTGTAATTTTGTATACTATTACCATGCATTTAATACTTTTGTTATTCAAAATTGAAGGAGACAACTGTAACAGCACTTTGAACACTTCCTCCTGAACACTGCTTTGTCACAGCTAACTAGTTCGCAGAATGCAGTCAGGACGTTAAGACAATGTGATAAAGTTTTGCGTTAAACTGAGCAAAAACACTACAGAAACTTATGAAATGTTCCTGACAGTAGAAAGGAGTTGAGAGGTATTGATATGTCAGACATCAGAGCTGGTTGAGAAAATTCACAATTTTCTGGATGAAGACCTTCAGGTGTCTATAAAGCCAATAAGCATACAGTTTGGAGTTGGTGTGGCAACTGTGCACAGAACACGTGCAAAATTTGTGCAAAGTTTGTCCTCAGGATGCTCAGTGATAAACGGAACCAAAATCGAGATGTAGTGGGATAACGGGTAGACTAACGAGAGGGGAGGAATTTGTATGTGCAGGAGTAATTGAGAGGAAAAGTGCCAGTGATACATCTCTTCAAGTCACAGGCAGGGTCCATAGAAGTGGTCGATAGCTTCTGCTATATAGGTGACTTAATTAGCAGTGGAGGAGGGTGCTTTGCGAACATAATAACTAGAATAAGGAAAGGACTGAAAAAGTTTAGAGCTACTCCCACTGTTGACAACAAAAGGTTTCTTCCTATGATAAAAGGATAACTGTAAGGTGACTGCATGTGAAGTGCGATGCTGCATGATAGTGAAACATGGGCAGTGACAGCAGATGACATGCATAGACTGGAGAAAAATGAAGCAACTATGTTCCATCAGATGCGCAATGGAATTGTGAGAGAAAAGTAGAGCTTGGACGAGCTGCATATGACAATAATTTCGATATCAATCAGCTCAGGGTTTGATCATATTGTTCAGGGCCCATAACAGCATTGAGAGCTTTAACCAATGAACCTCCTGTAACTATAGTTCTACACATATTTACCGTATATTCATTGACTTGTCTCTCTTTTCCTCTCTTTAAGTTGCATTACTACCATGTTGTTTGTTTACTTTCCTCTGTCCCGATAACTTAATTTAGTTATCGCTCGCACTGATTTTAGGTATCTAGTCTTTAATGCGAAGAAATACCAATGATAATCAGCAGGCTACTGATGAAGGACATTCCTGATTCTCGGTCTATTTTCATTCATACGTTAAACGATGATGATGATGATGATGATGTTCATATTCGCAACAACGCAGCACGCCATTTTTCATTCACATATATTTTTTTCCCTTCACTGTGGTTCGTATTTTTTCTGTCACCTTACTGCTATCCTCTTTCTCTCTTCCCCTTCTCTCTCCTTTACCTCTTGCTTTCTTTCACCCCCTCTGCTGGTCACACACTCTCGGCTGGCCCCTTCCTCACACTTTCACTCACTCACTCTCTGCTACTCCCCTCTCTCACTTCCTCCCGTCTGACTTACGTGAAATTCTTTCCTCTCTCATTTTTCGCGTGGCTCGGACACGTCTGTTTCTTCTCGTCATTTGATTTGTCGGACTTAAGTCCACAAGATTCATTGACTTGTCTCTCTTTTCCTCTCTTTAAGTTGCATTACTACCATGTTGTTTGTTTACTTTCCTCTGTCCCGATAACTTAATTTAGTTATCGCTCGCACTGATTTTAGGTATCTAGACTTTAATGCGAAGAAATACCAATGATAATCAGCAGACTACTGATGAAGGACATTCTTGTTTCTCGGTCTATTTTCATTCATATGTTCATATTCGCAACAACGCAGCATGCCATTTTTCATTTATATATATATATATATATATATATATATATATATATATATATATATATATATATATATATATATATATATGTATATATATAAAGTTAATTTTAGGTTTATTCAATACATATAAAATATATATTGATAATGTTTCTCAGTAAAAAAGCTCAATAAGCTTCTGTTCAGAGCATCTATAATATAATATAAGTGTAAATGATATATATATGTGGATATATCAATTGAGAAACAAACAAGTATTTTGGACATATATAGAGAACAAATGATATGTTGATTTAAAAACAAATTTAAAAACATACTCTTAGGTGTTAAAATAGTGCTGTACTTACATAAAGATTATGCTGTACAGCATAATCCTTATGTTAATACAGCTCTATGATATATGTAAGTACAACATATTCTTTATGTAAGTACAGCACAATTCTAACACCTAAGAGTATATTTTTTAATTTGTATTTAAATCTACATATCATTTGCTCTCTCTTTATATATATATGTACAAAATACTAGTTTGTTTCTCAATTGATATATCCACATATATATCGTTTACAAATATATATATATTCATATGTGAACCAAAGGCTTGATGGAGTTCAAATCATTTATTCATTTCTACGATTGTTTTGATTTATTGAAATGTAATTGTAGTCATCTATAACAATTTGCCAATTAATTAATTAATTAATTATATTAACAAATATGTTAATTATATTTCAAGAATCTCTTCTTATGGTGTGCCTTTGGATGTTGACATTTTGAAAGTACTTTATATTTGAAGATATGAAGAGATATTACAGCATGTGGACTAATATCCAGAACACCTTTTACTTCTGTACTGCTTAACATCACAGTGCTATAATGCTTAATATTAATGTTTTTCTTGACTATATTTGCATCTCTCTCACCTTTGCTATTTGAAACTTCATGTGGCTTTTATCGTCACATGCCTACATGGTAACAGGACAATGTTTATATGTTCATTCTGAAAGAATTGTATCTGATAGTGTTTGTGGTGCGTGTATGTGTGGGCCTATCTATTTTGCAGTAATAGGTTTCACGAAACTGAGCAAGTTGTCTGTAGCTATATGTAACAACTATTATCATGAAACATATACATATACACCAGGTTTGAACACAAAAGAACCAAACTCCCACTGTTACTGCATCCGTCTCGCCCACTCTCCCATCTATTACGAGCAAATGGGGACCCACACACTGGCTGCCCCACTAGAAGTTTATTTCATGAGGAGAATTTTTAATATAATCACCATGTTTGTCGATATAATTAACTAATTAATTGGCAAATTGTTATAGATGACTACAACTGCTTTTCAATAAATCAAAACAATCATAAACGATTTGAACTCCATCAAACCTTTGGTTCATCACCTGAATTGAATTATTATGCTCTGAGATTTTCTATATGTGACAAAATATATATGTGACACATTGAGCATTAATGCACTCGGTAATAAATGAGTGTCATATCAACTTCTATTGATCTGCTTTACATACATATTTATTTTGTTGTGTCTCGATGTGCACTGGAATGAATGGTATTGACCTTAATGCACCAAAACTGTAGTGATTTCCAGAGGTTGATTGAGGAGATAGGACTGTCCATCTTCTGTTGTTTTTTTTCCATTGCCTTTGTCTTGTGTGCTCCCTATTTTGAATATATCATCATCATCATCATCATCACCATTTTATGTCCGTTCTTCCACGCTTAGCATGGGTTAGACGGGTTATCCTGTTGTGGTCAGTATCCGGTCGGCTGACCATGTCTTGCTCATACAAGAACTGACTCTGGCTTGATTTTTACAGCTGGATGCCCTTCCTAACACCAACCTCATTTACAGTGAGTGCTGGGTGCTTTTTTGCACTTTCACGACCAGGAGGAGGTGGGGGCATAGTCTCTATATGCTTCAGCTTCGGCTTGTACCGGTGGGGAGTCGAGTCTTCTGTAAAACTGCGTGACACCAGAGGTCATGACCGTGTGTCATTGCCTTTGAGAGGTGCAATTGGGTAAGGTCGGCTTTTATCACCTCATCCCAGGTCTTCTTGGGTCTCCCCACTCCGCAGCTTCCATCGGCTTCTAGTGCTCTGCACCTTTTTATGCAGCTGTCAGCCTCAAACGCATCACATGTCCATACCAACACAACCTCCTCTCCTACACACAGCATTTGATTCCTCTTATGCTCAGTCTCTCTCTCAATTCGTTTATATATATATACGTGTGTATATATATATATATATATATATATCATATATATCATATATATATATCATAATCATCATCATCATTTAACATCCATCTTCCACACTAGCATGGGTTAGACGGTTTTGTTCCATTTGATGTGGGATTGTTCGGGAGACCGTGTTGCGCTCGTATGGAAGTCTCTGTGGCAGGTTGTCTATGGCTGGATGACCTTCCTAACACCAACCACTTTTACAGTGTGGACTGGGAGCCTTTTTACCGTGTCTCCTACACGACCACTTTACAGTGTGTACTGGGTGCTTCTTGTTGTGTCACCAACACAGTGGACGGGAATGGGAGGATGGAGAAGGGTGTGTGGGGTGGGGTGTATATTGGGTTAAGAGGTGACTGTAGGTTTGTATCTGTACAACTGCATGGCACCAAAGATCTCGATCCAGTGTCATTGTCTTAGAGAGGTGTAAGTGAGCAAGGTCAGTTTTTATCACCTTGTCCCAGGTTTTTCTTGGTCTACCCACTCCGTAGCTTCCATCAATTTTCATTGCTCTACACTTTTTTTCATACAGCTGTCGTCCTTCATACACATCACATGGCCATACCAACGCAATCTCCTCTCCAGAACACAACATTTGATACCTCTTATGCTTAGTCTCTCTCTCATTTCGTTTATGCTTCACCATTCATGCACATCCATCTATTACACATCCATCAGAGCATGTAAGCTTCATTTCTTTCTAATGTACTCAATAATATATATGTGTGTGTGTGTAAATAAATAAGATTCTGTAATACGACACATGTAACCTGATGACATCCATCATACTCATATCAGTAACTAGAACAGGTTGGGGAATGGTTTTGAAGGATATATTTGAATTTATTTTTGATGTGGTATGGCTTTGTGGGTAGGATTGATTGTAGGATTGTGGTTTATGTTTGCTTGTGTCCATGGATGGCATGGTCTTGGTTTAGATGAATTTACATTCTAATTGAGACATATATGTATACTAGCAGAGGTACCCGGCGTTGCTCGGGTATTAAATAGTAGTTGTGTATACCATTTATGTCAATACTTCAGTGCTGCTTCGAAAACTATACTTTTACAAAATCACTGGCTTTTTCCAAAAAGGGGTTCCTGCCCCCAGGGGTCCTCTACTCAATATGTGCCAATTCTGAGAGTTCACATTCATCTGTAGGACAAAAGTAGCCCATGTGTCAAGTTTTGTGAAAATCGGTTGCGAACTCCAGAAGTTATGACGTTTTGTTGCATTGCACTGCTTCAGTCGACTCCAAGGAAGTGATTAAAGGGGGTTATCTGCCGGGAGGCGCTATAATCAATACCTGGAAAAATGAAAGTGCCCATGACCATCTAGAGTACATAAGTAACCTATGTCTTAAATTTGGTGAAAATACTGTAGAAATGCATAAGGTTTATATATGCGTGTGCGCGTGTGTGTGTGTGTGTGTGTGTGTGAGTTTGTGGGTGTGTATGTATTTGTGTGTGCGTATGTGTGTGTGTGTGTGTGAGTGTGTATGTATTTGTGTGTGTGTATGTATGTGTATGTCCGTCGGCGCATACGTATGTACTGGCCTAAATCTTCACTATTTACTTTTACTATTTTAATAACCTCTGTCATTTTCGTTTTCAATTTTATTTACATCATTCTTAAACTCCAGAGCTGGAAATCATTCGGTTATTTTAAATAGAACATTAGTCTAACGACTCCATTTATACCATAAACTTGGTTTTGTCTTTGCATGAAATTGTTCTTCTCGGTCCACATAACGACGTATTATCCTCGCTTTTTTTCCGTTCATTACCAGGGAACGTCTTCACGAACCAAAATATTGTCTTCCTGTTTTCCTTCGGTTGCAACGTTTTTCAAAATATTTACTTCTGCATTCACAGATTAAATTTTTTAGTTTCAGAAGATCCCGTTAATGTTGAAAGCAATTCTTTGCTTAAACTTTAATCTGTTCTTATAACATATATATATATTATATATATATATATATATATCATCATCATCATCATCATCATCATCAACGTTTAACGTCCGTGTTCCACGCTTGCATGGGTTTGGACGGGGGTAGTCCCACTTGAGGCAAGAGTGATTGTCTTGCTTGCATAGGACTGTCTGGCAGGTTTTCTACAGTTGGATGCCCTTCCTAACACCAACCACATTTACAGTGTGGGTCTGGGAGGTTTTTACCGTGTTGCCTACACGGCCACATTACAGCGTGGACTGTGTGTTTTTTTGTCGTGACACCTACACGATCTCATTTGTTTCGGCCTGGATGGTGTGGCACCAACACAACTTTACATAGAACGGGGTGGTGTGGATGGGGTGGGGGTGGTGGGACGAGGGGGGAGGGTATTTTGTTAGAGATGCCTACTGGCTGTAGTAGGTTTTACTATGTATATATATATATATATATATATATATAAAGAGAGAGAGAGAGATGCTTTGTGCGTCTTTTGGAGGAAGGAGTGACCAGCAGTACGTTGTTCGGTATTATTACGAAAAGGTGTAGCAGAGAATCCCGCGGGAACTAACAGCTCGGGAGGAAATTGCTTACCTCGAAGATTCATTCGCCATCGTTCTTGTCAATGCTCCGTTTACTTGGTATTTGTTGGTCTACAGTTAGATGAATGGCGCACAAAGGGTTAATGTTTATTGCCAAGAAGTTTTTTGAATAATAAAAGACGGGTTAAAGCGACCTACAATTTATCTGTGTGTATATATATATATGTATATGTATATGTGTTTATATGTGTGTGTATATATGTGTATATATATATATATATATGTATATATAAGTATATATGTATATATATGTGTGCGTGTGTATGTGCGCACCATGCGCGTGTGTGTGTGCGCGCACGTGTCTGTGTGTGAATGTAGCGAAGATAATACGTCAGCAATGACGGTATGAAGACAGCCAGGCATACAGACAGATATTATAAGACCGCAACGGATATGGATAACCAGCGCCTAACACCCTTTAACAACAGAAAATTGAAAAAAAAGCAGTTAATATCTTTAGACCGCAAGGAATATATAAATTCAAGTTTGAAGTCAATCGGAGTAGAAATGTGGATTTGTATAGACTTTGCAAAAATGAGGACACACAGACAACATCAGTTTTATATATATAGATTATGGCGGCACATGGCTTAGTGGTTAGAGCATTGGCCTTGCAATCAAAAGGTTGCGAGTTCAATTCTCAGACTGGGTGATATGTCGTTTTCTTGAGCAAGACACTTTATTTCACATTGCTCCAGTTTACTCAGCTGTAGAAATGAGATGATAGGGACTGGGGTCCCTATCATTCCACTGCAAAGAGGACGTGTAGGTGCAACAGCAAAAAAGCACCGAGCCCACACTGTAAAGTGGACGTGTAGACGCCATGTAAAAAAAGCACCCAGCACTCACTGTAAATGAGGTTGGTGTTAGGAAGGGCATCCAGCTGTAGAAATCAAGCCAGAATCAGTTCCCGTCCTACCCTTGCAAGCAGGGAAAAGCGGACATAAAATGATGATGATGATGATATAAAAGGATAAAAAATTGAATATGACAAAGCCAGCCATTAATCGCTCGTATACAGGAATCTGACTGGCCAGTCTGCTGATATGCAAATCTGGCTGATCAGTGGATCTGCTAATATACAGATCTGACCGATCAGCCAGTCTACTAATATGCAAATCAAGCCGTCATCCACTGTATATTTTAGAAAATATCATATATTTTCACTAGCTCTGACAGTTGGTAGGTGAACAGTGAATTGTACTGATGAAGGGTATAACCCAGAAACATTAGTGTCTGCAGTTCTGTTTACATGCCAACACAAGAGCAAGAATGAGGGGCACATTCTACTGACATGGCTTTAAAAATGAGGCTTGTTTGCATAATTGCAAACGAATCAAATATTTTTATTAATATTCGAAAAATTCAGATTACATTTTTATATATATATATATATATATATATATATATATATTATCATCATCATTGTTTAATGTCTACTTTCCCTGTTAGCAAGAGTTGAACACGTCCACATAGGTCAAGTCAGTACTGTAGCAGGGCTACTAAATTCCCAGACAAGCCAGGGAGTCTGCATCTCACTTTCATACAGTCTCACAGAAGTGATTGTCATATATTTGATACAAGTAAAAGGTCCTCCCATCCATTTGTTTGGCAAGCTTTCTACGGCTAAATGCACTTCCTATTATCAACCACTTTATATTATCCACTTTATAGCATGTAGTGGGTGCATTACTCGGGTAGATCACCAACACTAGAGAGGTTGTCGTACCATGACAAAACTGAAGGGTCTTCTCAATCCTTATATATATATATATATAATAATTGTTTCTACTTTTGGCACAAATAACAATGAAATTATTGTGTAAAGTGCTCAGGTGCACTACAATTCGTTAAAGGTGCATGTATAGTACATAGAATGATATAAAATGTCAGGGAAGTGAATAGTGTATGAGTCATGATATACATGTGTGTATGTGTATGGAGGGGGAACATTAGGTGTAGTGTTGGCAAATCTCGGGGAGCATGGAGGTTTTAAAGGATGCAGTGTCTCGACAGCTAATAACTGATGCAGGTAGTTTGTTCCATGCTTCAGCAACTCTGAGCATGAAAAAAGGTTTCCGAAAGTCATGGGAACTGTGCTATTTTCTGACTTTGTGAGCATGCCCACGTGTGTTAGACACATGGAAATCAAAAAGGTGCTCAGGGTTGTTGTTGGCAAGAGGGTTAACAATTTTGTGGGTGTTTACCAAGTCAGTTGCCAGACGTCGGAGCTTCAATGTATCCATGCCCAGGGAAGCAAGAATATGGTAGCTACCTGATGGAGGGTATTCGCTTGGTTGCACGTCTCTGAACAGTTTCCAGGAGGTCAATGTTCTGAGCAAGTTAGGAGTTCCAGACTGGTGATGCAAATTATATATATATACATAAAGTACAAAGACGGTGTGGTCAGATACCAGGTGGACAATAACGCACCAGAGTATGTGGTTGGTATTAGGAAGGGCATCCAGCCGTAGAAAACCTACCATATAGTCCTATATGAGCGTGACACAGTCACCTGATCAATCTTGCCTCAAATGGGACAATACCACTCTAACCCATGCTAGCGTAGAAGATAGACATTAAACGATGATGATGATGATATATGCCCCGCCCTGCCCCTACGATCTACTATCCTTCTGTCTCTCTATCACATACATAATAAACTATATGCAATTCTCCTTTCCTGTCCTTCATATTTACTCACGCACACACACACTCATACATAAACACACACATATACATAAATACACACTCACATAAATAAACACACTATCATATGCACGTCTCTTTACATCGCCTCTTCCCCCTATTCACATATTATCCACCATATTATATATATATATATATATACATGTATATATGTGTGTGTATGTATTATGTCACACACACTGTAAAACAGGTAACGTAGACTGAGTGTCATAACCTATGACTGGCTAGTAGCAGTTTCATTGTCAACTCATTTCCTAGGGTAAAGAAACAGAGGTATCATATCTAATGACTGGTGTAGTAGTATCATTGTCAACTGTTACCTAGGGTAAAGAGAGAGAGAGAGAGCTATCATATCTAATGACTGGTGTAGTAGTATCATTGTCAACTGTTACCTAGGGTAAAGAGAGAGAGAGAGAGAGAGGTATCATATCTAATGACTGGTGTAGTAGTATCATTGTCAACTGTTACCTAGGGTAAAGAGAGAGAGAGAGAGAGAGGTATCATATCTAATGACTGGTGTAGTAGTATCATTGTCAACTGTTACCTAGGGTAAAGAGAGAGAGAGAGAGAGCTATCATATCTAATGACTGTGTAGTAGTATCATTGTCAACTGTTTACCTAGGGTAAAGAGAGAGAGAGAGAGAGAGGTATCATATCTAATGACTGGTGTAGTAGTATCATTGTCAACTGTTACCTAGGGTAAAGAGAGAGAGAGAGAGAGAGGTATCATATCTAATGACTGGTGTAGTAGTATCATTGTCAACTGTTACCTAGGGTAAAGAGAGAGAGAGAGAGAGCTATCATATCTAATGACTGGTGTAGTAGTATCATTGTCATCTGCTACCTAGGGTAAAGAGAGAGAGAGAGAGAGAGGTAATCATATCTAATGACTGGTGTAGTAGTATCATTGTCAACTGTTACCTAGGGTAAGAGAGAGAGAGAGAGAGAGGTATCATATCTAATGACTGGTGTAGTAGTATCATTGTCAACTGTTACCTAGGGTAAAGAGAGAGAGAGAGAGAGAGCTATCATATCTAATGACTGGTGTAGTAGTATCATTGTCATCTGCTACCTAGGGTAAAGAGAGAGAGAGAGAGAGAGAGAGGTATCATATCTAATGACTGGTGTAGTAGTATCATTGTCAACTGTTACCTAGGGTAAAGAGAGAGAGAGGAAGGTATCATATCTAATGACTGGTGTAGTAGTATCATTGTCAACTGTTTCCTAGGGGTTAAGAGAGAGAGAGAGAGAGAGAGAGAGAGAGAGGTATCATATCTAATGACTGGTGTAGTAGTATCATTGTCAACTGTTTCCTAGGGTAAAGAGAGAGAGAGAGAGAGAAAGAGAGAGAGAGAGAGAGAGAGAGAGAGAGAGCGAGAGAGAGTGGTATCATATCTAATGACTGGTGTAGTAGTATCATTGTCAACTGTTACCTAGGATAAAGGGAGAGAGAGAGAGAGAGAGAGGTATCATATCTAATGACTGGTGTAGTAGTATCATTGTCAACTGTTACCTAGAGTAAAGGGAGAGAGAGAGAAAGAGAGAGGGTATCATATCTAATGACTGTTGTAGTAGTATCATTGTCAATTGTTACCTAGAGTAAAGGGAGAGAGAGAGAAAGAGAGAGGTATCATATCTAATGACTGGTGTAGTAGTAGTCATCGTCAACTGTACCAAGGGTAAAGAGAGAGAGGGAGAGAGAGAGAGAGAGAGAGAGAGAGGTATCATATCTAATGACTGGTGTAGTAGTGTCATTGTCAACTGTTACCTAGGGTAAAGAGAGAGAGGGAGAGAGAGAGGTGTCATATCTAATGACTGGTGTAGTAGTATCATTGTCAACTGTTACCTAGGGGAAAGAGAGAGAGAGAGAGAGAGAGAGAGAGAGAGAGAGAGAGAGAGAGAGGTATCATATCTAATGACTGGTGTAGTAGTATCATTGTCAACTGTTTCCTAGGGTAAAGAGAGAGAGAGAGAGAGAAAGAGAGAGAGAGAGTGAGAGAGAGAGAGAGAGAGACAGAGAGAGAGAGGTATCATATCTAATGACTGGTGTAGTAGTATCATTGTCAACTGTTACCTAGGATAAAGAGAGAGAGAGAGAGAGAGGTATCATATCTAATGACTGGTGAAGTAGTATCATTGTCAACTGTTACCTAGAGTAAAGGGAGAGAGAGAGAAAGAGAGAGGGGTATCATATCTATGACTGGTGTAGTAGTATCATTGTCAATTGTTACCTAGAGTAAAGGGAGAGAGAGAGAGAAGAGAGAGGTAGCATATCTAATGACTGGTGTAGTAGTATCATCGTCAACTGTTACCAAGGGTAAAGAGAGAGAGGGAGGGAGAGAGAGAGAGAGAGGTATCATATCTAATGACTGGTGTAGTAGTATCATTGTCAACTGTTACCTAGGGTAAATGGAGAGAGAGAGAAAGAGAGAGGAATCATATCTAATGACTGGTGTAGTAGTATCATTGTCAACTGTTACCTAGGGTAAAGAGAGAGAGGGAGAGAAGAGAGAGAGAGAGAGAGAGAGAGAGAGAGAGAGAGAGAGAGAGAGAGAGAGAGAGAGCTATCATATCTAATGACTGGTGTAGTAGAATCATTGTCAATTGGTACCTAGGGTAAAGAGAGAGAGGGAGGGAGAGAGGTGTCATATCTAATGACTGGTGTAGTAGTATCATTGTCAACTGTTACCTATGGTAAAGAGAGAGAGAGAGAGGTATCATATCTAATGACTGGTGTAGTAGTATCATTGTCAACTGTTACCTAGGGTAAAGGGAGAGAGAGAGAAGAGAGAGGAATCATATCTAATGACTGGTGTAGTAGTATCATTGTCAACTGTTTCCTAGGGTAAAGAGAGAGAGAGAGAGAGAGAGACAGAGAGAGAGAGAGAGAGGAGAGAGAGAGAGAGAGAGAGAGAGGAGAGAGAAGAGAGAGGAGGAGAGAGAGAGAGAGAGAGAAGAGATGAGAGAGGAGAGAGAGAGAGAGGAAAGAGAGAGAGAGAGAGCGATCATATCTGAATGACTGGTGTAGTAGTATCATTGTCAATTGGTACCTAGGGTAAAGAGAGAGAGGGAGAGAGAGTGGTGTCATATCTAATGACTGGTGTAGTAGTATCATTGTCAACTGTTACCTAGAGTAAAGGGAGAGGGAGAGAAAAAGAGAGGTATCATATCTAATGACTGGTGTCAGTAGTATCATTGTCAACTGTTACCTAGAGTAAAGGAGAGAGAGAGAAAGAGAGAGGTATCATATCTAATGACTGGTGTAGTAGTATCATCGTCAACTGTTACCTAGGGTAAAGAGAGAGAGAGAGAAAGAGAGAGGATCATATCTAATGACTGGTGTAGTAGTATCATTGTCAACTGTTACCCTAGGGTAAACAGAGAGAGGGAGAGAGAGAGAGAGAGAGAGAGAGAGAGAGAGCTATCATATCTAATGACTGGTGTAGTAGTATCATTGTCAATTGGTACCTAGGGTAAAGAGAGAGAGGGAGAGAGAGAGGTGTCATATCTAATGACTGGTGTAGTAGTATCATTGTCAACTGTTACCTATGGTAAGAGAGAGAGAGAGAGGTATCATATCTAATGACTGGTGTAGTAGTATCATTGTCAACTGTTACCTAGGGTAAAGGGAGAGAGAGAGAAAGAGAGAGGAATCATATCTAATGACTGGTGTAGTAGTATCATTGTCAACTGTTACCTAGGGTAAAGAGAGATGAGAGAGAGAGAGGTATCATATCTAATGACTGGTGTAGTAGTATCATTGTCAACTGTTACCTAGGGTAAAGAGAGAGAGAGAGAGAGAGGTATCATATCTAATGACTGGTGTAGTAGTATCATTGTCAACTGTTATCTAGGGTAAAGAGAGAGAGAGAGCAGAGCTATCATATCTAATGACTGGTGTAGTAGTATCATTGTCATCTGCTACCTAGGGTAAAGAGAGAGAGAGAGAGAGAGGTATCATATCTAATGACTGGTGATAGAGTATCATTGTCAACTGTTACCTAGGATAAAGAGAGAGAGAGAGAGAGAGAGAGGTATCATATCTAATGACTGGTGTAGTAGTATCATTGTCAACTGTTACCTAGAGTAAAGGGAAGAGAGAGAGAAAGAGAGAGGTATCTTATCTAATGACTGTTGTAGTAGTATCATTGTCACTTGTTACCTAGAGTAAAGGGAGAGAGAGAGAAAGAGAGAGGTATCATATCTAATGACTGGTGTAGTAGTATCATCGTCAACTATTACCAAGGGTAAAGAGAGAGAGGGAGGGAGAGAGAGAGAGAGAGAGGTATCATATCTAATGACTGGTGTAGTAGTATCATTGTCAACTGTTTCCTAGGGTAAAGAGAGAGAGAGAGAGAGAGAGAGACGAGAGAGAGAGAGAGAGAGAGAGAGAGGTATCATATCTAATGACTGGTGTAGTAGTATCAT